>JAJHPC010000007.1:7162161-7782161 GCA_024447665.1 Juncus inflexus | reverse complement strand
TCCGCACAATTCATTATATACCTAATTATAATCTTTATGATCGCCCGGTTAAAGACGATGTTAGACTATATTAAAGTATAAAATTTATCATGTAGGAAACCGAGATAATCTCAAGTCTAAGGATTACGAGATACATTCTTTACTCGAGAATAACTAATGACACGAACCATGTAGTATTCTCAAGGTGGGTCAATCCAAGTATATGGTCTCTAACATATACTTACGTTAATGACTTAATAACTCTTATTCATGATCAGTAAAACGTGACCATCAGTTAACTAACATACTGATGTCCATTTATAGCTTATCATAAAGTATGTTTGTCTCACAAACATCCTATGAATGATAAGGGACGGTTTAGAATATCATTCATAATACTTTATAGTTTTACTATCAAAGTCACATACTTTGATGATATAAAGCTGAATATCATATTCAAGGTTCATTTTAGTAATAAGAATAAAATAACCAATACGCATTTATTATATAAAATATCTCTAAATAAACACAATGTTTGTTTAACATAATCCATACATCTAGGTCTCGACTATATTGGCCTAGGGCAGACTGCTAACAAGGTCATCATTAGGTATGCACTGAATCATGATGAGAAATGTGAGTGACCAAGATGAGATTTGTTCCTCTTCTCATGAGGGAGATATCTCTGGGCCCCCTGATGACCTAGGACTGAAGAAAATGCATGGCCATGCTCAAAATGAATTAACATGTGTTGTTAATATCATTTTGTATTTACTCAGTCTAATTCTCGATCAGGAAAGAGACTTTGATCAAACTCAAGGATGACATATTACCGTGCCTTGTGATCAAGACGTATATCATAGAACAAAAGGAATAAGCAAATGTGTATTCATATAGTTTTATGATCGTTGATCATTTCATTTAAACATGATAGTCATGACATCAGTCTAGAGGTTACTCATAACTTACGATCTTTAGAAGATCATTGCCAGCATTAAATGGAACCTACACAGTCACACAATGAACTCCATTCAGACGGGATGAATATTCCACAATGCAGTTAATACATATGATGTATAAATTGGTGAACGAAATAATCAATTATAGGATAATTGATTGAACAAAACAGTGCCATTCCGTTGGCAACGGAATAGTTCTGTTCCCAACGGAAAATATATGGAAACTGTAATAACCTTAGCTGCCAAGTATTCCGTTATTGAAATACCTATTCCGTTGGCAACGAAATAGTTCCATTGGCAACGGAATAGGCGCAGATTAGGGTTTTAGTTACGGTAACGGCGCAGATTAGGGTTTCACTTCTCATTTTTGGAGGAGTTTTCAAGCGGGGTTAGGGACAAAGCTTTATTTTAGCTCTGCTTACCATCTCCAAACAGATGGACAGTCTGAGAGGACGATCCAAACACTAGAAGATATGTTGCGAGCTTGCGCTATTTCCATGGGTGGTTCATGGGAAGATCATTTGCATTTATGTGAGTTTGCGTACAACAATAGTTACCATGCAAGCATTGTAGTTGCCCCTTTTGAGGCATTATATGGTAGACGATGTCGTACGCCTTTGTTTTGGGACCCGGTTGGTACAAAGCGACCATTGGGTTTGGACCTTATTCAAGAGAGCGCTGATCATTTGCGGCTGATCAAAGAACGCTTGAGAATATCTCAGGATAGGCAGAAGCATTATGCGTATTTAGGCCGAAGACAAGTGGAGTTTCAGCCCGGTGATCACGTGTTATTGCGCGTTTCGCCCACGTGGGGTATCATGCGCTTTGGGGTAAAAGGTAAGCTAAGTCCGAAATATATTGGACCATTTGAGATTCTCGAGCAAATTGGAGCGTGTGCTTATCGTTTAGCTTTGCCCCCAGGTTTATCCGAGGTCCATGACGTATTTCATGTCTCACAACTTCGTAAATATTTGCGAGGTGAAGGTCATGTCCTTGACTTCACGACTCTCAATTTAGAACCCGATTTGACCTATGAGGAGATTTCATTACGCATTTTAGATACTCGCGAGCAAGTTTTGCATAGTAAGATAATTAGATATGTGAAGGTCCAATGGAATAACCATTCCGAGCGAGAAGCAACATGGGAGCGTGAAGAGGAGATGCAAAAACGATATCTGGAACTTTTCCACAAATAGGTTAGTTTCTATGTTTAGAGGACTAAACATCTTTTAAGGGGGGAATGGTGTAAGATATCAAAATTTGATTTTGATATTTTTCTATATTTTTCTTAATAAGCGTAATTACCGAAATTTGATTTTGTTTTTCATATTAAATTAAATCGAAAACTTAAGCACACATGGTTATATTCATGTAGGCAAAGGCATAATTTATTTTATATAGTCGGTTGTTAAGTAGTTAAAATATAAGGTCCTATTTGCAAAGGTAAAATATATTACACATATAATCATATGCATTATTATTATTAGGATTTTGCAAATATGAAACTTTGAGGGTTATATTTGTAAATGAGGAAGCCAAATTTCATTTGCCAACTTCATTCCTCTTCCTCTTCATATTCTTCCTCTTCATGCGCATGATTAATTAGGATGAGTGGCCCCTTATCTCTTCCATGTCCATTCATTTTTCTCAAATAAGAAGAAAAGAGAGAAAGAGTAAAATTTAATAAGGATCTACAAAATTTCACCGATTCGAAAAACGGAGGGTACAACGATATTCTAAACGTTGAGACGAGCAAGTTGATATCCTCATTTGCGCAATTCGGCACCGTCACCATAAGCGCGCTTTTCAAAGCGAAGGTCTATTTCGACTAAGAACGCGTGTGCGAGACTCCGTCTCGTCAACTGTCGTGTCATGTGCGTTAGTGAGTGAATTCTTTCCCCTTTTCTCTTATTAAGACTTGCGGTTTTGTGCATATAAGGTCATTGTTTATTTTCATTTTGTATCTTCATATTTACTTCTTTTTATTTGCTATTTTCAATTTAATAATTATGGGTATCCTCATGACCTTATGTTGTGCATGTGAGAAATTATTAGGGTTTCTTAATTAGTGTTTCAAAGTTAGGGTTTCAATAATCGGGACTTGGGATTAGGGTTTTGTGCTAAGTGGGAATTATAGATTCATTATAAAACCGTAAAAAGTAATCTTAGTAATTATAAAAATATATTTCCATTATATATGATTAATTTATTATTAATTAAATTATTTCATTATTGTCATATTTTGGGGAACTTTGAGATGTCACTTTTAATTTGACGGGTTGTTTCGGCGAGATTCGTTTGTGAATTGTGTGTTTTGTGATTAGTAATTCGTGACATCTGATTTGAGGGGAAACGAGCTACTAGACGTAGTGAAAATTCCAAATTTAGTTTGGTTCAAGACGCGAGGATATATCCATGGTCGTCAAGGCTCTTGTGTGGGAATACGCGATTCCCGAGATATGTGATTTTCCAGAAGAGTTGGATTTGCTCTCCGCTCTATCTGGCACTTCAGTTGACCGCTACGCGTACCCTCACTTGGGAATATTATATGGGTTTTATATATATGTAAACAAGGAATGTGTGAAAGGAATAGACTTCTAAAGTTGGATAGTAGTAATGGTACATATGAGGAATAGTTTTGTGCATTTCTTTTACCTTAGAAATTCTTTGAATATTTTTAATTCTACAATTATTACTACATGTGATATTATTTTAATATTTAAAATTAGTAATATTAATTCGGCAAGAATTAGGGTTACAACTGCACTTGTGGTTTGTCTTAATAAGCTAGACCCATTTACTCACTTAGTCGCTTATGTGACTAACCACTCTTTTCTATATGTTTTGGGTCTAGGGTTTCAGGACGGTGCAGAAGGAACTAGTGGAGCTCGTGTGTGAACGGTGAGTATGACGGTTGTTATCATCACGGAGTAAAAGATGTTGTTGTTTCTAGGTTATGTATATTCTTGTACGGTTTGTATATTAGGGTTTTGTCGATGTATATATGGGCTTCCGCATCTGTTAAAGGTTTTGTTGTCTCCGTGATGTAGTTATTTGATATATATATGTATGTGATGTTTCATATTATATTTTGGCTTTTGTGCACCCCTATATATATATGAGTGATGTTGTTTTCGATTTTATTTTTTTGTTATCATATGATGCCTCTAGCACACATATTGTGTGTCGGCGGGTTGTCGCATCTTTATTTTTGCGGTGTGACACACGTAAAGCACCAGGAATACTACCGTGCTCCCACTGAACTTCATGTAAACACAAGGCTCACCTTCACTTTGGTCTACATACATCAGTATGTATGAGTTCTAATAGGTCATTGAGCCTTTCACCAACATTTGTGAAGAGTTTCTTAGTCATCTTGCCAAGTAAACAAGACTCGCACGTCTCAAATGATTCCAAATCAACTGAGTCAAAAAGTCCATGAGAGTGGAGTTTACAAATGCGTTTCTCATTTATATGGCCCAAGCGACAGTGCCAGAGGTATGTCGTATTTGAGTCATTTGGTTTGAATCGTTTAGTGTTAATGTTATATATGATCTTATAATTCTCTTTCTTAAGATCTAGCACGTAAAGACCATTTTCTAATAGAACATTTCCATAGAAAAGATTATCTTTTAAGATAGAACACTTATTATTCTCAATAACAAATTTATAACCATCCAAAGCTAGACTAGAAATAAAAATGATATTTCTGCTCATAGCAGGTACAAAATAACAATTATTAAGTACTAATACAAGTCCACTCGGCAAAGTCAATAAATAAGTTCCTACGGCTAATGCAGCAACTCTTGCTCCATTTCCCACACGCAGGTCGACTTCGCCCTGAGCTAATCTTCCACTCCTTTGTAGTCCCTACACATCATTACAAATGTGAGTACCACATTCGGTATCCATTACCCAAGATTTAGGAGTAAGTGAATTAGTTTCGATAACAAAAATACCTGAAGCGGTAATCACACTACCCTTCTGGATTTCGTCCTGATAGAGTTTGCAATTTCTCTTCCAATGGCCAACCTTGTTTCAATGGAAGCAAACTCCCTCCTTGTCTTTCTTGATCTTAGGTTTAGGCAACATCTTGCCTTTACCCTTGCTCTTGTTCCCAGTCTTCTTACCCTTTTCTTGTGAACCATTAGAACATCTTTGACAACATTTGTCTTCATGTCCTCCTGTGCGTTCTTAAGCATCCCATGCAACTCGGTGATGGATTTCTCCATCTGATGCATATTATAGTTCATGATGAATTACTTAAAACTAGGAGGTAACGACCCGAGAATTATGTCGACCCGAGAATTATGTCAACAGCCAATTCTTTGGGCATAGCTGAACCAAGCCTCTCCAATTGATCAAGATAGCTCTTCATCTTCAGTACATGAGCACTCACAGATGAACCTTCAGCCATCTTTGTGTCAGTCAGAGAGACGGTCACTTTGTAGCGCTCAACTCTAGCCTGCTCTTGGAACATTTCCTTGAGAGTTACGATCATATCGTAAGCACGCATGTCCTCCAGTTGCTTATGAACATCAGAGGTCGTGGTCGCCAGCATGAGACAAGCTATCTCCGTGTCGTCCTTAACATATTTAGCATACGCATCTCGGGCAGCCCTTGTGCCTCCCTGTTATGGTTCCTCTGGGTAAGCCTCTTCAATGACATACAGTTTATTGTCAGCCTTGAGAACAATTCTCAGGTTTCTAAACAAGTCAAGGAAGTTAGACCCATTGAGCTTATCCTTCTCAAGGAAAGATCGCAAATTCAACCCAGTTGAATTATTATTTGTCATTATTCTACAAGTTAAAATGTAAAGTGTCATTATTATTTATTCATTGGGGTTTTTTGTTTTGGTGTTTCTTATATTGTACTCCCACTATTTTTCTTCAAATCAACCACCTTCAGTAGTATTGATTCGGAAACTTCAAATGAATGAGGTTTCATAGTGAGTCAAGATATGTATTTCATTGAGAATTAAGTGCGCTTTGGCACAACCCTCAATACACAACTATTTAGGTAGGAACACTTCCAATTGTATGATATACAACTCTTTTCTTTTATGGAATGAGTATCATATGCCCGGTGTATTATTCCATCTTGTGTCCTGAGCCCAAGTCCGACTTGCTTGCTCAGTTAAGTTTAACCATGTATGATTATCAGCGAAAAGAGTCCAGCACACTCAGCTTTGGCATGACCCATGCTGGACGCCATTTCCCGCGTACCCTCCTTTACAAAGACAATCCTCCATATGCTCAGGTTTGGCATGACCCACATGGAAGACTGTCTAAGTACCGAGGGCTTCAGTGACATGGGGGCCACTTCGTTACTTAACATTCTGAAGGATTTTGTTTTAGATTTATAAATATAAACATCATAGAAACTAACTTAAATATGGTATGAGCTTAATCCTCACGAGTGATCATGAGGTTCCTAATTCTAGATCTATCTCTAGATTGCAGGAGTAATCTTCAACGAACCCTTCGTTGTTTGTGCGAAGATCCAATGCCATCTTCCAAAGATTGCGCCAAGATCTCTTGCCTTGAAATATTGAAATAATATCTATCCTAACAACTATCCTATTGCTAGAAAAGGTAATTTACAAATTTGGACAACTCACAGGTTACCATAATTATAACTTTGGACAACTAACTGGTTGGCATAGATATTAAATAAAATTATAAGCATTCACACACAAGATTATAACACAGAACAATCACAGATCTAAAGCTCATACCATATTTGTATAATTAAATTCCACGTATAACAAAAATTAGGGTTTCTCGCAAAATCAGCATTATTCCGTTGGGAACGGAACTATTCCGTTCTCAACGGAAGTACTCTGTTCTCAACGGAAACGTGCTGGAAATTCATATTTTCTTTTGTTTTAGTTCCGTTTCCATAACGGGTTTCAAAAAACTAATTCATGAAACTCTAGAAAATCATAATATCCAATATTATATTCCCAAAAACTATTTCCGTGATGTTTTGAAATAATATTTTTCAAAACCCTAAGATTTATTATACTAGAATTTACTAAATTTTAAATGTGTAATCGACGATTATTTCCTTAACGAACGCTCTGATGCCACTGTTGGAAAATCCATAGCCATGTACGTTACGTGCGCAGCGGAACCTATGAATTTAACCCGCCCTAGGATCTACGTTAAGGGAATAAAAGTATGAGATTAACTATTAAAATTTATATCTCGGATCTTCCTGATCCGCGAGATGAAGAACAGATGTAGGTCTCAACTTTTCTGACTTGCAACCTTCTCCTTCCTGAAGCTCGACTCGCGACCTCCTTGCTTCTCCTAGGGATGAAGATCGATCGCTCGCAAGTTCTCAAGATAGAGAACCTGTACTCGTATCCACGCGAACATCAGACGTACGGAATAACCGGACTTGGCAAGACAAGTCCGGAAATACTTTCCGAAAATCTCTCAAAACTTTTCTCTCTTTTTTGTGTAATAGGTGTCCTCTAAGGCTTCTGAATTGTGTGTATTATAGAGAGACTCTGTCCTTCTATTTATACTAGAGAGAGAGGCGAAAAATTACTCTGTTACCATAACTAAAAACACTAATCTACGCCTATTCCGTTGCCAACGGAATAGGTATTTCCATAACGGAATACTTGGCGGTGAAAGTTATTACAGTTTTCATGTCTATTCCGTTGGGAACAGAAGTATTCCTTTGCTAATGGAATGGTACTGTTTTGTTCAATCAATTATCCAATAATTGATTATTTCATTCACCATTTTATACATCATATGTATAACTGTTTTTGAGGCATATTCATCCCGTACGAATGGAGTTCATTGTGTGACCGTGTAGGTTCCATTTAACATTGGCAATGATTTTCTAAAGATCGTAAGTCACGAGTAACCTCTAGACCGATGTCATGACTACCCATGTTAAATGAAATGATCAGCGATCATAAACCTATCTGAATAGACATTTGCTTATTTCTTTTGTTCTATGACATATATCTTGATCACAAGGTATGGAATTATGTCATCCTTGAGATTGATTCAAGTCTCTTTCCTGATCGAGAATTAGACTGAGGAAATTCAAAATGATATTAACAACACATGTTAATCCATTTTGAGCATGGCCATGCATTTTCTTCAGTCCTAGTTCATCAGGGGGCCCAGAGATATCTCCCTCATGAAGAGAGGAACAAATCCCATCTTGGTCTCACATTCCTCGTCATGATTCAGTGCATACCTAATGATGACCCTAATGATCATCCCATTACGGATGACGTAAGATCATATTAAAGTATGCAGTTTCACATACAGGAATCCATGGTGACCTCAGATCATAGGAACAAGCACACTATTCATATGAGAATCACTAATGACATATACCATGCATATTCTCATAGTGTAGTGAATCCAGTACGTGCTCTCTAACACGTACCTATATTCCAGGCTTGACATCTCTATGTCCATGATCAACAGAACATGATCATCCAGCCTGCGAATATACTAGTGTGGATATGTAGCTTCTTACCTGAAGTATGTCTATCTCTATAGACATCCTACATATCACTAGGGATAATTTAGAATGTCATTCGTTGGTTCACAGTTCTACTATCAGAATCACGTATTCTGATGACGTGAACCCGAAGTGTCATTCTTGGTTGATATAAGATTTACATTCACAACACATACACACAGATATATAAGAAACAACCTTTATTGAATAAATAATAATGTCTTAATACATAATCTATTTCCTAATACAAATACATTTGGCCTAGGGCACTAATCCTACAATAATTACAACTTTGGACAACTTACTAGTTGCCATAGATATTAAATAAGATTTATAAGCATTCACACACAAGATTGCATCACAGAACAATCACAGACCTAAGGTTCATACCATATTTATATAAATTATATTCCTTGTATAACAAAAATTAGGATTTTTGTAAAAACAAGGCTTATTTCGTTCAGAATGGAACCATTCTGTTCTGAACAAAATCAATGCTGAAAATCTCTGATAGAAGTTCTACTATTCCGTTCTTGAACATAACTATTCCGTTCGGAACATAATAACACTGAAAATTATGTTTACTTTTATTTTAGTTCCATTTCCAAAATAGATTCCGAAAAACTATTTTTTTGAAACTCTAGGAAATCATAATATCCAATATTATATTCCTAGAAATTATTTCTTTGATGTTTTGAAATAATATTTTCCAAACCCTAAAATTTATTATACTAGAATTTTATAAATTTTAAATATATAATCGATGGTTATTTCCTTAATGAACGCTATGATACCACTGTTGGGGAACCCGTAGCCATGTACGTTACATGCGCAGCGGAACCTACGGGTTCAACCCTCCCTAAGATCATCGTCAAGGGAATAAAAGTACGAAATTAGCTATTAAAATTTATACCTCGTATCTTCCTTATCCGCGAGATGGAGAACGGATATAGGTCCGAATGATTCCGACTAGCAACCTTCTTCTTCCTGAAGCTTGACTCCGCGAACCTCCTTGCTCCTCCTAGGGATGAAGAACTTGATTGCTCGCTTATCCCAAAGTAGAAGATCTCTACTCGTATCCATGAGAACTTCAGACACACGAAATTACCGAACTCAGCTAAACGAGTCAGGAAATTCTTTTCGAAATTACCTCTAAACTCTCACTCTCTTTTTCTGTATTAGATAGCCTTTAAGGCTTGAGAATTGTGTATGAAATGGAGAGGGGTGCCTCTCTTTTTATACTTGAGAGAAGGCGAACGATCACTCAGTTACCATAACTAGAGTCCTAATTCTGCGCCAATTATGTTCCTCACGGATCTATTCCATTCCGAACATAATAGGGGTTTCCATGTATAAAATCTTGGCAGTCAAGGAAGCACAATTACCATATCTATTCCATACAGAACGGAACTGTTCCGTTCCGAACGGAATAATGCTGTTTTGCACAATCAATTATCCAATAATTGATTATTTTGTTCACCAATTTATACATCAAATGTTTAACTTTTTTTAGGCATTTTCATCCCATATGAATGGAGTTCTTGTGTGACCGTATATATTCCATTTAACGCTGGCATCGATCTTCTAAAGATCGTAAGTCATGAGTAACCTCTAGATTGATGTCATGACTATCCATTTTAAATGAAATGATCAGCGATCATAAACCTATCTGAATAGACGTTTCCTTATTCCTTTTGTTCTTCGATAAATGTTTTGACCACAAGGCACGGTAATATGTCATCCTTGAGTTTGATCATAGTCTCCTTCCTGATCGAGAATTAGACTGAGTAAATACAAAATGATATTAACAACACATGTTAATCCATTTTGAGCAATGGCCATGCATTTCCTTCTGTCCTAGTTCATCAGGGGGCCTAGAGATATCTCCCTCTTGACGAGAGGAACAAATCCCATCTTGGTCACTCACATTCCTCGTCATGATTCAGTGCATACCTAATGATGACCCTAATGATCATCCCAATACGGATGATGTAGAATCATATTAAAGTATGCAGTTCCACATGCAGGAATCCATGGTTGTGTCCGGTCGTAGGAACAAGCACATTATTCATATGAGAATCACTAATGACATACACCATGCATATTCTCATAGTATGGTCAGTGCCGTATGTATTCTCTAACACGTACATATATTCCAGACTTGACATCCCTATGTCCATGATCAGTAGAACATGATCATCCAATGTGCGAATATACTAGTGTGGATATATAGCTTCTTACCTGAAGTATGTTTATCTCTATAAACATCCTACATATCACTGAGGATGGTTTAGAATGTCATTCGTTAGTTCACAGTTCTACTATCAGAATCACGTATTTGGATGACGTGAACCCGAAGTGTCACTGATGGTCAACCTAATACATATAAATATATTACTCACCCATACACTCATTCATATATGAACTGAATAAACATGTTTTTCATAATCTAATCTCTAGTCCAACACTTTGGACTAGGGCATAAATTCTAATAGTCCAACACTTGCACTAGGCCAATCCTAAGCATCCAATGCTCATTAGGCAACATGACCTTCATGTTCTACTAGCGGGAAATATAGGCCTATTAGATTATAGAAATTTAAATTTTGTGTTTCATTAAATAAATTCTGATATTCCTATTTCTAGCCGGCTTGCTTGTTGTCTCTCGTGCATCTATATACATGAGTTTCAATAATTTAATCCATCAATTTTGTGATGGTTGCCCATTCTTATCATCTTGTTCAATAAATAAAATCCGCACGTCCCAATTGATCCTAGATTTAATGAGTCTTTCGTTCAACATAGGGTGGAGTTTTAGAAATGTGGTTCTCATTCTTTGACTTAGATGGCATTGATAGAAGTATGGAATCGATGGACTTATTATTTAGCATATAATGGTTATTTTCTAAGTGAACATTTCAAAAGGAAAATTTTATTATTCCAAATTTTACGACCACTTTAACGCTTATATATAGAAATAACATTTATTTCATTACAAGTCCACAATGGCTAGGTCAATAAAATTCTAGAGCCATTGTAGCAACTCTTGATTCATTCTCCACTCGTAGGTTGGCTTCTCCTCTAGCTAATCTTCTACTTCTGAGTAATGTCCAGCAAATTCAAAATGTAAGAGTTATAGTGGATGTCCAATATCCAAGTAGAGATTTAGGAAGATAAATACCTGAAATGGCAGCCATTGATTTTTCTTCATGACATATCTTACATCCTCCCTTCCAGTGATCATGCATAGAACAAGAAATCATTTCTTCGGATTCCTCGGGTTTAGGCAACAATTTGCCTTCACTCTTGATATAGCCCTCCCATGGAATCATGTCAACCGCGAATTCCCTTGGAATAGGCGAACCAAGTCTCTCTAAGTAATCAATGTTTCTTCTTATCTTGAATGCATGAGTGTCCACAGAGGAGCCATGAGCCATCTTGCTCTTGATTAATAACTTGGTGAGCTTGTAGCACTGAATACTAGCCTGCTTTCGGAGCATTTTCTTAAGCGTCTTGATCATATCATAGGCATCCATAAAACCTATCTGCTTTTGAAGTTTAGGTTTCATTCCTGCTAACATCATCCAGGCTACTTCATCAGAATCATCAATACACTTCTGATAAGTGTCTTGAACAACTCTAGAAGCGGTCGAGGGTGGTGGATTTGGGATGGGTTTCTGAAGGGCGTACAATTTTTCTTGACTCTTGATAATCATTCTAAGAGCCCTGAACCATTCAGGGAAGTTTGTGCTATCGAGCTTATCCTTCTCTTTCCTAAAGCTCGACTACGCGAACCTCCTTACTCCTCCTATAGATAAAGAACTTGATTGCTCGCTTATCTCCAAAGTAGGAGATCTCTACTCGTATCCACGCAAATTTCACACACACGGAATTACCGGACTCGGCTAAATGAGTCCGAAAATACTTTCCAAAATTACCTATAAACTCTCTCTCTCTCTCTCTCTCTCTCTCTCTCTCTCTCTCTATTTATGTATTAGACGGCCTCTAAGGCTTGAGAATTGTGCATGAAATAGAGAGGGGTTGTTTTTCTTTTTATTCTAGAGAAGAAGACGAACGATTGCTCAGTTACCATAACTAGAATCCTAATTCTGCATCTATTATGTTCCGAACGGAATAGGGGTTTCCATGTATAAAACTTTCGCAGTCAAGGAAGCACAATTACCATATCTATTCCGTTCAGAACGGAACTATTCCCTTTCAGACGGAATAGTGTTGTCTTGCACAATCAATTTTCCAATAATTGATTATTTCGTTCACCAATTTATACATCACATGAATAACTATTTTTTTGGCATTTTTATCCCGTATGAATGGAGTACATTGTGTGACCATGTAGGTTCCATTTAACGCTAGCAACGATCTTCTAAAGATCGTAAGTCATGAGTAATCTCTAGACTGATGTCATGACTACCCATGTTAAATAAAATGATCAGCGATCATAAACCTATCTGAACAGACGTTTGCTTATTTCTTTTGTTCTATGATATATGTCTTGACAAAAAGGCACGGTAATATGTCATCCTTGAGTTTGATCATAGTCTCTTTCCTGATCAAGAATTAGACTGAGTAAATACAAAATGATATTAACAATACATGTTAATCCATTTTGAGTATGGCCATGCATTCCTTCTGTCCTAGTTCATCAAGGGGCCCAGAGATATCTCCCTCTCGACGAGAGGAACATATCCTGTCTTGGTCACTCATGTTTCTCATCATGATTCAGTGCATACCTAATGATAACCCTAATGATCATCCCATTACGGATGACGTAGAATCATATTAAAGTATTCAGTTCCACATACAAGAATTTATGGCATATGAGAATCACTAATAACATATATCATGCATACTCTCATAGTGTGGGCAGTCCAGTACCTGTTCTCAAACACGTACCTATATTCCATACTTGACATCCCTATGTCCATGATCAGCAGAACATGATCATCCAATCTGCGATTATGTTAGTGTGGATATGTAGCTTCTTACCAAAAGTATGTTTATCTCTATAAACATATGTTTATCTCTATAAACATCCTACATATTACTAGGGATGGTTTATAATGTTTTTCGTTAGTTTACAGTTCTACTATAAGAATCACATATTCGGATGACGTGAACCTAAATTGTCATTCATGGTCAACCTAATACATATAAATATATTAGTTACTCATACACTCATTCATATATGAACTAAATAAACGTGTTTCTTATAATCTAATCTCTAGTCCAACACTTTGGCCTAGGCCATAATTCCTTCAGGCGCCCTGCGATTCATCTTCTTCCATACGTCTTGTCGGTGATCTCTTTTGGTTTCATCTTGAGTAGCGTTTCTTCTAGATCCTGGCATAGCAATGCTTCTGTTTGCATCTTCTAGTAGGCGAAGTCTCACCTGTCGAACTGACTCATCGACACCATGCTCTCATCCATCACTCGTCTACGCATCGCCTCCTCGTTTTGCACCCAATAGGAATTTTCTTTGAATCTTGCTCTGATACCAATTGTTATGAATCGGGACTCAACAGCAAACACAAAAAGTAAGACACAAGAACAAAATGATTTTTATGTCGAAACCCTAAATAGGGTAAAAATCACCGCCGTCGGCACTCAAACTTTCTTTATACTTGGAGAAGGCGAAATAGAATACAATTATTTTTATTTGTTGGAATGAATAAAACTCTATCCCGACCACTAAATTTACAGTGAGAGTCATACCTAATACAAGAAAATAAATCAATGATTTGCTGCCCCCATTAACACCTAATTCATGGAAACAAATATAAGGAAAATAAACGTATTCTCAATTCTAATTATCAATTAAGGAATAGATTCATATCAATCAAATATGGAGAACTTTCATATCTCCTGCAGCGTTTCCTTTTATACGGTATCTAGAGTTTTTCAGAAGTCTCCACACAAAACATAATGAAAGGTTGCAAATTGGAATCGATCTGCGTAATGTCGAGAAAATCAGCTTACGTGAACGAAACTCAGAATTTCGAGGAAAGAAGCAAAGGCCCAATACCATGAAGGCCAAGAGTTTATGGAAGACTGGAATACCAGAAAGAGCAAAAGATATGACTCCCGACCGATCAAAAGAGGTGGAAAAAAGGCCTCCACCAATAAGAAGGTCTCCAAGGGCAAGACATCCAAAGCCGAAGTATGCAAATGACCTAATGACAGAGGATAACTTCACAGAGAAGGTCGCTAGTTATGGAGAAGAGGTCAGGAGTGGCAAGTGGAGAAAAACAATGAAGGGGAAGATGGCGCCGCACAAATGGATGGACATGACCCTCCAAACTTGCTTAATTTTCCTCTTCTTTGCTTGCCACACCATCTTAGAACCGTCACTCGATATGAAGTTGATCTTATTCGCATTTTTTATGTCATTCTTTCCTTGTTTTCATTAACTAAAAAACTTTAGAACCAGAGGCCAAACTCATCTCCACTTTGGTACCACTGATATCTCACTATTATTTACACATCTATTTATTGAGTATAGAAAATGGAATTTGACAAGAAGACTCCTCCTCTACCAAAACTAATAATCTCTGCTACATAATCCTTAATATTCCATAAGCTCTAATAATCTACCAAAACACTAAAATTTAGAAATCATCTTACATATATCATCTGGGTTGCAAAAGATTTAAGGAACCTTGTGATGTTTAATTTAAGCCTTATATTTTGCACAATGACCACAACCGCCCTTCCAATTTTCGGCCTGTAAATTGACATTTCCCAATTTATGCATTTTTTTTATTTTTTATTTTAGATTCAACCCATGTATGATGGGTTGAAAGAGTTTTGCTAAATATGTGTTAAATAACATTTCGTTTGCTAGGATTTAAAACCCATAATCACAAGCAATATAATTTATGCTGTTTTCTTGAAGGGAGATTTCATGACATTCACTTGAGGGTTTGGTCACGGTTTAGGAGGAAGTAAAGAAGATGCGCCTTTTTTGTCAATCTTAGATTCTTTATAATGGGTCGAGACATTAGTAGTCGAGGGCTAGGTGCTAGGGAGCGAGAAAGGTATAATGTTTCACAAAAAGTCAAGAGCTTTCATCATAGTAAACGTCACCTATCGCACAAGATGGGCCAACGCATAGATACCAATTGGAGAACTTGAGTTGGACTTTCCCCTGGTCAATGATTTCTCTCTCTCTTGATATTATATGATCTAATTTCTTTCATTTATAACACCGTATAGTTTCCCGACATTTTTTAATTATATTTTGCACGGCTGTTACTTCACAATGCATTAACATAACATTTCCAGCGGAAACCATCTCCTAATCAGATTAAAAACAACAAAAATAGCTCTTTCCTTTTCATGCTAAAATATGAAAACCATGCCACAGCCAGGTTAGTAACGTAACATTTCCAGCGGAAAGTACCTTCCAGGAATCTTAAATACTTAAAAAGCGTAGTTACAATATAAGTTCGTTATAATATATATACAAGTACCTTGAAACAAACCAATCAAGCAAAACTACTTACAACAATAATTATAACAATTATAAAGTAACACAACCGACTACTTCGAAGAATTACTACAAATCCGCTAACCACCTTCAGAAAAGAAATCGGGTTCGGCAGGCTTCTGCAGCAGCCTTGTCGGCATCCTCTCCTGCAGTCTCGCCTTCCTCGTCCGGCTCAGTCTCAACAGCCTCAGCATATTTCCTGCGAACCTCGATGCATATAGAGCAGCACCCAAGCTTAGAGAACTTGTGGGCCCCACCCCGCTGCCTCCTCCTACAATAATCGCTGCCTTCAGTCGCTTCTCCTTCTCGTGCAGAGCCTCCTCCAACTTCTTCCTGCAATACCTGCTCAAGTTCCCATACAATATTTTAAGAGTACAAAATTAAAGTATCCTACTAGTCTCAATAAAAAAGGATGAATTACCCTTCCGAAACTACAAATGTCAAATTTACCCTTCTAAAGCTCGAAATATATGAGATTCACCATAATTGCCCATATAAAGTTCCAAAATATCGAATTTATCCGAATTTATTTGTTTGAAAAGATCTTTTGATATTTTGAGGAAGAGTAAATTTGAACAATTTTGACCTTTTGGAACACTAAAAATTAAATTTCAAATTCTTAATCAAAATAGGATTTTTGCAAATGAATGGATTGCAGGCAGAACAATAAAATTTGATACTTGACGTTTTGTAAGTATAATATTTGACAGGTTCAAGTGCTCGCAAGACAGCCAGCCTGAACGAAACATACACATACCTGCGCCAGGCAGCCTGAATGAAAGAAGCAGCCCAAGTCCTCCAATGCTGGGAATAAAACCGAAAGGTATCTCTCAGCTGCTTGGAATGCAGCCTCCTGAACTGCGTTGCCACAAACTTGAGATCCTCGGCCATGAGCGCAAAGGCCTCGACTTCGGTGATGGTCCTGACGGTCCTGGTGGAGGACGGAAGGGACGAGGCCGAGGTGGGGTCGAGGGCCCATGTGAGGAGCTCCTCCCCGCAGAAGTCCCCGGGGCGGAGCACGCTCGAGTTGAGAAAGCCCGTTCGCCCGCCGTCCGTCGTTATGGAGTCGAGCCCGCCCCGCATTATGAACAGCATATAGTTCACCGGGTCTCCCTCGCGAATTATGCAGCTCTTTTCGGTGTAGAGGGCTGGCTTTAGACAGTCGCACATTGCGTCCAGCAGCTGGTCGTCCATTTTCTCAAACATTGGTACCTAACCATTATTAGACATTAAATGCAAGAATAAAATTGAGGGGAATGGGTGGAAAGAGAAGAAAGTAATACCCTCATGAGAAGTGAGAGGCAAAGATGACGTTTGATTTCCCGCCTTAAATCCTTAGGAAGGGTTTGAAGAAGATATTCTTCATCGACTCCTCGAGTTTCTTGCCACTTGTACTGCTCGTACCGGCGAATTCTCTCTCTTAAATTATCGGGCAAATGGCGATGAGTCATCCATTGCTCCGCATCTCTTCTTTTAACTCTCATTTCCTCTATTCTCACCGATGCTGATTGTAAATACGTCTATTTTTTGAGGGAAAAAAGGAGAATTATTTAGGCGAATTATGAACATGGATATATACATTTTTGTACTTGTTTACCTGCATATTTCCGATAAGAAGTGCGAACAAAACGAGCCCAAAGATGGAGACAGATACTGCAAAGAAATTTTCCCATGTATACGTGCTTGTAATCAAGTTTTGACCAAGTGAACTGCCTCATATTGAAATCGGATATTATATTAGTACATGAATTATCGTTGATTTTATTTCAGGACATGAATTTAGTTGCAGGCTGCATAATTATCCAACATTTTACATTTTTTTTTGTTATGCAATAGTGTATCAAAAATGATAAATAGAGAATTATATTACGGAATATATTGTACAAAAAGGGTATATTTTGGAAGTTCGAAGAACATACATTAAATTTTGGAAGCCCCACCAAAAGCAATAGAAGAACTTTTCGAAGAAGCTAGTATCCGTGACCACATTTTGCAAGGCTAGTGAATAGATTCCAAACCCAGTAGTAGGGCAATATTCTGACAAGTATGCATTGTTAGTTCCTTTTTCACAGTATAATGAGGCTGGGTCGCAATTTCCTCTATGATGGCATGCAATTCTCCAGCATGCATCTTCTCTCTGAATTGCAAGCAAGTACCACAATGCTCCAAACACCTATTCAAATTAATTAAAACACCGATTAAACAAAGGTAAGCATGTCCATATGTACAAATTAGAAAAGAACTTACATGGCTGGCGAGCAAATAAAGCAAAAGATTAAAAGCAGCCCCAGCCCAAGCAGTCTCAGTTAAAATACCAGCCGATTTTGTGATTTGAAGATATAACGGAATAATTCGAACAAGCCTTGGTATATACTGAAATATTACTATGAACATCAGTACATTTTTTGCATTTAATAGCTCCATTCCTTGCACTTTCGGCAGTATTATCAATATCACCACCTAAATATACACGTAAAAACATGACAAAAAAATATAAAAATGGTTAATTTTGTTGATTACGATGGCTTATTGGTTATTATTTGCTCAGAGAGAGTATTTACCTGAGGGAGTGGCAAAACCGCAAATACATCAATAAAGAAATACGTAGATATATACCGCCTCGCAATTGATGAGGTGTCTTTGACTAAAACGCCCCTTCCAAAAACAGTAGAGGAAGGAGCAATAAACCCTGTCCTGAACTGAAACACAATATGCAATATATAAAACAAATCCGTGAAAAGCCTCAAAATGCTCGCAATAATCTCCAGTTTCCGATCCAATTTCAAGCAGTTGAGTTTAGAGTCCATAACAGGTATGTAGAGAAATAGTGGATCCACTGAGACTGCAATTACACATGAAATTAAAAATATTTTATTCCATTTTTGGAGGAACGGGCCTTGCGGGTCGAGGACTGGGGTTTTGGATCTGGATCCGCTTAAGGAAGGTTTCTCAAGGGGGTCATTGTAATTGCGGAAATTTCGGAAGAATTCAAGGGTGTTTTTGAATATATGTGCAAAAGAGGACAACAAGCTTTGGGTTTTGGATGTGTGTGGTGTGTCTGATGAGAAGGATTGTTCAGAGCTCCAATCTTGAAACCTTGAAAAATAAATTTCATTAGACAGTGAGTTTGATAGGAATTTGATTTATTTTATTGAAGGACTGAGGTTGTTTCAGGGAGTAGTCAAAATGAAAAAATTAGAGACTAACCTCCGATATGTATCTCGAGGCATTCTCAAATCATGGATTGAGAATAATTATATGTTGAAAATCAACTTCAGTTATGCATTTAACACTGAAAGCTAACTGTAGAAAAGTAATATTAGTTGATTGGATCTTCAAGTAGATTACGTTAACTAGTAAAATTAAGCTTCTGAAAAATTTTCCAAGTAAAATGGGCTGTTAGCTCAAATACAAATCTCAAAAGAAGAAATATGAGCAGTTAGTCTAACTCATTTAGCCAATTGATTAATATGAGCTGAGGATTGACGGCCTGAGGCTAATTGTATGAACTATAACCAAATCAAACACAATTCAACATCAATTTCATCAAAATCTTACCAAAACATAAATTGATTGTAAGAGTTTCATTTCTCCTTCATGCTAAAACAAAGGATATATATGAAATTCACATTCCTAAATACTTTTATGTACAGCTTAACAGTATAAGTATTAACTTACCCAACAGTCAAAATAAAGAAGACAAAAGAAAGTAAACCCGATGTAGATCTATAACTAGAGATGGCAAAAGAAAGTATGTCAAGTATTGACAAATCAAAGAAGGCATGAAAAATCCGATTTAAGTTCAAGGGGTAATTCTCATCATGATAAAGCTTGAAGAGACTAATGGAGGGTGTATTTCTATGAATATTGGACAGGATGCAAGAGAGGCACAATTCTAATTAAGTTCATTATCATTTATTTACTATTTTGTAATATGTTGAGTATATGGGGTTATATATGTAAGTTGAGAGGCGATATATAAAGCCAATAGCTGCCAATTAGGATTTTATGTCATTTTTACCTATCTACCCAAATTTTATCACGAAATTATCTTGTAATCGGATTGCTAAGACTATCTATCAAATTTATATCTTTTTTCTATCGAATTTTCTCTTTATTATCTCGTTTATCTCTTGTTCTTGATTTGGGAACGTGACAATTGGTACCAGAGCACTCTCAAAACGAGGATAGAGGCCGATTGGAAGAATGCACACTATCTCGACTTCTATCCCAGTTGAGTACGATCCAGTATATGCCCTTAACCAGATCAAAAACGATGGAAGAATTGACAAACGTAGTGGAAAATCTCAAAACCCAAATCACAGGATCGATAATCGCTTCGAGTAACAGCCAAGAACAATTCGAAAGGAGACTTACCGCTGAGATTGCGAAGGAAGTGGCACGATTGGACGAGCGCTACAACCGAATCGAAGAAAAGGGGAAAGAACGGCACCCGAGCCTGGAGTCGCTGCTGATGCGTCTGCTGGCGTCTCAGGCAGGTGGTGACTCGCGAGACTCCGAAGATGAAGGGGGTGGCGAAGGTCTGAAGATGCGTCGCATCACAGATCTGAAGATGAAGGGGGTGGCGAAGAGTGTTGTCGCCGGAGAAGAGGAGGTTGCGGTCGAGGATTTGACAGACGGTGAGCGTGAGGAATGGGAAGTTAGACTGAGGAAAGAGAGGAGTAATGCACCGATTTTATCCCTTGGAGATGGATCTGATCTGGGAACGAACCGTGGGTCTGGTGTAGGTTTGACTGGTACTGGTACTATTCCTGCCAGTACTGTTCGCGCATCCAGTATGAAAATAATCCTATTAAACTCTCTAGACCGTTACAAATGGGGTTACCAAATTCTAATCTTAGAAATAATTATAATAATTTAGGAGACAATTTTTCAAATAATCCAATTAGACGAAAAGGGGCTAATGATCAAATTAACCCGTATGTTCAAAATCCCAACTATGTTGTACCGTTTAACAACCGAGTGATACCAAATAATTATGAAAATAATTTTTCGGAATTGAGAAAATTAAATATGTATGAGCAAAATGCGGGAAATAAATTTTTTATGTCAAAGATGAGATACGTCAAGTTTCAACGGCACCGACTCGGAGGAATGGGTGATGAAGGCTAACTATTATGTGGATTTATTTAAGGTTCCGGAGGATCAAAAGACAAAGTTGGTTGTGATTCATTTCAAGAGAAATGCGTTAAATTGGTATAGGAGATATAAAATGACACATGATAATCCTACGTGGGAAGGGTTGATTGAGTTGGTTTACGGACGGTTTAGGAAAGGTCTTATTAAATCGCCTATGGAAGATTTTAGAAGGATTTACCAAAAGGGGAGTGTTAATGAATATATCGAGAAATTTGAGAATGGGAAGGATCAGATCCTTCAAGATAACCCTACCCTAAACGAGAGCTTCTTTATTCAATCATTCTATGGGGGGCTTAGAGATGATTTATGCAATTTTGTGAAGGTGCACAAGTCCCGCAATTTAGAGGAAATCTACGAATACGCCCTTATGTATGAAGGTGCGTGTGAGGCAAAAGCGAAGAAAGACAAAGGCCGGTTGGAAAATTCTCAAGTAGGAGTAAATGAAGTAAAGGAGGTAGTGATGAGAAAGTAAGAAGGGTCGATTCGAGTGGTAAAGGTAATTTCAAGAAATGGAAAAATAGTAAGAACCTAATGGAAAGGTTGAAAGAAGAGAAGAAGTGTTACAAGTGTCATCAACCATACACTTGGGGACACAAATGTAACGAAAGATCGTATATGATATACGAGTCGGATGGGGAGGATGTGGACGAAGACGGCGAAACTCAAGAAGGGGGAGTGATCGAGACTTGTGTGTCTTTGCACGCGAGCTCTTCCAAAACGATGAAATTCAAAGGAATATTGCGCGGAAAACCAATTTGGGCTCTCATCGATAGCGGGAGCACCAACACCTTTCTTGATCCAAGGGTTTTGGATGGAGTCGGTTGCAAAATTAAACATTCCACACCAAAGGCGGTAAGAATCGCGAACGGGGACCAACTAGTGACCGATGAGGTTTGTGAAGGGCTAAAATTCACATTGCAAGGTCATGAGTTTGAGAAGAATGTGTGGTTGTTACACATACAAGGGTATGATCTTATTTTGGGGTATGATTGTTTGTTAAGTCTCGGGAGAACTTATGTGGATTGGGGAAAGAAACTCATGAAGTTTAAAAAAGACGGAAGGAGGTCACGCTAGAAGCGCGAGAGGAGTCAAGTGATGTGAAAATGTTGGGGGGACACCTCAACTTTGTGGAAGAGGCGAACAAAGATAGCGAATTTTTTTCGGCTTACATCTTTTGTGCTCAAATTGTGGGAGTGGCGAAAGAGTCGACACATCGCCACCGCCATAGAAAGGTTAATTCTAATCTCTTGGGAAAACTTACCATTTTGTGAAAACTTACCAATTCGGTAAAACTTACCATTTTGGAGAAACTTACCAATTTGGAGGCGATTTAAAAAGTAAGAAGGAGTTGGAATCGGTATTGACCGGTTTGAAAGATGTGTTTGAGCCACTTAAAGACCTTCCTCCCAAAAGATTTTGCGACCATAAAATTCCCCTTAAACCTAACGAAAAGGTCGTTAATTTGAGACCTTATAGGTACACTTATTTCCAAAAAATGGAATTGGGGAAGATAATGGAGGAGTTATTGAGAAGTGGAGTGATTCAACCCTCAACTAGTCTGTACGCCTCACCTGCCCTATTGGTTAAGAAAAAAGACGGAGCGTGGCGGTTATGTGTGGATTTTCGGAAACTTAATACTATCACCATAAAGAACAAGTACCCCATTCCCGTAAAAGATGATTTGTTAGATGAGTTGAAAGACGCGCGGTATTTTTTTAAGATTGATTTGATGTCGGATATCACCAAATAAGGATATGAATAGAAAATCAAAGCTCTAGTCAAGAGAGGTGAGAGTTAAACCTGGCAAGCATGTTCTTGAATCAAAGTGTATGAGATGGCTCCAACATAAAACTTAGTTTACATGTATTAAGAGATCAACACGTACAAATAGGCTCTCGTGCTCCAAGTATAATGGGAAAGTTGATGAATGAAGGAGCAAGAGAGGAACAGAGGGTTACGAAATTTCGTGTATTATGTTTGGCGGCAACTCTAGGGGAAGGGAAAATTTAGGGTTTTCTTATTGTAATAGAAGAATGAATTGAAAAAGCAGGAGAAGAGTTGCCAAAAATAAATTTACTGCTAAATCAGAAGGCACATATTAAATATGAAAACACTGACATAAATGGTCGAAATGACCCGAAATATCTATATGGATGACTCGTGGTTTTTGATGTTAATGCAATCAGAATCTGATTTTGGACATAAAATCAATTGATCCGTAAGCCGAAAGACCCGAAACCCGAAAGACCCAATATCCGAAATTACCCATAATCTGAATGTCTCAAAATCTGAGCGGCCCAAAATCCGAATGACCCTTGACTTGAATGATCAGAAACACACAAAAACTGCAATCCATGACCTGAACAATCAACAAACTGAAACGAGATATGGACCCGCCTCAATCCGCCCGTTTGTCGCCTCTTTGGGAGAGTTATCTTTAGTTGCAGAATTTTTCAAATTTTTTTTTTTGAGAAAATTCGGAGAGGGCTTTTTCACCCCCACCCCCCCTCTTTCCAGATGTAAAACTATCGTTACTCCTATGTATAAAAATATACAAAGTTTTTTCTAATTACTTATCCACTTTCTATTGGTGAAAAAGCCTAATTTTTTAAAGAAAAAGAAAGAAAGCACCTAATTTAAAAAAGGTGAGAAAATTCGCGCATTAATTTTTGGCCCAAACATTTAATTAAATAAACTAAATAAATTTTGACTACCCGACAAAACCTGCCTCTCCGAAACTCACTCTTCTTCTAGGACTTGTCTCCTATTGTAGGATTAGTGACCTAAGCCAGATGTATTTGTGCTAGAAAATGGATTATGTAGTAAGACATTATTATTTATTCAATAAATGTTGTTTCTTATATATCTGTGTGTATGTGTTGTGAATGTAAATTTCTTATATCAACCATGAATGTCACTTCGGGTTCATGTCATCAGAATAAGTAATTCTGATAGTAGAACTGTGAACTAACGAATGACATTCTAAACTGTCCCTAGTGATATGTGTGATGTTTATTAGAGATAAACATACTTCAAGTAAGAAGCTACATATCTACACTAGTATATTCGCAGACCGGATGATCATGTTCTGCTGATCATGGACATACGAATGTCAAGTCTGGAATATAGGTTCATGTTAGAGGACACGTTCTGAACTGACCACACTATTAGAATATACATGGTATATATCATTAGTGATTCTCTGTGAATAGTGTGCTTGTTCCTACGACCTGAGATCACCATGGATTCCTGCATGTGGAACTGCATACTTTAATATGACATCATCCATAACGGGATGATTATTAAGGTCATCATTAGGTATGTACTGAATCATGACGACGAATGTGAGTGACCAAGATGAGATTTGTTCCTCTCGACAAGAGGGAGATATCTCTGGGCCCCCTGATGAACTAGGACTGAAGGAAATGCATGGCCATGCTCAAAATGGATTAACATGTGTTGTTAATATCATTTTGTATTTACTCAGTCTAATTCTCGATCAGGAAAGAGACTTTGATCAAACTCAAGGATGACATATTACCGTGCCTTGTGATCAAGCCATATATCGTAGAACAAAAGGAATAAACAAATGTCTATTCAGATAGGTTTATGATCGCTGATCATTTCATTTAACATGGGTAGTCATGACATTAGTCTAGAGGTTACTCATGACTTACGATCTTTAGACGATCGTTGCCAGCGTTAAATAAAACCTACACAGTCACACAATGAACTCCATTCGTACTGGATGAAAATACCTCAATAACGTAATACATGTGATGCATAAATTGGCGAAAGAATAAATCAAATATTGGATATTTGATTGTGCTGGAATTACTGTTCACACGCAGGGATTACTGTTCACGCACATGAATTACTGTTCGCGCACATGAATTACTGTTCACGCGTTCGAACAGAACACATATGGTATGTACTGATTTTCTTGGCAGACAAGCATCGTTTATATGGAAATGATGGTCCGTTCGAAGCAGAAATTAATGTTCACACGGCATGCAGGATTTGTTTTCTTAACGAAAGTTGCCATTCTTTCTCCCCTCTCTCTAGTATAAATAAAGTGGTAGCCCCCTTCTATTCGACACACATTTTAGAAGCCTTAGAGGCCGTCTATTACATAGAAAAGAGAGAAAGTTTTGAGAGATATTCGGAAAGTATTTCCGAACTTGTCTAGCCAAGTCTGGTTATTCCATACGTCTAAAGTTCGCGTGGATACGAGTAGAGGTTCTCTATCTTGAGAACCTTCGAGCGATCGATCTTCATCCCTAGGAGAAGCATGGAGGTCGCGAGTCGAGCTTCAGGAAGGAGAAGGCTGTAAGTCAGAAAAGTTCAGACCTACATGCATTCTTCGTCTCGCGGATCAGGAAGATCCGAGGTATAAATTTTAATAGTTAATCTCGCACTTTTATTCCCTCAACGTAGATTCTAGGACGGGTTAAATCCATAGGTTCCGCTGTGCATGTAACGTACATGGCTGTGGATTTCCCAATAGTGGTATCAGAGCGTTCGTTAAGGAAATAATCATCGATTATGTATTTAAAATTTAGTAAATTCTAGTATAATAAATTCTAGGGTTTTGAAAATATTATTTCAAAACATCACGGAAATAGTTTCTCGGAATATAATATTGGATATTATGATTTTCTAGAGTTTCAAAAATTTGTTTTTCGAAATCTGTTTTGGAAACGGGACTAAAACAAAGGAAAAACAGAGTTTCCAGCAGGTCTCCGTACCCAATGGAATAGTTCCGTTGAGAATGGAATAGTCCGTTGTGAACGAAATACTCCGTGGAGAACGGAGTAGAGCCGGAAATTTGTGTTTTTGTCAACGACGGTTCTATTGAGAACGGAATAGTTCCATTCCCAACGGAATAAGGGTGACTTTGCGAGAAACCCCAATTTTTGTTATACATGGAATTTAAATATACAAATATGGTATGAGCGTGAGATCTGTGATGTAATCTTGTGTGTGAATGCTTGTAATTTTATTTAATATCTATGGCAAACAGTGAGTTGTCCAAAGTTGTAATTATGGCAATCTGTGAGTTGTCCAAATTTGTAAATTACCTTTTCAAGCAATAGGATAGTTGTTAGGATAGATATTATTTCAGGACTTCAAGGTAAGAGATCTTGGCGCAATCTTCGGAAGATGGCATTGGATCTTCGCATACACAACGAAGGGTTCATTGAAGATTACTTCTGCAATCTAGAGATAGATCTAGAATTAGGAACCTCATTATTGCTCGTGAGGATTAGGCTCATACCATAATTAACTTAGTTTCTGTGAAGTTTATATTTATAAATCTAAAACAAAATCCTTCAGAATGTTAAGTAAGGAAGTGCCCCAATGTCACTGAAGTTGTCGGTACTTAGACAGTCTTCCATGTGGGTCATGCCAAAGCTGAGCATATGGAGGATTGTCTTTGTAAAGGAGTGTATGCGGGAAATGACGTCCAGCATGGGTCATGCCAAAGCTGAGTGTGTTAGACTTTATTTCGCTAATAATCATACATGGTTAAACTTAACTAAGCAAGCAAGTCGGATTTGGGCTCAAGGCACAAGATGGAATAATACACCGGGCATATGATGGTCATTTCAAAAAAGAAAAGAGTTGTATATGATACAATTGGAAGTGTTCCTATCTAAATAGTTGTGTATTGAGGATTGCGCCAAAGCGCACTTAATACTCAATGAAATACGGATCTTGACTCACTATGAAACCTCATTCATTTGAAGTTTCCGAATCAATACTACTGAAGGTAGTTGATTTGAAGAAAAATAGTGGGAGTACAATATAAGAAACACTAAAACAAAACAACCCCCATGAATAAATAATAATGGAACTTCACATTTTAACTTGTAGAATAATGTCAAATAATAATTCAACTGGGTTGAATTGGTGATCTATCGTTGAGAAGGATAAGCTCAATGGTTCTAACTTCCTTGACTGGTTCTAACTTCAGTAGATATGGTTATGTCTACCTAATGAAGTACAAGTCTGAATCCTTTGAAATGTTCAAAGAATTTAAGAATGAAGTACAAAATCAACTTGGCAAGAAGATTAAAGCACTTCGATCTGATCGAGGAGGCGAATATTTGAGTCAGGAATTTGTGGATCATCTCAGAGATAGTTTCACAACTGACTCCTCTAGGACTCCTTAGTGGAATGGAGTGTCCGAAAGGAGGAATCAAACCTTTTGGATATAGTTCGATCAATGATAAGTCAAACGAGTCTTTCAATGTCTTTATGGAGTTACACTCTTGAGACTGCCGCAATCATACTGAACAGGATTCTATCCAGAGTGGTTCAAAAGACGCCATATGAGATGTGGACGGGGAAAAGCCCCAAGTTGACTTTTCTTAAAATTTGGGGATGTGAGACTTATGTCGAATGACAGTTTCCCGATAAACTCGGATCCAAATCTGATAAGTGTTGGGTTTCTACCGTTCATAACGCAGCGAAAAATAAAAAACGAAACAAAATCGAATTCGAAACCCAAAAGAAGGATCCGTGAATTACAATTAAATCAAAGAAAAGTTCATAACTTTGTACCTTCGGATTACGCTTAATCTGTAATGATCGAAAGCGAATTGGGTTGACGCTTTTCTTTGCCTGATTTCAAACCGGTTTCCAAACCGATCCTTTGAATGTTTCGCCTAACCGGTCTAACAAACCGATCTCCTAGCGATCTCCAAATGAACCGATTCTCCAAGCAAACTGATTCTCCAAACAAAACGATTCTCCAAACAAACCGATTCTCCAAACAAAACCACGGTTTCAACCCGAATCACAAAGACGCTGCACTTCGCTTCGTTCTCTATCGGTATCCACACGAACAAATCCTTTGAATGGATAGAGAACGATATATGCTATTATTCATTCTTCATTTTCTTACAGAAATAACAAGAGAAGGTTTTTCGGATTTTTCTCTCTTTTTGTCTCACAAAAATTGGACGAAATTAATATACCTTTTTCTATATTTATTTTGGGTGTCTCTTGTGCCTATATAGTCCATAACTTTCATACCCTATGTGCATGCTAACTATGTAACCATATATACAACACATCTTATCATATATGATGTAGGATTGGATGTGTAACTATCGATAAATATTTCTTGACACCGAATTTGATTGAACATGAAATGACATTAATAACTCCTTATTAATTCACTCGAGCACGGGCGTGCGTTTCTTCAATCAAATCATCAAGAGGCCTAAAGATATCTCTCTCAACTTATGAGAGGAACAAATTCAATCTTAATTAAACTTTTTCCTCCGCATAATTCATTATATACCTAATTATAATCTTTATGACTGCCCGGTTAAAGACGTTGTTAGATTATATTAAAGTATAAAATTTCTCATGTAGGAAACTGAGATAATCTCAAGTCTAAGGATTATAGATACATTCTTTACTGAGAATAACTAATGACACGAACCATGTAGTATTCTCACAGTGGGTCAATCCAGTATATGGTCTCCAACATATACTTACGTTAATGACTTAATAACTCTTATTCATGATCAGTAAAACGTGACCATCAGTCAACTAACATACTGATGCACATTTATAGTTTATTATAAAGTATGTTTGTCTCACAAACATCCTATGAATGATAAGGGACGGTTTAGTATATCATTCATAATATTTTATAGTTTTACTATCAAAGTCACATACTTTGATGATATAAAGCTGAATATCATATTCAAGGTTCATTTTAGTAATAAGAATAAAATAACTATTATGCATTTATTATATAAAATATCTCTAAATAAACACAATGTTTGTTTAACACAATCCATACATCTAGGTCTCAAATATATTGGCCTAGGGCATACTACTAACAATAAGTGCATGTTGGTGCGATATCCGAAGGAAACTAAAGGATATTACTTTAACCATCCATGAATAATGTGCTTGTTCCTACAACCTGAGGTCGCCATGGATTCCTGCATGTGGAACTGCATACTTTAATATGATCCTATGTCATCCGTAACGGGATGATTATTAAGGTAATCATTAGGTATGCACTGAATTATGATGAGGAATGTGAGTGATCAAGATGGGATTTGTTCCTCTCGACAAGAGGGAGATATCTCTGGGCCCCTGATGAACTAGGACTGAAGGAAATGCATGGCCATGCTCAAAATGGATTAACATGTGTTGTTAATATCATTTTGTATTTATTCAGTCTAATTCTCGATTAGGAAAGAGAATTTGATAAAACTCAAGGATGGCATATTACCATGTCTTGTGATCAAGACGTATATCGTAAAATAAAATGAATAAGCAAATATCTATTCAGATAGGTTTATGATCGCTAATCATTTCATTTAACATGGGTAGTCATGTCATCATTCTAGAGGTTACTCATGACTTACGATCTTTAGAAGATCGTTGCCAGCATTAAATAGAACCTACACGGTCACACAATGAACTCCATTTGTACAGGATGAAAATACCTCACTAACAGTTATACATGTGATGTATAAATGGCCTAAAGAATAAATTAAATATTGGATAAGGAATTACTGTTCACATACAAGAATTAATGTGTACACACATGAATTACTGTTCACGCGTTCGAACAGAACATATATGGTATGTGCTGATTTACTTGGCGGAAAAGTATCGTTTATATGGAAACGATGGTCCGTTCGAAGCAGGAATTACTGTTCACGCGACAGGCAGGATGTTTTTCTTTAACGAAAGTTGCCATTCTTTCACGCCTAGATGGCATCTCTCCATTGTCTTGCGAGGTTAGTAATGTCCTTCACCAGGAGTTTGTGTGATTTTTTCTTATTCGTAAATTGCCTATGGTTTCTTTCCCACCACACATTCTGCCGGGTAATATGGATATTTAATTAACTTTTTCTCTTAACTAATACTACTAATAAAACATAGAGTATATATGTCCTTGTGGTCCTTGTGCTGGGGCCGGGCCTGACGGCAGTGACAATCGCCCTTCAACTTCAGATCTCTTTCTTCTCTCTCTGAACTCTTTTGCCGAGTGAAACTCATTTAGAAACACATCAATCAAAGCCCCACCTTCCTTCTTTATCTTGTAAAGATCCTGTTACATCTTTCTCACTACATTACAAAGATAAACACGACCACCGACTTCTTCTTCTTTGAGTTACCTCCATTGAAGAAGCCTTTACTGCAAACCAATTAGCCTGAAGATTTAATGCAGTTAGCCTTTAATGCAAACCAATTAGTCTGAAGATTTAACGCATTAGCCAATAAATTTCAGTTTTTTCTCACAAAATCACACTCGACAGTAAGATTTACACTATTTCTTTATTCTTGTTATTGGCATGTGGGGCTTCATTGATTTGTAAATTCTTGAAAGGCCACCTACGTACACCTTACCATTTAGCAATGAAAAATCCAAGTAGGCCAATTGTACTGCTTAAAAAAATGTATACAAATAAAAGTGACTAACGACCTCACCTGTCACCTGTATTAATTTGGCCTCTCGCGTACGTGCATAGTTCGTTAGATAGTTGCTTTGTCTAAACGAACTCCACTACATTCTCAGATAGTCTAATCCTAAATCTCATTTGTTTTGTAGTACCACTACTAGATAATACACTTTTTTCCAGGAAAATTATAATATGACACGTCCTCGTAATGAACCTAGTAAATTGAGAAACACCTCAGCAAAGTCATGATCATTGAATAGGTCCGTGGTGGACCAGTACGAGCAATTAATTTATCCATTTTCTCTACCTATAAAATGAGTAGGTAGCTAGCTAGGTCAAATAGTGCTAAATAACAACAATATTTGAAACAACTCTTTGTTTTTTGTAACTATACTCTTTTGCACTCACTGCATCGATGAAGATTAGTATTAGACTTGTGATTGTTTCTCTAATGAGTTTAGGGTTGATTGTGATGCCTCAAGCAAGACTACAAAGAGAGAAGCATGTTGAAGTCCATGCAAAAGAGTTTCATGTTCCTACGTATGGTACTTTGCCGGTACGTGAGAGGCTTGTAATTGGAGGAGGTAAGGGACCTGAAAGAGAGGTGCCTGGTGGGCCCGACCCTCAACACCATCTTAGTGCTCCGCCCATGCCATAGAAGGAGATCATCCAAACTTGTTTCAAAAAAATAATTATGTATTAAGAAGTAAATATTAATGCTGGATGAAAATTTTGCCTTTTCAGTTGTTGATTTTGCTCCGAAATCCAGTTTTCATAAATGAATATGCTTGCTGTAAAGACTGCTGGCTTTGTTTTTGCGTTTTTAATGTTCTTTGTGTTGGTTATAACTTTAAAAAACTAACCAAATAAATAATCAAAATAAATCATAAAATAATAAATAATAAAGAATGAGACAAACCTGAATGTAGCCGTGCGATAGAGTCGCGATTGCCCTAAAAACATATTGACGTCCTCTAGCATAGGATTCACCGTCTATCTTCATCAAAAGTTCTATACCACGAGAAAGTTTCATATCCGCTCCAATAGTACAATCACAGAACAGACTTTCATTTCAAAAAAAAAAAATTGAAACCGTGCAACATGATCTCTCAAACCAAGATTGTATTTTGTAAAGTCGGAAGAATATATTTTTGGAAGATGAAGAGGGAGATTTGTATGTTGTTATTGTATCGTGTATTCTATTATATTGTAGAAAGGAAGGAAAACTCATTTTATAACAAGAGAGAGAAAAAGATTTGGAATTTCATTTCAAACTCCCAATTAAATGCCTCTTTTATTTTATTTCAATGGCCATTAAGAATACAACAAAAAAGTTTTAAAATTTATTAATATTATTTAAATACATAATACAACATTCATCCTCAAATTTTAAAACTTAATACTTAAATATTTCTTCCGAATACTTGGTATCTACTATGCATAAGTATAGCTAGGTTGACGAAGCATTGAACCCGTACGTAGTGATGATTATATACGATCGAGATTTGCATGGTACACAAACGTTTTTGAACCATAAATATTTTTACCAATTTTCTATAATCCCATACATAGTAGAAAAAATCGTGTAGTTGCTTTAGTGGGTATGTTCTATTCATGGCCATGCGCTAATCTCGATTATCATGAGAATATTTTAGGATTTCGTCCGTATCCTTAGTCGTATCCCATGACGATTCTCACTTAGGTATTCCTCAAAGAGTATATGATGTGAAAATATACTCCGCAATATTAATTTATATTAAGTAATTTATTAAATTATAAAATTCATTATTTGAATTTTTTATTTTCTCGAAATTATTAAGAACAAAAGTTCAACCTAACCCTCACCTTAAAGCACTTCACTATATGGATGAACAGACAAATCAATGTCTATAATAGTATTTCAAAATGCCACATCAGTAGTTTCGTTTAACCTTTGAACCATTTGTCCCGTCCAGCAGGCCACAATCGTAATGGCCCCACTACTCCTGACGTATATATGGTCTAAACGCTTCCGCCCACTCGATGAACTAGATCTTAAACGATCTTTCATTGGATAAATTATTCTCCGATGTTTTGAAATTATGTGATATCATATTTTTTATTTTTCGCGGTTTTATAATTATGTGCCTTTTTTTTAAATTCGTAGTTTAGTGATTGATCAACTCATAACTACTTTTAATCATGATGCATCGACATATTTATTAAAATAATTTAGCCACAATAGGAAAAACTCAAAGTAAACTTCCTAAGCCAATTTTAGGCATATAAATTTCATATTAAAAATAACATGATATTGACCAATTTTTTTTTTATCGGTATTTATTGATAAACATCTTCAAATTATTAGTATTAAAATCTATTAAAGAATTATGACATTATAAATATATATCCATATTGTATCATAAAATAATTATTGAAATCCAAATAAATGTGAAGATATTATTTCATCGGACTTCATCTTTTATATATTTTACATATTGGACCACAAAATAATTAGTGAAATCTAAATTTATATGAAGAGATAATTTAATCAAACTTCATATATTATTTACTATTTTGCTTGTATTAAGCAATATAAAAAATTAACAAGTTCACAAACATTATGCATTTTTTTAATAATAAATTGATCTTTTCGATAAATTATTATATTGGTCCATAATTTAAAATTCTTTTAATTAATTTAATGAAGGATAAAATTAATATATGTAGTTATAGATATAGGGCAAACACAATTAATTTAAAATAAACTATGTCTAATTATTATAAGCCAATTATGTGCTATAGCATCTAATATTTCTTAAATAATAAATTAGTAGTACTTGCATGGCCAATATATGTCAACAAAATCAAGAATATCTTATTTCTGAATCCAAAATAAGATTATTTATCATAAAAATAAATTGTATTATATAAATATAATTTTTTTATCCCAAATAATTCAGAAAAAATGTTTGCCTTTTATATTTTATCCAACTTGGAAATAGTTGGTCATACCAAATTTACTCTATCCCATATATGCCAAAATAGGCAAATTTTAATATGGTCAAAAGTAATGACTAAAGTAAACATTTTTTTTAATAAATCAATTGATCAAAATTCTTTAATTTAAACTCATATTTGGAAATAATTTTATGAAACTCCATAAGTTACATATAGAAGCACAAAATAACTAGTGAAATCCTTGTATAAATGAATTTTATTTTAATTTCAATAAATATGAAGAGATAAAATTTATCAAACCTCACATTTTTATTTGGAATTTTTTTAAAATATAAAGCATTAATAAGTTTTAATTTTTTTTGTTTAATATGTTAAATTTGGATTGATGTAAATAAATAGTTTATATAGCAATAGAGTTGCTCGTGTTGGGTTTCAGACGTGCATAACGCAACAGAAAAACAAAATTTTGTCCAAAACCAATCTGAGGATCCGTGCGTATCGGTTAAATCAAAGAAATAAATCTTAAAGATACCTTTCGGATTACGCTTAATCCGTGACTCTCAAACCATGCGTATTGTCCATGCGCCTCTAAACCGGTTACCACCGTCCTAACCGATTTTACGTCCGTCTAGGTCGTCTAGGTCGGATCGTGCGGAAGTCATCTACCACACACACAATCGGTCTCCAAAACTCTCAACAACCCGTTCTCATCTTCTTAGTCCGAATAGATCACAAGAGCCGAAAGTACGAACGCCTCTACCGGTGTCCACACGAACAAACTTCTTAAAACGGGAAGAAAAATAATATATATGCTAGTAACTTGTTCTCCTCTTGCATAAGAAAACTCTTCTTATTTTATCTCACAAAAGATGTATATAATTCCTCTCATATAATCGCACTCTTTCATTTTGTCATACAAAAAGAAAGCACCCTTTCATAATTTTGTCATACAAATTAGAAAGTACATTTTCTCTTATTTGTCTCACAAAAGAGAATGAGAAATAATGAGAGAAAGAATGATGTGGTCTATTGAATTTGGAGCCCTCTTTGTCCTTATATAGAGGTGAAGAGTCATGTCTCCTCACACTAAAAGATGTGTATGACATCACTCATCATTATCCATATGCCATCATCTAGACTCTTCTAGATTACATGATATTTTGTGCTCATAGTCTTTATATACATATATATCACATCTTATCACATAAGATGATAATATATTTTGTGACATTCTTATGCAACTCATCATATAAGTCGCTAGGATTTTCTGCGCCCGTTTCAGTTTGTTCTTTGTGTGTGACCCTGTAGGTTCACTTAATGTTGGCAATAGACTTAATAGTCTATAAATCATGAGCGGACTCTAGCAAGCCATCATGACTACCCAATTTAAGTGAATATCAGTGATCCGATTTATCTAATCAACAATCACGTATTTAGTCCCTATGTCACGCGATATCTATATCGATCATAAGGCATGTAAGACGCCATCCTTATATTAGTCGATTAATATTTCTTGATCCCGAATTAAACTGAACAAGAACAAATAACATTAATAACTCTTATTAATTCATTTGAGTACGGTCATACATTTCTTCAGTTCAATTCATCAAGAGGCCTAAAGATATCTCTCTCATTTATGAGAGGAACAAATCCCGTCTTGATTGCACTCATCCCTCTACATGATTCATTGTATACCTAATCATAACCTTTATGACCACCCGGTTAAAGGTAGTGTTAGATTATATTAAAGTATAAAATTACTCATGTTGGGATTCAAGACAATCTCAGGTCAAAGGACTATAAATACTTTATTTTACAAGAATCGCTAATGACGTAAAACATGTAGCATTCTTATGGCAGGTCAGTCCAGTATATGGTCTCTAACATATACCTATGTTAATGACTTGATAACTATTTATCCATGATCAGTAAAACATAATCATCAGTCAACTAATATACTGGTGTACATTTATATCTTGTATATAAATATATATTTATATGTATCTGCAAGTATATTTGTTTCCACAAATATCCTATAAATGACCAGGGACGATTTAGAATAACATTCATAGTACTTTATAGTTTTACTATCAAAGTCACGCACTTTGATGACATAAACCTGAATTGCATATTCATGGTCTATTTTAATTATATTAAAATAACCTATACGCACATATTATATGAAATATCTTAGAATAAATATTATGTTTGTTATTACAATCCATCATCTAGTTCACAAACACTTTGGCCTAGGGCCTAACACCATCAATCTCCCACTTGCACTAGGCCAAATCAACCAAGTATCTCATACTCATTGATCTATGTGGTATCACATACCAGTTGACCTAACATGATCACCATCATTTAAGGGATTGGGTTCTTAAATGAATTATCAAACATTGTCATATGCAAATACTTTGCATATTTTTATGTCCACCATAATCTAAGAAGAATACTTTATCCTTCTCAAGTATATAATCATACTCTTGATTATTATTTAGTGACTTTTACTAAGATTAAACTTATGTGTGCTTGTTACACTTAATTCACATCATATGTAATTATGCTCCCATTGAATTTCTTGTCAACATAAGATTTATCTTTAATTTTTGATAAAACCAAACTGTTTGGTTATTTCATCAAATAATAAATATTCACCTAGAGATGTTTGCTTTAATTCATAAATGAATTTATGCAACTTGCAAACTCTTTTCAAAATTTTTAGGATAGACAAAACTCTCATATGTTTCTATTAAGAAACAACATCTTGACATCCGCTTGGCATCATTTATAGTCATACAATGAACATATGCCCAAGAAAATTATAAAATACATAAGTATGATGACTTGAAAAATATTATCATAGTCTATACTATGAGTTTAACTTAACCACAAATCATGCATTATATATTTGCACATTATCCATGTCGGTCTTTCTTTTAAAACCGTATTTCCATCTGATGGATGAATCAAATTCAAAACTTGATTGTCTGACATGGATTACATCTCAACTTTTAAAGTCTCTAACCATTAGAGCCTTGACTCATCATAGTCTATTAGTAGAATGTGGACTCATCATCTATGAGTACGGAATTTTTATCATTAGACACGAAAAATCTATATTTTTCGGGCCCTGCGATAAATTCTAATAGATCTACATGAATACACTTATGTTATATACTCAGACTCTTCAACATCTTGAGAGTCTAGTTGATTAATTGCAGACTCATCACTAGTTGAAATCTGAATTAATTTCCATCCGAGCATTACTGTCAGTATGTGGAATTTGAACTTTTCAAATTCACTCGCACTAATTCTTTTGGAAACACTTCTCCCAAAGAGATATAATTTTCGAGTAACAAACACTTTGTTCTCATATTAATTATAGAAGTAATATCCTTTACTTTTCTTAGGATATTCCACAATAAGCACTAATCCGATTAGATGCATGATGCTTCAATTAAGTATCATATCCTCAAATCTTGATAAAAGATAATCTGATACACCTACCAGTCCATATCGCATATGGAGTCTTTTACAACTGCTTTAGATGGAATTATATTCAGTATGAACGCAATAAGAGCGTAACCCCGAAAGAAATAGAAGATATATTTGACTCATCATAATCGAACTATATCTAATAAAGTTCGATATAGTTATCATGATGATCACACACTTGGTTCTCGACTCCTCGATCTCATCAAAGAAATTTGATTTTTCGAGGCCAAGTTTTATTCTCTACTTCATTATTTGTAACTTTTGAACTTTGCAAAATATTCAAATTTATTGTTTCAATAAATCGATGAAGTAGTTTTCTCTAGCCCCTTCACTCATTGATGAACATACATCACTATGTATGAGAGGTTGTTTCAATAGAGGTTGTTTCTTATATATCTGTGTGTATGGGGGTGTGAATGTAAATCTTATATCAAACAAGAATGACACTTCGGGTTCACGTCATCAGAGTACGTGATTCTGATAGTAGAATTGTGAACCAACGAATGACATTCTAAACTGTCCCTAGTGATATGTAGGATGTTTATAGAGATAGACATACTTGAGGTAAGTAGCTACATATCCACACTAGTATATTCGCAGGCTGGATGATCATGTTCTGCTGATTATGGACATAGAGATGTGAAGACTGGAATATAGGTACGTGTTAGAGAACACGTACTGGACTGACCACACTATGAGAATATGCATGGTATATGTCATTAGTGATTCTCATATGAATAGTGTGCTTGTTCATATGACCTGAGGTCACCATGGAATCCTGTATGAGGAACTGCATACTTTAATATGATCCTACGTCATCCGTAATGGGATGATCATTAGGGTCATCATTAGGTATGCACTGAATCATGATGAGGAATGTGAGTGACCAAGATGGGCTTTATTCCTCTCGTCATAAGGGATCTATATATGGGCCCCCTGATGAACTAGGACTGAACAAAATGCATGGCCATGCTCAAAATGGATTAACGTGTGTTGTTAATATCATTTTGTATTTACTCAGTCTAATTCACGATCAGGAAAAGGACTTTGATCAAACTCAAGGATGACATACTTCCATGCCTTGTGATCAAGATATATATCGTAGAACAAAAGGAATAAGCAAATGTCTATTCAGATAGGTTTATGATCGCAGATCATTTCATTTAACATGCGTAGTCATGACATCAATCTAGAGGTTACTCATGACTTACGATCTTTAGAAGATCGTTGCCAGCGTAGGGATGAATATGCCTCAAAACAGTTATACATATGATGTATAGATTGATGAACGAAACAATTATTGGATAATTGATTGAACAAAATAGTAGCATTCCACTGGCAACAGAATAGTTCCGTTCCCAACGGAATAAACATGGAAACTGTAATAACCTTAGCAGCCAAGTCTTCCGTTATGGAAATGACTATTCCGTTGGCAACGGAATAGTTCTGTTGGCAACGGAATAGGCGCAGATTAGAATTTTTAGTTATGATAACAGAGCAATCGTTCGTCTCTCTCTCTAGTATAAATAGAAGGGCAGAGTCTCTCTATTCTGCACACAACTCAGAAGCCTTAGAGGCCGTCTATTACACAGAAAAGAGAGAGAAAGTTTCGAGAGACATTTGGTAAGTATTTTCGGACTTGTCTAGCCAAGTCCGGTTATTCCCTACGTCTGAAGTGTGCGTGGATACGAGTAGAGGTTTTCTATGTTGAGAACTTGCGAGCGATCGATCTTCACCCCTAGGAGAAACAAAATATGAATTTCCAGCACGTCTCCGTTGAGAACGGAGTACTTCCATTGAGAACGGAATAGTTCCGTTCAGAACGGAACAGTTCCGTTCCCAACAGAATAATGCTGATTTTGCGAGAAACGTTAACATTTGTTATATATGGAATTTAAATATACAAATATGGTATGAGCTTTAGATCTGTGATTGTTTTGTGATGTAATCTTGTGTGTGAATGCTTGTAATTTTATTTAATATCTATGGCAACCAGTGAGTTGTCCAAAGTTTTAATTATGGCAACCTGTGAGTTGTCCAAATTTGTAAATTACCTTTTCTAGTAATAGGATAGTTGTTAGGATAGATATTATTTCAAGACTTCAAGGCAAGAGATCTTGGCGCAATCATCGGAAGATGGCATTGGATATTCGCACACACAACGAAGGGTTCGTGGAAGATTACTCCTGCAATCTAGAGATAGATCTAGAATTAGGAACCTCATGGTCGCTCGTGAGGATTAGGCTCATACCATATTTAACTTAGTTTCTGTGATGTTTATATTTATAAATCTAAAACAAAATCCTTCAGAATGTTAAGTAAAGAAGTGCCTCCCATATCACTGAAGCTCTCGGTACTTAGACAGTCTTCGATGTGGGTCATTCCAAAGCGGAGCATATGGAGGATTGTCTTTGTAAAGGAGGGTATGCGGGAAATGACGTGCAGCATGGGTCATGCCAAAGCTGAGCGTGTTGGACTCTAATTCGCTGATAATCATACATGGTTAAACTTAATAGAGCAAGCAAGTTGGACTTAGGCTCAGGGCACAAGATGGAATAATACACTAGGCATATGATGCTCATTCCATAAAAGGAAAGAGTTGTATATGATACAATTGGAAGTGTTACTATCTAAATAGTTGTGTATTGAGGGTTGCGCCAAAGCGCACTTAATACTCAATGAAATAGGGATCTTCACTCAGTATGAAACCTCATGCTTTTGAAGTTTCCGAATCAATACTACTGAAGGTGATTGATTTGAAGAAAAATAGTTGGAGTACAATATAAGAAACACTAAAACAAAACAATCGCAATGAATAAATAATAATGGCACTTTACATTTTAACTTGTAGAATAGTGGCAAATAATTATTTAACTGGGTTCACTTTGCAATCTATCCTTGAGAAGGATAAGCTCAATGGGTCTAACTTCCTTGACTGGTTTAGAAACCTGAGAATTGTTCTTAAGGCTGACAATAAACTGTATGTCCTAGAAAAGGCTTACCCAGAGGAACCAGAACAGGGAGCCACAAGGGCTGCCCGAGATGCGTATTCTAAATACATTAAGGATGACACGGAGATAGCTTGTCTCATGCTAGCGACCATGACCTCCGAGCTTCAAAAGCAACTGGAGGACATGGGTGCTTACGATATGATCGTAACTCTCAAGGAAATGTGCCAAGAGCAGACTAGAGTTGAGCGCTACAAAGCGACCGTCTCTCTGACTGATACAAAGATGGCCGAAGGTTCATCTATGAGTGCTCATGTACTCAAGATGAAGAGCTATCCTGATCAATTGGAGAGGCTTGGTTCAGCTATGCCCAGAGAATTGGTTGTTGACATAATTCTCGGGTTGTTACCTCCTAGTTTTAAGCAATTCATCGTGAACTATAATATGCATCAGATGGAGAAATCCATCACCGAGTTGCATGGGATGCTTAAGAACGCACATGAGAACATGAAGACAAATGTTGTCAAAGATGTCCTAATGGTTCACAAGAAGAAGGGTAAGAAGACCGGGAACAAGAACAAGGATAATGGCAAGATGTTGCCTAAACCTAAGATCAAGAAAGACAAGGAGGGAGTTTGCTTCCATTGCAACAAGGTTGGTCACTGGAAGAGAAACTGCAAACTCTATCATGACGAAATCAAGAAGGGTAGTGTGACTACCGCTTAAGGTATTTTTGTTATTGAAAAAATTCACTTTATACACCTGATGTGGTACTCACATTTTTAATGATGTGCAGGGACTACAAAGGAGTAGAAGATTAGATAAGGGCGAAGTCGACCTGCGTGTGGGAAATGGAGCAAGAGTTGCTGCATTAGTCATAGGAACTTATTTATTGACTTTACCTAGTGGACTTGTATTAGTACTTAATAATTGTTATTTCGTACCTGCTATGAGCAGAAATATTATTTCTATTTCTAGTCTAGCTTTGGATGGTTATAAATTTGTTATTAAGAATAATAATTGTTCTATCTTAAAAGATAATATTTTCTATGTTAATGTTCTATTAGAAAGAGGTCTTTACGTGCTAGATCTTAAGAAAGAGAATTATAAGTCCATATATAACATTAACACTAAACGATTTAAACCAAATGACTCAAATACAACATACCTCTGGGACTATCTCTTAGGCCTTTCTAAACTCCACTCTCATGAACTTTTAGACTCATTTAATTTGAAATCATTTGAGACGTGCGAGTCTTGTTTACTTAGTAAGATGACTAACAAAACCCTTCAGAAAAGTTGGTTAAAGGATCAATGACTTATTAGAACTCATATATAATGATGTATGTGGACCAATGAGTTCGCCCGCTAGAGGTGGGTATCGGTACTTCATAACATTCACGGACGACTTCAGTAGATATGGTTATGTCTACCTAATGAAGCACAAGTCTGAATCCTTTGAAGTGTTCAAAGAATTTAAGAATGAAGTACATAATCAACTTGGCAAGAAGATTAAAGCACTTCAATCCGATCGAGGTGGCAAATATCTGAGTCAGGAATTTGAGGATCATCTCTGAGAATATGGAATAGTTTCACAATTGACTCCTCTAGGAACTCCTCAGTGGAATGGAGCGTCCGAAAGGAGGAATCTTACATTATTCGATATGGTTCGATCGATAATGAGTCAAACGAACCTTACAATGTCTTTCTGGGGTTACGCTCTTGAGACTGCCGCATTCATACTGAACAGAATTCCATCCAAAGCGGTTCAAATGACGCCATATGAGATGTGGACGGGGAAAAGCCCCAAGTTGTCTTTTCTTAAAATTAGGGGATGTGAGACTTATGTCAAACGTCAGTCTCCCGATAAACTCGGACCCAAATCTGACAAGTGCCTATTTGTGGGATATCCGAAGAAAACTAAAGGATATTACTTTTACCACCCATCGGAGAACAAAGTGTTTGTTGCTCGCAATGGAGCCTTCTTCGAAAGAGAGTTTATTTCTATGACAAGCAGTGGGAGCAAAGTACAACTCGAAGAAATTCGAGACCCACCTATAGTTGCAGAACCTATGATGGAGGAACAAACAAGCTCTCAAGGAGTTAGTGAGCTTCAAACACAACAGACTCAACGTAGATCTAGTAGGATCTGTCATGAGCCCGAGAGATACAAATTTCTCGTATCTAATGATGATAATGTGACATTGATAGATGATGAACCCACGTCCTACCAAGATGCTATGAAGAGTCTTGACTCTCAAAAATGGTTAGAGGCCATGAGAGCCGAGATGCAATCCATGCAAGACAATCAAGTTTGGAACTTGATTGATCCATCCGAAGGCTTGAAGACCATCGGATGTAAGTGCGTCTTTAAGAAAAAGACTGACGTGGATGGAAAGGTACAAACCTACAAAGCAAGGCTTGTGGCGAAAGGTTTCAAACAAGTTCAAGATATTGACTATGACGAAACTTTCTCACCTGTAGCTATGCTTAAATCCATCAGAATTCTATTAGGCATAGCAGCATATTATGACCATGAAATATGACAAATGGATGTCAAAACAGCTTTCCTAAATGGAAATCTGACCGAGGACGTGTATATGATGCGTCGATCTTAAGAATTCTGGTAAGGTTTGCAAGCTTCAGAAATCCATCTATGGATTGAAGCAAGCATATCGAAGTTGCAACCTTCGTTTTGATGGTCGTCAAAATTTTGGTTTTAACAAAAGTGAAGGTGAGCCTTGTGTTTACATGAAGTTTAGTGGGAGCACGGTAGTATTCCTGGTGCTTTACGTAGATGACATATTACTCATGGAAAATGACATCCCAACATTATTGAACATCAAGAAATGGTTGGGAGATAATTTCTCGATGAAAGACCTAGGAGAAGCCTCCTACGTATTAGGAATAAGGATCTATAGAGATAGATCTAGTTGGCGTACTCATTGGTCCACATACATCAGTATGTATGAGTTCTAATAAGTCATTGACCCTTTCACTAATATTTGTGAAGGGTTTCTTAGTCATCTTGCCAAGTAAACAAGACTCGTACGTCTCAAATGATTCCAAATCAAATGAGTCTAAAAGTACATGGGATTGGAGTTTAGAAATGTGTTTCTCATTTATATGGCCTAAGCGACAGTGCCAGAGGTATGTCGTATTTGAGTCATTTGGTTTGAATCGTTTAGTGTTAATGTTATATATGGACTTATAATTTTCTTTCTTAAGATCTACCACGTAAAGACCTCTTTCTAATAGAACATTTCTATAGAAAAGATTATGTTTTAAGATAGAACAATTATTATTCTCAATAACAAATTTATTAGCATCTAACGCTAGACTAGAAATAGAAGTAATATTTCTGCTCATAGAAGGTACAAAATAACAATTATTAAGTACTAATACAAGTCCACTATGCAAAGTCAATAAATAAGTTCCTACGGCTAATGCAGCAACTCTTGCTCCATTTCCCACACGCAGGTCGACACCATTTCTTGATCTTAGGTTTAGGCAACACCTTGCCTTTACCCTTCCTCTTGTTCTCCTCTTGCACAAGAAAACTCTTCCTATTTTATCTCACAAAAGATGTATATAATTCCTCTCATATAAGCACACTCTTTCATTTTTGTAACACAAAAAGAAAGCACCCTTTCATAATTTTGTCATACAAATTAGAAAATATATTTTCTCTCTTTTGTCTCACAAAAGAGAATGAGAAATAATGAGAGAGAGAATGATGTGTTGTGAATTTGGAGCCCTCTATGTCCTTATATAGAGGTGAAGAGTCATGTCTCTTCACACTAAAAGATGTGTATGACATCACTCATCATTGTCCATATGCCATCATCTAGACTCTTCTAGATTACATGATCTTTTCTGCTCCTAGTCCTTATATACATATATATGACATCTTATCACATAAGATGACAATATATTTTGTGACATTCTTATGCAACTCATCATATAAGTCGCTAGGATTTTCTGCGCCCGTTTCAGTTTGTTCTTTGTGTGTGACCCTGTAGGTTCACTTAATGTTGGCAATAGATTTAACAGTCTATAAATCATGAGCGGACTCTAGCAAGCCATCATGACTACCCAATTTAAGTGAATATCGGTGATCCTACTTACCTAATCAACAATCACGTATTTAGTCCCTTTGTCATGCGATATCTATATCGATCATAAGGCATGTAATATACCATCCTTATATAAATCGATTAATATTTCTTGATCCCAAATTAAACTGAACAAGAACAAATGACATTAATAACTCTTATTAATTTATTTGAGTATGGCCATACATTTCTTCAGTTCAATTCATCAAGAGGCCTAAAGATATCTCTCTCATTTATGAGAGGAACAAATCCCATCTTGATTGCAGTCATCACTCTACATAATTCATTGTATACCTAATCAAAACCGTTATGACCACCCGGTTAAAGGTAGTGTTAGATTATATTAAAGTATAAAATTACTCATGTTGGGAACCGAGACAATCTCATGTCAAAGGACTATAAATACTTTATGTTACAAGAATCGCTAATGAAGTAAAACATGTAGCATTCTTATGGCGGGTCAGTCCAGTATATGATCTCTAACATATACCTATGTTAATGACTTGATAACTATTTATCCATGATCAGTAAAACATAATCATCAGTCAACTAATATACTAGTGTACATTTATAGCTTGTATATCAATATATATTTATATGTATCTACAAGTATATTTGTCTCCACAAATATCCTATAAATGACCAGGGACGATTTAGAATAACATTCATAACACTTTATAGTTTTACTATCAAAGTCACGCACTTTGATGACATAAACCTGAATTGCATATTCATGGTCTATTTTAATTATATGAAATATCTTAGAATAAATATTATGTTTGTTATTAGAATCCATCATCTAGGTCACAAACAATTTGGTCTAGGGCATAACACCATCACTCAACTCGTAGGAACAAGCACACTATTCATATGAGAATCACTAATGACATATACCATGCATATTCTCATAGTGTGGTCAGTTCAATACGTGTTCTCTAACATGTGCCTATATTTCAGACTTGACATCCCTATGTCCATGATCAGCAGAACATGATCATCTAGACTGCGAATATCCTGGTGTGGATATGTAGCTTCTTACTTGAAGTATGTTTATCTCTATAAACATCGCACATATCACTAAGGACGGTTTAGAATGTTATTTGTTGGTTCACAGTTCAACTATCAGAATCACTTATTCTGATGATGTGAACCCGAAGTGTCATTCAAGGTCAATCTAATATACGTAAATATATTAGTCACCCATACACTCATGTTAGTAGTATGCCCTAGGCCAATGTATTTGAGACCTAGATATATGAATTGTGTTAAACAAACATTGTTTTTATTTAGAGATATTTTATATAATAAATGCGTATTGGTTATTTTATTCTTATTACTAAAATGAACCTTGAATATGATATTCAGCTTTATATCATCAAAGTATGTGACTTTGATAGTAAAACTATAAAGTATTATGAATGATATTCTAAACTGTCCCTGATCATTCATAGGATGTTTGTGAGACAAACATACTTTATGATAAGCTATAAATGTACATCGGTATGTTAGTTGGACCGATGGTCACGTTTTACCGATCATGAATAAGAGTTATTAAGTCATTAACATAAGTATATGTTAGAGACCATATACTTGGATTGACCCATCGTGAGAATACTACATGGTTCGTGTCATTAGTTATTCTCAGTAAAGAATGTATCTCGTAATCCTTAGACTTGAGATTATCTCGGTTTCCTACATGAGAAATTTTATACTTTAATATAATCTAACATCGTCTTTAACCGGGCGGTCATAAAGATTATAATTAGGTATATAATGAATTATGCGGAGGAAAGAGTTTAATTAAGATAGGATTTGTTCCTCTCATAAATTGAGAGAGATATCTTTAGGCCTCTTGATGATTTGATTGAAGAAATGCACGGCCGTGCTCAAGTGAATTAATAAAGAGTTATTAATGTCATTTCATGTTCAATCAAATTCGGTGTCAAGAAATATTTATCGACCAACATAAGGTTGACAAATACCATGCCTTATGGACGATATAGATATCGTGTAACAAAAGGATACAATGCATGACATAAATTAGGTTTGATCGAATCATCTATATTTGCTTAATTTGGGTAATCATGATGTCTTGCTAGAGGCCGCTCATGATTTATAATCCGTTGTGATTATTGCCAACATTAAGTAAACCTACAAGGTCACACACAAAGAACAACTATTGAGACGTACACAGAAAAATCATAACTTATGTGATAAGTTGTATGGAGAGCTACATAGTCAAGTGACACATTCAATCCTTCATCTTATATAATAAGGTGTGTTGCATATATGGTTACATAGTTACCATGCACATAGGATATGAAACTTATGGACTATGTAGGCACAAGAGACACCCCAAAATTAGAATGAGGATCATGATATTTTCGTCCATCTTTTGTGAGACAAAGAGGAGAGAAAAATCCGAAAATCAGTCTCTTGTTATTTCTGTGAGAATCGGGCAACGAGAAGCATTAACCATATTCACTTTTGATCATCACGGATTAAGCGTAATCCGAAGGTACAAAGTTATGAACTTTTCTTTGATTTAATTGTAATTCACGGATCCTTCTTTTGGATTTCGAATTCGATTTTGTTTCGTTTTGTATTTTCCGCTGCATTATGAACGGTAGAAACCCAACAGTGGTATCAGAGCCAAGTGAATTTCAATTAAATTAAGACGGATAAACCATTTTCGAAATATTTCTTTTGATTTTGAGGCGTTGTTTTTCAATTTTTGAATTTTGGTCATGAACGGTTGCAAGGGTGCGACTTCATGAAAGGGTGCATGTGATGTCTCTTGATCATGAACGGTTGCAATTTCATGAAATGGTGCGACTTCATGAAAGGGGGCATGTGATGTATCTTTTTCATGAAAGGATGCGACTTCATGAAAGGGTGCATGTGATGTATCTTGATCATGAAAGGTTGCGATTTCATGAAAGGATGCGACTTCATGAAAAGGTGCATGTGATGTATCTTGATCATGAAAGGTTGCGATTTCATGAAAGGATGCGACTTCATGAAAGGGTGCATGTGATGTATCTTGATCAAGAAAGGTTGCGATTTCATGAAAGGATGCGACTTCATGAAAGGGTGCATGTGATGTATCTTGATTATGAAAGGTTGCGACATGATTGAAAGGGTGCTTTGGGTATGTCATGAAGGGATGCATGTGATGTATCATAACCTTAGGATGGGTGTCTAAATTTTATGAAAAGGTGCGAAACTACGTATATGATACACTAAATAAATTTCGAAAGGATGTATTCAACACATCAAGTTTTTTAAAGAAATTTTGAGTTTCGGCACCGTATAAAATAAAATTTAGACACCCATTTTTCGGGGCCGTGCCCCGAACCCCGCACTCACGCATAGATTAATCGTAGACCCTGAATTTCATATTCGTAACGCCTTATACATATTTCGTAAAATGGTTTTAAAGTACAACTTAATGCATATAACTTGGCCTATTAGATATGTGATGAGTGATTGTGATTTGTGTGTGATGATGTGATGTGTGTAATATATGTATGTATGTAAAAACGGGCATGGTTCCGTTCTTGGTTGATGTGATGTAATTTATTTTGATGGTTAATTGTGATGGGCATGATTCCGTTCATTTTATATATAATATAACTACCACGATCATACACATCATGGAGATGAAGGAGTTCACCATCCACCTCATACGCATCATGGAGATGAAAGAGTTCACCCTCCACCTCATACACATCATGGAGATGAAGGAGTTCACCGTCCACCTCATACACATCATGGAGATGAAGGAGTTCATCAATGCCTTGTGGTTGAATGTATCTTAGGAAATGATCTTAATGATTGGCTCATTTAGATCATCAAGGCCATGTTATATCATATCATATCATATTTATTTTATCTGTGCATGTGATGTTCTGTGATGAAATACATGATAAAATAAAATAACAAAACAAAAGATTAAACATAACAATCCCTCATATAATATTGAATTATAGAAATGCCTCCCATGTATCTATACTTATTATCCCTTCGATCATGCAAAATCTGTGTATGCCAAAGCATAGTGAATTAGCATAATCTTAGGGTGATAAGAAGCGAGAAATGGTGATTCTCGATATTTAGACATGGTTAGATTCAACTGAACTATCAAGTCAGACTTGGGTTCGGGGCATATGATAGGATGCATACGCCGAGCATATGATGCTCATCCTATGGATTAAACGAGAGTTGTATGAGATACAATTGGAAACGTTCCTACCTAAATAATTAGGTTCTAAGCGATGAGCCAAAGCTCACTTGGAACTTGATGAAATATAGATCTTGGCCCACTATGAAATTTAAAGTTAAAATTTCCAAGTCAATACATTTGAGGGTTATTGATTTGAATAAAATAGTGGGAGTTAAAATTATATTAAAATATCTCAAATCACATATTAATATAAACCTGCATTTAATTATGTGTAGAAAATGGCAACAAACAACACATCAACTTTAACATTGCGATCCGTCCTTGAGAAGGACAAGCTCAATGGGAAAAACTTCCTTGACTGGCATCGGAATTTGAGAATTGTTCTCAAACAAGAAAGGAAGAACTATGTCCTTGAAAGGCCCATTCCTAACCAGCCCGCTGTTGATGCTGATCAAGAAGTGATAAACACTTATGCCAAGCATACAAGCGACTCTAATGATGTGACATGTCTCATGTTGGCCACCATGGATGCCGATCTTCAAAAGCAGTTTGAAAATTTAGAGGCATTTCCAATGTTGGCACAGCTCAAGGAAATGTTCCAAGAGCAAGCTAGAAATGAGAGGTATAATGCACATTGTGCATTAGCAAGTTGTAAGATGGTTCCCAACTCCTCGGTGAGTGCTCATATTCTGAAAATGAAAGGGTACCTTGATCAACTTGAGAAACTAGGGGCAAAGGTTGGCGATGAGATGGCTACCGATTTGATCCTTAGGTCTCTTCCTCCGAATTTCAAGCCATTTATAATGAACTATAATATGCATAACATGGACAAGAGTATCACGGAGTTGCACGGCATGCTGAAGAACTTCGAGGGGACTATGAAGACAAATGTTGTCAACGATGTTCTCTTGGTTCAAGAAAGGCAAGGGTCAAAAGAGAAAATTCATGGGCAAAGTCAAAGGAAAAGGAAAAGGTAAGGGCAAGGTGTTGTCCGAACCTAAGAACAAGAAACCCAAGGAGGGTGTTTGTTTCTTCTGCAATAAACCAGGCCATTGGAAAAGAAATTGCCAGGCATACTTGGAGGATCTAAAGAAGAAGAAGAAGAGTAGTGAGACTACTACTTCAGGTATTAATGTTATTGAAATTAATTTATCTACTTCTTCATCTTAGGTATTAGATACCGGATGCGGTACTCACATTTGTAATAATGTGCAGGGGCTGCAAAGGAGTAGAAGATTAGCGAAAGGTGAAGTGGACCTGCGGGTGGGAAATGGAGCAAGAGTTGCTGCATTAGCCGTGGGCATTTATTTATTATCTTTACCTTCTGGACTTCTTTATTTATTTATTAGCCGTGGCTACTATTTGTCGAGATTCCTTTTTGATGGTTTTAAGTTTGTTATTGAGAATAATAACTTTACCATAAGTAAAGAAAATATTTTCTATGCGAATGGTCAATTAGAAAATGGTCTTTATGTTTTAAATCTTGATCATGAACATTACAAGTCTATCTATAGTATTAATACAAAGAGATTTAAATCTAATGATTTGAATCCGACATATTTCTGGCATTGTCGTTTAGGACACATAAATGAGAAACGCATTTCTAAACTCCACCAATATGGACTTTTAGACTCATTTGATTTAGAATCGTTTGAGACGTGCGAATCTTGTTTATTAGGTAAGATGACAAAGGCTCCTTTCACAAAGAGAGGTGAGAGGGCAAGTGAGTTATTGGATCTCATACATACGGATGTATGCGGACCAATGAGCACACCAGCTAGAGGTGGTTTTCGATACTTCATTACTTTTACTGATGACTTAAGTAGATATGGATATGTTTACTTAATGAAACATAAATCCGAATCTTTTGAATTGTTCAAAATTTTCAAAAGTGAAGTAGAAAACCAACTAGGTAAGAAAATAAAAGCACTTCGATTAGATCGAGGTGGCGAATACTTAAGCCTAGAGTTTGACAATCATCTTAAAGATTGTGGAATAGTTTCACAACTTACTCCTCCTGGAACACCTCAATGGAATGGTGTCTCGGAAAGGAGAAACCGAACTTTACTAGATATGGTTCGGTCTATGATGAGTCAAACAGATCTTCCGATATCCTTTTGGGGTTATGCCATTGAGACTGCCGCGTTCATACTAAACAGAATTCCATCAAAAGCTGTTCAAAAGACTCCATATGAGATATGGACTGGGAGGAGTCCCACATTGTCTTTTCTAAAGATTTGGGGTTGTGAAGCTTATGTGAAGCGTCAAATTTCTGACAAGTTAACACCGAAATCTGATAAATGCTTATTTGTGGGATATCCTAAAGAAACTAAAGGATATTACTTTTACAACCCATCTGAGAACAAAGTGTTTGTTGCTCGAAATGGTTTCTTTTTGGAAAGAGGATTTATTTCTAAAGGAACTAGTGGAAATAAAGTACACCTTGAAGAAATTCAAGATCCACTAATTAGCAATGAACAACCATTGGAAGATCCACTAGTCTCTTCAAGAGTTGACGAGTCCGGTCTTGAAACACAAGATACTCCTCGTAGATCTGGTAGAGTTCGTCATGAGCCCAAGAGATATGGATTTCTCGTGACTGATGATAGAAATGTGGCGCTCATAGATGATGAACCCACATCTTACCAAGAAGCTATAAAGGATCCTGATTCTCATAAATGGTTAGAAGCCATGAAAACTGAGATGCAGTCCATGTACGATAATCAAGTTTGGAACCTAATTGATTCACCTGAAGGTTCTAAGACCATTGGGTGTAAATGGGTTTTCAAAAAGGAAACTGACATGGACGGAAATGTGCATACCTATAAAGCGAGACTTGTTGCGAAAGGTTTCCGACAAACTCATGGTATAGACTATGACGAAACTTTCTCACGAGTTGTCATGCTTAAATCGATTAGAATTCTGCTTGCCATAGCTGCATATTATGACTATGAGATATGGCAAATGGATGTCAAAACAGCTTTTCTTAATGAAAATTTACTCGAGGATGTGTATATGACACAACCCGAGGGTTTTGTTGATCCTAAGAATTCTGATAAGGTCTGCAAATTGCAGCGATCCATTTACGGATTAAAGCAAGCATCTCGGAGTTGGAATCTTCGTTTTGATGAAGTAATCAAAGGTTTTGGTTTTATCAAAAATGAAGATGAACCTTGTGTTTACAAGAGGGTTAGTGGGAGCGCAATAGTTTTTCTAGTACTTTATGTAGATGATATATTACTCATTGGAAATGACATTCCGACTTTAACAAATGTTAAGATATTTTTAGGAAAGTCTTTTGCAATGAAGGACCTAGGAGATGCCGCTTATATACTCGGCATTAAGATCTATAGAGATAGATCTAAAATGCTCATAGGTCTAAATCAAAGTACCTATATTGACAAAGTGTTGACACGATTTCGAATGGATGATTCGAAAAGAGGTTTCATACCAATGTCACATGGCATAAAATTGAGTAAGACTCAACGTCCTGCTAATCAGGAAGAAAGAAATCGCATGAATAAAATCCCGTATGCTTCGGTTATTGGATCTATGCCATGCCTTGTACTAGACCAGATGTATCATATGCATTAAGTGCAACTAGCAGATATCAATCTGATCCCGGTGAAAGTCACTGGACAGCAGTCAAGAATATTCTGAAGTACTTGAGAAGAACTAAGGATTCATTCTTGGTTTATGGAGGATTTGAAAGTGAGCTAGTTGTAACAGGTTACACGGACTCAAGCTTTCAAACCGACAATGATGATTTTAGATCGCAATCTGGTTATGTGTTTTGTTTGAATGGAGGTGCAATAAGTTGGAAAAGTTCCAAACAGGACACTGTAGCGGATTCTACGACAGAAGCGGAGCACATAGCAGCTTCAGAAGAAGCTAAGGAAGCAGTTTGGATGAAGAAGTTCATTGAAGAACTCGGTGTGGTTCCTAGTATAGCAAATCCTGTGGATCATTATTGTGACAACAATGGGGCAATCGCGCAGGCAAAAGAACCAAGATTGCATCAAAGAACCAAAAACATACTTCGACGTTTCCATTTAATCAGGGAGATCATTGCGAGAGGAGATATTAAAATATGCAGAGTTGATGGTGATGATAATGTTGCCGATCCGTTGACTAAACCACTTTCTCAAGCAAAGCATGAGGGTCATGCTAGGTCGATGGGTATTAGATACTTGTTAGATTCGGCCAAGTGCAAGTGGGAGATTGTTAGTAGTATGCCCTAGGCCAATGTATTTGAGACCTAGATGTATGGATTGTGTTAAACAAACATTGTTTTTATTTAGAGATATTTTATATAATAAATGCGTATTGGTTATTTTATTCTTATTACTAAAATGAACCTTGAATATGATATTCCACTTTATATCATCAAAGTATGTGACTTTGATAGTAAAACTATAAAGTATTATGAATGATATTCTAAACTGTCCCCGATCATTCATAGGATGTTTGTGAGACAAACATACTTTATGATAAGCTATAAATGTACATCGGTATGTTAGTTGACCGATGGTCACGTTTTACCGATCATGAATAAGAGTTATTAAGTCATTAACATAAGTATATGTTAGAGACCATATACTTGGATTGACCCACCGTGAGAATACTACAAGGTTCGTGTCATTAGTTATTCTCGGTAAAGAATGTATCTCGTAATCCTTAGACTTGAGATTATCTCGGTTTCCTACATGAGAAATTTTATACTTTAATATAATCTAACATCGTCTTTAACCGGGCGGTCATAAAGATTATAATTAGGTATATAATGAATTATGCGGAGGAAAGAGTTTAATTAAGATAGGATTTGTTCCTCTCATAAATTGAGAGAGATATCTTTAGGCCTCTTGATGATTTGATTGAAGAAATGCACGGCCGTGCTCAAGTGAATTAATAAAGAGTTATTAATGTCATTTCATGTTCAATCAAATTCGGTGTCAAGAAATATTTATCGACCAACATAAGGTTGACACATACCATGCCTTATGGACGATATAGATATCGTGTAACAAAAGGATACAATGCATGACATAAATTAGGTTTGACCGAATCATCTATATTTGCTTAATTTGGGTAATCATGATATCTTGCTAGAGGCCGCTCATGATTTATAATCCGTTGTGATTATTGCCAACATTAAGTAAACCTACAGGGTCACACACAAACAACTATTGAGACATACACAGAAAAATCATAACTTATGTGATAAGTTGTATGGAGAGCTACATAGTCAAGTGACACATTCAATCCTACATCTTATATAATAAGGTGTGTTGCATATATGGTTACATAGTTACCATGCACATAGGATATGAAACTTATGGACTATGTAGGCACAAGAGACACCCCAAAATTAGAATGAGGATCATGATATTTTCGTCTATCTTTTGTGAGACAAAGAGGAGAGAAAAATCCGAAAATTATTCTCTTGGTATTTCTGTGAGAGAAATGAAGAACGGATACTAGCATATATCGTTCTTTATCCGTTCAAAGGGGTTGTTCGTGTGGATACCGGTAGAGGACGAAGCGAAGTGCGGCGTCTTTGTGATTCGGGTTGAAACCGTGATTTTGTTTGGAGAATCGGTTTGCTTGGAGAATCCGTTCGTTTGGAGATCGGTTTGTTAGACCGGTTAGGCGAAATATACAAAGGATCGGTTTGGAAACCGGTTTGGAATCGGGCAACGAGAAGCGTTAACCATATTCGCTTTTGATCATCACGGATTAAGCGTAATCCGAAGGTACAAAGTTATGAACTTTTCTTTGATTTAATTGTAATTCACGGATCCTTCTTTTGGGTTTCGAATTCGATTTTGTTTCGTTTTGTATTTTCCACTGCGTTATGAACGGTAGAAACCCAACAGTTCATATATGAACTGAACAAACATGTTTCTCATAATCTCGTCTCTAGTCCAACACTTTGGCGCAGGTCATAATTCCTTAAGTCTGCACAGTACATTGTATGGCTTGAAAAATCTTATTTATCCCGTTATCAAGAACTATTTCTTGTATATTGAACTTTTCAATAAACGGATGATAAATGTATGTCTTCATTATATAAATGTCGTAGGCAAGAATTCTTTCTTTCATATTGAACTCTTTCAATATATATTGTTGAAAGCATAAAATTCAATTCATGTGCCTTTCATTGTTCATATTAGTTCCACAAACAAGAACTCTTTCTTGTATATTGAATATTCAATATATGGTTGAAGGCATAAAATCTAATTTTTATACCCTTTTATTGTTCATGTGAATGTCATAAGTAAGAACACTTTCTTGCATGTTGAATATTTCAACGTATGGCTGAAAGTATAGAATCTCATTCGTTTACCTTTTCAGCATTCATATGAACGCCATGAGTAAGAACATTTCTTGCACATCGAATTCATTCAATATTTTACCAATGTGCTTGTAACCAGAAGTCTGTATAAACTTCAACTCCTAACTATTAGGATGTGTAAGTTGTTGTAATACAGGCAGATTGTTATACTCCCACTGAATTTCTTGAAATCAAGGTGCTCGCATCTGTTTTGATTAAGTCAGATTCTTCAATTTACTTTGTCAAATAGATCCATCTTGAGATGCTTGCTTTATATCAAGAATTTACCTTTCAGAATTCTCGCGATCACAAAACTCTTGTCATGTATCAAAGATACATTCACATTAAAGTTCCTATAAAGGAATGTGAGTTTTATATCCTTGTTCCATCATTCACAATCATATTGTGCTATGGAAGTTAGAATTCGTAATAGCAACATGTGAGAAAGTCTTTATACTATAGCTACTTTCTTTGCTATTTTAGGTTATCCATGTACTTTGTGCAATGGTTATCAAGCCATTGGATACTCCAATCAAGTTCCAAACATGATTGCTTGTATATGCACTGCATCTCAGTTCTCATGGTCCAACCATTTTAAGAACATTGTCTCTTCACAGTCTCCTTGGTAGAAAGTCGATTCATCCTCTACGAGCATCTTTTATGAGAGATCATATCTCTCACCTTAATGTCTACCAGGTCTGTGAGGAGGACCTTATGTTTCAAGTACAGCTTTATCAACTAGTTGATAAACTCATTGATGGTTCATCGCTAGTATGTGGATCTCGAACCTTTCGACATGTATTACACTCCCACTGCTTCTTTAGGAGATGAGATATCTTTTAAAGAAGTCTGAATTAAGAGTAGCAAACAATTTGAACTCGTAATGGATGTAAAACAATATCAAATTGATATTCCACAAATATTTATGAGATTCTTGTGTTGACATCGGCAAACCTTTTGACACGAGTCGTACTTCAACCTTTAAAGACAATTTGGGACTATTCCAAACCCATATCACATATGGTGTCCTTCTGAACCTTATGATATTTAGTGTTTAGTATATGCAAGAGTATAAACCTATAAGTGTCTCGGAGGCATAGACAAAATCTTATTCAATAAGTTTCATTTTCTTCTTTATGTGCACATCGTGAGATGCTGCATATAGAATTAATTGTGAAATCCTTTCCACAATTTCTAAGATAATTGTCAAACTATTGACTCAAATACTTGCCACTTCGATCCGATTGAAGTTCTCTTATTATCTTGTCAAGGCGATGTTGAATTTCATTCGTAAATGCTTTGAACATTTCAAATATTTTGTGTTTCATTAAGTGAACCTTTTACTTAAACACTTTAATATGAAATTCTGATATTCCTTATTTCTAGCTGGCTCGCTTTTGTCTCTCATGCATCTACATGCATGAGACTCAACAAACTAACCAATCAACTTCGTGATGGTTGCCCATTCTTGTCATCCTGTTCGATAAAATTTGCACGTCTGATAAGTCATTAATTATACACATTTTATACCCAATACATATATGATATTGCACCATTATATGTGTTACTATTCTATTTATAAGGATAATAATCACAACTTGAATGATGATACTGCTAATGACATATTTATGTGAATTCAGGTGCAATTTTGATGGAGCATAGCTTGGAGAAAATATGTTGGAGCACAAGATGGAGATAATAATCAAGACTCGGATCTGCCGACACAGGCTTATTATTTCGGCCATAACTCACAACCTGGGCCTTCTCTATATGCATACTATATACCGCTGGAAAGAAGAGAACAAAGCCCACAATTCATTCTATATCACCAGAGCCCAATTCAGAAGTCCAAATGACCCAAATTGACCATCTTCTGGACAGATCTTTCATGCACTTTTCATGCACTCTTCATGCCTTTGCCATGCTTCCTTCACACTCTTTGCATGGATCTTCACTCATCCCTCATGATCACCTTTTGAGAGGGTTATATAACCAGGTGCAAGGCATCCATTCTAATGAACTTTTGAACTTCATCATTCTCTCTCTTGGAGTTGGGCAAGTCGAGCAAGCTTCATTCTTCCATCCGCGCTTCATTAATGGGTTCTATCATTATTTTATTTTCTTTATTTTCCATGTATTTCGAGTAAGCCCTTTGAGGCATAGTTAGTGTTTATGTATTTGTGTTGTAACTTTTGAGACCATTAATAATGAATTTTATTTGAACGGTTATTATTTTGTTTTCACTTACTTACTATCTTTCATGCTCAATGAATTATTTTAAGTTTATTTCGGTCAATTCTATGTTCAATAGTAATTAACAAGGGCCACAAAATTCCTATGGTTGCTTTGCTCAATAGCCTCCATTAGAATTTGAATAATAGCCAAGTGCAAATAACTCATAACGATCTAAACAGTTCTGAACAAGCTCATTGTTTAGGAGGTTTTGATTTGTTTAAATAACCAATGATTTCTATTGAATTGATTATGATATTCAAGTAGGTTAGTGTTTTTATTTACGAGCTCATCTAAACTAAAACCCTATCTTTTTGTTTGAGTTATTTATCGGTTAGAGCTCATCTTACTGCACTTAAGAGATTAATTCCAAATTCGTTATTATAGTCAAGGATAAAGTTACACACAAATTCACTACACAAAACTATGCCTCAATTCACAAAACCACCACATCTCTTGATTTTTACCCTAAGTTTCCTCTTAACTTGTTACTTTCATTTTGTTGCAATCAACCAATCAACTGCCCCCCCAATTGTGTGTCTTGTTTTAGGTCTTGTGTTTGGTTTTATTTACGGTCTTGGTTTCTCTTTATTTTAGTTTTCTATTTTTGTTGTGTCCATTTTCATTAGAGAAGTAATCTTTTCACCTAGTTTAGTCTAAATAGCCCTCTGTGGTTCGACCCCTACCTCCACTGTCTACTGTATTGTAGTTAAGTTTAGGGTTATAAATTTCCTTTGGTAAGTGTATAACGACTGCAAAAATACTTCTTATCAAAATGGCGCCGTTGCCGGGGAGCTAGCAACGCGACTAGTCTAGGTCAATATTCACACTTCTCTTGTGTAGTACGGTAGTCTGCATTTGTGTCAGAGTAAACCAAATTCGTTTTACTTTTTGTCAGTCACATTTTTTTACTTTTTGTCAGAGTCACACTTTCGTTACCTTTATTATCTTTTTCACTTTTTGTCAAGAGTCAGTCATACTATTTATTTTCACTTTGAGTCTGCATTACTTGCATTCACTAATTCTCTCTCTTACACTTGATTCTAGTTCATGAAAGCTACTCATAGTTCTAATCTTCCACTTGCACCATTAGATCCGGAGATTGAGAGAACACACCTGGAGCGAAGAAGAGCAATTCCGGAAACACCGAAAGCAGCCGAAGAAACTGAAAAGGTGGAGAACTTGGACAGCGAAAGAGAACCTCCCACTCCACCAGCTCCTCCTCACGCTACAAGAGGTAATACTACAGTCATGGCTAATTTTGAGGATAGGACACTTAGGGACTTGTCTACCTTTGATTTTGCTACCAACCAGTATGGTATTGTATTACCACCGGTCCCGAATTTTAAGATCCATACGGGTCTTCTTCAATTATTACCGACTTTCAATGGGAGCGCCGGAGAGGATCCGCACTCTCACATGCGGGAGTTCAACCATATCACCGCAACAATGATGCCGGCGGAGATTGAAGATGAAGGTCCTTACAAGCCGCGATTGTTTTCATACGGTCTTCGAGGACCCAACAAAGGACCGGTACTACCATCTAGCACCTTTTCCAACAACTTGGGTAGAACTTCAAAAGTTGTTTTTAGACAAGTATTTTCCTGTCTCTCTTACCGCTTCTATTAGGAAGCAGATTTGTAGTATTCAACAAGAAGTAGGGAAAACCCTCTACGAGTACTATGATCGCTTCCAGAAGTTGTGTGCAAAATGTCCCAACCATCAAGTCCCAGAGAATCTCTTGATTCAACACTTGTATGATGGGATGCTTCAAGAGACTAGGGATAATGTAGATTCTGCTAGTGGGGGTGCTTTCATAGATAAAATCGTTAGGCAAGCACGAACCTTGATAGAAACCATGGCAAAAAATGCCCAATCTAGTAGAACCGGATCTCGACTTAGGGGAGTTAGTTAGATTAGAGGCGTGATTTGGAGAAGCGAGTGAATGGTATGGACGCCAAATTAGATAGCTTGGCTAATATGATGGCCTCATTCATGGGAACCAAAATGGAAGTAAAAGCATGCGGTGCCTGCACTCAGACAGGACACACCACTGATGCGTGCCCAACACTCCATGATGAGGAGAAAGTCACGACCACAGCTTGCGGCATCTTCAAGCTAAACCAACACGGAAATTCAAATGGGGGTCAAAACCGTAATTATGATCCCTATTCCAAAACGTACAACCCTGGATGGTGTGATCACCCCAACTTCAGATGGCGTGACCCAGGAAACCAACAACAACCTCCTCAAATCCATCATCAAAATTCTTCTTCTTCACCTCCAATTGACCCTGCTTTGAAAAGTCTTTCGACATTGTGACCTCCTTGGCCACATCAACTACTTCTTTTCGAAGGATACAAAAAGTGCCCTAACACATCCCGGGCACCCAAATTGCTCAAATATCCTCCGAATTAAACCAGTTAAAAACTCGGGGGTCCTCACAACTTCCTTCTCAAACTCTCAACCCCCGTGAGAATACATGTGCTGTCACCTTAAGAAGTGGGAAAGAAATAGAAGGGAGTAAGGGAAACATGAAAGGTGAAGGAGAGATTGAAGTAATTAAGCCGGAATCCGAGAAGATGAAAGAAAAGCCCAAGGAAATACCCACCTTATAAATCTAGAGCCCCTTTTCCTAGCCGTCTAGCGGTTAACACCAAAAAGGATGAGGCAGAGAGAGATATCCTAGAGGTTTTCAAGAAAGTGGAAGTAAACATTCCACTACTCGATTACATTCGTAGATTCCCTCGCTATGCGAAATTTCTCAAGGACTTGTGTACGAATAAGAGAAAGCTAAATGGTCATGAGAGAGTAACAATGAGTGAGAATGTCTCTGTGGTTATTCGCAAGAAGCTTCCAGAGAAGCAAAAAGATCCTGTCATGTTTTCCATTCCTTGCAGCATTGGGCACCATGAATTTGCTCGGTGCATGCTTGATCTTGGGGCATCTATCAATGTCATGCCCTTTTCTATCTATTCTTCCCTCGGTTTAGGACCTTTGAAAAAGACTGGGGTGATCCTTCAACTAGCCGATCGTTCTACTGCTGTGCCAGAGGGAGTTATAGAGGATGTCCTTGTTAAGGTCAATGGCCTTATCTTCCCTGCGGATTTCTATATTCTGCGTATGGATGAGTCTGATAGCTCACTGAATTCGACTCCCATTCTTCTAGGAAGACCCTTCCTTAAAACTGCCCGAACCAAGATTGATGTGCACAATGGCACTCTTTCTATGGAATTTGACGGAGAGAACATCTCTTTCAACATCTTTGATGCTATCAAGCATCCTTCTGACGAGCATGTCTCCGCTATTTGCACCATCGACCCGGTTGATGAGTGTGTCGACAGACTTCTCCTCTTTTGAGTTCATAGATCCGCTCGAGACCATTCTTGATCTCTCTCCGGATGAGCGGGACCTTCTTCAAAGTCTATCTCGCCTTAGCCATTGGAGAGGCTTCTTCCTCTTCTCCTTCTCCTCCCTTGATAGACTTGAAACCCTCTCTTGAGCCCACCAAACCTTCCATTGTGAATCCCCCCTCTCTTGAGCTAAAACCTCTACCAGCTCATCTCAAGTACGCATACTTGGGTACAGGAGATACCCTTCCAGTGATCATCTCTAGTAGCCTCACTGCTACTCAAGAAGAGAAATTAGTTAACGTTTTGAGAGACCACAAGATTGCTATTGGATGGACTCTGGCTGATATTAAGGGAATCAGCCCCTCTACATGTATGCATCGGATATTGTTGGAGGATGGGTCTAAACCATCCCGTGAGCCTCAGCGTAGGCTGAATCCTCCAATGATGGAAGTGGTTAAGAAGGAAATAATCAAGCTCCTCGATGCAGGAATCATATACCCTATCTCTGATTCACAGTGGGTATCACCAATCCATGTGGTACCCAAGAAAACTGGTATTACAATAATTGAGAATCAGGATGGTGAAAAAGTTCCTACAAGAGCACAAAATGGATGGCGAGTATGCATTGATTATCGCAAATTAAACACTGCCACCCGGAAAGACCATTTCCCCCTTCCCTTCATTGACCAGATGCTTGAGCGTCTTGCTGGGCTCCACCACTACTGCTTCTTAGATGGCTTCTCTGGTTACTTTCAAATAGCCATCGCCCCCGAGGATCAAGAAAAAAACCACCTTCACATGCCCTTTTGGCACCTTTGCCTATAGGCGCATGCCCTTTGGGTTGTGTAACGCACCCGGTATATTTTAGAGATGTATGATGTCCATCTTCTCTGATTATGTCACCCGAATTATTGAGGTTTTCATGGATGATTTCACCGTCTATGGTGACTCATTCGATGACTGTTTGGGAAACCGTAAGAAGATTCTTCAAAGGTGCGTAGAGACTGATCTGGTGCTGAATTATGAGAAATGTCATTTCATGGTAGATCAGGGCATAGTCTTAGGCCATGTGGTTTCCTCTCGGGGTCTTGAAGTGGATAAAGCCAAGATCGATGTCATGAGATCCCTCCCGTACCCAACCAGTGTGAAGGACATTCGATCATTTCTTGGTCATGCCGGATTTTATAGGCGTTTCATCAAAGATTTCTCAAAAATCGCTCAACCTCTTTGTCTTCTTCTCCAAAAAGAGGCTTCTTTTGAGTTTAATGAGAAGTGCAAAGCGGCATTCGACCTTCTCAAGGAGAAATTATGTTCTGCCCCCATCATTAAAGCTCCCGATTGGAATCTGCCTTTCGAGATCATGTGCGATGCGAGTGATAGGGCAGTTGGAGCTGTTCTTGGGCAGCGGGATGGGCGAGAACCCCATGTTATCTTTTATACCTCCAGGACCTTAGACGATGCTCAGTGCAACTATAGAACTACAGAAAAAGAGCTTCTAGCCATTGTTTTTGCACTAGAGAAATTTAGGTCCTATCTCTTAGGGGTTAAGGTGATTATATACTCTGACCATGCCGCGTTGAGGCATCTTTTCAAGAAGAAGGAATCCAAGCCGAGACTTCTTCGTTGGATATTTTTGCTCCAGGAGTTCGACTTGGAGATTAGAGATAAACGAGGATCAGAGAATCTAGTTGCAGATCACCTTAGCCGCCTTCCTATGAGTATTGAGGCGGGTACCCTAATATCGGAGTTTTTCCCAGAGGAATATCTCTATGCCGTGCAAAGCTATACACCATGGTATGCTGATATAGTGAATTACTTGGTGGCTAAAGACCTACCAGAGGATCTTACACGTGCACAGGCTGATAGAATCCGGTATTATTCCCGATTTTATATTTGGGATGAGCCTTACCTCTTTCGGATTTGCGCGGATCAGATTATTCGGAGATGTATACCCGATAATGAGGTTAGATCCGTTCTTGAGTTTTGTCACTCTTTAGAGTGTGGAGGACACTTTGGCGCCAAGCGGACAGCTCATAAGGTCCTTGAGTGTGGTTTCTTCTGGCCCACTCTACATAAGGATGCTTACTTCTTCGTGAAGTCATGTGAGCGATGTTAGAGAACGGGAGGACTAACCAAGAGAGACGAGATGCCGATGAAGTATATTCTTGCATGTGAGGTTTTTGAAGTGTGGGGTATCGACTTTATGGGACCTTTCCCTCCCTCATATGGCTTTGAGTATATCCTCCTAGCAGTCGATTATGTCTCCAAGTGGGTTGAGGCCAAGGCCACAAAACGGGCAGATGCAAAAACAGTCGTGGATTTTGTCAAGGACCAGATCTTTAGTAGGTTTGGGGTCCCGAGAGTCATCATCAGTGATAGAGGAACGCATTTCTGCAACCGGAGTTTCGAGGCATTAATGAAGCAATACCATGTCACACATAAAACCTCGACAGCTTACCACCCTCAAACCAATGGCCAAGCAGAGCTTTCGAATAGGGAGATCAAGGGCGTTTTGGAGAAAGTGGTGAACCCCACCAGGAAAGACTGGAGTCTTCGGCTAAATGACGCACTCTTGGGCTTACAGGACTGCGTTCAAGTCTCTTGTAGGCATGTCCCCTTATCGGCTAGTCTATGGAAAGGCTTTCCATCTTCCGGTTGAACTCGAGCACAAAGCCTATTGGGCCATCAAGAAGTGCCATCTAGATTACCCAAACGATGCACTCAACCGGAAGTTGCAAATCCAAGAGTTAGAGGAGATCCGAAATGACGCGTATGAGAACTCCCGAATCTTCAAGGAGAAGACCAAGATGTATCATGACAGGAAGCTTGCCCACAAGGATTTCAAAGTGGGTGACAAGGTGTTGCTGTTTAACTCAAGACTCAAATTACACCCGGGCAAGCTACAAAGTAGGTGGATAGGGCCCTTTCTTGTGACCAAATTGTTCGATTATGGTGCAGCAGAAATTCAGGGTCTGGATTCAGGGAAAGTCTTCAAGGTCAACGGGCACCGGCTTAAGCGGTTTCATGAGAGTTTCGATGCGAGCTGGATTGACATTCACGAGCTTGGAGAGCCAACATCCACTGCTTGAGGAGATGGAAACGTCGGGCTAACGACGTTAAAAAGAGTATTTTCTTTTTCTTACATTGCATCACTACTTTGTGCTTAACTTTACTCGAGGACAAGTAAAAGTTTAAGTGTGGGGTGGAGTCTTTATTGCATGTTAGGTAGTTAAAAAAAAATAAAATAAAATAAAAAAATACTAATAAAAACCCATTTTTAAGCCTCAAATTAAAAAAAAATGCCCAATTAAAAAATCAAAAAGATTGAGAGAGAACTGTAACTTGTATTGAATAATGTGGTGGAACTTGTTTGGACTCAAAAGGATCATATAGACCAGTTCAAGAAGAATTGAGGTCGTTGGTTTAGGGATCTTTTGTCACTGGTGAACTCGATTTGTTGTTTGAGTGCCAATAATTTAGGGATTTGCGTAAGAAATTATGTGAGGACTTACCATTGGACCGTGATCCAGAACTCAAGTTGTTTATAGTATAATATCCATAATAACCCACTATATCATCTCGTATATATATAAATAATATCCAAGTCTATCAGCTTCTAAAGTCATTTTGTTGCTTGGTTTTGGAGAAGGAGGGTTAGGCATTATATAAGAAGATAGGGGACGGGAAGTAGAGGTTAGTGTCAGAAGTTGAGGGCTTATGTGTAGTAGATGAGCTTTGTAAATCGAGTGTATTCGTGAGGAGATGCATCTTAGAGACAAATTTATGAAAGTAGATTCTCGGGTAAACTCTATTTTTAACACAAAGGCAAGTTAGGCCCCTATAATCCTAATAGATTTGAGTCACAATCTATAAAAAAAAAAAAAAAAAAAAAAACAAACAAACAAACAAAGCAAAAAAAAATATATATATAAATAAATAAATAAATAAAAGATTGCATGACTCAAACTTGTTCCCCTTGTACATGGCCTAAACCTTAATTTACCCGATTTGTGAGAAAGAGTGGATCCTAGTCATGCATCTCAGGCCAGCAGTTAGGTTGACACATTTTGGGCCAGATGACTGAAGGTGCTAGGAGGTATGCGCATTAGGAGGTTCATTATTCCAAGAAGATAGAGGTATAGGCGATATCTTTTCGGAGAGTAGAGGCATGAGTTTAGAAAACCAAGTGACAATTTGACCGAAAGTGGCGAAGTAGACAAGCAAACGAATTACGTAGTATATATATATGTATTATCCACCAAATTCCATCATATTCCACCAAACATAACTTGAGAATTCCCCTCACGACCAAGGTAGGAAATCATGATTCATTTGAATTGAGAGTTATTATGAGAGACACTCCACATATTCCATATTCATATTCCACTATACAAAAAGAGAGTGAGTGCGAGTTTCACCAAGGTGCATGGAATCTTACACAAGGGACCAAAGATCATTATTGGCTGGTATATAAGTGAAGGGCGAGTCAAAAACTTGGGACCCATCTTACCAATACAAGTTATAATGTTTGCTCGAGGACGATCAAATGTTTAAGTGTGGGGTGATTTGATAAGACATTAATTATACACACTTTATACCCTATACATATATGATATTGCACCATTATATGTGTTAATATTCTATTTATAAGGATAATAATCACAACTTGAATGTTGATACTGCTAATGACATATTTATGTGAATTCAGGTGCAATTTTGATGGAGCATAGCTTGGAGAAAATATGTTGGAGCACAAGATGGAGATAATAATCAGGACTCGGATCTGCCGACAAAGGCTTAGTATTTCGGCCATAACTCACAACCTGGGCCTTCTCTATATGCATACTATATACCGTTGGAAAGAAGAGAACAAAACCCACAATTCATTCTATATCACCAGAGCCCAATTCAGAAGTCGAAATGACCCAAATTGACCATCTTCTGGACAGATCTTTCATGCACTTTGCATGCACTCTTCATGCCTTTGCCATGCTTCCTTCACACTCTTTGCATGGATCTTCATTCATCCCTCATGATCACCTTTTGAGAGGGTTATATAACCAGGTGCAAGGCATCCATTCTAATGAACTTTTGAACTTCATCATTCTCTCTCTTGGAGTTGGGCAAGTTGAGCAAGCTTCATTCTTCCATCCGTTCTTCATTAATGGGTTCTATCATTATTTTATTTTCTTTATTTTCCATGTATTTCGAGTAAGCCCTTCGAGGCATAGTTAGTGTATATGTATTTGTGTTGTAACTTTTGAGACCATTAATAATGAATTTTATTTGAACGTTTATTATTTTGTTTTCACTTACTTACTATCTTTCATGCTCAATGAATTATTTTAAGTTTATTTCGGTCAATTCTATGTTCAATAGTAATTAACAAGGGCCACAAAATTCCTATGGTTGCTTTGCTCAATAGCCTCCATTAGAATTTGAATAATAGCCAAGTGCAAATAACTCACAACGATCTAAACAGTTCTGAACAAGCTCATTGTTTAGGAGGTTTTGATTTGTTTAAATAACCAATGATTTCTATTGAATTGGTTATGATATTCAAGTAGGTTAGTGTTTTTATTTACGAGCTCATCTAAACTAAAACCCTATCTTTTTGTTTGAGTTATTTATCGGTTAGAGCTCATCTTACTGCACTTAAGAGATTAATTCCAAATTCGTTATTATAGTCAAGGATAAAGTTACACACAAATTCACTACACAAAACTATGCCTCAATTCACAAAACCACCACATCTCGATTTTTACCCTAAGTTTCCTCTTAACTTGTTACTTTCATTTTGTTGCAATCAACCAATCAACTGCCCCCCCCCCAATTGTGTTTCTTGTTTTAGGTCTTGTGTTTGGTTGTATTTACGGTCTTGGTTTCTCTTTATTTTAGTTTTCTATTTTTGTTGTGTCCATTTTCATTAGAGAAGTAATCTTTTCACCTAGTTTAGTCTAAATAGCTCTCTGTGGTTCGACCCCTACTTCCACTGTCTACTGTATTGTAGTTAAGTTTAGGGTTATAAATTTCCTTTGGTAAGTGTATAACGACTGCAAAAATACTTCTTATCAACGTCTCAATTGATCCTAGATCTAGTGAGTCAAACTTTCCACATAGGGTGGAGTTTTAGAAATGCGATTCTTATTTTATGACATAGATGACATTGCTAGCAGTATGAAATCAATGAACTTATTATTTAGCATATAAAAGTTATTTTTCTAAGTGAACATTTCAAATAGACAAATCTTGGAAAATTTTATTATTCCAAATAATAAATTTTACAGCCATTTTAACGCTAATGTCGAAATAACATTTATTTCATTACAAGTCCATAATGGCTAAGTAAATAAAATCCTGGAGATAATGTAGCAACTCTTGCTTCATCCCCACATGTAGATTGACTTCTCCTCTAACTAATCTTCTACTTCTGAGTAATATCCTGCACATTCAAAATGTGAGAATTACAATGGATATCCAATATCCAAGTAGAGATTTAGAAAGAGGAATACCTGAAATGGTAGCCATTGATTCTTCTTCTTGACATATCTTACATCCTGCTCTCCAGTGATCATGCATAGAACATGCAATCACATCTTCCGATTCCTTAGGTTTAGGCAACTCCTTGCCTTTACTCTTGATCCAGCTCTCCCATGAGGCTTGTCTATTAAACTCCCTTTCCCTTTCAATCCTGAGGGCATCAATGACAACTTTTGCCTCTATGTCCTTCTCTGCCTGTTTTAAGCATATTATGCAATTCCGTGATCGTCATCTCCATCCGACGCTTATGATATTCAGTAATGAACAAATCAAAGCTCGGAGGAAGTGATCCACGAATTCCCTTGGAATAGGAGAACCAAGTCTCTCTAAGTAATCAATGTGACTTCTCATGCGCCATGTTGCTCTTGATCAATAACTTGGTGACCTTGTAGCGCTGAATACTAACCTGCTTTCGGAATATTTCCTTAAAGTCCTTGATCATTTCATAGGCATCCATAAAACCTATCTGCTTCCGAAGCTTAGGTTTCATTCCTGCTAACATCATCCAGCCTACTTCATCAGAATCATCAATACACTTCTGATAAGTATCTTGAATGACTCTAGAAGCGGTAGAAGGCGGTGGATTTAGGATGGGTGTCTTAATGACATACAACTTTCCTTCACTCTTGAGAACAATTCTCAGAGTCCTGAACCATTCAGGGAAGTTTGTGACATCGAGCTTATCCTTCTCAAGGATAGATCGCAAGTTCGTAAATTTCGAACTCATTCTACAAGCTTAATATGCAATGTAAAGTTTATTAGTTAAAATTAGAATTATTCTAATTTTGTTTCATATATTGTACTCCCACTAATTTTCTTCAAATCAAACACCTTCAGTAGTATTCATTCAGAAACTTCAATTAAATGAGGTTTCATAGTGGGTCAAGATCCCTATTTCATTGAGCACTAAGTGCGCTTTGGCGCAACCCTTATTGCTCAACTATTTAGGTAGGAACATTTCCAATTGTATCATATACAACTCTGGCCTTTTATGGAATGAGAATCATATGCCCGGTGTATTATCCCATCTTGTGTCCTGAGCCCAAGTCCGACTTGCTTGCTCAGCTAAGTTTAACCATGTATGATTATCGGCGAAATGGAATCCAGCACACTTAGCTTTGGCATGACCCATGCTGGACCCCATTTCCCGCATACCTTCCTTTACAAAGACAATCCCCATATGCTCAGCTTTGGCATGACCCACATGGAAGACTGTCTAAGTATCGAGGGCTTCAGTCACATGGGGGGCACTTCCTTACTTAAAATTCTGAAGGATTTTATTTTTAGATTTATAAATATAAACATCACAGAAACAAGTTAAATATGGTATCAGCCTAATCCTCACGAGCGATCATGAGGTAGCTAACTCTAGATATATCTCTAGATTGCAGAAGTAATCTTCAACGAACCCTTCGTAGGAACAGGCACACTATTCATATGAGAATCATTAATGACATATACCATGCATGTTCTCATAATGTTGTCAGTCCAGTACGTGTTATCTAACACGTGCCTATATTCCAGACTTGACATCCCTATGTCCATGATCAACAGAACATGATCATCCAGTATGCGAATATACTAGTGTGGATATGTAGGTTCTTATTTGAAGTATGTTTATCTCTATAAACATCCCACATATCACTAGGGATGGTTTAGAATGTCATTTGCTGGTTCACAGTTCTACTATCAGAATCGCGTATTCTAATGACGTAAACCTGAAGTGTCATTCATGGTCGATCTAATATACGTAAATATATTAGTCACCTATACACTCATTCATATATGAACTGAATAAACATGTTTCTCATAATCTCATCTGTAGTCCAACACTTTGGCCTAGGGCATAATTCCTTCACGACACATGTTAATCCATTTTGAGCATGGCCATGCATTTCCTTCAGTCCTAGTTCATCAGGGGGACCAGAGATATCTCCCTCTTAACGAGAGGAACAAATCTCATCTTGGTCACTCACATTCCTCGTCATGATTCAGTGCATACCTAATGATGACCCTAATGATCACCCCATTACGGATGACATAAGATCATATTAAAGTATGCAGTTCCTCATACAAAAATCCATGGTTACCTCAGGTCGTAGGAACAAGGACACTATTCATACGAGAAGCACTAATAACATATACCATGCATATTCTCATAGTGTGGTCAGTCGTACGTGTTCTCTAACACGCACATATATTCCAGACTTGACATCCCTATGCCCATGATCAGCAGAACATGATCATCCAGTCTGCGAATATACTATTGTAGATATGTAGATTCTTACCTGAAGTATGTTATCTCTATAAACATCCCACATATCACTCGGGATGGTTTAGAATATCATTCGTTGGTTCACAGTTCTACTATCAAGAATCACGTATTCTGATGACATGAACCCGAAATGTCATTCATGGTCAATCTAATATATGTAAATATATTATTCACCCATATTGTCAATCATATATGAACTGAATAAACGCGTTTCTCATAATCTAGTTTCTAGTTCAACGCTTTGGCCTAGGGCATAAGTCCTTCAGTTCGGACTTGAGGTCTCTCAAAAATACGAGTGCTTCTATATCAGACGCACGAATGAATGGCTCAGTAGTGAATCCTATAAACAAATGAAGGCTTACATGCATGGCGATCCTGCTCATCACAACTTGAGAAATTATGGATGGCGACAATGGATTGTTTTTCACTTCGTCAATAACATCCTCGCTCCAGTTGCGACACTTAAAACCAATTTCTATCGACGAAACATTTACCTTCTTCGACACTTATGGTATAAATCAAAATTAACTAATATTCCTTTCTCAATATACCATCATTTGCAATAGTTCTCGCCAATTGGAAACCTTCCGTATGGGAATGTTCTCACATGGATTTGCAATAAACTAAATATCATGATTCCCGTGCAATTCTCATCCATCCCTTGGAAAAGGTCCCTAACCATGATCTCCTTGATCTTGACCAATACGCAAAGTAATACAATCTTTAGCCATACTCCTTTGATATGGACACATATGGCCTTTTCACACTTAAAGGAAGGAATATATATCATTACTTTCCAGCTTTGGACACAACGAATAAACCCGTGTGGCCTCCCGGTACAAAATCCAAGACACCAAAAAATCTCGCGAGTACCTTACGCGCATTAAACACTCAAGCAAACCCTGCCCCTGTTGGGAAACCCGTAGCCATGTACGTTACATGCGCAGCGAAATCTACGGGTTCTGCCCACCCTAGGATCATCGTTAAGGGAATAAAAGTACAAGATTATGCTATTAAAATTTATACCTCGGATCTTCCTGATCCGGGAGAGAGAAGCGGATGTAGGTCTGAACAAACTTCTGTCTTCCTTCCTTCTCCTTCATGCTCCTAAAGCTCGGCTCGAATGAACTCCTTGCTTCTCCTAGGGTAAAGAAACTAATCGCTCGCAAGTCTTCAAAGCAGAAGACCTCTACTCATATCCACGTCGAACTTCGAATCGTCATAATAACCGAACTCGGCTAGACGAGTCCAGAAATACTTTCAGGAGGCTCTCTCTCTTTCTCTATGTATTACGGCAGCCTGGAGGCTCTGTATTGTGTATCCAATAGAGGGGGACTGCCCCTCTATTTATACTAGAGAGAGAGGCAAATGATTGCTCAGTTACCATAACTAAAACCCTAATTACAGCGCTTATCCATTCCCAACGGACCTATTCCGTTGCCAACCCAAATAGTTGTGTATTGAAACTTGCGCGAAAGCGCACTTAATACTCAATGAAATACAGATCTTGACTCACTATGAAACCTCATTTATTTGAAGTTTCCGAATCAATACTACTGAAGGTGGTTGATTTGAAGAAAAATAGTGGGAGTACAATATAAGAAACACTAAAATAAAACAACCCCAATGAATAAATGATAACGGCACTTTACATTTTAACTTGTAGAATAATGGCAAATAATAATTCAACTGGGTTGAATTTGCGATCTATCCTTGAGAAGGATAAGCTCAATTGGTCTAACTTCCTTGACTGGTTTAGAAACCTAAGAATTGTTCTCAAGGCTGACAATAAACTGTATGTCCTAGAAGAGGCTTACCTAGAGGAACCAGAACAAGGGCCCACAAGGGCTGCCCGAGATGCGTATGCTAAATATGTCAAGGACGGCACGGAGATAGCTTGTCTCATGCTCAAGACCATGACCTCCGAGCTTCAGAGGCAACTGGAGGACATGGGTGCTTACGATATGATCGTAACTCTCAAGGAAATGTTCCAAGAGCAGGCTAGAGTTGAGCGCTACAAAGTGACCGTCTCTCTGACTGACAGGAAGATGGCGGAAGGTTCATCTATGAGTGCTCATGTACTCAAGATGAAGAGATGTCGTGATCAATTGGAGAGGCTTGGTTCAGCTATGCCTAGAGAATTGGATGTTGACATAATTCTCGGGTCATTACCCCCTAGGTTTAATCAATTCATCATGAACTATAATATGCATCAGATGGAGAAATCCGTCATCGAGTTGCATGGGATGCTTAAGAACGCACAGGAGGACATGAAGACAAATGTTGTCAAGGATGTCCTAATCGTTCACAAGAATAAGGGTAAGAAGACCAGGAATAAGAGCAAGGGTAAAGGCAAAGTGTTGCCTAAACCTAAGATCAAGAAAGACAAGGAGGGGTTTTGCTTCCATTGCAACAAGGTTGGCCATTGGAAGAGAGACTATCAGGACGAAATCAAGAAGGGTAGTGTGACTACCGCTTTAGGTATTTTTGTTGTTGAAACTAATTCACTTACTCCTAAATCTTGGGTATTGGATACCGGATGTGGTACTCACATTTGTAATGATGTGCAGGGACTACAAAGGAGTAGAAGATTAGCTAAGGGCAAAGTAAACCTGCGTGTGGGAAATGGAGCAAGAGTTGTTGTATTAGCCGTAGGAACTTATTTATTGACTTTGCCTAGTGAACTTGTATTAGTACTTAATAATTGTTATTTTATACCTGCTATGAGCAGAAATATTATTTCTATTTTTTAGTCTAGCTTTAGATGGTTATAAATTTGTTATTGAGAATAATAATTGTTCTATCTTAAAGGATAATCTTTTCTATGGAAATGTTCTATTAGTAAGAGATCTTTACGTGCTAGATCTTAAGAAAGAGAATTATAAGTCCATATATAACATTAACACTAAACGATTTAAACCAAATGACTGAAATACGACATACCTCTGGCACTGTCGCTTAGGCCATATAAATGAGAAAAGAATTTCTAAACTCCACTCTCATGGACTTTTAGACTCATTTGATTTGGAATCATTTGAGACGTGCGAGTCTTGTTTACTTGGCAAGATGACTAAGAAACCCTTCACAAGAGTTGGTGAAAGGGTCAATAACTTATTAGAACTCATACATACTAATGTATGTGGACCAATGAGTACACCGGCTAGAGGTGGATATCGTTACTTCATAACTTTCATGGACGACTTCAGTAGATATGGTTATGTCTACCTAATGAAGCACAAGTCTGAATTCTTTGAAATGTTCAAGGAATTTAAGAATGAATTACAAAAATTAGCTTGACAAGAAGATTAAAGCACTTCGATCTGATCGAGGAGGCGAATATCTGAGTCAGGAATTTGAGGATCATCTCAGAAAATGTGGAATAGTTTCACAACTGACTCCTCTAGGAACTCCTCAGTGGAATGGAGTGTCCGAAAGGAGAAATCGAACCTTACTTGATATGGTTCGATCGATGATGAGTCAAACGAGTCTTTCAATGTCTTTCTGGGGTTACGCTCCTGAAACTGCCGCATTCATACTGCACAGGATGCCATCCAAAGCGGTTCAAAAGACACCATATGAGATGTGGACGGGGACAAGCCCCAAGTTATCTTTTCTTAAATTTTGGGGATGTGAGACTTATGTCAATCGTCAGTTTCCCGATAAAGTCGAACCCAAATCTGACAAGTGCCTATTTGTGGGATATCCTAAGGAAACTAAAGGATATTACTTCTACCACCGATCGAAGAACAAAGTGTTTGTTCCTCACAATGTAGCCTTCTTGGAAAGAGAGTTTGTCTCTACGAGAAGCAGTGGGAGCAAAGTACAACTCGAAGAAATTCGAGACCCACTGATAGTTGCAGAACCTATGATGGAGGAACAAACAAGCTCTCAAGGAGTTGGTGAGCCTGAAACACAACAGACTCAACGTAGATCTAGTAGGATTCGTCATGAGCCCGAGAGATACGAATTTCTCATGTCTAATGATGATGATGTGACATTCATAGATGATGAACCCACGTCCTACAGAGATGCTATGAAGAGTCCCGACTCTCAGAAATGGTTAGATGCCATGAGAGCCGAGATGTAATCCATGCAAGACAATCAAGTTTGTAACTTGATCGATCCATCCGAAGGCTTGAAGACCATCGGATGTAAGTGGATCTTCAAGAAGAAGACTGACATGGATGGAAAGGTACAAACCTACAAAGCAAGGCTTGTGGTGAAAGGTTTCAAATAAGTTCATGGTATTGACTATGACGAAACTTTCTCAACGGTAGTTATGCTTAAATCCATCAGAATTCTATTGGCCATAGAAGCATATTATGAGTATGAAATATGGCAAATGGGTGTCAAAACAACTTTCCTAAATGCAACTTGAAGGTTTTGTCGATCCTAAGAATTATGGTAAGGTTTGCAAGCTTCAGAAATCCATATATGGATTGAAGAGAGCATCTCGTAGTTGGAACCTTCATTTTGATGAAGTCATCAAAATTTTGGTTTTACCAAAAGTGAAGGTGAGCCTTGTGTTTACATGAAATTCTGTGGGAGCACGGTAGTATTCCTGGTGCTTTACGTAGATGACATATTACTCATGGGAAATGACATCCCAACATTATTGAACATCAACAAATTGTTGGGAGATAATTTCTCGATAAAAGACCTAGGGGAAGCCTCCTACGTGTTAGGAATTAGGATCTATAGAGATAGATCTAGAAGGCTTATAGGTCTGAGTCAAAGTACATACATAGACAAGGTCATGAAACGGTTCAGAATGCAAGAATCCAAAAAAGGATTTTTGTCCTTGTCACATGGCGTTTCTCTCAGTAAGACACAATGTCCTACAGTTGAGCAGGAACGAAGACGCATGAATAAGATCCCATATGCTTTGGCTATAGGATTTATCATGTATGCCATGATATGTACTAGAGCAGATGTGTCATACTCGTTGAGCGCAACAAGCAGGTTTCACTCTAATCCAGGTGAAAGTCACTAGATAGCTGTTAAAGGAATCCTTAAGTACTTACGAAGAACTAAGGACCTGTTCCTAGTCTATGGAGGTCTGGAAGGCGAGCTTATTGTAATGGGTTACACCGACGCAAGCTTTCAGATAGATTCAGACGACTTTATATCGCAATCAGATTATTTATTTTGCCTAAATGGAGGCGCACTGACGTGGAAGAGTTCCAACCGATGTATTGTAGTAGATTCTTCAAAGGAAGTAAAGTATATAACCGCTTCAGAAGCGGCTAAAGAAACTGTTTGGATAAAGAACTTTTTGGACGAGCTAAGAGTAGTTCTTTGTAGGATTAGTGTCATAGGCCAAATATATTTGTACTAGGGAATGGATTATGTATTAAGACATTATTATTTATTCAATAAAGGTTGTTTCTTATATATATGTGTGTATGGGTTGTGAATGTAAATCTTATATCAACCAAGAATGACACTTCGGGTTCACGTCATCAGAATACGTGATTCTGATAGTAGTACTGTGAACCAACGAATGACATTCTAAACAGTCCCTAGTGATATGTAGGATGTTTATAGAGATAGATATACTTCAGGTAAGAAGCTACATATCCACACTAGGGACTGTTTAGAATGTTGTGCTGATCATGGACATAGAGATGTGAAGCCTGGAATATAGGTACTTGTTAGAGAACACATACTGGACTGACCACACTATGAGAATATGCATGGTATATGTCATTACTGATTCTCATATGAATAGTGTGCTTGTTCCTTCGACCTGAGGTCATCATAGATTTCTGTATGAGGAGCTGCATACTTTAATATGATCGTACATCATCCATAATGGGATGATCATTAGGTTCATCATTAGGTATGCACTAAATTATGACGAGGAATGTGAGTGACAAAGATGGGATTTGTTCCTCTCGTTATGAGGGAGATATCTCTGGGCCCCCTGATGAACTAGGACTGAAGGAAATGCATGGCCATGCTCAAAATGGATTAACATGTGTTGTTAATATCATTTTGTATTTACGTAGTCTCATTCTCGATCAGGAAAGAGACTTTGATCAAACTCAAGGATGACATATTACTGTGCCTTGTGATCAAAACGTATATCGTAGAACAAAAGGAATAACCAAATGTCTATTCAGATAGGTTTATGATCGTTGATCATTTCATTTAACATGGGTAATCATGACATCAGTCTAGAGGTTACTCATGACTTACGATCCTTAGAAGATTGTTGCCAGCGTTAAAATGAACCTACACGGTCACACAATGAAATCCATTCGTACGGGATGAATATGCCTCAAAGCAGTTAATACATATGATGTATGAATTAGTGAACGAAATAATCAATTATTGGATGATTGATTGAACAAAATATTGTCATTCCGTTGGCAATGGAATAGTTCCGTTCCCAATGGAATATATATGGAAACTATAATAACCTAAGTTGCCAAGTATTCCGTTATGGAAATACCCATTCCATTGGCAAGGGAATAGGTGTAGATTAGGGTTTTAGTTATGGTAGCTGAGCAATCGTTCGCCTCTCTCTCTAGTATAAATAAAAGGGCATAGTCTCTCTATTACATACACGACTTAGAAGCCTTAGAGGCCGTATATTACACAGAAAAGGGAGAGAAAGTTTTTAGAGATATTCGGAAAATATATTCGGACTTGTCTAGCCAAGTCCGATTATTCCATTCGTGTGAAGTTACGAGTAGAGGTTCTCTATCTTGAGAACTTGCGAGCGATCTTTCTTCATCCCTAGGAGAAGGAGTTTCTCGAGCCGAGCTTCAAGAAAGAGTTTCGTGAGACGAGCTTCAGGAAGGAGACGGTTGCGAGTCTGAATAGTTCAGACCTACATCCGTTCTTCATCTCGCAGATCAGGAAGATCCGAGGTATAAAATTTAATGGTTAATCTCGTACTTTTATTCCCTTAACGTAGATCCTTGGGCGGGTTAAATTCATAGGTTCCGCTGCGCATGTAATGTACATGGCTATGGATTTCTTCAGAATATTTATATTTATAAATCTAAAACAAAATTCTTCAGAATATTTTGTAATAAAGTGCCTCCCATGTCACTGTAACCCTCAATACTCAGACAGTTTTCCACATGGATCATGTCGGAGCTGGGCGTGTTGGTGATTATCTTTGGAAATGGGCATGCGGGAAGTAGTGACTAGCACAGGTCATGCATGAGCTGAGTCTGCTGGAAATTGCTTTGCCAATACTCATACATGGTTAAACTTAACTGAGCAAGCAAATCGGACATGGGCTCAGGGCACAAGATGGGATAATACACCTAGTATAAGATACTCATTCCATAAAAGAAATATGCAATTGGAAAGTATTTCTACCTAAATATTTGAGTATTTAGGGTTGTGCCGGAGCGCACTTACTGCTCAATGAAATACGGATCTTCACTCACCATGAAACTTCATTTAATTGAAGATTCTGAATCAATACTACTGAAGGTGTTTGATTTGAAGAAAATAGAGGGAGTACAATATATGAAAAAAATTAGGATAACTCTAATTTTAAATAATAATAAACTTTACATTGTATATTAAACTTGTAGAATGAGTTTGAAATTTACGGGCTTACGATATATCCTTGAGAAGGATAAGCTCAAATTGCACAAACTTCCCTGAATGGTTCAGGACTCTGAGAATTGCTCTCAAGAGTGAAGGAAAGTTGTACATCCTTGAGACACCAATCCCAAATCCACCGCCTTCAATTGCTTGTAGAGTCGATCAAGACACTTATCAGAATTGTATTGATGATTCTGATAAAGTAGCCAGGATGATGTTAGCTGGAATGAAACCTAAGCTTTGGAAGCATATAAGTTTTATGGATGCCTATGATATGATCAGGGCCCTTAAGGAAATGCTCCGAAAGTAGGCCAGTATTCAGCGCTACAAGGTCACCAAGTTATTAATCAAGAGCAAGATGACTCAGGGCTCCTCTGTGGATACTCCTGTGATCAAGATGAGAAGCCACATTGATTATTTAGAGAAACTTGGTTCGTCTATTCCAAGGGAATTTGCGGTTGACCTGATTCTTGGATCGCTTCCTCCTAGCTTTGATTTGTTCATTATTGAATATCATAAGCATCGGATGGAGATGACGTTCACAGAATTGCAAAATATGCCAAAGCGGGAGTAGAAGTTCATAGAGGCAAAACTTGTCATTGATGCCCTCAGGATTGAAAGGAAAAGGGAGTTGAATAGACATGCCGCATGGGAAAGCTAGATCAAGAGTGAAGGCAAAGAGTTGGTTAAATTTGAGGAATCCGAAGAAGTAATTACATGCTCTATGCGTGATCACTGGAGAGGAGGTTGTAAGATATGTTAAGAAGAAGAACCAATTGCTGCCATTTCCGGTATTTCTCTTCGTAAATCTCTACTCCGATATTGGGCATCCACTGTAATTCTCACATTTTGAATGTGCAGGATATTGCTCAGAAGTAGAAGATTAGCTAGAGGAGAAGTCGACATACTAGAGGGGAATGAAGCAAGAATTGCTACATTAGCTCTAGAATTTAGTTGACCTAGCCATTGTGGACCTGTACTGAAATAACTGTTATTTCTATATTAGCGTTAAGTGGTTGTAAAATTTATTATTTGGAATAATAAAATTTTCTTAGATTTGTTTATCTGAAATGTTCACATAGAAAATGACCATTACATGCTAATAGGAAATTAATTACGTATTAAGACATTATTATTTACTCAATAAATGGTTTTTCTTATATCTGTTGTATATGGGTTGTGAATGTAAATATCTTATATCAACCAAGAATGACACTTCAGGTTCACGTCATCAGAATACGTGATTCTGATAGTAGAACTGTGAACCAACGAATGACATTCTAAACTGTCCCTAGTGATATGCAGGATGTTTATAGAGATAGACATACGTCAGGTAAAAAGATACATATCCACACTAGTATATACATAGGCTGGATGATCATGTTATGCTGATTATCGATATAGAATGTCAAGTCGGGAATATAGGTACGTGTTAGAGAATATGTACTAGACAGACCACACTATGAGACTATGCATGGTATATGTCATTAGTGATTCTCATATGAATAGTGTGCTTGTTCCTACGACCTGAGGACACCATAGATTCATGTATGTGGAACTGCAGACTTTAATATGATCCTACATTATCAATAATGGGATGATCATTAGGGTCTTCATTAGGTATGCATTGAATCATGACGAGGAATATGATTGACCAGGATGGGATTTGTTCCTCTCGTCAAGAGGGAGATATCTTCGGGCATGAAGGAAATATATGGCCATGCTCAAAATGGATTAACATGTGTTGTTTATATCATTTTGTATTTACTCAGTCTAATTCTGTATGCACTGAATCATGACGAGGAGTGTGAGTGACCAAGATGGGATTTGTTCCTCTCGTCATGAGGGAGATATCTCTGGGCCCCCTGATGAACTAGGACCGAAGGAAATGCATGGCCATGCTCAAAATGGATTAACATGTGTTGTTAATATCATTTTGTATTTACTCAGTCTAATTCTCGATCAGGAAAGAGACTTTGATCAAACTCAAGGATGACATACTTTCGTGCCTTGTGATCAAGACATATTTCATAGAACAAAAGGAATAAGCAAACGTCTATTCAAATAGGTTTATGATTGCTGATCATTTCATGTTAATATCATTTTCTATTTACTCAGTCTAATTCTCAATCAGGAAAGAGACTTTGATCAAACTCAAGAATGACATACTTCCATGCCTTGTGATCAAGACATATATCATAGAACAAAAGGAATAAGCAAACGTCTATTCAAATAGGTTTATGATCGCTGATCATTTCATTTAACATGGGTAGTCATGACAACAGTCCAGAGGTTACACATGACTTATGATCTTTAGAAGATCGTTGCCAGCATTAAATGGAACCTACATGGTCACACAATGAGCTCCATTCGTACGGGTTGAATATGCCATAAAACAGTGATACATATGATGTATAAATTGGTGAACGAAATAATCAATTATTGATAATTGATTGAACAAAATTACAGTACCACTCCGTTGGCAATGGAATAGTTCTGTTCCCAATGGAATAGATATGTAAACTGTAATAACCTTAGATGCCAAGTATTCAGTTATGGAAATACCTATTCCGTTTGCAATGGAAATACCTAGTTTGTTTGCAACGGAATAGTTCCGTTGGCAATGGAATAAATGCAGATTATGAATTTTAGTTATGGTAATTGTGCAATCGTTCGGCTCTCTCTCTAGTATAAATAAAAGGGCAGAGTCTCTCTATTCTAAACATAATTCAGAAGCCTTAAAGACCATCTTTTACACATAAAAGAGAGAGAAAGTTTTGAGAGATTTTTGAAAAGTATTTCCGGACTCGTCTAGCCGAGTCTGGTTATTCTGTGCGTCTGAAATTCACGTGGATACGAATAGAGGTTCTCTAACTTGAGAACTTATGAATGATCGATCTTCATCCCTAGGAGAAGCAAGGAGGTTCGTGGAGTCGAGCTTTAGCAAGGAGGAGGTTGCAAGTCAGAAAAGTTCAGATCTACATCTGTTCTTCGTTTCGCGGATCAAAAAGATCCGAGGTATAAATTTTAATAGTTAATCACGTACTTTTATTCCATGAATGTAGATCCTAGGGCGGGTTAAATCTATAGGTTCCGCTGCGCACGTAACGTACATAGCTATGGATATCTCTGTTAGTAGAATGCCCTAGGCCAATATATTTGAGACCTAGATGTATGGATTGTGTTAAACAAACATTGTGTTTATTTAGAGATATTTTATATAATAAATGCGTATTGGTTATTTTATTCTTATTACTAAAATGAACCTTGAATATGATATTCAGCTTTATATCATCAAAGTATGTGACTTTGATAGTAAAACTATAAAGTATTATGAATGATATTCTCAACCGTCCCTGATCATTCATAGGATGTTTGTGAGACAAACATACTTTATGATAAGCTATAAATGGACATCAGTATGTTAGTTGACTGATGGTCACGTTTTACTGATCATGAATAAGAGTTATTAAGCCATTAACGCAAGTATATGTTAGAGACCATATATTGGATTGACCCATCGTGAGAATACTACATGGTTCGTGTCATTAGTTATTCTCAGTAAAGAATATATCTGTAATCCTTAGACTTGAGATTATCTCAGTTTCCAACATGAGAAATTTTATACTTTAATATAATCTACCATCATCTTTAACCGGGGGGTCATAAAGATTATAATTAGGTATATAATGAATTATGCAGAGAAAAGAGTTTAATTAAGATACGATTTGTTCCTCTCATAAATTGAGAGAGATATCTTCAGGCCTCTTGATGATTTGATTGAAGAAATGCACGGCCGTGCTCGAGTGAATTAATAAGGAGTTAGTAATGTCATTTCATGTTCAATCAAATTCGGTGTCATGAAATATTTATCGACCAACGTAAGGTTGACACATACCATGCCTTATGGATGATATAGATATCGTGTAACAAAGGGATACAATGCATGAACATAAATTAGGTTTGATCGAATCATCCATACTTGCTTAATTTGGGTAATCATGATATCTTGCTAGAGGCCGCTCATGATTTATAATCCACTGTGATTATTGCCAACATTAAGTAAACCTACAGGGTCACACACAAAGAACAACTATTGAGACGTACACAGAAAAATCAAAACTTATGTGATTAGTTGTACGAAGAGGTACATAGTCAAGTGACACATCCAATCCTACATTTTATATGATAAGCTGTGTTGCATATATGGTTACATAGTTACCATGTACATAGGATATGAAACTTATGGACTATATAGGCACAAGAGACACCCCAAAACAAATGAAAAAGGCATATTATTTTCGTCCAACTTTTGTGAGACAAAAGGAGAGAAAAATCTGAAAATTATTCTCTTGTTATTTCTGTGAGAAAAATGAAGAACGAATACTAGCATATATCATTTTTTATCCGTTCAAAGGGGTTGTTCGTGTGGATACCGGTAGAGGACGAAGCGAAGTGCGGCGTCTTTGTTATTCGGGTTGAAACCGTGGTTTGTTTGGAGAATCGGTTTGCTTGGAGAATCGGTTCATTTGGAAATTACTTGGAGATCGGTTTGTGAGACCGGTTAGGCGAAACATACAAATGATCGGTTTGGAAACCGATTTGAAATCAGGCAAAGAAAAGCGTCAACCTAATTCGCTTTCGATCATCACGGATTAAGCGTAATCCGAAGGTACAAAGTTATAAACTTTTCTTTGATTTAATTGTAATTCACGGATCCTTCTTTTGGGTTTCGAATTCAACTTTGTTTCGTTTTTGTTTTTCCGCTGCGTTATGAACGGTAGAAACCCAATAATCTCAATAGTGGTATCAGAGCGTTCATTAAGGAAATAATCGTCGATTATATATTTAAATTCTAGTATAATAAATTTTAGGGTTTTGAAAATATTATTTCAAAACATCACGGAAATAGTTTCTCGGAATATAATATTGGCTATTATGATTTTCTAGACTTTCCTAAAATAGTTTTCCGGAATCTGTTTTGGAAAAAGAACTAAAATTAAAGGAAACTGAAAAGTCAGCGTTATTCCGTTCCGAATGGAATAGTTCCGTTCAGAAATGAACATGCTAAAATTTTCGCCAGAAATATTCAGCGTTATGATGTTGAGAACGGAATAGTTCCATTCCCAGCGGCATAATGCTGATTTTGCGAGAAACCCTAATTTTTGTTATACATGGAATTTAAATATACAAATATGGTATGAGCTTTAGATCAGTGATTGTTCTGTGATGTAATATTGTGTATGAATGCTTGTAATTTTATTTAATAGCTATGGCAACCAGTGAGTTGTCCAAAGTTATAATTATGGCAACCTGTGAGTTGTCCAAAATTGTAAATTACTTTTTCTAGCAATAGGATGTTGGGGAATCGATAGCCACGTACGTTACATGCACAGCGAAACCGATGGATTCAACCCGCCCAAGGATCTATGTTAAGGTAATAAAAGTACGAGATTAACTATTAAAATTTACAACTCGAATCTTCCTTATCCTTGTTTCCTTGTTTGAACTTTTCTGACTTGCAACCTTTTCCTTCCTGAAGCTCGACTCCGTGAACCTCCTTGTTTCCTTAGGATGAAGATTGATCGCTCGCAAGTTCTCAAGTAGGGAACCTCTACTCGTATCCACGCGGACTTTAGATGCACGGAATAATAGGACTCGGCTAGACGAATCCGAAAATACTTTCCGAAAATCTCTCAAAACTTTCTCTCTCTTTTCTGTGTATAGTTAATCCGAAAATAGACAACCTCTAAGTCTTCTGAATTGTGTGTTGAATGGAGAGACTCTGCCCTTCTATTTATACGAGAGAGAGAGGCGAACGATTGCTCAGTTACCATAACTAAATATCTAAATCTGTGCCTATTCTGTTGCCAACGGAAGAGGTATTTCCATAACGGAATACTTGGCAGTTAAGGTTATTATAGTTTCCATATCTATTCCGTTGGGAACGGAACTATTCCATTGCCAACGGAATGGTACTGTTAATATCATTTTGTATTTACTCAGTCTAAATCTCGATCAGGAAAGAGGCTTTGATCAAACTCAAGGATGACATACTTCCATGCCTTGTGATCCAGACATATATTGTAGAACAAAAGGAATAAGCAAACGTCTATTCAGATAGGTTTATGATCGCTGATCATTTCATTTAACATGAGTAGTCATGACATCAGTCTAGATGTTACTCATGACTTACGATCTTTAAAAGATCGTTGCCAGCGTTAAATGGAACCTACACGGTCAAACAATGAACTCCATTCGTACGGGATGAATATGCCTCAAAATATTTATACATATGATATATAAATTGGTGAACAAAATAATCAATTATTGATAATTGATTGAACAAAAAAACAGTACCATTCTGTTGGCAACGGAATATTTTCGTTCCCAACGGAATAGATATGAAAACTGTAATAACCTTAGCTGCGAAGTATTTCGTTATGGAAATACATATTCTGTTGGCAACGGAATAGGTGCAGATTAGGATTTTTAGTTATGGTAACTCAGCAATTGTTTGCCTCTCTCTCTAGTATAAATAGAAGGGCAGAGTCTCTCTATTCTATATACAATTCAGAAGCCTTAGAGGTCGTCTATTACACAGAAAAGAGAGCGAAAGTTTTATGAGATTTTCGGAAAGTATATCCGGACTTGTCTAACCGAGCCGGTTATTCCGTCCGTCTGGAGTTCGTGTGGATAGGAGTAGAGGTTCTCCATCTTGAGAACTTGCGAGAGATCAATCTTCATCCCTTGGAGAAGCAAGGAGGTTCGCAAGTCGAGCTTCAGGAAGGAGAAGGTTGCTAGTCAGAAAAGTTCAGACCTACATCCATTATTCGTCTCGCAGATCAGGAAGATCTGAGATATAAATTTTAATAGTTAATCTCGTACTTTTATTCCCTTAACGTAGATCCTAGTGCGAGTTAAATCCGTAGGTTTCGATGCGCATGTAACGTGTATGGCTATGGATTTTCCAACATCTTTTGCTTTGAAGACTAGCGAGCAATCAGTTTCTTTACCCTAAGAGAGGCAAGGAGTTCATTCTAGTCGAGATTCAGGAAGGAGAAGGTTGCACGTCAGAAAAGTTGAGACCTACATCCATTCTTCGTGTCAAGGATCACGAAGATCCGAGGTATAAACTTTAATAGTTAGTCTCGTACTTTTATTTCCTTAAGGATGATCCTAGGGCAGGTTGAATCCATAGGTTCCGCTACGCATGTAACGTACATGGCTATGGATTCCCTAACACTTCAGGCCATACAATGTATTGTCCAATATGCTTGGAGCATAAGAGAGCAAATTATAGTCATTTGATGACTAATTATCTAAGCTCTTATGAAGAACTAAGATATCCCAATCTATGAGGAGCTAAGTAGTGGTATGAGGTTACACTTTCCTAGCATGGATCATTATCGCAATTCATTTATTTTGAATGCAGTAATTTGGAAAGAGTTCCAAATAAGGTACTGTAACTGAAACATGACCATGTTGTCACTTTAGAAGTGGACAATAGGTATGCTTGGATCAAGCACTTGATCTTGGAACTTAGAGTAATCATGATTGCTCGTAAGGCATGACGATTTATGTTATAAACAAAGAGTCGCTCAGAATAGAGCAACAAGGATACATGCACCCGTTTTAGAAGCTCTCGACAAATGATAGAGATCAATAGTAGTCATTATAATTTTGTAATGTAAATTTCTATAATCTGTTAGGCATATATTTCCCGCTAGAAGAACATAAAGGTCATATTGCCTAGTGAGCATTGGATGCTTAAGATTGGCCTAGTGCAAGTGGGAGACTGATGGAATTATACCCTAGGTCAAAGTGTTGGACTAGAGATTAGATTATGAGAAACGCGTTTATTCAGTTCATACACGAATGAGTGTATGGGTGATATTTACAAATATTAGATTGACCATGAATGACACTTCGGGTTCACATCATCAGAATACGTGATTCTGATAGTAGAATTGTGAACCAACGAATGACATTCTAAATAGTACCTAGTGATGATATGTATGATGTTTATAGAGATAAACATACTTCAGTTAAGAAGATACATATTCACACTAGTATATTCGTAGGTTGGATGATTATGTTCTGCTGATCATGGACATAGGGATGTCAAGTCTGGAATATAGGTACGTGTTAGAGAACACGTACTGGACTGACCACACTATGAGAATATGCATGGTATATGTCATTAGTGATTCTCATATGAATAGTGTGCTTATTCCTACAACTTGAGTGAAGGAATTATGCCCTAGGCCAAAGTGTTGGACTAGAGATTAGATTATGAGAAACATGTTTACTCACTTAATATATGAATGAGTGTATGAGTGACTAATATATTTATGTATATTAGATCGACCATGAATGAAACTTCGGGTTCACGTCATCAGAATACGTGATTCTGATAGTAGAACTGTGAACCAACGAATGACATTCTAAACCATCCCTAGTGATATGTGGGATGTTTATAGAGATAAACATACTTCATGTAAGAAGCTACATATCCACACTAGTATATTCACAGATTGGATGATCATGTTCTGCTGATCATGGACATAGGGATGTCAAGTCTGGAATATAGGCACATGTTAGAGAACACGTACTGGACTGACCACACTATGAGAATATGCATGGTATATGTCATTAGTGATTCTCATATGAATACATACAATCGACTGAATAAAGTATTTTCAGACTCGTCTAGCCGAGTTCGGTTATTCCGACAATTCGAAGTTCGACTCTGAGAACCTTCTTGCTCTTCCTAGGGATGAAGAACTTGATCGCTCGCTAGTCTTCAAAATCGTTGTGACCGTGTAGGTTCCATTTAACGCTGGCAACGATCTTCCAAAGATCGTAAGTCATGAGTAACATCTGGACTAGTGTCATGACTACCTATGTTAAATGAAATGATCAGCGATCATAAGCCTATCTGAATAGACATATGATTATTCCTTTTGTTCTACGATATACGTCTTGATCACAAGACACGGTAATATGTCATCCTTCAATTTGACCAAAATCTCTTTCCTGATCGAGAATTTTGAGCATGGCCATGCATTTCCTTGAGTCCTAGTTCATCAGGGGGCTCAGAGTTATCTCCCTCTTGACGAGAGGAGCAAATCCCATCTAGGTCACTCACATTCCTCATCATGATTCAGTGCATACCTGATGATGACCATATTGATCATCCCATTACGGATGACGTAGGATCATATTAAAGTATACAAGAATCCATGGTGACCTCAGGTCGTGGGAACATGCACACTATTCATATGGGAATCACTAAGGACTATACCATGCATATTCTCATAGTGTGGTCAGTCCAGTATGTGTTCTCTAACACGTACCTATATTCCAGACTTGACATCCCTATGTCCATGATCAGCAGAACATAATCATTCGGTCTGCGAATATACTAGTGTAGATATGTAGCTTCTTTCTTGAAGTTTATTTATCTCTATAAATATCCTACATATCACTAGTGATGGTTTAGAATATCATTCATAGGTTCACAGTTCTACTATCAGGATCACGCATTTTGATCACGTGAACCCGAAGTGTCATTCATGGTCGATCTAATATATGTAAATATATTAGTCACCCATACACTCATTCATATATGAACTGAATAAACATGTTTCTCACACTCTAATCTCTTGTCCAACACTTTGGTCTAGGACATAATTCCTTCAGAATTTCAGTATTTATCATTCCAGTAGGGTAGTAGCTATAGTAGTCGATAATATTTTATCATCTGACTTTTCTAATGCGCAGCCAATATTCCCACATAGCAGATTGAGGCAGGAGGTGATGACATACGTAGATTCTTTTGGGAGCATAGCAGAGAGCGCCAGCACTAGTGTATATTTTTACTTAGTAGTCGTAGTTATATTTATAGTTTGTAGGTATTGTTTTTAGTTTTATGTGGAGAGAGCTGGTTTGTATTGTTTTAACTCTGCTATTGCTCTATATGTATATCTATATGTGTTGTGCATGATGATTTTGGGTCGTGACAACTCTTTTTGTATCAGAGTAATAGTTCTATTGGACCTGTGGATGTCTTAACATTCAACCTTAGAAATCTTTCTAATTAAGTCTTAATTGACTTTAGGTAGTGAAAATGACACCGAAGTAGAAATTGAAGAAGGTTGTCTCAGTTGGCGCAGGAAGTTCTAAAAATCCTGGGAATGAGACAGCTATAGGTGGTGGAGATGAATTACGTGGGTCCCGTCCTGAGTCGGATTTATTTCGGGAGATACTAGAGCAGCAACTGAGGACTAATGAGATGTTAGTTCAGCTGGTGAGGCGACAGGAATCGCAGCTGCCGCAACAACAAGCACATCCTCAAGCTCGTCACAGTAGTAGTAGTGGCGAGGGATCTAGTAGCGAAATGAATGAGAAGCTGAGTCCGTTTAAGAAGTTGGGTCCGAAGCCGTTCTTCGGAACAACCGATCCAATAAGGTGTTTGAGTGGATTCGACATTCCGAAAAGACGCTTGAGGTGATCGAGGCGACTGATACAGAAAAGGTGAAATTTGTTTCCTTTATATTAGAAGGGAATGCGGATCATTGGTGGTCTATGAAGCAGCAGTCATTGGGTAATACTGTTGATTCAAAGAGTTTTAAAGGTTCATTTTTCGAGAAGTATTATCCATATTCACTTCAGGAGAAAAAGGCACAAAAGTTTGTTAATTTGGCACAGGATGATATGTCTGTGTTGGATTATGAGAGGAGATTTACTGAGTCGTCCCAGTTTGCATCGCATGATGTCAGTAATGAAGCACATAAGGTGTCGAAATTTATTCGCGGGTAACGTCCTAACATAAAAGGGCGAGTGCGTGCTTTTCAATGTAGTAGTTAAGCGAGTGTAGTGGATAAGTCAGTTTTGGCCGAATGTGATGTCGATGAGATCAGGCAGTATGAGGGGAGGTTGGAGAGGGGGGAGTATGAGATGAGAGCGCCACGTGTATAGTTAAAGTCACCTGGTAGGAGTTTCAAGAAGCAGAAGCCTCTTCCACCAAAGAGGGACGATGTGGTCAAGCCACGTCCTGATCAGTCTACTTGTTATTTTTGTGGTAGGACTGGTCATTGGTCCAAGACGTGTCCTGTAGTTAATTTTTACGATATTCCTACTAGTGTATTGATAGACCCTGATTCGACACAATCTTTTGTGTCTATTTTGTTTGTGGCGAAGTTGGGTAGGAGTCAAGAACCACTAGATAGCAGTCTTTTAGTAGGCACTCCTATGGGAGATTCTTTATTAGCGGAGTTACTATTTAGAGGTTGTGTGGTGAAAATTGGGGAGCAAGAATTGTTAGTCGATTTAGTCCTCCTAGATTTTCAGGATTTCGATGCCATACTCGGTATGGATTGGTTACCCTCTTATCATGCCACAGTAGATTGCTTTCGAAAAGTTGTTACGTTCAATCTAGTAGGACAGCCACCATTTCAGCTTGCAGCGGCAGGAGAAACTGAACACGTAGTTTTGTCGGCAATTCACGAAGCGCGCTTATCCGACAATAGTGCTCAACACCAATTGGTAGTAGACTCGGATAAATCGAAAGAACCGGCAATTGAAGAGATATTAGTTGTTCACGATTTTTCTGATGTATTTCCGGATAATTTAGTCAGTTTACCACCGGATAGGAAAATCGAGTTTACAATCGAGTTAATGCCTGGCATGACACTAATTTTGAACCAACCATATTGCATGGCGCCAAAGGAGTTAGAAGAATTAAAGAAGCAATTGCAAGATTTGCGCAATAAAAGTTTCATCCGTCCGAGTGTGTCACCATGGAGAGAACCCGTATTATTTGTGAGAAAGAAAGATGGTTTGTTACGACTATGTGTTTATTATCTACAACTTAACCAATTTATGGTAAAGAATAAATACCCATTTCCACGAATTGACGATTTGTTTGATCAACTTCAAGGCTCGACGGTTTACTCAAAGATTGATCTTCGGTCAAGTTATCACCAGTTAAAAATTAGGAAGGAGGATATTCTTAAGACTGCTTTTCATACGAGATACGGTTATTACAAATATTTGGTGATGTCATTTGGTTTAATGAATGCACCCGCAGCTTTTATGTATTTAATGAATCGTATTTTTCATGAGTATTTATATCGGTTTGTTATTGTCTTTATTGACAATATTTTGATTTACTCGAAGAGTCAAGGTGAGCACATGGTGCATTTGAGACTTGTGTTGGAGGTTTTGAGAAAGGTGAACTTGTATTCGAAATTAAGTAAATGTGAATTTTGGATTAATGAGGTATCTTTTCTTGGGCATGTAAGATCGGGTGAAGGTATCTCTATGGATCCAAAGAAAGTAGAAGCGGTTCTCAACTGGAAGCGACCTAGTAGTGTGACCGAAATACATAGTTTTCTTGGTCTCACGGGTTACTACAGAAGATTTATGGACGGTTTTTCGAAGATCGTGTTATCACTGACACGCTTGACTCAAAAGAAGGTGAAATTTATTTGGGATGAAAATTGCGAAAGGAGTTTTGCGGAATTAATGGCGAGATTAACTAGCGCACCAATCTTAGTTATTCCTTCTGGTGGAGACAGTTTCGTAGTTTATAGTGATCCTTCATATTGTGGTTTAGGATGCGTACTCATGCAAAATGGCAAAGTAGTAGCGTTTGCGTCGCGGCAATTAAAGGAGCATGAAAAGAATTATCTGACGCACGATTTCGAATTACCTGTTGTTATTTTGCGTTAAAAATTTGGAGGCAGTATCTATATGGTCACAAGTTTGAGATTTTTACTGATCATAAGAGTTTGAAATATTTATTTACACAAAAAGAGCTGAATATGTGGCAAAGGCATTGGATGGATTTCTTGAAGGATAATGATTGCAGTATTAATTATCATCCCGGAAAGGTGAATGTGGTGGCAGACGTTAAGTAGAAATGTAGTTAGTTATAACGCGCATATTTCAGTACGTAGATGGATTTGATTTAAGCGCTTGATAATTTAGGATTGAAAGTCTTACACGGGAAATCACATGGAATTTTATCCGTTATGTGGGCACAATATTAGTTGGTAACAAGGATCAAAGATGCGCAGCCGGATGATCCTTATTTACAGTCACTGCGTGATGACTTGGCATATAATAAGTCAAAACTCCAAATCGTGAATGACGATAATGTTCGACTTCGCAGGCGTGTGTAGCCGATAATCATGAGCTGAGATAAGAATTACATAATGAAGCTGATATATCAAAGTTTGCGATTCATCGCGGAAGTAATTAAATGTATCGGAATTTGTGACAACATTATTGGTGGAAAGGAATGAAAAGAGATATAACTGAATTTGTTTCTAAGTGTTTAGAATGTAAGAAAATAAAGGCAGAACATAAACGACCTGCGGGATTATTATAGAATCTGGATATACAAGAGTGGAAATGGTATCAAATCACCTTGGATTTTGTAACGAGGTTGCCAAGAGCGAGAAATGGCCATGATGCAATTTGGGTGATAGTAGATCATTTAAAAAACTCGACTCATTTTATCTCAATCAAGCAAACCGACAAGCTCGATAAATTGGCAGAGTTGTATGAGAAGAGATCGTGAGATTACATGGAGTATCTGTTTCGATCATTTCTGATCGCGATCCCCGATTTACTTCCACATTTTGGAAAAGTTTGCACAAGGTACTTGGTAAACGTTTTCATTTTAGTTCCGCATATCATCCTTAGACAGATGGTCAGTCTGAGAGGACCATTCAGACGTTAGAAGATTTATTGCGAGCTTGCGTGTTAGATTTTGGGGGCAGTTTGGATTCACATCTACACTTGGCAGATTTGATTATAATAATAGTTATCATTCGAGTGTTGGGATAGATCATTATGAGACACTTTATGGAAGGAAGTGTAGATCACCAATAAATTCGTATGAGGTGGGTGAGAAGAAATTTCTTGGACCGGATATGGTACAAGAAGAGGAGAAAAGAGTGTAGTTAATTCATCAAAGATTATTAACCACACAAAATAGACAGAAAAGTTACGCAGATAAGAAGCGTCCACAAATAAAATTTGAGAAGGGAGAACATGTTAATAACCTACAAAAGGTGTTATGCGCTTTAGAAAGAAAGGCAAGTTAACGCCTAGATATATAGGTCCATTTGAAATACTTGAGAAGATTGGACCGGTAGCGTTCAGGCTTGCTTTATCTCCATCTTTAGCAGGTGTGCATAATATTTTTCATATTTCAATGTTAAAGAAATATGTACCGAATCCGTTACATGTACTTTCACCTCAAGTGTTTGAGTTGAGAGAGGATGCAACGTATGTTGAGAAGCCGGTGGAGATTTTAGATCGAAAGGAACACGTGTTGTGAGATAAGATTATAGCGCTTGTTAAAGTGCGTTGGCAGCATCATTCTCCTCAAGAGGTGACATGGGAACGTGAAGAAGAAGTGAAGGAAAAATATCCGAAAATTTTCGTATCGTAAGTACGTAAAATTTCGAGGACGAAATTTCTGTAAGGAGGAAAGAATGTTATAATATAAAATAAAAGAAACAAAAAAAATGAAATGAATGAAATAATATAAAAATGTTGAAAAGTCAATAAGCTGCAATGAAATGAATGAAGGAATGAAATAATATGAAAATATTGAAAAATCAATAAGCTGCTTACCTTGAAGACCCATTCACACCATCAAGACTTGAGCTGAAATTTTTATTTCATTTTTGATTGGCTAATGAAGAATAAACTGTAGGATTAGTGCCCTAGGCCAAATGTATTTGTGCTAGGAAATGGATTATGTATTAAGACATTATTATTTATTCAATAAAGGTTGTTTCTTATATATCTGTGTGTATGGGTTGTGAATGTAAATCTTATATCAACCAAGAATGACATTTCGGGTTCACGTCATCAGAATACGTGGTTCTTATAGTAGAACTGTGAACCAACGAATGACATTCTAAAGAAGCTACATATCCACACTAGTATATTCGAAGGCTGGATGATCATGTTTTGTTCATCATGAACATAAAGATGCCAAGTCTGGAATATAGGTATGTGTTAGAGAATACATACTGGACTGACCACACTATGAGAATATGCATGATATAGGTCATTAGTGATTCTCATATGAATAATGTGCATGTTCCTACGACCTGAGGTCAGCATGGATTCATGTATGTGGAACTACATACTTTAATATCATTCTACATCATCCATAATGGGATGATCATTAGGTATGCACTGAATCATGACGAGGAGTGTGAGTGACCAAGATGGGATTTGTTCCTCTCATCATGAGGGAGATATCTCTGCGCCCCCTTGATGAACTAGGACCGAAGGAAATGCATGGCCATGCTCAAAATGGATTAACATGTGTTGTTAATATCATTTTGTATTTACTCAGTCTAATTCTCGATCAGGAAAGAGACTTTGATCAAACTCAAGGATGACATACTTCCATGCCTTGTGATCAAGATATATATCGTAGAACAAAAGGAAAATGTCTATTTAGATAGGTTTATGATCGCTGATCATTTCATTTAACATGGGTAGTCATGACATCAGTCTAGAGGTTACTCATGACTTACGATCTTTAGAACATCGTTGCTAGCATTAAATGGAACCTACACGGTCACACAATTCGTACGGGATGAATATGCCTCAAAACAGTTAAACATATGATGTATAAATTGGTGAACGAAGTAATCAATTATTAGATAATTGATTGAACAAAACAGTACCATTCCGTTGGCAGCGGAATAGTTCTGTTCCCAACGGAATAGTTCTGTTCCCAACGGAATAGACATGGAAACTGTAATAACCTTAGCTGCCAAGTATTCCATTATGGAAATACCTATTCTGTTGGCAACGGAATAGTTTCGTTGGCAACGGAATAGGCGCAGATTAGGATTTTTAGTTATGGTAACTGAGCAATAGTTCGCCTCTCTCTCTAGTATAAATAGAAGGGCAGAGTCTCTCTATTTGACATACGACTCAGAAGCCTTAGAGGCGTCTATTACACAGAAAAGAGAGAGAAAGTCTTGAGAGATATTCGGAAAGTATTTTCGGACTTGTCTAGCGAAGTTCGGTTATTCCGTACGTCTGAATTTCGCGTGGACACGAGTAGAGGTTCTCTATCTTGAGAACTTGCGAGCGATCGATCTTCATCCCTAGTAGAAGCAAGAAGGTCGCGAGTCGAGCTTTAGGAAGGAGAAGGTTGCAAGTTAGAAAAGTTCAGACCTACATCAGTTTCTTCGTCTCGCGGATCAGGAAGATCCGAGGTATAAATTTTAATTGTTAATCTCGTACTTTTATTCCCTTAACATAGATCCTAGGACGGGTTAAATCCATAGGTTCCGTTGCGCATGTAACGTACATGGCTATGAATTTCCCAACATAAAAAGCTTAGTGACTGGATCGAACAAACCACAACTTTTGGTGCGTACATGATATTGCTTGGTCTGGCCGACGAAGCCATGAAGTTCGAGGATATTAAATGCCTGGCCCAAGCAGGAAGTGAAATGAACTCTTCTTAGCTATGCGGACTAGCAAGAAGAGCGGTCAAAAATCATGCCGATATTCCACTCCAAGCTATGATTCAAATTCATGATCTAAATAGAATACGTGATATTTCCACCACCATACCACCAAGTGCATGATAGGAGTTCACCTTTTGTAACCGAGATAAGTGAATGCGAGAGTATCTACCACCTTACCTCTTGATGAAGAAACTGATTACCTCGGACTTTTGAACAGATGGAGGACGATGGATCTTGACCTGCAGGCATGTCTTATGCTTAGGACCGCATGAGGACCGGCAGGAACTCTACCCTAGGTATAAACCGAGTATCATCCTTGTTTGCCCGATATGGGATTGGCATTAGTTAGCATGAGGACAAGCAAATTCTAAGCTTGGGAGAGTTATGATCTGCCAAATTTATATCTATATTTTAGATTCATATTCTCTTCTTTTGTATCTAATTTTCAGTACTTTTAATGTACTTGTATGTTTATTTTATTAAAAATCAATTATTGCTTATGTTTATCTCTAATTGTAGGAAAGAAGCGATACAGAGCCAAATAAAACCCAAAAGGATCCTATTGAAGCTACAGAAAGGGGTACTCGAAGATGGATCATAGAGCAGACCCTTGGGCCCATCTTCCTTACCGCAACCGTGATAGCCTCGCAGCAATCACGGGTCACTATCTCACAGCGATCGAGGTTTGGAGCCCTACGATCGAAGAGGAAAGGTGGCAGATGATTCTTCTAGATGATTGGCATGTTTTTAACATTCTAAAACATTGTGCAAAAAGAACATACTTCATTTGGTACGAGGAATAAATCAGAGAATTATATTTGATCTTTGATTAGGATTAGATTTCAGGATTTATTTGAATTGATTCTGATTGGGGATTAGATTTAGGGATTGATTTGATTAGATTTTAGGTAAGATTTCTTTCCTCTCAATTAGAGGTCGGCCACCCACCTATAAAAAGGTGGGCCTAGGGCCGACCAAGGGGTCACATATTGCAGTAACGAATTGGTCGTAGTGCTTTCATTGTAAGAGGCAAGACAAACAAGCTTGTACTATTTTATGTATCAATTTAATTTATTTTAGTTTCAATTATGAATTCTCGTAACTAAACCCTTTCTAGGGTAGAGTTCGAGTAGCAAATTCAATGTCTTTTGATTTCATATTTGTGTGTCTTATTTAACTTTTGTACTTAGTATTTTATTTTGCACTTCTTAATTCAACTCGAGATAAATCTTGAGTATATAGGACGTTAGAGCTAATTATCCTGGAGAATCCAGGTCATTATGCGTTGGACCTTACGAGGAGAAACTTAGCACCTTGGTATTAGACCACGTGGTAAAGCCTAGCAAGCAGGTTTCGAGTTACTAATCTCGTCAGCCTGAGATCTTAGACGTGAAAGCCTGCTGATCATACCATTAAAGACAAAACATGGTGAAGTGAATACGGACGTGCTGAGGAGTCAGGAGATCTAGAAGACCTGCTTAAGGAGGGTGAGTGATAGTTCCTCCACACAAGGATAACTAATATCCCCTTGTGTCAAAAGGAGCGAGTTTGGCAAAAAAGAGGACTTCCCCAGAACCCCTCAAGGTCCTCATTTCCAGACAATCACAAGGTTAAGTGACAACCCCTCGGGATGACAAAGAACGAGTGCAAGGAAGATAATCAAACCCGCCACAAGAAGGAAGAATCCCCTACTATGACGAGACGAAGGCAACATCGACAAAGATGAAAGAAATTAGACAGAGAACTACGAAAGAGCTTGACCCCTAGATCTCTCTTTTATCAACTTCAACTTCCTACCGCAGAGCAGGATCGTGACAACTTAGTTCACTACCCGATAAGTGACCAATTTATCTTTATCTTTATCTTTATTTTATTTTTATTCTATCAAAACCAAAAACCCAACTAAAGATTCAGTTTGAACTGCATTTAAGAAACTACAAGTAAATATAGCTCCTTGTGGATTCGACACCCAATGTACTACGCGTAGATCCTGCACTTGAGATCCAAACTGAATAATTTAGGAAAATTTACAAAGAAATTTTATTATATACCCATATCACACACCAGTTCCTCAAGTGAAGAATATATTGTATGAAAAAAGAAAAATACTTCACCTCAATTGATGCACGTAGGATTTGAATCTCAAACCTCTAATATCCCATTCAAGATACTTGGTGTGTTATGAGGGTATATAATAAAAGAGATTTCCAAGTTACCCTAAATTACTTAGTTTCGATCGCAAGCGCATGATTTACGCATAATACATTCGGTGTCAAATCTACAGGAAGAAGTAGATAGTAATAGTGTCTTTAACGTAGTTCGGATTAAATCTTTAGTTGGTTTTGGTGCCGCGTGCTAGGTTGTCATGATCCTTGTCCGTGGTAGTAGATAGTCTTTTTTGTTGATAAAAGAGGATTCTAGGGGTTAAGCTCTTGCGTAGATCTCCATCTAATCTCTCCCGTCTTTGTCGAGTTTTTTTTTCATTTCTACTTAGAAGGGGGTCTTTCCATGTGCGATGGGTTTGACATCCTCCTTGCTCTAGTTCTCCGTCATTTAGAGGGCTGTCACTTATCCTCAGACTGTTCTGGAATCGAGATGTGTGATGTGTTCTTCGGAACTACTTTCTGTGCCAACTTGTCACGATCGTCGAACATCCCACTTGTAATTCAAGGGTCTCTCACTTGTCCTCGCGCGGAGGGACTATCACTTAACCTACTCAAGCTGGCCTTCCAGTCCTCCTGACCCCTCGACACAGTCCCCGAAGTAAAATGCACTCCCGTACTCACCGTACCAAGTCTTGTTTTGTTGTTTGAATTGGCAGGGTTCCACCTCCAGGGTCTTAGTCTAACGGGGTAAGTAATTCGACACCTACCCGCCAGTCTTTACCACGCGATCTAACACTAGGACGCTAGGTTTACGCCTGGAGACTCAGATTCTCCCGTCTTACTTTTCTTCTTACCTGAAGTATGTTTGTTTCTATAAATGTTCTAAATATCACTAGGGAAATGTAGAATGTCATTTGTTAGTTCACAGTTCTACTATCAGAATCACATATTCTGATAACGGGAACCCGAAGTGCCATTCATGGTCGATCTAATATATATAAATCTATTAGTCACCCATACACTCATTCATATATGAACTGAATAAATATATTTCTCATAATCTAATCTTTAGTCTAACACTTTTTATTCACTTCATTCATGGGCGATCGTTATTCATCCCTAGGAGAAGCAAGGAGGTTCACAGGTTGAATCCATAGGTTATGTTGTGCATGTAACGTACATGACTATGAATTTCCCAACATTTGCAACCTATTCGGAGGATTATCGAGAAGATATATTATTTTGGGAACACAATTGGTTAGGTAGAAGATTGAAATTTTCATTCCCACACATGTATTCCTTTATAGCTAGGAGACCAAACATCTCCATCTAGCCTGCCTATGAGATAGAGGGTTGGAGTATCTTGTTTAACCATCCTTTGTCTCAGAGTGCACAACTTGAGCTCAATCAGCTCACTTTCATGTGGGAGGCATGGTTGCAAATTCAAAACCCTAGCTAGCCTAAACCGATTACCTGGATGTTAAATCAAATGGGAGACCTTACAATTACTTCTTTCTATCACTTCTTGGCATCAGCTACAAGATGTTTAGTACAAGACTGTCATATTTGGAACCTCAAGCTATTGCCCGCATTGAAATTGTTCATTTGGAGAGTGATCAGAAACATATTACCAGCCTTAGATCAATTAAACAAGAGATGATGTATTCTACCTAACATATGTATGATGTGTATGCGCAATGCAGAGAGTATCACACATATATCTTAGGAATGTTGTATTTTTGTCTCAATCATGTGGCAGCTGGAATTGGACCCCTCGGAAGAAATTGAATTACTCATGTCCGAGGGAGAGAATCAACTAAGAATTAGAGCTGCCACATCCATGTTCAATATTTGGAAGAACAAATGTGCCAGAACTTTTTCGGATAAAATTGGCTCCTAAAGAACCATTCTGAATGCCATTGGTGTGGGTCTCAATAGCTGGACAATTTTTGTAATCATAATCGACATCCAACAAGAGAGCTGCTTGGTTACTAGGACTCAAGATTTAGAACTCTTCTAGTTTATTTTTTCTTTTTTATTTAATTTTTTAGTTTCTGATAGTGGTTTGCTTGTGATTTTCTTAGTTCATTTAGTTTTATTTATTTTTTAATTCATTTCAATTCTCTTGGCATTTGAACCATTTATGTATTTGTACTGCTATAATTAATTCAATTGTTGGATATTATGCATGACCTGGATCCTTTTATAAAAAAAATGTATTAGTATTAATAGGATTTCTGAAATGAAGGCTCATTATGTATCCAATCAAAGAAGAAGGCTCACTATGTATATAATGTGCTTCCTTCAATTAACTATCACTGAGTTCATGCAGGGCTATTGAGAGATTTTCCTTTCTCTAGTTTCTGTCTTTCTGATATGGCGACTATTTTTCTGATATGGCAATATCATTCATCATGTTTTGTAGTTTGTAAATAAGAATTCAAGTGTAGGTCAACTTGGTAAGAGAAGAATATGTGTAGAAAACACGCCCGAACCCAATTCATTCCGTATGATCAAATGGATCAAAGCCATCGTTTCAACAACAAAAACATAACGATCTTTTCATAATTAAAAAAGGATTAATTAAAATAACCATCTTGGCAAAAGGTTGAACTTTTGATATCCTCTTGGATACTGGTCTCTTCCTAGTGTATGAAGGTTCCAAGTAGAAAGGCATGTAATTTTTTTTAGAGAAAATATACTTCAAACCTAGAATCACTAGCAAGTTTTGATATTTCTATTGTTTTTAAAATAGGTGATGATTGAAATAATTGATTATTATAAATTAATGATTTATTGAAATTTTAGTTATATATTTATTCTAAAATTTTATAAGGTTTTTAGAAACAAAAAAATTAAAAAAAATAATATATATGACCATATTAGAGGTGGTCGATCACTTTAATCGTAAACTTAATGATGATTCTAGGAGTTGAGTAACTAAGCTCTTTTTTAACCTTAAAGGCAAGTAGGTTGAACTATAGAATTCTTGGTGGACAGGATTTGGATTCAATTGAAATATTATTCAAATCCAAATTGAATTGATGTTCAAAAGATGGAAATGTGAATTTAAATTTGCTTAGAAAAATCAAAATCCACATACAAAAGATTGCAAATACATAATGAAAAAGGAAAATAAATTATAGTATGATTGAAATTGGGTATGGCGTTTCTAGTTGAAGCCTCATATAAGACGTTTTAGTACTTTGTTGTACGAGTAGTTGTACAATATTATGGACGTAGAAATAGGATAAGAGTCAAGACCATTATGTGAAAACCAACATTCTACATAAAAAGGAGGAATTTTATACATACCCTTCCAAAAATTCGAAATGTCAACTTAATGTTTCAAAATTGCACATAAATACCCTTCAAACAATAAAAGATATCAATTGTTAGATATATGGAATACAATAGACAACTACAAACTGCCGGCAGAGATGCAACACCGACGAAACGTAGCGTCAGTGACGTAAGGATGGAGACAAGAATGGGGGAGTACCACGAAGGGGATAGGTGAAAAACGGAGCAATAATGCCAAACGGGAAGTACACATAGGTTGTGAGTTCACATTCCGGACACTAAATTGCCCCCATAAGAATAATTATTTTCAATTTTTAAATCATGTGTAATAGTTCCCCTAGTTCTCTAGACTCTGTATTTTGCGTGTCCAAGTCGCCACACAGTTTTCTCTTTTGGTCTGTATCTTTATTTTAATCACCGAAACTATTAACAATGATAATTTGTAACTAGAATTTGATTAATAGATTTACGCGAGAGATACTCATGCTCTCCATAATTTTTTTTTTTAAAATGGTTAGCCTCTTGTTGGTCAATTCATAAGGCATGCGATGTCTCCTCGACAAACTTCATGAGCCAGCCTTGTGGACTTCATAAATCTGATTTCTTCTGCATTTTCATGTGTTGTTGTAATACTTAGGCTTGTGGCTTGTTGTTAAATCATTTTCATTTTTTAGTTTTTTTCTTACTTCCATGTGAAATAAACTTTTATTTTATTTAATGGTATCTCAGTAGGTGGCAGAATTATTTGTTGAAGTTTATTTGCTCATCTAAGTTATAGTTAATTTTTTCCAGACGATAAAAAGAGGATTGATCAAAGATAGGTTTAATATTTTTGATGTAGAGGAAGATAACTCCTCATATATAGTATAGAGGAAGATAGGTTTGATATTTTTGATGTAAAACGGAGGTTCGGTATTGTCAGAACCTACTAAAGACTAAAAAGAAAATGGGGCAAGCATGGAATAAGGAACTAGACTAACCAAACGGGGGAGAAAAGTTGACCAAACATTAGTAGGAAAAGTGTATCTACTTTTATTTTATTAATGGAGGTTTTTAATGTTTGGTTTGTGCTAATGAAAGTGCACAACATCCCAATATAAAGAGTAAAAAAGTAAGCCTCCATTAGAAACAAATTAGCAGAGCTATCATGCCCTAATTCATTTGAGGACCACAAACCGCTCGACAGTTGAATTGCAAAATTCTGAGTTAGTCATTGCTTATTGGAAAGATTTTTCTTATTAAAAACACCAAGATTAACTGACTTGCCTGAAAGAATCTGAAAGAAATATCCATTAGCAATCAAGTTCACATAGTGTTCATACCATTTGGTTATCTTTATTTCGCTGTGCACGTACCAACTAACTTACAATATTCCTAGTGTAGCTTGCATTAGTAGATAAACAACAAACCACCAGTACAATGTTCATTATCTTCTTTACTTTCCATGTCAATCTTTTGTACTTCTTAGACGTCTTGCTTTTCCTTTTTCTTTTCTGAAAATCAGGATCCCAGTCAATCCTGGAAAGAACGCAACCGGCGAGTCTTCAACAATACTTTCGTAAGGCCTAGCATCGTCTACGAGAAGAGAAGGTGCAGCGCTTTAGAATGACGAAATAATTGCTAGTTAGTCTTATTAGGGATAGGGGAAACGACCCCAATGGAGGGTACACTCTCGGCTAAACTTAGCAAGTGCAACCCGAGCCCCTCTTTTCTCCTTACCTGATTGTATTTTCTTTTACTTTTTTAAACTTGTAAATCGGAACTATTTTATTGAATGAAATTTATGAGAGTATTCAGAATGCATACCTCCTTCAAAAAAAAAAAAAAACTTGATCTTTGGTGGCATCTTTAATTTCCAATTGTTGAAGCATGGCGTTGCTATTTTGGGGAAGTTACTCATCATCTTGTAGTATGAGGCAGTACTGAAATTCTTAATTAATTTGAGATGTGTGCCTCTATGAAATATGATTTGAATCCCCGCCAATTATAAGTAGCTTTTTTTTTTTTTAAGTAAAATTAGGAGAAAAACATTAATTTTGGTTGATCATGATAGTTGCTTCATCAACTATATCCAACTCATGAAATTTATTAGAAAATGTAAAATATATTTGGCAATCAAAATTCAAATTTATACTGTAAGTACTTTATATATAAAAAGAAACATACAATATATATTTTTTTGTTCAGAATGTTAGCTTAAGGAGCCATATTGACAAGCATTAGCATTATTTGCTTCAGAAAAGAATCATATATTGTAACCATTCATAAAAAAAAAAGCATTATCATCTTATATACATTCATTTTTCGATTTTCAGCACCAAATATTTCATTAAGGACTATTTTTTTTTTTTTAATCATTAAGGAATATAAAATACCAAATCTTATTTGAACCAATGGATGTGTAATTAACCTATTTAATTAATATCCAACTAATAGTGAATCCAAAAGCCAAAGATATAATGATTGATAAAGCATCACCTTAGTATTGAAACAACTATCTGAATTTTTTGAAACTAAACCAATTGTAGAACTCAAAATGGTTAAATGCACTTTTTATCTTTGTACTGCTTTCGGCATTCTCTCGAGAAAGAGAAATTATTAGTGCTTGTGACACAAGAATGCATCGATCTTTCACCCGTGTCATGGAGCAATCAATTTTCAAGTAAAAGTAAAAATGGTTACAACTTACATCAAATGCATTTTAGATAAAATGCCTTCATCACCAAATCCCAGTATTTATACTTCATATTCAATATTATTCTCATTACAATAATTGCAAGATTGGCTCTAGCATGGCAGTTGTCAAAATCTGATTATTCTGAATGAGTAAACCATGGATTGACAACCAAACCAAGTCATCACATTCATTTGCAAAAAGTTTCTCGTTTTTCTTCTTCCAATTGTATTTTTTTTCTTATCTTTTTTTTCTATAAAAGTAGTACAAAAATTTGTGTTTAGAAAATAAACCTTTTATTCTATGATCATTTTAATTGTTGACCTTTGTGAGAATTTATTATACAAGATGTAGAACATCAGGGAGGAAGAAATTAGCATAAACAAAGCAAATTTATGATTCCTATCAAAATGAAATTCAGCAAGAATATTAAGTACGACTAGTCAAATAATTAAAATTTCCTGTGGAGGAGAAAAATCTTATGAAGTAGAAACACATGGACCCATAAAACACAAATTCAATTCCATAATTAGTTCAACAATCAACAAGCTAAGTACTGCAAGAGGCTTTTCCAGCTTCACTTTATTTTGAGAGGTTCATCACTGAGCTAGGGCCTCAATGAAAATTAAGGAGTTTGGTGCAATAGTTCATGCTTCAAATTCTATTTGTAACTTGACAATCAAGGTTCGGAAAATCGAAACCGTAATCGGATCAGAACCGGTGGAATCGGATAAAGAAATCTGACCAATTTATATACAAAAAATAATTTTATATAATCATAAGAATCGGATCGGAACTTGTCGATTGCGAACCGAATTGGTTGAATTGGAGTTGGCATCGGCGATCCTTAGAACAAATGAACCATGTTGACAATTTTAATCATCTTTATACAACTACTCTTTTGATCTATTATAATTTATAAATCAAATCTTCATATGCAATCTTAGCCGTCACAAACGCAAACAAAAATAAAAAGCTAAAAAGACATGAAATAATGAAAGCTGTTATTAAGGTTAAATTTATTGTTTTTATTTCAAAACTTCAGATTTAAATATACATTGATCTATAAGTAGTAAAAATCACAAACAAGCGATGTCCTGGAGATCAGCAATACCAATAAGTAATAAAGTACTCTATACCTCAATTACAGAAGGGAAAAAAGGTAGTAAATCAAGTACTTCGCTTGATTTTATTTACTTGATCAATTTTACTTAAGGCACATCCTTATTTCTATGCTTAGTTATTTCCACAAATGAATCTTGTAGATAAAAGAAAAACTGAAGAATAATTCACAAACAATTCCTTCCAAAACATAAATATTTTGCATAATTCATGAACGCAGGAGGCTAGATTCTGGATCACTGAATTTAAACACCAAAATCTAACCCATTAGTGATGTTGAGGATCGGGTCCACCTGGACTGAGCCTTTTCGATCCCTTATAAAACATCCTTTTCTTCTCTCCTTGAGGCATCGAGGTAGAAAATACTACTTTCGAAATTTCTAAAGAAAATCGTACACTCATCAAATCTCTTTTTAATGTGGGGAGGGGACGCGACTCGGAAGGATGAAATTGAGATGTAATGAGAATGATGATGCATAAATATATAGTTAGGTTTGAAGTCCTAGCCATTGATTTTTCTGCTTTGAGTTTATGGCGATTAATGGTATGAGGGATGAGTATATAGGTGCAATGTTTTTTTAATTAATGCAAGTGGAGAATACCAAGTAGTGGAAGGTGATGGATATGAACAAGTCAATTAGGAGTCTGTGTTTGGATGGTAGTTAATAAAAAAACATTTTTTATTTATTTTTGAAGACAGAAGAGGGCCGGTGATATGGATGCATTCTTTGTCATTTCCACGATGGATACGCAAGCTGGGCCGTCTTAATATGAACCATGTCAGCCCATATAAATAAAGAAGAAAAAAGGAATGGAGACAAAAGCTCGGACGGAAAACTGACTTAACCAACGACTTGTTAACATATCACAACATAATTTGACCGACTATACTATACTGCAATTATTTTTTTATTTTTATTTTTTACAATAACCCATAGATATATACAATACGCACACAAAGAAATTACATCTAATTCTATCTGCAAGTCTCTCTAAAACATTTCTAAAATTCTTTTAGACACAGAATTTGATCCAATTACCTACGAAAAAATAAGACTAGTACCATATCACTAAACTATTCTAGTAGGTACTATAACGCAATTACACTTTTACAGCCTAACCACCTTTGACCAACTTAGATCATTATTAACTGATAAAGCTTCATGTATTCTCCTGATAATCTTCATTTATCTTCACAATTTTATCTCCATTTTATATTATTTTTTTTATTCTAATATTAGAAAATGGATTAATCCAAGAAACTCCTTTTTAATTAATTTTCTCCACTTTACGTCGGTGTCGGTGTGCCAACTTGATCGTTTCATCAGTCTTCAACTTCTCCTACTTCAGATTTTCCATTATCTGTTTTTTCTGTTGCGAACAAAATATTAAGTAGCTTTTTTCAACTTCATTTGTCAGTTCATCTCTAACTAACCTGCATCTTACGGTTGCACGATCATCTCTTCTCCATGCCGTAGTTCTTCTTTTTTGTTTGGAGCTTCCTTCAATCCTCTCGGAGTAGGAAAGAGTTCGTTATATTCTATTCATGTCCAAACATCTCATCCTCCTCCTATCTGCCTCTTCTTAAAGGTGCATGGGCTATAGGAGTGGGATCATCTCAGATCCTATTCACTACTAAAAAAATCCTTTATACTGGCGGTTATTTTTCGGTTTAGTGGCAGTTTTCACCGCATCAACGTTTTATATTGGCAATTCTGGGTCCGCCACATAAAGTGTCACTACTGGCAGTTCATGACCTGCCACTATGTAGTGGCAGTTCATGACCTGCCACTATGTAGTGGCACTTATACCCGCCACTATATTTGTGGCACGCATAACTGTCACTATTATGAAACAGTTAAAACTGCCACTATTATGAAGCAGTTAAAAATGTCACAATATTGAATCACTTAAAAGTGCATCTAGATAAACTAGTACCACTTTAAACTGCATCTACATATCTTCCAACCCAAATTATATTGGCGAATTAAACAGCCACTATGATCTTGTTTAATTATGTATTTTCCTATATTTTGATTAATCCCATATTTCATTCCATAAAGCTAAAGATTAAAAAGATACCAATTTGCAATCTCAAACACATTTATAACAATCATCAAACATGCAATTTATAATAATTTGATCATATCATCTTATACATACTATGTATTAACTCAAACAAAATATAAATGTAGCTAGAAAGACTTTAAAGACAACACAATGACTTAAGTAAAAGGTTAATGGCACAAAAAAAGAGTTTAATGAGCGATTGTTTGCAGATAAATCACCGGTTTTGATTTCACTTGATTCTCCAACCTATTCATGAAAAAAATACTAAAATTGATTACTTAGCTAATACAAAGCTATATATAACTTGAGCTTTCTTCGTCAAAACAAAAAAAAACTAATAGGAAGCAATAAAATATATAAAATATATAGAACTATTTAGAAACTAATTCATTAATTACCTTGCTAATATCTGACAATTTTCTGAAAGAACGGCCAAAAAGCGAGAGGGAAAGGCTACAAGAAGTTTTCTTGTTGCCAAATTTACTTCGATCAGTTAGTTCAACATTCTCAACTCTTTATTAAATACTCTCCTATTTTCAAGTAGACAAATATTTCCTGTTAATAATAAGGGGATGTAATATGAGGTTTTAAATGGGCAGAAGAAAATATTACCATTTAGAAACAAAAGCTGTAGTTTAAAAGAGCAAATATTGTATTTTTCACCTAAGTATTTATATATATATATATATATATATATATATATATATATATATATGTATATTATGTTATGCAAAGTAAAGTTATGATGTGCACATAAGTTGTTCGATGAAAAACCTCAAAAAAATTAAGGAACAACATACCATCTAACAAGACACCTCTGAATATCATCCCGATAAAGGATGGGTCCATTTGTTCATAAGGCAGCCCGCTATCATGCCGCGGAATCTCATGTATCCACTATGACCTGCAAAAATTAAAAATCGCAAAAAAGCCCCTCTGTTTTAACTGAATTACAAAAAAGCTCCTTTTGTTGTTGAAAATTACAAAAAACAAAATATTTATCCATACTTACCCAAAATTAAAAACAATACATAATTAAAAATTGCAAAAGAAGCTTAAACGACTTTTGGTAGGGTTTGGCTATAAACTCTAGAAATAATATGGTCAAGTTACACCTAAATTACAAAACAGCCCTTCCATTACTGAACATCACCAGAAATCAATTACTTCAAGAATCATTGACTGTTTTTTCTCCTAATAGAACCAGATCAAAATACAATAAAATCCAAATTGAACTACAAAAATGCTAAAATTACGCCTAAACAACAAAACAGCCCCTAAATTTTGCAAAAATTACAAAACAAGCCAAAATTACGCGCATCACCACAGAGTGATTTTTCTCCTCATCCATCCACCAGACATTCCCAGGTCAAAAACACAAATCAAAACCCAAACTTACAAAAACAGACCCTAAATACTACAAAATTATGAAAAGACACGTAAATTAATTACCTGTATAACCATAGAGTGATTTTTCTCACAATCCATCCAGATTTTAGCGTTCAGTTCCCAGATGGCAAACACAACAAATGTGTCACATACACAAATCAAACACACATCCCTCAATTCTCAACTAAACCAAACAAACAACCAAAAAAACAGACAATCAAAATAACACATTTTAGTTAGTCATCATAACCTTAACAGACTCCTCCATTTCACTCAAAAAATTACTTAGTTGGATTGTAAGGTATAGAATAATAATCCAATTGGTCTCACATCAATTTACCTTCAGTAGAACATGAACACATAAAAGAGTACTATAGATAAAATTAACCTTCACTTCATTAATTAAATAAATGTGTATTAAATTATTAATCAATGGATTGAAATTGAAAATCACATACCTTTTTCTTGCTGGCAAAATCATTGTCAAGTGTGAGAAAGAACATGCAATGATATTCTTTCCTGAAATACTCAAAAAGAATAATAGTTTCTATTTTAGAGAGAGAGAGAGAGGGAGAGGGTTGCACAGATACCCTTTCTTATATGATATATTTTCTGTGTAAAATACAAACTTAGAAGAATTTTCTGAGATTTGGTTCTTTCATGCATCAATTTAATCACAAGATCCATATGCAATCTAAAAAATGCATAAAAATCAAATAAGAGAAAAATCAGGAAAATTAAAACCAAAAAATTTCAATACCAGTGTTAGGGTTTGCGCCTCCTTTCTTCCTTCCGACCCCAACACCCTGAGAAGAACCTTCTCAGCCGCCATCCATGGTACAGATCTGAGTTCTCAATCTCATCAAATTCACCTTTTTCCACAATTTTCTACTTCCGTTCTCCTATTCTATTAAAAAAAAAATCCGACACCTTGAGCCTCCATGGCTGAAGAAGGTGATTCAAGCCAGAGATCGAGAAGGGGACAGCCAGGGTGACGGATTTCCTTCAGATCGAGATGGAAGGGCGGCATTTCCCTTCAGATTGAGAGAGGAGTCAAATTTGGGGTTGAATTGAGCGTTGTGATGGAGAGTGAGCAGGAATTACGGCGTTGTGACTGGAAGAGGTGGAGAGATTAGAGGAGCGAATTTTGGGGGCGACAATTAATTCTAGGGTTCTTGTTTGGTCTGAGGGGAAAGAACAGGGAGAAACTTGGATGAAAATCGAGCTGGCACCGCAAAATAGAGTATGTTCTGGCGGACCCAACATGTGCATATTCTCATGCTGCAACAACATCTAAAAATTTCGTCTACTGGCACTTGACCCCTCCGCCAGAAAGTTCTCGCCAGTACAAGCCACTTTTCTAGTAGTGATTCCTGCGAACCACTTCACCTGACACTAGATTCATTCTTCTCACGTGAGTCACTGCCCACTCTTTCACGGCTTCACATGTCGTATTTTACTGCTTCACATGACATATTAATAGAGCCAAAACTATGCACATCTGATCTTCTCAACACTCGTTACCTTCTTGAGCCTCTGACATTTCTTTACATCCTCATCTTTTTTTTTCTCTCGCAAAACTATGACAAAAATCAATACGTTTTTCACAAAATTCATCTCGTAGACATGTTGATATATCACAACATGTCTAATATTCTTTACTCAATTCGACTTGCGTATCAACCAACGACATGTTGATATATCACAACATAATTTGACCGACAATACTATAATGCAGTTAGACTTTTACATCCTTAACCGCCTTTGACCAACTGAGACCATTATTGACTTTGATGAAGCTTCATGTATTCTTCTGAATAATCTCCATTCATCTTCACAACTTTGTCTCCATTTTATTTTATTTTTCTTATTTTAATATTAGAAAATGAATTAATCGAACAAAACTAATATAAAAGAAAATATATTAAACCAGAAAATTCGAGACGATCCTGAAGAAAGATTATTTTTTAACTAAGATCATACATCTGAAAACAACAAACAAACAATCGGATAGACTAGATTGATGGAATAGAATAATGGAATCTATTAAAGACCTGCGATTATAATTGTATTTCTTTTAATGCTAAATGCACTCCCATTTCTTATTTTGTTTGATTGACATGTAGGCCTAGTTTCTTTGTGATGTTTATTGGGATTTTATAGATATCTACTGGTGTCATATCGATCCAAATTGCTATGATTATATAAGTTTTAATCTACTGGTGTCATTTTACTGAGTAATAATTTACCAGAAATGTAGCTTAATTTTTCTTTTTTGTTGTGATTATTATCAAATATATTTTGGCGTTCTGTAAATTGGGACCATAATGGAGCTGTTTAGTTTCACTAAGATTTTTTTTTACGGCACCGAGTATTGAACTCGGGTCACATACTTAAGAGGCAAGTATTCTTGTCAATAGGCCACTATCCTTTTCTTTAGTTTCACTAAGATTTAATTGAGCATTTACCTTGAATGTCTTTTTTCAGCTGAATTTAAAGTAAACACTAATCAAGGTGAAAATTTCTGAAAAGTTAGGTTTAATTGAATAAACCCTTGTTAAGAGAGAAAATGGAGGTATCCATTTTATTCATAACTCGAGAAGAATGAAGTTGAGGGGGAAACGATCAAGCGTTGAGTTGTGGGCCGAAGGATTGGGTTTTGAATATTGGGATAATATCTTTTTAGTATTTTAGAGGAGTTTGTTAAATGATCCAAAGAGGTCCTTGAAGAACTATAACCCAAACAACTATCAATTTTGTACGAGATCGTGTCACTCGGCAAGAGATTGTCACTGGCGATATGCACAGAAAAAGAATATACCACCAAATTCAGCAAACCCAAGACCCTTAGCCTATTTCACTACGTCACAATCCTACATTCATGTTTCTCCTCTCCTCTATCTCATCAAGCCACTGAATGCATGATACCTCGATTCAGGAATTCAGGGGATACAAATCATCTCACTCCAGACCTTAACTACTTGTCTTCTTTTGCTTCAACACCAGTACTAACTAGGTTCTAGTCGGTACTGAGCATGTTCTAATCTTGAACAATGTCCTTCATGTACCTCATATAAAAAAATCTCCTAATACGCATTAATCAATTCTCACCTTACTCGTGGTACTAAGGATTGGTGTACCCAAGCGGTCCTTCTAGGTCTCAAACCTAATAATGAACTCTACTGCATCTCCAACAAACTGGAAAAACAACTCCTAAGTTTTCTTTCACAAAACTTGTAAGAGTCTAGTGCATTAACTGGCTCAGGCCAACTTTCAAGCCCACACCATATTGTCCTGAAAAAGGTTTAAACTTGGTTGATACTAGTAGTTAATACACTAGTCTATTTATGTAACATAATTTCACATTCACATTCACAAGTGAATGTGGGACTAATCACTAGCACCCCTTTCGTTCCAGGGTATTACAAACTCCCTTACATAAATTCTGATGTCTTCGTCAGAACTCACACAGATGGTCAGCCCCATCCTAGTACACGTTCGTGATGATAATTCTTCAGGTCTCTTTCAACCAATACATAATTGAGCCTAGTGCATTAACTGACCCAGCCATGCCTTCATGCCCACATCATATTGTCCTAAAAAAATACTTAAGCTTGGTTGGTACTAGTAATTAATGCATTAGCATATTTAAGTAACACAATTTCACATTCACAAGCTAAGGGAGACTAATCACTAGCAGCCCTTTCGTTCCGAGGTATTACAAAAATTATCTCCAAAAAATTGACACCAAAAATTATGTCATCCATCAATGCATGTCATAAATAATCTTGCGAAAGAAAATTTTATTCATTTAAATTCCAATAATTTTTCAGTTTGAAAGGATTGTAGTGTTGGCAAATCCAAGAAACTACCTTTTTCTGTAAAATATTTTGTTTGTAATAAAGTTTTAGAACTGGTTCACAGTGATATGTGGGGTCCTGTACTAGTTCAATCAAATTATGGTTTGAAGTATAATATATTTTTTGTTGATGATTCATTGAAATTCATTTCGATTTATTTTATGCACTCAAAATCAGAAACATAATCAATCTTTACTTAGTTTAAAACTCAAGTAGAAAAACCTTCTTTCCACTAAATTTGAAAGGGTACAAGTAGATGGTGGTAGTGAGTACATTTTAGAAAATTTTCTGAAATCACCATTAAAATATCATGCCCGCACACACCACAACAAAATGGGAGATAAGAAAGAAAGTATCGACACATAAATGAACTAGGGATATCAGTATTTTCCAACTTAAATCTACCACTTGAATACTACCTGAAGTTTTCTTCAGCACAATATACATAATCTTGTTATTCTTAGTTTGATGATATTTAAAATAATTCCGTAATTATTAATATATTTGAGTTTCATGCTTAAGATCATGAGTTTTCTCATGCTCAAGTCGACGTGCGAAAGTTTTATCCAGTTCGAGTCGACATGCAAAAGTTCTATCTTGATCGGATTTGAAGTTGTCGAAGAGTTGCTTCGCTTTTTCTGGCTTTCAAGTTTCGCGTTCTGGGCGTTCAACTTTTGGAGCTCTTCGTGTTCTTCTAGTGTGTAGTAAATTTTTGAGTTATATTAGTTTATACTAAATATAGTCTTGAGTTTATATTAGTTTTGAGTTATATTAGTTTATTCTTGCAAAAGCAGTCTTATTCGGTTGTCAACGGAATAGACATGGTTCCATCCCGTTGATAACGGTATCCCTCTGTCTTTTTGACAGAAAATTGTCTTATTCCGTTGTCAACAGAATACACAGATTTCTAGCCATTTGAGCTTTTATTTGGCTGATTTTGTTCCTTGTTGGTATTTCATTGTAAATGGAATAGTCTGTTTTTCCATATTTGTGGGCTGGTCCGTCCTTCTTTTAAATAGCAGCTCCAATCCGAATTTCACAACAAGATGTTGATAAGAAAAAGAAAGAATTCTCTCTCTCTACTATTGAATAATATTCACACAATAGTTTTGTAAGATTAGGGAGAACTTAGCGAGTGATTATTGTTTGTTGGTTGATACAAAGAAACCAGTTGTAAGTTGATTGTTCCACCGGCTGTCAAGAGTTTGTTGTAAGGCGACGATGGTATTGGGAAACTCATAGCCATGTACGTTACATGTGCAATGGAACCTATGGATTTAACCCGCCCTAGAATCTATGTTAAGTGAATAAAAGTACGAGATTAACTATTAAAATTTATACATCGGATCTTCCTGATCCGCGAGACGAAGAACGAATGTAGGTCCGAACTTTTCTGACTTCAAACCTTCTCCTTCCTGAAGCTCGACTCGTGACCTCCTTGCTTCTCCTAGGGATGAAGATCGATCGCTCACAAGTTCTCAAGATAGAGAACCTCTACTCGTATCAACGCGAACTTCAGACGTACGGAATAACCGGACTTGGCTAAACAAGTCCAAAAATACTTTTCAAATATCTCTCAAGGCTTTCTCTCTCTTTTCTATGTAATAAACGGCCTCTAAGGCTTTTGAGTTGTGTGTCAAATAGAGAGACTCTGCCCTTCTATTTATACTAGAGAGAGAGGCGAAAAATTGCTCAGTTACCGTAACTAAAACCCTAATATGCGCCTATGCCGTAGCCAACGGAACTATTCCGTTGCCAACGGAATAGGTATTTCCATAACGAAATACTTGGCAGCTAAGGTTATTACAGTTTCATATATATATTCCGTTGGGAATGGAACTACTCTGTTACCAACGGAATGACACTGTTTTGTTCAATCAATTATCCAATAATTGATTCTTTCATTCACCAATTTATACTTCATATGTATAACTGTTTTGAGGCATATTCATCCCATACGAATGGAGTTCATTGTGTGACCGTGTAGGTTTCATTTAACGCTGGCAATGATCTTCTAAAGATCATAAGTCATGAGTAACCTCTAGACTAATGTCATGACTACCCATGTTAAATGAAATGATCAGCGATCATAAACCTATCTAAATAGACATATGCTTATTCCTTTTGTTCTACGATATACATCTTGATCACAAGGCACGGTAATATGTCATCCTTGAGTTTGATCAAAGTCTCTTTCCTGATCGAGAATTAGACTGAGTAAATACAAAATGATATTAACAACACATGCTAATCTATTTTGAGCATGGCCATGCATTTCCTTCAGTCCTAGTTCATCAGGGGGCCCAGAGATATCTCCCTCATGATGAGAGGAACAAATCCCATCTTGGTCACTCACATTCCTCGTCAAGATTCAGTGCATACCTAACGATGACGCTAATGATCATCCTGTTACGGATGAGGTAAGATCATATTAAAGTATGCAGTTCCTCATACAGGAATTCATGGTGACCTCAGGTCGTAGGAACAAGCACACTATTCATATGAGAATCACTAATGACATATACCATGCATATTCCCATAGTGTGGTCAGTCCAGTACGTGATCTCTAACACGTATCTATATTCCAGACTTGAATATAGACTGATGTCATGACTATCCATGTTAAATGATATGATCAGCGATCATAAACCTTCTGAATAGACATTTGCTTATTCATTTTGTTCTACGATATACGTCTTGATCACAAGGCACGGTAATATGTCATCCTTGAGTTTGATCAAAGTCTCTTTCTTGATCGAGAATTAGACTGTGTAAATACAAAATGATATTAACAACACATATTAATTCATTTTTAGCATGGCCGTGCATTTCCTTCAGTCCTAGTTCATCAGGGGGGGCAGAGATATATCCCTCATGATGAGATGATGTAGGTGTTAGTAGTATGCCCTAGGCCAATGTATTTGAGACCTAGATGTATGGATTGTGTTAAACAAACATTGTTTTTATTTAGAGATATTTTATATAATAAATGCGTATTGGTTATTTTATTCTTATTCCTAAAATGAACCTTGAATATGATATTCAGCTTTATATCATCAAAGTATGTGACTTTGATAGTAAAACTATAAAGTATTATGAATGATATTCAAAACTGTCCCTGATCATTCATAGGATGTTTGTGAGACAAACATACTTTATGATAAGCTATAAATGTACATCAGTATGTTAGTTGACTGATGGTCACGTTTTACTGATCATGAATAAGAGTTATTAAGTCATTAACATAAGTATATGTTAGAGACCATATACTTGATTGACCCACCGTGAGAATACTACATGGTTCCTTTCATTAGTTATTCTCAATAAAGAATGTATCTGTAATTCTTAGACTTGAGATTATCTCAGTTTCCTACATGAGAAATTTTATACTTTAATATAATCTAACATCGTCTTTAACCGGGCGGTCATAAAGATTATAATTAGGTATATAATGAATTATGCGGAGGAAAGAGTTTAATTAAGATAGGTTTTGTTCCTCTCATAAATTGAGAGAGATATCTTTAGGCCTCTTGATGATTTGATTGAAGAAATGCACGGCCATGCTCAAGTGAATTAATAAAGAGTTATTAATGTCATTTCATGTTCAATCAAATTCGGTGTCAAGAAATATTTATCGACCAACATAAGGTTGACACATACCATGCCTTATGGACGATATAGATATCGTGTAACAAAAGGATACAATGCATGCCATAAATTAGGTTTGATCGAATCATCTATATTTGCTTAATTTGGGTAATCATGATGTCTTGCTAGAGGCCGCTCATGATTTATAATCCGTTGTGATTATTTCCAACATTAAGTAAACCTACATGGTCACACACAAAGAACAACTATTGAGACGTACACAGAAAAATCATAACTTATGTGATAAGTTGTATGGAGAGCTACATAGTCAAGTGACACATCCAATCCTACAACTTATATAATAAGGTGTGTTGCATATATGGTTACATAGTTACCATGCACATAGGATATGAAACTTATGGACTATGTAGGCACAAGAGACACCCCAAAATTATAATAAGGATCAAAATATTTTCGTCCATCTTTTGTGAGACAAAGAGGAGAGAAAAATCCGAAAATTATTCTCTTGTTATTTCTGTGAGAGAAATGAAGAACGGATACTAGCATATATCGTTCTTTATCCGTTCAAAGGGGTTGTTCGTGTGGATACCGGTAGAGGACGAAGCGAAGTGCGGCGTCTTTGTGATTCGGGTTGAAACCGTGGTTTTGTTTGGAGAATCGGTTTGCTTGGAGAATCCGTTCGTTTGGAGATTGGTTTGTTAGACCGGTTAGGCGAAATATACAAAGGATCGGTTTGGAAACCGGTCTGGAATCGGGCAACGAGAAGCGTCAACCATATTCGCTTTTGATCATCACGGATTAAGTGTAATCCGAAGGTGCAAAGTTATGAACTTTTCTTTGATTTAATTGTAATTCACGGATCCTTCTTTTGGGTTTCGAATTCGATTTTGTTTCGTTTTGTATTTTCCGCTGCGTTATGAACGGCAGAAACCCAACAGTGGTATCAGAGCCAAGTGAATTCCAATTAAATTAAGACGGATAAATCATTTTCGAAATATTTCTTTTGATTTTGAGGCGTCGTTTTTCAATTTTTGAATTTTGGTCATGAACGGTTGCAATTTCATGAAAGGGTGCGACTTCATGAAAGGGTGCATGTGATGTCTCTTGATCATGAACGGTTGCGATTTCATGAAAGGATGCGACTTCATGAAAAGGTGCATGTGATGTATCTTGATCATGAAAGGTTGCGATTTCATGAAAGGTTGCGATTTCATGAAAGGATGCGACTTCATGAAAAGGTGCATGTGATGTATCTTGATTATGAAAGGTTGCGATTTCATGAAAGGATGCGACTTCATGAAAGGGTGCATGTGATGTATCTTGATTATGAAAGGTTGCGACATGATTGAAATGGTGCTTTGGGTATGTCATGAAGGGATGCATGTGATGTATCATAACCTTAGGATGGGTGTCTAAATTTTATGAAAAGGTGCGAAACTACGTATATGATACACTAAATAAATTTCGAAAGGATGTATTCAACACATCAAGTTTTTTAAAGAAATTTTGAGTTTCGGCACCGTATAAAATAAAATTTGTTCAGGGGCGCTGCTCCTTGAAACCCCGCAGGGGCTCTGCCCCTTGACCACGCCCGCTGACCGGGCAGCGGGATCCCCATTTTTCGGGGCCGCGCCCCAAACCCCGCACTCACGCATAGATTAATCGTAGACCCCGAATTTCATATTCGTAACGCCTTGTACATATTTCGTAAAATGGTTCTAAAGTACAACTTAATGCATATAACATGGCCTATTAGATATGTGATGAATGATTGTGATTTGTGTGTGATGATGTGATGTGTGTAATACATGTATGTATGTAAAAACGGGCATGGTTCCGTTCTTGGTTGATGTGATGTAATTTATTTTGATGGTTAATTGTGACGGGTATGGTTCCGTTCATTTTATATATAATATAACTACCACGATCATACACATCATGGAAATGAAGGAGTTCACCATCCACCTCATACGCATCATGGAGATGAAAGAGTTCACCATCCACCTCATACACATCATGGAGATGAAGGAGTTCACCGTCCACCTCATACACATCATGGAGATGAAGGAGTTCATCAATGCCTTGTGGTTGAATGTATCTTAGGAAATGATCTTAATGATTGGCTCATTTAGATCATCAAGGCCATGTTATATCATATCATATCATATCATATTTATTTTATCTGTGCATGAGATGTTCTGTGATGAAATACATGATAAAATAAAACAACAAAACAAAAGATTAAACATAACAATCCCTCATATAATATTGAATCATAGAAATGCCTCTCAGTCCATGTCAGTTTTCTCTTTGAAAACCCATTTACACCCAATGGTCTTAGAACCTTCAGGTGAATCAATTAGGTTCCAAACTTGATTATCGTACATGGACTGCATCTCAGTTTTCATGGCTTCTAACCATTTATGAGAATCAGGATCCTTTATAGCTTCTTGGTAAGATGTGGGTTCGTCATCTATGAGCGCCACATTTCTATCATCAGTCACGAGAAATCCATATCCCTCGGGCTCATGACGAACTCTACCAGATCTACGAGGAGTATCTTGTGTTTCAAGACCGGACTCGTCAACTCTTGAAGAGACTAGTGGATATTCCAATGGCTGTTCATTGCTAATTAGTGGATCTTGAATTTCTTCAAGGTGTACTTTATTTCCACTAGTTCCTTTAGAAATAAATTCTCTTTCCAAAAAGAAACCATTTCGAGCAACAAACACTTTGTTCTCAGATGGGTTGTAAAAGTAATATCCTTTAGTTTCTTTAGTATATCCCATAAATAAGCATTTATCAGATTTCGGTGTTAACTTGTCAGAAATTTGACGCTTCACATAAGCTTCACAACCCCAAATCTTTAGAAAAGACAATGTGGGACTTCTCCCAGTCCATATCTCATATGGAGTCTTTTGAACAGCTTTTGATGGAATTCTGTTTAGTATGAACGCGGCAGTCTCAATGGCATAACCCCAAAAGGATATCGGAAGATCTGTTTGACTCATCATAGACCGAACCATATCTAGTAAAGTTCGGTTTCTCCTTTCCGAGACACCATTCCATTGAGGTGTTCCAGGAGGAGTAAGTTGTGAAACTATTCTATAATCTTTAAGATGATTGTCAAACTCTAGGCTTAAATATTCGCCACCTCGATTTGATCGAAGTGCTTTTATTTTCTTACCTAGTTGGTTTTCTACTTCACTTTTGAAAATTTTGAACAATTCAAAAGATTCGGATTTATGTTTCATTAAGTAAACATATCCATATCTACTTAAGTAATCAGTAAAAGTAATGAAGTATCGAAAACCACCTCTAGCTGGTGTGCTCATTGGTCCCCATACATCTGTATGTATGAGATCCAATAACTCACTTGCCCTCTCACCTCTCTTTGTGAAAGGAGCCTTTGTCATCTTACCTAATAAACAAGATTCGCACGTCTCAAACGATTCTAAATCAAATGAGTCTAAAAGTCCATATTGGTGAAGTTTAGAAATGCGTTTCTCATTTATGTGTCCTAAACGACAATGCCAGAAATATGTCGGATTCAAATCATTAGATTTAAATCTCTTTGTATTAATGCTACAGATAGACTTGTAATGTTCATGATCAAGATTTAAAACATAAAGACCATTTTCTAATTGACCATTCGCATAGAAAATATTTTCTTTACTTATGGTAAAGTTATTATTCTCAATAACAAACTTAAAACCATCCAAAACCAATCTCGACACAGATACAATATTCCTGTTCACAGCAGGTACATAGTAGCAATTATTTAAATTTATTACAAGTCAAGAAAGTAAAGATAATAAATAAATGCCCACGGCTAATGCAAAGCAACTCTTGCTCCATTTCCCACCCGCAGTCCACTTCACCTTTCGCTAATCTTCTACTCCTTTGCAGCCCCTGCACATTATTACAAATGTGAGTACCGCATCCAGTATCTAATACCCAAGATGAAGAAGTAGATAAATTAATTTCAATAGCATTAATACCTGAAGTAGTAGTCTCACTACTCTTCTTCTTCTTCTTTAGATCCTCCAAGTATGCCTGACAATTTCTTTTCCAATGGCCTGGTTTGTTGCAGAAGAAACAAACACCCTCCTTGGGTTTCTTGTTCTTAGGTTTGGACAACACCTTGCCCTTACCTTTTCCTTTGACTTTGCCCTTGAATTTTCTCTTTTGACACTTGCCTTTCTGAACCAAGAGAACATCGTTGACAACATTTGTCTTCATAGTCCCCTCGAAGTTCTTCAGCATGCCGTGCAACTCCGTGATACTCTTGTCCATGTTATGCATATTATAGTTCATTATAAATGGCTTGAAATTCGGAGGAAGAGACCTAAGGATCAAATCGGTAGCCATCTCATTGCCAACCTTTGTCCCTAGTTTCTCAAGTTGATCAAGGTACCCTTTCATTTTCAGAATATGAGCACTCACCGAGGAGTTGGGAACCATCTTACAACTTGCTAATGCACAATGTGCATTATACCTCTCATTTCTAGCTTGCTCTTGGAACATTTCCTTGAGCTGTGCCAACATTGGAAATGCCTCTAAATTTTCAAACTGCTTTTGAAGATCGGCATCCATGGTGGCCAACATGAGACATGTCACATCATTAGAGTCGCTTGTATGCTTGGCATAAGTGTTTATCACTTCTTGATCTGCATCAACAGCGAGCCGGTTAGGAATGGGCCTTTCAAGGACATAGTTCTTCCTTTCTTGTTTGAGAACAATTCTCAAATTCCGATGCCAGTCAAGGAAGTTTTTCCCATTGAGCTTGTCTTTCTCAAGGACGGATCGCAATGTTAAAGTTGATGTATTGTTTGTTGCCATTTTCTACACAGAATTAAATGCAGGTTTATATTAATATGTGATTTGAGATATTTTAATATAATTTTAACTCCCACTATTTTATTCAAATCAATAACCCTCAAATGTATTGGTTCGGAAATTTTAACTTTAAATTTCATAGTGGGCCAAGATCCATATTTCATCAAGTTCCAAGTGAGCTTTGGCTCATCGCTTAGAACCTAATTATTTAGGTAGGAACGTTTCCAATTGTATCTCATACAACTCTCGTTTAATCCATAGGATGAGCATCATATGCTCGGCGTATGCATCCTATCATATGCCCCGAACCCAAGTCTGACTTGATAGTTCAGTTGAATCTAACCATGTCTAAATATCGAGAATCACCATTTCTCGCTTCTTATCACCCTAAGATTATGCTAATTCACTATGCTTTGGTATACCCAAATTTTGCATGATCGAAGGGATAATAAGTATAGAAATGTGCATACCTATAAAGCGAGACTTGTTGCGAAAGGTTTCCAACAAACTCATGGTATAGACTATGATGAAACTTTCTCACCAGTTTTCATGCTTAAATCGATTAGAATTCTGCTTGCCATAGCTGCATATTATGACTATGAGATATGGCAAATGGATGTCAAAAAAGCTTTTCTTAATGGAAATTTACTCGAGGATGTGTATATGACACAACCCGAGGGTTTTGTTGATCCTAAGAATTCTGATAAGGTCTGCAAATTGCAGCGATCCATTTACGGATTAAAGCAAGCATCTCGGAGTTGGAATCTTCGTTTTGATGAAGTAATCAAAGGTTTTGGTTTTATCAAAAATGAAGATGAACCTTGTGTTTACAAGAGGGTTAGTGGGAGCGCAATAGTTTTTCTAGTACTTTATGTAGATGATATATTACTCATTGGAAATGACATTCGACTTTAACAAATGTTAAGACATTTTTAGGAAAGTCTTTTGCAATGAAGGACCTAGGAGATGCCGCTTATATACTCGGCATTAAGATCTATAGAGATAGATCTAAAAGGCTCATAGGTCTAAGTCAAAGTACCTATATTGACAAAGTGTTGACACGATTTCGAATGGATGATTCGAAAAGAGGTTTCATACCAATGTCACATGGCATAAAATTGAGTAAGACTCAACGTCCTGCTAATCAGGAAGAACGAAATCACATGAATAAAATCCCGTATGCTTCGGCTATTGGATCTATCATGTATGCCATGCTTTGTACTAGACCAGATGTATCATATGCATTAAGTGCAACTAGCAGATATCAATCTGATCCCGGTGAAAGTCACCGGACAGCAGTCAAGAATATTCTGAAGTACTTGAGAAGAACTAAGGATTCATTCTTGGTTTATGGAGGATTTGAAAGTGAGCTAGTTGTAACAGGTTACACGGACTCAAGCTTTCAAACCGACAATGATGATTTTAGATCGCAATCTGGTTATGTGTTTTGTTTGAATGGAAGTGCAATAAGTTGGAAAAGTTCCAAACAGGACACTGTAGCGGATTCTACGACAAGAAGCGGAGTACATAGCAGCTTCAGAAGCAGCTAAGGAAGCAGTTTGGATGAAGAAGTTCATTGAAGAACTTGGTGTGGTTCCTAGTATAGCAAATCCTGTGGATCTTTATTGTGACAACAATGGGGCCATCGCGCAGGCAAGGGAACCAAGATCGCATCAGAGAACCAAACACATACTTCGACATTTCCATTTGATCAGGGAGATCATTGCGAGAGGAGATATTAAAATATGCAGAGTTGATCGTGATGATAATGTTGCCGATCCGTTGACTAAACCACTTTCTCAAGCAAAGCATGAGGGTCATGCTAGGTCGATGGGTATTAGATACGTGTTAGATTCGGCCTAGTGCAAGTGGGAGATTGTTAGTAGTATGCCCTAGGCCAATGTATTTGAGACCTAGATGTATGGATTGTGTTAAACAAACATTGTTTTTATTTAGAGATATTTTATATAATAAATGTGTATTGGTTATTTTATTCTTATTACTAAAATGAACCTTGAATATGATATTCAGCTTTATATCATCAAAGTATGTGACTTTGATAATAAAACTATAAAGTATTATGAATGATATTCAAAACTGTCCCTGATCATTCATAGGATGTTTGTGAGACAAACATACTTTATGATAAGCTATAAATGTACATCAGTATGTTAGTTGACTGATGGTCACGTTTTACTGATCATGAATAAGAGTTATTAAGTCATTAACATAAGTATATGTTAGAGACCATATACTTGATTGACCCACCGTGAGAATACTACATGGTTCCTTTCATTAGTTATTCTCAATAAAGAATGTATCTGTAATCCTTAGACTTGAGATTATCTCAGTTTCCTACATGAGAAATTTTATACTTTAATATAATCTAACATCATCTTTAACCGGGCGGTCATAAAGATTATAATTAGGTATATAATGAATTATGCGGAGGAAAGAGTTTAATTAAGATAGGTTTTGTTCCTCTCATAAATTGAGAGAGATATCTTTAGGCCTCTTGATGATTTGATTGAAGAAATGCACGGCCGTGCTCAAGTGAATTAATAAAGAGTTATTAATGTCATTTCATGTTCAATCAAATTCGGTGTCAAGAAATATTTATCGACCAACATAAGGTTGACACATACCATGCCTTATGGACGATATAGATATCGTGTAACAAAAGGATACAATGCATGACATAAATTAGGTTTGATCGAATCATCTATATTTGCTTAATTTGGGTAATCATGATGTCTTGCTAGAGGCTGCTCATGATTTATAATCTGTTGTGATTATTGCCAACATTAAGTAAACCTACAGGGTCACACACAAAGAACAACTATTGAGACGTACACAGAAAAATCATGACTTATGTGATAAGTTGTATGGAGAGCTACATAGTCAAGTGACACATCCAATCCTACAACTTATATAATAAGGTGTGTTGCATATATGGTTACATAGTTACCATGCACATAGGATATGAAACTTATGGACTATGTAGGCACAAGAGACACCCCAAAATTATAATAAGGATCAAAATATTTTCGTCCATCTTTTGTGAGACAAAGAGGAGAGAAAAATCCGAAAATTATTCTCTTGTTATTTCTGTGAGAGAAATGAAGAACGGATACTAGCATATATCGTTCTTTATCCGTTCAAAGGGGTTGTTCGTGTGGATACCGGTAGAGGACGAAGCGAAGTGCGGCGTCTTTGTGATTCGGGTTGAAACCGTGGTTTTGTTTGGAGAATCGGTTTGCTTGGAGAATCCGTTCGTTTGGAGATTGGTTTGTTAGACCGGTTAGGCAAAATATACAAAGGATCGGTTTGGAAACCGGTCTGGAATCGGGCAACGAGAAGCGTCAACCATATTCGCTTTTGAACATCACGGATTAAGCGTAATCCGAAGGTACAAAGTTATGAGCTTTTCTTTGATTTAATTGTAATTCACGGATCCTTCTTTTGGGTTTCGAATTCGATTTTGTTTCGTTTTGTATTTTCCGCTGCGTTATGAACGGTAGAAACCCAACAATAGGGTCATATTAAAGTATGCTGTAAGATATCAAAATTTAATTTTGATATTTTTCTATATTTTCTTAATAAGCGTAATTACCGAAATTTGATTTTGTTTTTCATATTAAATTAAATCGAAAACTTAAGCACACATGGTTATATTCATGTGGGCAAAGGCATAATTTATTTTATTTAGTGGGTTGTTAAGTAGTTAAAATATAAGGTCCTATTTGCAAAGGGAAAATATATTACACATATTATCATGGGCATTATTATTAGGATTTTGTAAATATGAAACTTTGAGGGTTATATTTATAAATGAGGAAGCCAAATTCCATTTGCCAGCTTCATTCTTCTTCCTCTTCATGCGCATAAATGGATGAGTGCCCCTTTTCTCTTCCATGTCCATTCATTTTTTTTACTCAAATAAGAAGAGAAGAGAGAAAGAGTAAAACCTAGTAAGGATTGATAAAATCTCGACGATTCGAAAAACGAAGGGTATAGCGATATTCTAAACGTTGAGACGAGCAAGTTGATATCCTCATTTGCGCGATTCGGCTCCGTCACCGTAAGCGCGCTTTTCAAAGCGAAGGTCTATTTCGACTAAGAACGCGTGTGCGAGACTCCGTCTCGTCAACTTTCGTGTCTTGTGCGTTAGTGAGTGAATTCTTTCCCCTTTTCTCTTATTAAGACTTGCGGTTATGTGCATATAAGGTCATTGTGTGTTCTCATTTTGTGCCTACATATTAATTTTTTTTTATTTGATATTCTCAATTGAATAATTATGGTCATCCTCATAACATTATGATGTACAAATGAGAAATGGTTAGGGTTTCATAATTAGAGATTTCATAATTAGGGTTTCATAATTAGGGTTTTAAGTTAGAGTCTCAATAATTAGGAATTGGGAATTGGGATTAGGGTTTTGTGCTAAGTTGGAATTATAGATTCATTATTAAACCGTAAAATTTAGTATTAATTAAATTATTTTATTATGCTAATATTTTGGGAAACTTGGAGATGTCACTTTTGGATTTGACGGGTTGTTTTGACGAGACTCGTTTGTGAATTGTACGATTTGTGATTAGTGAACCGTGACATCTAATTTGAGGGGGAAGCGAGCTACTAGACGTAGTGGAAATTCCAAATTTAGTTTGGTTCAAGACGCGAGGATATATCCATGGTCGTCAAGGCTCTTGTGTGGGAATACGCGATTCCCGAGCTATGTGATTCTCCCGTAAGAGTTGGATTTGCTCTCCGCTCTATCCGGCACTTCGGTTGACCGCTACGCGTACCCTCACTTGGGAATATAATATGGGTTTTATATATATATGTAAACAAGGAATGTGTGAAAGGAATAGACTTCTAAAGTTGGATAGTAGTAATGGTACATATGAGGAATAGTTTTGTGCATTTCTTTTACCTTAGAAATTCTTTGAATATTTTTAATTCTACAATTATTACTACATGTGATATTATTTTAATATTTAAAATTAGTAATATTAATTCGGCCGTAATTAGGGTTACAACTGCACTTGTGGCTTGTCTTAATAAGCTAGACCCATTTACTCACTTAGTCGCTTATGTGACTAACCACTCTTTTGTATATGTTTTGGGTCTAGGGTTTCAGGACGGTGCAGAAGGAACTAGTGGAGCTCGTGTGTGAACGGTGAGTACGACGGTTGTTATCATCACGGAGTAAAAGATATTGTTGTTTCTAGGTTATGTATATTCTTGTACGGTTTGTATATTAGGGTTTTGTTGATGCATATATGGGCTTCCGCATCTGTTCAGGGTTTTGTTGTCTCCGTGATGTAGTTATTTCATATATATATGTATGTGATGTTTCATATTATATTTTGGCTTTTATGCACACCTATATATATATGAGTGATGTTATTTTCGATTTTATTTTTTTTGTTATCATATGATGCCTCTAGCACACATATTGTGTGTCGGCGGGTTGTCGCATCTTTAGTTTTGCGGTGTGACAGCTTTTATGGTATCAGAGCAAAATATCGAAAACAATATTAGAAATCGTCGTGAGGGTGGGGTTTAGAGTTTTGATAGGCATGCCCGTCTTGTTTAAGTATTCTATATCTTGAAATAAAGCCGTATGGTCATACTTTGTTCCCAGCAGATAAAATGCCACCTAAGAAGGGACTTGTTAGTGGTCGACCTAGAGGACGGCCTGCGAAATATGAGGTGTCGGTTGAGCGGCCAATACAGAGACGACGTTATGCCTCACCCCCTCCTTCTCCAGTTGGATCCGAGACTGACTCATGTGCGAGTTCACGTGCGCCACGTCAAGCGTCCGCAAGAGTTGAGGTTCCCTTACCTCCACATCCTCCTCCTACTGTAGGCGATCAAAGGGAAGGTGAAGAACAAGCTAATCCCGAGGATCGTGGTGATCCAAAGACCGCCACAACCATTTGATGCGCTAAGGTTTGTCCGTAACCTAGTTCAACATGTGGCGGATCAAGTGCGTGAACCAAGACGAGATGCCGAACCGACTCTAGTTTCCCGAATACAGGATTTTATGAAGTTGGAACCGAGGACATTTTCTGGTGCGCGTGATCCGGTCGCAGCTGATAACTGGTTGTTGGAGACAACCTGGAATCTTAAGAGAGCCCAAGTGCCTAGACGAGATTGGGTGGATGTTGCGGTTACACGTTTGCAAGGTGAGGCTTTGCAATGGTGGGATCTTCAACGTCACTCATACACCGAAGGTGTAAGAATGCCGTGGCAATGGTTTGAAGCAGCTTTTGAGGAGTTTTACATCCCTGAGGCTGCGATACGTGATTTTGAGGACCAGTTTCGAGAATTAAATCAGGGTGCACGATCGGTCGATGCATTTATTACGGATTATAACCGACTAGCTAGGTATGCATCAGCGTGGGTGCCAAATGAGAAGCGATTAGTAAGCGAGTTTGTACGTCGCTTACATCCGGAGATAAAGAGGGATGTAGATCAGTTCGCAATGGACTATACTTTTGCTGAGGTGTGCGATGCGGCTCGTCATTATGAACGGAATTGGCTAGAACGGAGAGCAAGTGCGGGGCCGCATGTGAATGTTGAGATTGGAGGTGCGCAACCCAATCTAGTGCACAACCAAAACCGGCTAACAAAACGTTCACGTGATCGTTTTAGGAGGCCCGAGGCGAATAATAATCTGGGACAACGACCGCCGCAACAACATCAACAACCGCCCTACTGTAGGAGGTGCGGCAGAGCTCATCATGAGAGTCAGTGCTGGAGAGTTCAGGGGCGTTGTTTCAATTGCGGTGAGGCCGGTCATTTTATTAGTAGGTGTCCTCATCCACCTAGGCGGGGAAAACCCATTAAGCCAGCAGTAGGACCGTCACACCGTGGAGGCCAGCTACCTCGAGGAGAGGGGCGTGGTAGTGGAAGGATGTTTGCAGTTAACGCATTAGGAGGGAATGAAGCGGGGACGAGCAAACCAGCAGCAGAACCTGTTACAGGTATATTTATGATCTCTGGTGCACCCGCATTTATTTTATTTGATTCGGGTGCTACACATTCATTTGTGGCTCGTGATTTCATGAAATCCTGTTGATTTTACCGTTTTGGATATGTTTGAGTTCGATGCCATTTTGGGTATGGACTGGTTGTCGATGCACGGAGCGACGATTATATGTCGTGAGCAGAGGGTTTATTTCGATTTAGCAGATGGGTCACGCATCGGCGTGAAGGGTCGAAGGCTTGGTCAAAATGTTCCCATCATTTCGACAATTGCAGCGCATAGGCTAATGTCCGCGAATTGCATGGCTTTTCTTGTTAGCGTACAGGGAAAATCAGGTGAATTGCAGTTAGAGGAGATACCAGTAGTTAGAGAGTTTGCAGCAGTTTTTCCCGATGAACTTCCAGGTTTACCGCCAAAGAGAGAAATTGATTGTGGGATTACTGTAGTAGCTGGTACCGAACCCGTCTCAAAAATTCCATACCGCATGGCGCCTGCTGAGTTAAAAGAGTTAAAAATTCAGTTGCAGGAGTTGTTGGATAAGGGGTTTATACGGCCTAGTGTATCTCCATGGGGCGCACCTGTTCTCTTTGTGAAAAAGAAGGATGGTACATTGCGGTTGTGTGTCGATTATCGTGAACTGAATAAACTCACGGTAAAGAATCGGTATCCTCTTCCTCGCATCGATGATCTGTTTGATCAGTTGAAGGGTGCAACGGTTTTCTCAAAAATCGATCTTCGCACGGGCTATTATCAACTACGAATTAAACCTGACGATATTGACAAGACAGCTTTTCGAACTCGTTATGGGCATTATGAGTTTCTAGTTATGCCGTTTGGCCCGACAAATGCTCCCGCTTCATTTATGGCTTTGATGAACAAAGTGTGCTTCGCGCTTATCTAGACTCATTTGTGGTTGTATTCATTGATGATATACCTGATTTATTCCCGGTCTAGGGAAGAGCACGCCGAACATCTTCGGATTGTACTACGCACTCTCTTGGACCATCAATTATATGCAAAGTTCAAAAAGTGTGAGTTTTGGTTAGAAGAAGTGGCCTTTTTAGGTCATGTAATTTCTGGAGATGGGTTGAGTGTTGACCCTGAGAAAGTAAAGGCTATTGTCGAGTGGAAGCAACCACGGAATGTGAGTGAAGTTAGAAGTTTCTTAGGGTTGGCAGGTTATTATCGACGTTTTGTTGACGGTTTCTCGAAACTTGCACTTCCTTTGACCCAGTTGACGCAAAAAGGGGTCAAGTTTGAGTGGACTGAGGCGAGAGAGCTTAGCTTTCAAGAGTTGAAAAATCGCTTCGTTTCAGCACCTGTTCTTATTGTACCTGTACAAGGTATAGAGTTTGAGGTTTATTGTGATGCGTCGGGGCAAGGTTTAGGGCTGTGTGTTAATGCAAGAGCATAGGGTAATTGCATATGCTTCGCGTCGCCTAAAGCCATATGAGAAGAATTATCCGACACATGATTTGGAGCTAGCATTTGTGGTGTTTGCCCTTAAAATTTGGCGTCATTATCTTTATGGAGAAAAGTGCAAAATGTACACGGATCATAAGAGTTTGAAGTACATTTTTGATCAAAGAGAGCTAAATTTACGGCAGCGTCGTTGGCTTGAAGTTCTGTGCGATTATGATGTGTCTATTCAATATCATCCGGGGAAGGCGAATGTTGTAGCAGATGCATTAAGTCGTAAAAGCTATGGTAATGCAGTTACATTGTTGACAAGGCAGCCCCAAATCTTGATGGATCTTGGAAGGATGAATATTTATGTACAAGTGCCTGCTTCACAAGCCTTTTTAGCTAATTTGCGTATTCAACCTACTTTAATCGAGCGGATTCGTGAGGCACAAGCGGGTGATCCGCGGTTACAAAAGATTAGAGAGAAAATGCAAATGGGTAAGGCACCGCACTTTCATGTTGATGCAAAGGGTATGTTGCGACTTGGGAAGCGAGCGTGTGTTCCTGACCATGCCGAGATTCGGCGCGATATTTTGACTGAGGCACACGAGTCAGGTTACTCGATTCATCCTGGTGAGACAAAGATGAGTCAAGATCTTCGTCAATATTATTGGTGGCCTAAGATGTACAAAGATATCGCTGATTATGTAGCTAGGTGTCTAGTATGTCAGCAAGTTAAGGCCGAGCGTAAGAAGCCAGCGGGACTTCTTCAGTCTTTACCATTGTGAGAGGGAAAATTTGAAGGGATTACAATGGATTTTGTAACTGGATTGCCTCGAACTCGTCAGGGTAACAATGCGGTTTGGGTGATTGTAGATCGGTTGACGAAAGTTGCTAATTTCCTTCCATTTAAATATGGAACCTCAGGCGAGCAGATGGCGCGTATGTATATGCGTACTATCTTTAGGCAATTCGGTATTCCTGTTGAGATTGTTTCAGATCGTGATACGCGTTTCACTTCTCATTTTTGGAGGAGTTTTCAAGCGGGGTTAGGGACAAAGCTTTATTTTAGTACTGCTTACCATCCCCAAACAGATGGACAGTCTGAGAGGACGATCCAAACACTAGAAGATATGTTGCGAGCTTGCGCTATTTCCATGGGTGGTTCATGGGAAGATCATTTGCATTTATGTGAGTTTGCGTACAATAATAGTTACCATGCAAGCATTGGAGTTGCCCCTTTTGAGGCATTATATGGTAGACGATGTCGTACGCCTTTGTTTTGGGACCCGGTTGGTTCAGAGCGACCATTGGGTCCGGACCTTATTCAAGAGAGCGCTGATCATTTGCGGTTGATCAAAGAACGCTTGAGAACAGCTCAGGATAGGCAGAAGCAATATGCAGATTTAGGCCGAAGACAAGTGGAGTTCCAGCCTGGTGATCACGTGTTAATGCACGTTTCGCCCACGCGGGGTATCATGCGCTTTGGGGTAAAAGGTAAGCTAAGTCCGAAATATATTGGACCATTTGAGATTCTCGAGCGAATTGGAGCGTGTGCTTATCGTTTAGCGTTGCCCCCAGCCTTGTCCGAGGTCCATGACGTATTTCATGTCTCACAACTTCGTAAATATTTGCGAGGTGAAGGTCATGTCCTTGACTTCACAACTCTCCATTTTGAACCCAATTTGACCTATGAGGAGATTCCATTACGCATTTTAGATACTCGCGAGCAAATTTTGCGTAGTAAGGTAATTAGATATGTGAAGGTTTCCATAAATAGGTTAGTTTCTATGTTTAGAGGACTAAACATCTTTTTAAGGGGGGGATGATGTAAGATATCAAAATTTAATTTTGATATTTTTCTATATTTTCTTAATAAGCGTAATTACCGAAATTTGATTTTGTTTTTCATATTAAATTAAATCGAAAACTTAAGCACAAATGGTTATATTCATGTGGGCAAAGGCATAATTTATTTTATTTAGTGGGTTGTTAAGTAGTTAAAATATAAGGTCCTATTTGCAAAGGTAAAATATATTACACATATTATCATGGGCATTATTATTAGGATTTTATAAATATGAAACTTTGAGGGTTATATTTATAAATGAGGAAGCCAAATTCCATTTGCCAGCTTCATTCTTCTTCCTCTTCATGCGCATAAATGGATGAGTGCCCCTTTTCTCTTCCATGTCCATTCATTTTTTTTACTCAAATAAGAAGAGAAGAGAGAAAGAGTAAAACCTAGTAAGGATTGATAAAATCTCGACGATTCGAAAAACGAAGGGTATAGCGATATTCTAAACGTTGAGACGAGCAAGTTGATATCCTCATTTGCGCGATTCGGCTCCGTCACCGTAAGCGCGCTTTTTAAAGCGAAGGTCTATTTCGACTAAGAACGCGTGTGCGAGACTCCGTCTCGTCAACTTTCGTGTCTTGTGCGTTAGTGAGTGAATTCTTTCCCCTTTTCTCTTATTAAGACTTGCGGTTATGTGCATATAAGGTCATTGTGTGTTCTCATTTTGTGCCTACATATTTACTTTTTTTTATTTGATATTCTCAATTGAATAATTATGGTCATCCTCATAACATTATGATGTACAAATGAGAAATGGTTAGGGTTTCATAATTAGAGATTTCATAATTAGGGTTTCATAATTAGGGTTTTAAGTTAGAGTCTCAATAATTAGGAATTGGGAATTGGGATTGGGGTTTTGTGCTAAGTTGGAATTATAGATTCATTATTAAACCGTAAAATTTAGTATTAATTAAATTATTTTATTATGCTAATATTTTGGGAAACTTGGAGATGTCACTTTTGGATTTGACGGGTTGTTTTGACGAGACTCGTTTGTGAATTGTACGATTTGTGATTAGTGAACCGTGACATCTAATTTGAGGGGAAGCGAGCTACTAGACGTAGTGGAAATTCCAAATTTAGTTTGGTTCAAGACGCGAGGATATATCCATGGTCGTCAAGGCTCTTGTGTGGGAATACGCGATTCCCGAGCTATGTGATTCTCCCGTAAGAGTTGGATTTGCTCTCCGCTCTATCCGGCACTTCGGTTGACCGCTACGCGTACCCTCACTTGGGAATATAATATGGGTTTTATATATATATGTAAACAAGGAATGTGTGAAAGGAATAGACTTCTAAAGTTGGATAGTAGTAATGGTACATATGAGGAATAGTTTTGTGCATTTCTTTTACCTTAGAAATTCTTTGAATATTTTTAATTCTACAATTATTACTACATGTGATATTATTTTAATATTTAAAATTAGTAATATTAATTCGGCCAGAATTAGGGTTACAACTGCACTTGTGGCTTGTCTTAATAAGCTAGACCCATTTACTCACTTAGTCGCTTATGTGACTAACCACTCTTTGTATATGTTTTGGGTCTAGGGTTTCAGGACGGTGCAGAAGGAACTAGTGGAGCTCGTGTGTGAACGGTGAGTACGACGGTTGTTATCATCACGGAGTAAAAGATATTGTTGTTTCTAGGTTATGTATATTCTTGTACGGTTTGTATATTAGGGTTTTGTTGATGCATATATGGGCTTCCGCATCTGTTCAGGGTTTTGTTGTCTCCGTGATGTAGTTATTTCATATATATATGTATGTGATGTTTCATATTATATTTTGGCTTTTATGCACACCTATATATATATGAGTGATGTTATTTTCGATTTTATTTTTTTTGTTATCATATGATGCCTCTAGCACACATATTGTGTGTCGGCGGGTTGTCGCATCTTTAGTTTTGCGGTGTGACAGCTTTTATGGTATCAGAGCAAAATATCGAAAACAATATTAGAAATCGTCGTGAGGGTGGGGTTTAGAGTTTTGATAGGCATGCCCGTCTTGTTTAAGTATTCTATATCTTGAAATAAAGCCGTATGGTCATACTTTGTTCCGCAGGATAAAATGCCACCTAAGAAGGGACTTGTTAGTGGTCGACCTAGAGGACGGCCTGCGAAATATGAGGTGTCGGTTGAGCGGCCAATACAGAGACGACGTTATGCCTCACCCCCTCCTTCTCCAGTTGGATCCGAGACTGACTCATGTGCGAGTTCACGTGCGCCACGTCAAGCGTCCGCAAGAGTTGAGGTTCCCTTACCTCCACATCCTCCTCCTACTGTAGGCGATCAAAGGGAAGGTGAAGAACAAGCTAATCCCGAGGATCGTGGTGATCCAGCACCGCCACAACCATTTGATGCGCTAAGGTTTGTCCAGAACCTAGTTCAACATGTGGCGGATCAAGTGCGTGAACCAAGACGAGATGCCGAACCGACTCTAGTTTCCCGAATACAGGATTTTATGAAGTTGGAACCGAGGACATTTTCTGGTGCGCGTGATCCGGTCGCGGTGATAAGCGGTTGTTGGAGACAACCCGGAATCTTAAGAGAGCCCAAGTGCCTAGACGAGATTGGGTGGATGTTGCGGTTACACGTTTGCAAGGTGAGGCTTTGCAATGGTGGGATCTTCAACGTCACTCATACACCGAAGGTGTAAGAATGCCGTGGCAATGGTTTGAAGCAGCTTTTGAGGAGTTTTACATCCCTGAGGCTGCGATACGTGATTTTGAGGACCAGTTTCGAGAATTAAATCGGGGTGCACGATCGGTCGATGCATTTATTACGGATTATAACCGACTAGCTAGGTATGCATCAGCGTGGGTGCCAAATGAGAAGCGGTTAGTAAGCGAGTTTGTACGTCGCTTACATCCGGAGATAAAGAGGGATGTAGATCAGTTCGCAATGGACTATACTTTTGCTGAGGTGTGCGATGCGGCTCGTCATTATGAACGGAATTGGCTAGAACGGAGAGCAAGTGCGGGGCCGCATGTGAATGTTGAGATTGGAGGTGCGCAACCCAATCTAGTGCACAACCAAAACAGGCTAACAAAACGTTCACGTGATCGGCGGGTTGTCGCATCTTTATTTTTGCGGTGTGACATATGCAGTTCCACATACCGGAATCCATGGTGACCTCAGGTCATAAGAAAAAGGACACTATTCATATGAGAATCTTTAATGACATATACCATACATATTCTCATAGTGTGGTCAGTCCAGTACGTGTTCTCTAACACGTACCTATATTCCAGGCTTGACATCTCTATGTCCATGATCAGCAGAACATGATCATCTAGCTTGCGAATATACTAGTGTAGATATGTAGCTTCTTACCTATAAGCCTTCTAGATCTATCTCTATAGATCCTGATTCCTAGCCCGTAGGAGGCTTCTTCTGGGTCTTTCATCGAGAAATTATCTCCCAACCATTTCTTGACGTTCAATAATGTTGGGATGTCATTTCCCATGAGTAATATGTCATCTACGTAAAGCACCAGGAATACTACTGTGCTCCCACTGAACTTCACGTAAACACAAGGCTCACCTTCACTTTTGGTAAAATCAAAACTTTTGATGACTTCATCAAAACGAAGGTTCCAACTTTGAGACACTTGCTTCAATCCATAGATGGATTTCTGAAGCATGCAAACCTTACCATAATTCTTAGGATCGAGAAATTATCTCCCAACCATTTCTTGACGTTCAATAATGTTGGGATGTCATTTCCCATGAGTAATATGTCATCTACGTAAAGCACCAGGAATACTACTGTGCTCCCACTGAACTTCACGTAAACACAAGGCTCACCTTCACTTTTGGTAAAATCAAAACTTTTGATGACTTCATCAAAACGAAGGTTCCAACTTTGAGACACTTGCTTCAATCCATAGATGGATTTCTGAAGCATGCAAACCTTACCATAATTCTTAGGATCGAGAAATTATCTCCCAACCATTTCTTGACGTTCAATAATGTTGGGATGTCATTTCCCATGAGTAATATGTCATCTACGTAAAGCACCAGGAATACTACTGTGCTCCCACTGAACTTCACATAAACACAAGGCTCACCTTCACTTTTGGTAAAATCAAAACTTTTGATGACTTCATCAAAACGAAGGTTCCAACTTTGAGACACTTGCTTCAATCCATAGATGGATTTCTGAAGCATGCAAACCTTACCATAATTCTTAGGATCGACAAAACGCTCAGGTTGCATCATATGCACGTCCTCGCTCAGATTTCCGTTTAGGAAAGCTGTTTTGACATCCATTTACCATATTTCATAATCATAATATGTTGCTATGGCTAATAGAATTCTGATAGATTTAAGTATAGCTATAGGTGAGAAGGTTTCGTCATAGTCAATACCATGAACTTGTTTGAAACCTTTCGCCATAAGCCTTGCTTTGTAGGTTTGTACCTTTCCATCCACGTCAGTCTTCTTTTTGAAGACCCACTTACATCCGATGGTCTTCAAGCCTTCAGATGGATCAATAAAATTCCAAACTTGATTGTCATGCATGGATTGCATCTCGGCTCTCATGGCCTCTAACCATTTTTGGGAGTCAGGACTCTTCATAGCATCTTGGTATGACGTGGGTTCATCATCTATGAATGTCATATCATCATCATTAGACATGAGAAATCTGTATCTCTCGGGCTCATGACGCATCCTACTAGATCTACGTTGAGTCTGTTGTGTTTCAAGCTCACCAACTCCTTGAGAGCTTGTTTGCTCCTCCATCATCGGTTCTGCAACTATAGGTGGGTCTCGAATTTCTTCGAGTTGTACTTTGCTCCCACTGCTTCTCATAGAGACAAACTCTCTTTCCAAGAAGGCTCCATTGCGAGCAACAAACACGTTGTTCTCCGATGGGTGGTAAAAGTAATATCCTTTAGTTTCCTTAGGATATCCCACAAATAGGCACTTGTCAGATTTGGGTTCAAGTTTATCGGGAGACTGACGTTTGACATAAGTCTCACATCCCCAAATTTTAAGAAAAGACAAGTTGGGGCTTTCCTCGTCCACATCTCATTTGGCGTCTTTTGAACCGCTTTGGATGGAATCCTGTTCAGTATGAATGCGACAGTCTCAAGAGCGTAACCCTAAAAAGACATTAAAAGGCTCGTTTGACTCATCATCAATCGAACTAATCCAATAAGGTTCGATTCCTCCTTTTGGACACTCCATTCCACTTAGGAGTTCCTGGAGGAGTCAGTTGTGAAACTATTCCACATTCTCTGAGATGATCCTCAAATTCCTAACTCAGATATTCGCCTCTTCGATCAGATCAAAGTGCTTTAATCTTCCTGCCAAGTTGATTATGTACTTCATTCTTAAATTATGTGAATACTTCAAAGGATTCAGACTTGTTGTGCTTCATTAGGTAGACATAACCATATCTACTAAAGTCGCCCATGAAAGTTATGAAGTACCGATACCCACCTCTAGCGGGCATACTCATTGGTCAACATACATCAGTATGTATGTGTTCTAATAAATCATTGACCCTTTCACCAACTTTTGTGAAGGGTTTCTTAGTCATCTTGCCAAGTAAGCAAGACTCGCACGTCTCAAATGATTCCAAATCAAATGAGTCTAAAAGTCCATAAGAGTGGAGTTTAGAAATGTTTTTCTCATTTATATGGCCTAAGCGACAGTGCCAGAGGTATGTTGTATTTGAGTCATTTTAAATCGTTTAGTGTTGATGTTATATATGGACTTATAATTCTTTTTCTTAAGATCTAGCACGTAAAGACCTCTTTCTAATAGTACATTTTCATAGAAAAGATTATCCTTTAAGATAGAACAATTATTATTCTCAATAAAAAAATTTATAACCATCCAAAGCCAGACTAGAAATAGAAATAATATTTCTGCTCATAGCAGGTACCAAATAACAATTATTAAGTACTAATACAAGTCCACTAGGCAAAGTCAATAAATAAGTTCTTACGGCTAATGCAGCAACTCTTGCTCCATTTCCCACACGCAGGTCGACTTCGCCCTTAGCTAATCTTCTACTCCTTTGTAGTCCTTGCACATCATTACAAATGTGAGTACCACATCCGGTATCCAATACCCAAGTTTTAGGAGTAAGTGAATTACTTTCAATAAAAAAAATACCTGAAACGGTAGTCACACTACCCTTCTTGATTTCGTCCTGATAGAGTTTGTAGTTTCTCTTCCAATGACCAACCTTGCTGCAATGGAAGCAAACTCCCTCCTTGTCTTTCTTGATCTTAGGTTTGGGCAACACCTTGCCTTTACCCTTGCTCGTGTTCCCGGTCTTCTTACCCTTCTTCTTGTGAACCATTAGGACATCTTTGACAACATTTGTCTTCTTGTCCTCCTGTGCGTTCTTAAGCATCCCATGCAACTCGGTGATGGATTTCTCCATCTGATGCATATTATAGTTCATGATAAATTGCTTAAAACTAGGAGCTAATGACCAGAGAATTATGTCAACAGCAAATTCTCTGGGCATAGCTGAACCAAGCCTCTCCAATTGATCAAGATAGCTCTTCATCTTGAGTACATGAGCACTCACAGATGAACCTTCTATTGGGAAACCCGTAGCCATGTACATTTCATGCGTAGTGGAACCTACGGGTTCAACCCTCCCTAGGATCTACATTAAGGGAATAAAAGTACGAGATTAACCATTAAAATTTATACCTCGGATCTTCCTAATCCGCGAGATCAAGAACGGATGTAGGTCTGAACTATTCTGACTCGCAACCATCTCCTCCCTAAAGTTCGGCTCGCGAAGCACCTTCCTGACGCTCGGCTCGGAGAACTCTTTCTTGAAGCTCGGCTCGAAGAACTCCTTTATCAAGCGTGGCTCCCGAAACTCTTTCTTAAAGCTCGGCTCGAGAAACTCCTTCTTCTCCTAGGGATGAAGATAGATCGTTCGCTAGTTCTCATGATAGAGAACCTCTAATCATATCCACACGAACTTCAGACGTACGGAATAACCGGACTTGGCTAGACAAGTCTGGAAATAGTTTTCGAATATCTCTCAAAAGTTTCTCTCTCTTTTCTGTGTAGTAGACGTCCTCTAAGGCTTCTAAGTTGTGTGTCGAATAGAGACACTCTGCCCTTCTATTTATACTAGAGAGAGAGGCGAACGATTGCTCAGTTACCATAACTAAAACCCTAATTTGCGCCTATTCCGTTGCCAACGGAAAAGGTATTTCCATAACGAAATACTTGGCAACTAAGGTTATTATAGTTTCCATATATATTCCATTGGGAACGGAACTGTTCTATTGCCAATGGAATGGCACTGTTTTGTTCAATCAATTATCCAATAATTGATTATTTCGTTCACCAATTCATACGTCATATTCATCCCGTACGAATGGAGTTCAATGTGTGACCGTCTAGATTCCATTTAACACTGTTAACGATCTTCTAAAGATCATAAGTAATGAGTAACATCTAGACTGATGTCATGACTACCCATGTTAAATGAAATGATCAGCGATCATAAATCTATCTGAATAGACATTTCCTTATTCCTTTTATTTTACGATATACGTCTTGATCACAAGGCACGGTAATATGTCATCCTTGAGTTTGATCAAAGTCTTTTTCCTGGTCGAGAATTAGATTGAATAAATACAAAATGATATTAACAACACATGTCAATCCATTTTGAGCATGGCCATGTATTTTCTTCAGTCCTATTTCATCAGGGGGGGCAGAGATATCTCTCTCTTAACGAGAGGAACAAATCTCATCTTGGTCACTCACATTCCTCATGATGATTCAGTGCATACCTAATGATGACCCTAATGATCATCCTGTTACGGATGACGTAAGATCATATTAAAGTATGCAGTTTCTCATATAGGAATCCATGGTGACCTCAGGTCGTAGGAACATGTTGGGAAATCCATAGCCATGTACGTTACATGCGCAGCGGAACCTATGGATTTAACCCGCCCTAGGATCTACATTAAGGGAATAAAAGTACGGGATTAGCCTTTAAAATTTATACCTCGGATCTTCCTGATCCGCGAGACGAGGAACGGATGTAGGTCTGAACTTCTCCGACTCGCAACCGTCTCCTTCCCGAAGCTCGGCTCGCCAAGGTCCATCCTATTGCTCCGCTCGAAGAACGCCTTCTTGAAGCTCGGCTTGCGAAACTCTCCTTGAAGCTCGGCTCGAGAGATGGCTTCTTCTCCTAGGGATGAAGATAGATGGTTCTCAAGTTCTCAAGGCAGAGAACCTCTACTCGTATCCACGCGAACTTCACTCAAACGGAATAACCAGACTTGGCTAGACAAGTCCGGAAATACTTTCCGAATATCTCTCAAAACTCCCTCTCTCTTTTCTGTGTAAAGACGGCCTGTTAGGCTTCTGAGTTGTGTGTCAAATAGAGAGACCATGCCCCTCTATTTATACTAGAGAGAGAGGCGAATGTTTGCTCAGTTACCATAACTAAAAAACTAATATGCGCCTATTCCGTTGCCAACGGAACTATTCCGTTGCCAACAGAATAGGTATTTCCATAACGAAATACTTAGCAGCGAAGGTTATTATAGTTTCCATATATATTATGTTGGAAACGGAACTGTTCCATTGCCAATGGATTGGCACTGTTTTGTTCAATCAATTATCCAATAATTGATTATTTCGTTCACCAATTTATATAACATATGTATAACTGTTTTGAGGCATATTCATCCCATACGAATGGAGTTCATTGTGTGACCGTTTAGGTTTCATTTAACGCTGGCAAAGATCTTCTAAAGATCGTAAGTCATGAGTAACCTCTAGACTGATGTCATGACTACCCATGTTAAATGAAATGATCAGCGATCATAAACCTATCTGAATAGACATTTGCTTATTCCTTTTGTTCTACGATATACATCTTGATCACAAGGCACGATAATATGTCATCCGTGACTTTGATCAAAGTCTCTTTCCTGATCGAGAATTAGACTGAGTAAATACAAAATGATATTAACAACACATGTTAATTTATTTTGAGCATGGCCATGCATTTCCTTCAGTCCTAGTTCATCAGGGGACCAGAAATATCTCCCTCATGATGAGCGGAACAAATCCCATCTTGGTCACTCACATTCCTCGTCAAGATTCAGTGCATACCTAACGATGACCCTAATGATCATCCTGTTACGGATGACGTAAGATCATATTAAAGTATGCAGTTCCTCATACAAGAATCCATGGTGACCTCAGGTCGGAGGAACAAGCACACTATTCATATGAGAATCACTAATGACATATACCATGCATATTCTCATAGTGTGGTCAGTCCAGTACGTGTTCTCTAACACGTACCAATATTCCAGACTTGACATCTCTATGTCCATGATCAGCATAACATGATCATCCAGCCTGCGAATATACTAGTGTGGATATGTAGCTTCTTACCTGAAGTATGTCTATCTCTATAAACATCCTACATATTACTAGGGACAGTTTAGAATGTCATTCGTTGGTTCACAGTTCTACTATCAGAATCACGTATTCTGATGACGTGAACCCGAAGTGTCATTCTTGGTTGATATAAGAAATATACATTCACAACCCATACACACATATATATAAGAAATAAAATTTACTGAATAAATAATAATGTCTTAATACATAATCCATTTCCTATCACAAATACATTTGGCCTAGGGTACTAATCCTACAGAACAAGCACACTATTCATATGAGAATCACTAATGACATATACCATGCATATTCTCATAGTGTGGTCAGTCCAGTACGTGTTCACTAATGACATATACCATGGATTAAAGTAAATCTCTTTTAAAGAAGTATGAATTATGAGTAGTAAACAATTTGAACTCATAACGGATGTAAAACAATATCGAGTTGATATTGTAGAAAGATTATTGTGTTGACACTGTCAAACCTTTTGACATGAGTCATACTTCAATCTTTAAAGATAATTTGGGACTATCCCAAACCCATATCATATATGGTGTCCATTTGAACCTTATGATATTCAGTGTTTAGTATATTCAAGCGTATAAATCTATAAGAATCTCGGAGGCATAGATTAAATCTTATCCAATAAGTTTCATATTCTTGCACATCGTGAGATGCTGCATATAGAATTAATCGTGAAAACCTTTTCACATTTTCTAAGATAATTGTCGAATTATTGACTCAAATACTTTTCACTTCGATCTGATCAAAGTGCTCTTATTATCTTGTCAAGACAATATCAAATTTCATTCTTAAATGCTTTGAACATTTCAAATATTTTGTGTTTCATTAAGTAAATATTTTACTTAAAACACTTTAATATGAAATTCTGATATTCCTTATTTCTAGCCGACTTGCTTTTGTCTCTCATGCATCTATACGCATGAGACTCAACAAACTAACCCATCAACTTCGTGATGGTTGCCCATTCTTATCATCCTTTTCGATAAATAAAATTTGCACGTCTCAATTCATCCTAGATCCAGTGAGTCAAACTTTCCACATAGGGTGGAGTTTTAGAAATACGATTCTTATTCTGTGACTTAGATGACATTGCTAGAAGTATGGAATCAATGAACTTATTATTTAGCATATAAAGGTTATTTTCTAAAGTGAATATTTCAAATAGACAAATCTAGGAAAATTTTGTTATTCCAAATAATAAATTTTACAATCATTTTAACACTAATGTCGAAATAACATTTATTTCATTACAAGTCCATAATGGCTGAGTCAAGAAATGTAGCAACTCTTGCTTCATTCTCAACTTGTAGGTTGACTTATCCTCTATCTAATCTTCTACTTCTGAGTAATATCCATTACATTCAAAATGTGAGAATTACAGTGGGCATCAATGACAACTTTTGCCTCTATGTCCTTCTCTGCCTGTTTAAGCATCTTATGTAATTCCATGATCGTCATCTCCATCTGACGCTTATGATATTCAGTAATGAACAAATGAGGAAGCGATCCAAGAATCATGTCAATCGCAAATTCCCTTGGAATAGGCGAACCAAGTCTCTCTAAGTAATCAATGTGACTTCTCATTTTGAACACATGAGTATCAACAAAGGAGCCATGAGCCATCTTGCTCTTGATTAATAACTTGGTGACCTTGCAGCGCTGAATATTAGCCTGCTTTCGGAACATTTTCTTAAGCGCCTTGATCATATCATAGGCATCCATGAAACCTATCTGCTTCCGAAGCTTAGGTTTCATTCCTGCTAACATCATCCTGGCTACTTCATCAGAATTGTCAATACACTTCTGATAAGTATCTTGAATGACTCTAGAAGCAGTCGAAGGCGGTGGATTTGGGATGGGTGTCTCAAGGACATACAACTTTCCTTTACTCTTGAGAACAATTTTCAGAGTCCTAAACCATTCAGGGAAGTTTGTGCCATCGAGCTTATCCTTCTCAAGGATAAATCGCAAGTCCGTAAATTTCGAACTCATTCTACAAGTTTAATATGCAATGTAAAGTTTATTATTTAAAATTAGAATTCTTCTAATTTTGTTTCATATATTATGCTCCAACTATTTTTCTTCAAATCAAACACCTTCAGTAGTATTGATTCGGAAACATCAATTAAATGAGGTTTCATAGTGAGTCAAGATCCGTATTTCGTATTTCATTGAGCAGTAAGTGTACTCCGGCGCAACCCTTAATGCTCAACTATTTAGGTAGGAACACTTTCCAATTGCATCATATGAAACTCTTGCTTTTTATGGAACGAGTATCTTATACTCGGTGTATTATCCCATCTTGTGCCCTGAGCCCAAGTCCGACTTGCTTGCTTAGTTAAGTTTAACCATGTATGAGTATCGGCAAAGTACTTTCCGCACACCCAGCTCAGTCATGACCTGTGCTAGTCACTACTTCCCGCGTGTCCCTTTCCAAAGACAATCCCCCACACACGCAGCTCCGGCATGACCCATTCTGGAAAACTGTCTGAGTACTGAGGGTTACAGTGACAGTGACTTAGGAGGCACTTCATTACTTAATATTCTGAAGGATTTTGTTTCAGATTTATAAATATAAACATCACAGAAACATGTCAAATATGGTATGAGCCTGTTCCTCACGAGCGATCATGAGGTTCCTAATCCTAGATCTATCCCCAGATTGCAGGTGAATCTTCAACGAAACCTTCGTTGTGTGTGTGCGAAGATCCAATGCCATCTTCTGAAGATTGCGCCAAGATCTTTGTCTCGTAGTCTTCATATAATATCTATCCTAACAATTATTCTATTGCTAGAAAAGTAAAGACAATTTTGGACAACTCACTGGTTGCCATAAATTACAACATTAGACAACTCATAGGCTGCCACAGATATTAAATAATATTACAACCATTCACACACAAGATTACATCACAAAACAATCACAGATCTAAGGCTCATACCATATTTCAATAAAAATTCTAAGTATAACAAAAATTAGGGTTTTCGCAGAATTCAGCCTTGTTCCATTGGGAACAGAACTATTCCGTTCTCAACGGAAATTGTGCTGAAAAACTGAGAATTTCCTACGTTATTCCGTTCTCAACGGAACTGAATGATACTGGAAAATTCGTTTACCTATTGTTTTTAGTTCTGTTTCCAAAACAGATTTCGAAAAACTATTTCTCGAAACTCTAGGAAACCTTAATATCCAATATTATATTCCTAGAAACTATTTCCGTTATGTTTTGAAATAATATTTTCAAAATCCTAAAATTTATTATACTAGAATTTACTAAATTTTAAATATAATCGATGATTATTTCCTTAACGAACGCTCTGATGCCACTGTTGGGAAATCCGTAGCCTTGGACTTTACATGCGCAGCGGAACCTATGGGTTCAACCTGTCTTGGGATCATCATTAAGGGAATAAAAGTACAAGATTATGCTATTAAAATTTATACCTCGGATCTTCCTGATCCGGCAGAGAGAAGAGGATGTAGGTCTGAACGAACTTCCGTCTTGCTTTCTTCTCCTTCGTGCTCCTAAAGCTCGACTCAAACGAACTCCTTGCTTCTCCTAAGGTATAGAAACTGATCGCTCGATAGTCTTCAAAGCAGAATACCTCTACTCGTATCCACGTCGATCTTCAGACGCACGGAATAACCGAACTCGACTAGATGAGTCCGAAAATACTTTCCGAAAATAACTCAAAACTCTCTCTCTCTCTCTCTCTCTCTATTTATGTGTATTAGATGGCCTCTAAGGCTTCTGAATTGTGTGTGGAATAGAGAGACTCTGCCCTTCTATTTATTCTAGAGAGAGAGGCGAACGATTGCTCAGTTACCATAACTAAAAACTCTAATCTTCACCTATTATGTTGCCAACGGAACAATTCTGTTGCCAACGAAATAGGTATTTCCATAACGGAATACTCGGCAGCTAAGGTTATTACACTTACCATATCTATTCTATTGAGAACGGAACTATTCCGTTACCAACGGAATGGTACTGTTTTGTTCAATCAATTATCCAATAATTGATTATTTCGTTCACCAATTTATACATCATATGTATAACTATTTTGAGGTATTTTCATCCCGTACGAATGGAGTTCATTGTGTGACCATGTAGGTTCCATTTAACGCTGGCAACGATCTTCTAAAAGTCATAAGACATGAGTAACCTATAGACTGATGTCATGACTACCCATGTTAAATGAAATGATCAGCGATCATAAACCTATCTGAATAGACATTTGATTATTCCTTTTGTTCTACAATATATGTCTTAATCAAAAGGTACGGTAATATGTCAGCCTTGAGTTTGATCAAAGTCTCTTTCCTGATTGAGAATTAGACTGAATAAATACAAAATAATATTAACAACACATGTTAATCCATTTTGAGCATGGTCATGTATTTCCTTCAGTCCTAGTTCATCAGGGGGCCCAGAGATATCTCCCTCTTAATGAGAAGAACAAATCGCATCTTGGTCACTCACATTTCTCGTCATGATTCAGTGCATACCTAATGATGACTCTAATGAGAGGAACAAATCGCATCTTGGTCACTCACATTCCTCGTCATATTAAAGTATGCAGTTCCTCATACAGAAATTCATGATGACCTCAGGTCGTAGGAACAAGCACACTATTCATATGAGAATCACTAATGACATATACCATGCATATTCTCATAGTGTGGTCAGTCCAGTACGTGTTCTCTAACACGCACCTATATTCCATACTTGACATCCCTATGTCCATGACTAGCAGAACATGATCATCCAGTCTACGAATATACTAGCGTAGATATGTGGATTCTTAGCTGAAGTATATTTATCTCTATAAACATCCCACATATCACTAAGGACGATTTTAGAATGTCATTCGTTGGTTCACGGTTCTACTATCAGAATCACGTATTCTGATGACGTGAACCCGAAGTGTCATTCATGGTCAATCTAATATAGTAAAATATATTATTCACCCATACACTCATTCATATATGTACTGAATAAACGTGTTTCTCATAATCTAATCTCTAGTCCAACACTTTGGCCTAGGTCATAATTCCTTCACTAATGAGAACTTCGGGGTTTGTGCATTATTTTTTTTTTATGAAAGATTTGTGCATGAATTGACTTGTTTTTTTTTACAGCATACCTATGTCGAGTCGTCTGAATGTGGCACACTGAACCCCTCCTACAATGCTTCGATAGAGCAATGGGTCCTTTATTAGTTCCCTATCGAGCTTGGAAAATTAATCGCGAACACCTACCAGAGTAAAAACCAATTTGGCACCGGTCATGTCTTCTTTGAGAAGAAGTCATTTAATATAATTCGACTGATTTAGTTGAATGCTAGTTGGTGTTCTTTTGCATTCAATCCCTAGAAAAAAGTGTAATGGATCCAGATCTTTCAAGCAGAATTGAGAGTTTAGTTTGTTGATGATGAATTGGATTGCTAGAGGATTGTTGTGGTGAGTATGATATCATTTACATAGATAAGTATAAGAGTAATTGGGTCACTGGTTTGTAAAAATAAAGAGAGAGTTGTCTCCGGATGAGAATTGAAATCCTAATTGGGTTAGTGAGGTGCTTAATTTTTGAAACCGAGCTCATGAGACTTGTTTCAGACCGTGGAGGGCTTGCTAAGTAAGCAGACATGATTGAGATTTGCAAGATCTTTGAACCCAGGTGGTTGGTCCATAAAGACCATTTCTTGGAGCTCTCCATTTAAGAAGTTATTCACTCGAGCTGAAAAAGAATCCAATTTCTTGAGACAGTGATTGATAGAACGAGTCGAATAACTGTGAGTTTAATTACTGGGTTGAATATTTTTTTTTAGTCGATTCCTTCATCTTGTGTAAATCCTTTGGCAAACAATCATGCTTTGTATTGATCAATAGTTTCGTCAAGTTTTTTTTTGATATGATAGATTCATTTGCATTTGATTATGTTTTTGTTGGTTGAGGGTCGAACTAAAGTCAAATTATTATTTTGTATTATAGCATTGTGTTCTTCAGCCATTGCTTTTCTTCAATTTTCTGATTTATTAGCAACTGTAAAAGATGTGGGTTCACATTCATCACCATGTTCTGTTCAGTGATAAATGTAACAAAGTTGGAATCTATTTTGGTTTTGTTCTATTTGTTTTAGTTCTTGAGGTGTTGTGGTTTGTTTCTGAATTGTTTGAGGTGGAACATCATTTGTTTGAACCAGTTCTTCAATTCTTTGTGTTTCTATGGCAGTCGTAAAAAGCTACCTAGGCATTTTGTTATATCTCGAAAAATGGCATATTCAACAACATAATTAAATTCCTTTAATAACTATTTACTTTGACGGCATTATCAAATGCCACATATATAAAGTTATAAAGCATTTAAAAATGTCGTTTAATATCATTTCATATATTATCAAATGTCACATATACATATATAACATCTTTCCGAAATGCTACATAATAATACACAAATCCTATATTATTTCGACATTAGCGTTAAAATGGTTGTAAAATTTATTATTTAGAATAATAAAAATTTTCTAGATTTGTCTATTTTAAATTTTCACTTAGAAAATAACCTTTATATGCTAAATAATAAGTTCATTGATTCCATACTTCTAGCAATGTCATCTAAGTCACAGAATAAGAATCGTATTTCTAAAACTCAACCCTATGTGGAAAGTTTGACTCACTGGATCTAGGATCAATTGAGACGTGCGAATTTTATTTATCGAAAAGGATGACAAGAATGGGCAACCATCACGAAGTTGATGGGTTAGTTTGTTGAGTCTCATGCCTATAGATGCATGAGCGACAAAAGCAAGCCGGCTAGAAATAAGGAATAATAGAATTTCATATTAAAGTATTTTAAGTAAAATGTTTACTTAATGAAACACAAAATATTTGAAATGTTCAAAGCATTTAAGAATGAAATTCGATATTGTCTTGACAAGATAATAAGAGCACTTCGATCAGATCGAAGTGACAAGTATTTGAGTCAATAATTCGACAATTATCTTAGAAATTGTGAAAAGGGTTTCACGATTAATTCTACATGCAGCATCTTACGATGTGAAAGAAGATGAAACTTATTGGATAAGATTCAGTCTATGCCTCCGAGATTCCTATAGATTTATACTCTTGAATATACTAAACACTGAATATCATAAGGTTCGAATGGACACCGTATATGATATGGGTTTGGGATAGTCTCAAATTGTCTTTAAAGGTTGAAATACGACTCGTGTCAAAAGGTTTGACAGTGTCAACACAACAATCTTTCTACAATATCAACTCGATAATGTTTTACATCCGTTATGAGTTCAAATGGTTTACTACTCATAATTCAGACTTCTTTAAAAGAGATTTCATCTCCTAAAGAAGCGGTGGGAGTGTAATACACCTCGAAAGATTCGTGAGCCACATACTAGTGATGAACCATTAATGAGCCTATCAAGTAGTTGATAAGGCTATACTTGAAACACAAGATCCTCCTCACAGACTTGGTAGACGTTAGGCTGAGAGATATGATCTCTCATAAAAGATGCTCGTAGAGGATGAGTCGACTTTCTACCGAGGAGACTGTGAAGAGACCATGTTCTCAAAATGGTTGGACCATGAGATGTGAGATGCAGCGCATATACAAGCAATCATGTTTGGAACTTGATTGGAGTATCCAATGGCTTAATGACCATTGCATACAGTACATGGATAACCTAAAAATAGCAAAAAAAAGTAGGTATAGTATGGGCTATAGTAAAAGGACTTTCTCACTTGTTGCTATTACGAATTCTAACTTCCATAGCACAATGCAATTGTGAATGATGGAACAAGGATAGAAAACTCACATTCCTTTATAGTAACTTTACTGTGGGTGTATCTTTGAAACATGGCAAGAGTTTTGTGATCGCAAGAATTCTGAAAGGTAAATTCATGAATTCATGAATGGATTAAAGCAAGCATCTCAGGATAAATCTATTTGATAAAGTAATTTGAAGAATTTGACTTAATCAAAATAGATGCGACCACCTTGATTTCAAGAAATTCAGTGGGAGTATAACAATCTTCCTGCATTACAACAACTTACACATCCTAATAAATAGGAGTTGAAGTCTATACAGACTTCTGGTTATAAGATAAAACACATTGGTAAAATATTGAAAGAATTCGATGTGCAAGAAATGTTCTTGCTCATGGTGTTCATATGAATGATATTAAGATAAATGAATGAGGTTCTATACTTTCAGCCATACGTTGAAATATTCCACATGCAAGAAAGCGTTCTTGCTTATGACATTCACATGAACAATAAAAGGGTTATAAGAATTAGATTTTATGCCTTCAATCATATATTGAATATTCAATATACCAGAAAAAGTTCTTATTTGTGGCACTAATATGAACAATGAAAGGTACATGAATTGGAAAGAAAGAATTCTTGCCTACGACGTTCATATAATGAAGACATACGTTTATCATTCGTTTATTAAAAGGTTCAATACACAAGAAGCAGTTCTTGATAACGGGATGAATAAGGGTTTTCAAGCCATTCAATGTAATGTGCAATATGCTTAGAGCATAAAAGAGAAAATGATAGTCATTTGATGACTATAATAAATATCTAAGTTCTTATGAAGAACTAAGATATGCAGATCTATGAGGAGCTAGGTAGTGGTAAGATATTACACTTTCCTAACATGGATCATTATCGCATTTCGTTTATTTCGAATACAGTAATTTGGAAAGAGTTCCAAATAAGGTACTATAACTGAAACAAGACCCCATATTGTTGCTTTAGAAGCAAACAATAGGTATGCTTGGAACAAAACTTGATATTGGAACTAAGAGTAGTCCCGATTGCTCTTAAGGCCTGATGATCTATGTTATGAACAAAGAGTCGCTCCGAATAGAGCAACAAGAATACATGTGCATGTTTTAGAAGTTCTCGACTAATGATAGAGATCAATAGTAGTCGTTATAGGTTTGTAATGTAAATTTCTATAATCTGATAGGCATATATTTCCCGCTAGTAGAACATGAAGGTCATGTTTCCTAATAAGAATTGGATGCTTAAGATTGGCCTAGTGCAAGTGGGCGGCTGAAGAATTATGCCCTAGGCCAAAGTGTTGGACTAGAGATTAGATTATGAGAAACACGTTTATTCACTACATATATGAATAAGTGTATGGATGAATAATATATTTTACTATATTAGATTGACCATGAATGACATTTCAGGTTCACGTCATCAAAATACGTGATTCTAATAGTAGAACTATCAACCAACGAATAATATTCTAAAACCGTCCCTAGTGATATGTGGGATGCTTATAGAGATAAACATACTTCTGGTAAGAAGCTACATATCTACACTAGTATATTCGCAGACTGGATGATCATGTTCTGCTGGTCGTGGACATAGGGATGTCAAGTATGGAATATAATTGCGCGTTAGAGAACACGTACTGTATTGACTATACTATGAGAATATGCATGGTATATGTCATTAGTGATTCTCATATGAATAGTGTGCTTGTTCCTACGACCTGAGGTCATCATGGATTTCTGTATGAGGAACTGCATACTTTAATATGATCTTACGTCGTCCGTAACGGGATGATCATTAGAGTCATCATTAGGTATGCACTGAATCATGATGAGGAATGTGAGTGACTAAGATGGGATTTGTTCCTCTCATTAAGGGGAGATATCTCTGGCCCCCTGATGAACTAGGACTGAAGGAAATACATGGCCATTCTCAAAATAGATTAACATGTGTTGTTAATATCATTTTTTATTTATTCAGTCTAATTCTTGATCAGGAAAGATACTTTGATCAAACTCAAGGATGACATATTACCGTGCCTTGTGATCAAGACATATATCTTAGAACAAAAGGAATAACCAAATGTCTATTCAGATAGCTTTATGATCGTTGATCATTTTATTTAACATGGGTAGTCATGACATCAGTCTAGAGGTTACTCATGACTTATGATCTTTAAAAGATCGTTGCTAGCGTTAAATGGAACCTACACGGTCACACAATGAACTCCATTCGTACGGGATGAAAATACGTCAAAACAGTTATACATATGATGTATAAATTTTTGAACGAAATAATCAATTATTGGATAATTGATTGAACAAAACAGTATCATTCTGTTGGTAACGGAATAGTTTCGTTCCCAACGGAATAGATATGGTAAGTGTAATAACCTTAGCTGCCAAGTATTCCTTTATGGAAATACCTATTCCGTTGGTAATGGAATTGTTCCGTTAGCAACGGAATAGGCGCAGATTAGGATTTTTAGTTATGGTAACTAAGCAATCGTTCGCTTCTCTCTCTCGAGTAAATAGAAGGGCAGAGTCTCCCTATTCCACATACAATTCAGAAGCCTTAGAAATAGAGAGACAGAATTTTGAGTTATTTTCGGAAAGTATTTTTCGGACTCGTCTAGCCGAGTTCGGTTATTTCGTGCGTCTGAAGATCGATGTGGATACTAGTAGAGGTCTTTTTCTTTGAAGACTAGCGAGCAATCAGTTTCTATACCCTAGGAGAAGCAAAGAGTTCGTTCGAGTCGAGCTTTAGGAGCACGAAAGAGAAGAAAGCAAGACAGAAGTTCGTTCAGACCTACATCCGCTTCTCTCTCCCGGATCAGGAAGATCTGAGGTATAAATTTTAATAGCATAATCTTGTACTTTTATTCCCTTAACGATCATCCTAGGGCGGGTTGAACATGTAGGTTCCACTGCGCATGTAACGTACATGAATACGGGTTTCCCAACAAGAATCCTCCCTACCTTGCGGGACTAAACTTTGGATTACATATCAAGAAATTGACTGACCTGATACCACATGTTTACTCAGACACTGACTGGTAGGGTGTCGAGACGATCCAAGGCCAACTACTAGCTATTGTATGTTCTTCGGAAGCAATGTAATATCTTGTTCTTCAAAAAATCAACACACGGTTTCACGATCGAGTACTGAGGCAGAGTATAAAGCTCTGATCTTTGCAACAACATAATCAATGTGGCTGCAATATGTACTTCATGAGCTTCGCATTCCACAACCACTACCACCAATTCTCTATCGCGACAACCTTGGAGCTGTTCTTCGATTGTGGCTTAAAAGGGAAGGGGAGCTTAAAGGCCTCAAGTCGTGCGAAAGTGTGGAATTGACTTTTAGGTTTTAACGACTTTTAGGCTATTAGACTTTTAGGCAGATGGTCATAATAATTAAATAATTGGAGAAATAATAAATAAAGGGAAGTAAAGTAACAAGAATACCGAACACCAGATCTGTTCACGAAGTTCTGCTAGGTGATTGCACTTGTTGTAACCATCCATTCTCACTAGCGGCCCCTATCATGTTCGCAAGTGCCTACTTTCCGGTATGTCTTTTGGTTCCTTGATTGCACTAATCCAAATAGTGTTTCTTATATAAGACTAGGATCCACCGTTCGCCTTACAACAACTCTTGACGAAGCAATGGAACAAGCTTACAACAGATTTCTTTTAATCTCACAACAACAATCAATCAAACAAACTCTCACTAAAATTCTTCCTAATCTCACAAGTAACTTACAGTAATTTTATTAATCACTAGAGAGAGAGAGAGAGAGTTTTTCTTAAATTTCTCACAAATTTGACAAGAAAATAAGCTAGGGTCGGCCCCTTTTAAAGAGGGAAGGAGAGACCTAACAAAAAAGAAAACAGCCTACTCGATATGTTTAAACGGATCAAGAACAAAGAAATGGATTCAATGCAAAATCCAAATCAAACGGCTAAAAAGTCTTCCATCCATTTAAATGGATGGACTCATCCGTTTAAACGGATGAACACTGGCAAAACCGGGCTGAAAAAATGTCCAATCTATTTCAACGAACTAGGAGTCAGTTGAAATGGATCAGCGGTAAAATAAATATGTGCAAAAATCTCTTTTTGGTGATCAAATTAAATACTCAAAAAAAAATGAACTCAACTAACTAAAAAATACTGAACTAAAGCTCCAGCAATTTGACGCTTCTTGAGGTCTTCTAGATCTTCTAAAGAGTTCGAGGAACGTTCGCTTTGATTAGGTCTTCACACGTATCGTCTTGAACATAATATATTCTTATTCATAAAAGATCAAAAGATTAGTAGTTACGGAATAGTTTTAAACATCATCAAATCAAGAACAACAAGAGCCACATATGTTGCATCAAATCCAATGTTTCATGCGAGAACAAAGCATATCGAGATCGATTTCCATTTTGTTCTAAAATGGTTACTCGAAAGCGGCTACTTGTGTTATTTGTTTTCTTAGCGTATCAATTGGTGGATGTACTCACCAAAGGGTTGGTTGCTAATCGTTTCAGCTATCTATGATCCAAGCTCAGTGTGGGAAAAATCCCAACATGAGCTTGTGGGGGCTGTTAAGAGAGATAATGGATGCGTCCATTTTATTAATTATTGGAGAAACACGTCCAATATACAAGATGGTATTATAAATGTACTTGTTAACGAGTTTTATAACAGCTAAAACCTCGACACTGAGTAAATATGAGTAGTAGTAACAAGGTTTTCTATAATTTAGGAATGTTAGGGTTTCGTTCTATTGGTAACTACCAATCCACGTTTATAAACGCAGAGTACAGACAGGGTAAACGGTATGGAATGAGGATCAGCTGGAGCATGCTGCATAAAGAAAAGTGCAGGAAACACCTCAAGCATCGTCCACCATGATCAAAAAGCACCAACAGCCATTTCCAGCAGCGGAAACCAACCAATGGTTATAGAACCTCCTTGAACACAATTACTGCTCTAGATCGGATAGCTGGAAGAAAAATGATGCGATTCCACGAGCATTGTCAAAAAATGTTACAAAGTAAGGGGAGATAACTATAAATTTCTTTAGCCGATACAACTTGAAAGGCCAAGATGATGTGTGCAGGTCTTAGTTTGCTGGCAATGAACCAGTGCTAGTTCATGGGCCACATTGTTTTTTTTTTTTTTATCTTTTATTCATTTTAATTTTCTTATTTTGTTGAAGGCCCGTAGGCATCACCATTAATGGAAAAATGTTTTATCTTACAAAATAAGATCTTCGAAAATAGAAAAGAACAGAAATGCATGTAGCTAGTTGTTCAAAACCAATAAATGGACCCCATTATATGTTAAACAATCATCAGAAAGCCATTATGATATTAAAATTTATCTTATAAACTTAAAGACTGCATATCTCTCCAAAGATTGATTGAAATACGAAAAATGTATCCATAAATGGCTATTTTTCTTAGATCCATCAAACATTACATAAGAAGCTCAAACGTTATACTTTCAGCTAGTTATATCATATAGAAGACGGATTAAAGATATCCTACTAAGAATCAACCATTAATTTGTGCAACTAGTATCAAATATTCCAAAGCTACCGTTTAGACTTTAGTGGAATCTGAAGAGCTGCATGCACTAACGGCTCAACGGTCACGTTACATCCCATTTATAATCACAGAAAATATTGTTTTTTTAGTGTGGAACTTTTATATATTTTTTGAATTTTCTTCATGCCACTGGACAAAAGTTTTATAGCATCATTAAAGTAATTCAAGTTAAAACAAAGTAAATTACTTCTTTTCAGTTAAATTGACAAGTGGTGGCCCGTCTGGCCTAATGTAGAGATTGACTACTATAATGAAAACATTAGCTAGCATTTCCCTGAGAAGCACGATATAAAGTTATCAATGAATAAGCAAATGAAAAAAAAAATAACTATGGGTGTCTTATGGGATATGATGCATTCTCACATATCCGAGTTGAAATTTATTCCACTAAGAAATAAATTGTAACATCGATGTTTTCTTCGAAGATCTGGAAGCACTTGATAAATTAAGATCACAGGATTGCATCTTATATTTTTTTTTAAGCCCGTAGGCAGACAGGAAGAATACTATGATGGCTTCTGGAGCAATCAAAGGCCAATTGACCCAAATTACGTCATGCCTTTAACCTTATGCAAAAAAAGTGAGAGGACTTGGTTTCTAACAGAAATACTTCAAAATATGTATTTATAAATTATTAGTCACATTAGCGTCACCAAATGTATAGTTAAGTCATCTTTTTTATAGCTCGAATGCACTATTACTAATTAGTAAAAGTTTAAATATTTGTATATTTGATATTTAATCTATTTTGTTATACCAATACATATATAACTCAAACAAGTGATCTGAAAAAGTTGTCTTGGAATATTTGGAGAGAGGAATGATAAAGATTAACAAATAGTGAATAGTGGTGCATTGAAACGGAAGATGAAGACATGCGTAGGTGGACCTGAATTGGATCTCCTCAGCCGAATATTTGTGCAAACTTTAGTTTTTATGAAGTTAATGCAAGGTTGGACAAAAGGGTGAATGATATCAGCAGCCCCACCCACATTCCCAGACGAATCATTTTCGCCGCAACCAATTTTCCTAAAACATATCCACTATGATAATTGTTGAAAATCTGAATTGGATCTCCTCAGCCAAATATTTGTGCAAACTTTAGTTTTTATGAAGTTAATGCAAGGTTGGACAAAAGGGTGAATGATATCAGCAGCCCCACCCACATTCCCAGACGAATCATTTTGGCCGCAACCAATTTTCCTAAAACATATGCACTATGTGATAACTATTGAAATATGGAGATTTAATCAAGTCATCACATGTTGCTATTTATTTTATTGAAGTTATTTAACTTATTTTAGTGTGTGAGCTAATGTCACCGCTCTTTTTGATAGCAAGTGTGTATTGATACATGGTTCTAAAGTGGTAAAGTTCAAATATAAATATGCAAATAAAAAGTTCATGAAACATGATGTTCACCCCAATTCCGAAAATGGTGGTGAGACTGAAAATTAGTAGGATTAGATAAACTCAAATCTGAAATTATTCTATGATATTGTTAAATAAAATCACGACTATCATATATTTTTTAATTAAATGAACTTCAGAATATACAGGTCGGACATGTTCATTTTGATCTCCGCAAAACCATCTAAAACTTACACAAAGAATTTAAAATCAAAATAAATAATTGGGTTTAACATATCTCAGGAACCGACTTATTATTAATGACTAGGACAATAATCACGCTGCGAATATTTAATCTTTTTTATTCAATTTTTTATATAAGAGAAACTAAATTACAATTACATATATATATATATATATATATATTTGAAACGGTAGGCGATTAGCCTACGTTAAGACTTTTCATTAAAAGTAAATTAATGTAGCAACATACAACAATACAAGGCAAACAAATAATTACAGCGCTTAATAAAGCGAAAGATACTAACTATAATGGATCAAGGGGGAACCACCGTCGGCCCCTGGCTCTCAAAGCTGATTTTTTGTATGCGCGACCCAACTTTTAGATTACACCAGAGCTTTGTTGAAGGTCTGATGGATATTCGGCTGCTTATCCTTGAAAATAGACGCATTTCGCGTCTTCCAGATTTCCCAGAAAGTGGAAGCCCAGAGCAAATCCCAGTCCTGACGCTTATCCACGCTCAAACTCTTGGAAGTGTCCACAAACATCATAATCGGGTTGCCCGTTTGATTTGTGCGTAGTTACATAGATCTACTAGCTTTGGCCCAAATACTGCTAGCAAAGCTACATTCACAGAACAAGTGTTGGTGTGTCTCCTTTACCCTTGTATTGCATAGGATGCATGATTCATCCTGAATCCAGCCGCGCCTTCACAATTTGTCCCGCGTGAGGTGTATTTTTTTAGATAAAAATCATCTAAAAGTTTTGATACGAGGAGGAACTTTAAGTTTCCAGAGCTGTGATTGATTATGATCATAGAAACCTCTATTTGCACCCATAAAAAAGATAAGCCTTAGAGACTGAGTACTGGAAGGCTAGTTGGGAGCCATTCCAAACAAGCTTATCCTCCGAGTCTGTGAGGTTTGTAGAAGTAATAATAGCATGCAGTTGCGCAACTTCGTCTCTTAGAGTTGCATCAAGGGCTCTGTTTCATTGAAGTAGACCTGGGTTAGAGAGTGTCCATCCTGGACAGTGATTGATTTCTGAGTTAATCTCAAAAAAAAGGCATGGGAATCTGTCTGCCAAAGTGCAGCCATCCTTCCAATGCCCTTTTCAGAAATCCGTGTTGACTCCATTGCCTAGACATGTTCGGGCTCTATTATTGAAGGAGGATAGCAGTGTGCTTAAGTATGAGATAAATGTACTTCTCCAGGTGTGGGTATAGGGGTTGTTGCCTTAGCACATTTAGAGTGTTTTATGTCATAAACCTTGTTGCATGTTTTGCGCCCTCCATATCCATTTCATCAGTAGGGCCTGATTGTGTAAATGGAGATCCTTGACCCTAAGACCACCATTTGCTTTGGGTGTGCACACAAGTTCCCAGCTTGCTAGGTGCTTGCCTCTTTTATACTGCGGCCCCCCACCCCATAGGTCCCCCTAGCGGAGCCCTTTCCGATGAAAGAAGGGTTGCAAAAGTGTACTATTGATCTTAACTGTAGAGCTAGAGGAGATCAATAGGTTTTGAATCCATTGATTCCATTTCTCGGGAAACCCTCTATTCCTGAGGACCTGCTGAAGAAAGGTCCATCTTACAATGTCAAAAGCCTTACTGAAGTCCACTTTGTATGCTACAGCAGGGGTTTTGCTTTTGTGAAGAAAGTTGATCAGCTCTCGAGTTCCCAAAAAAGATTCAATGATCTACCTTTGCTTAATAAATGTGGTTTGATTGTCTGACACGAGCTCAGGCATGCGGAGCTGCAATCTTCTTGCTAGCAATTTAGAGAGAATTTTAATGGGGCCATCGATTACCCTGATGGGCTTATAGTCAGAGATGGTGGAGGCCTCCTTTTTCTTAGGGACGACCGAGGTTTGAGCTTTGTTAATACGCCAGAGTTCAAGTGAATTATTCTCAAATTCCCGACATAACCACATCAAATCTTCCTTGATCGTATCCCAGTGAAGTTGATAGAATTCCGATGGAAATCCATCAGGATCGAAGGCCTTCCCTTTTGCTAAATCGAAACTTGCCTCTTTTACTTCTTTCTCTGTTAAGTTCCAAGCTAACAGGGAGAGCCCATGGACCTTAGGCATGCTTGTAAGGAATTCCACATTTAAGTCACACGAATGATTGCTGAAATGCATGCAGGATGTTTTGCATTCCATTGACTAGAGAAACGTCACACTCTACTGTGTGAATAGTTTTAGCCTGCCTATGAGCTGAGACCACTATGTGAAAGTGTTTAGTGTTGTGATCCCCTTCCTTAAGCCAACGGCAGCGAGCACGTTGTTTCCATTTTTCCTCTTGTTGGTTAGCCAAAACATGGATCCATTTCCTGAGTTTGATTTTGCGTGTAAATTCAGCAGTGGAAAGAGGCCGACGTTCTTCGACGGCATCCAGTTAAACCCATTTGTTATTGGTGAGATGTTGATCAGAGTTTTTGAAATGCTTGCTAGCCCATGATCTCAGTGCCAGTCTAAGCTTGTTAGGCTTGATGGCAATATTTTTGGCAGCATTGTTAGAGATCCTGACAGTACCCCATATTTGCTTAATTAACTGATATGCTTCTTCATAACCCAGCCAAAAGAGTTCAAGATGAAAATGAGGGCGGGCGTTGCGCCCGATGAGGGAGAATGAGAGTTTGAGAAATATTACTTGGATGATACAATACATTGCACTCCATAACTTATTACATTCATATTCATATTCTTTTCTTCAGACTTGGTCTTATCAACAAAAATATACCCGTCAACAATTTTATTCTTTCAATTTAGATTTGAGACCAATCGGCAATCATAAGAAATTCTAAGTTGAATCACGGTTAGAGAATCAAAAAGAATCACGAACAAACTGGATATATCCATTTCGACGATGGCCACCCCGCGAACAAGAATCAGTTGAGAATCAAACCGCTTAAATCTGGAGAGTCCACTACCCCTCTCTCCGTACTGGACATAAACTCTCCATCACTTCGTGTGTCTATCTCTCTTCCGGTCCCTTCTTCACCTCTCCTCTCCATTATCGCCTCTCTTATGCTCTTCTTCCCTGGCCGGCTCCGCCCCGTCCAACCCGTTCAAACTCTGCCGTTTCTACTCCTCCGCCTTTTATCAAACATTTCTCGTCGTGCCTTCTCCTAGCCTTCTCCGAGCTTCTACACCGCCGCTCTCAACAGAATAGAATACAGCCACACAGATAAATTGATTGAGAGAGAGAGATGCAGTTTAGTCAAGTTCTTACTTTTTTCAATTGTGAATTTTTGTACAAATGGGTGCAAACTGATCATCCGTATTTCCGTTTTTAGTTAATAAAAAAGCAAGAACTTTTTGCGAAATTTGTTCAATTTCTCATGATTAATCCTTAAATTTTAGTTCAATTGTCCTGTTTTATGTTTTTCCTCACTGTATTTCCTTCTGTTTTGTTTATTTAAGACTAAATTGAGTTTCTAATTGTAATGTGTATTTTTGTACATATTTTTAGGATTTTTATTATATAAAATTCACCCGTAAATCACATTAAATGTATGAGAAATGTTTAAAATTAATAAATAATATTTGTGAAACTCTTAATACACTTTTGTGTGATTTTTCAGGTAAAAAGACCGAGAAAATGATATTTGGATGACTTGATGAAAAGTCAACTCCAAATGACGAGCCTATCTATAAATCCTGGGCCAAAGATGGCCGAATTTTTGACAAATCTCCGCGAAAACCCTACACACATTTCTCCAAAATTCTTATAACCCTTATCCGCCGACTATCCAAGCCGAAACCTACAAAATCCACAAAAAGACGAAAAGTCAAACCCGGGAAATCGCCGAGTTGACCAAAAGTCAAGTGTTCCAAAACTGGTCAAACTGGGTATCAAATCGAAGAGCGCGACGATACGAATGCAACGGTACAAACCTTGCGAAAAAAAGACCTTCTAGAACTCCCAGAAAATGTGATACAAGATTTGGTCAACCTTGGTCAAAGTCAACCTTTGACCTGGTCAATAAATTTTCAACCAATCAGAGAGCGACACGTAGCAGATTCCTTTAGTAAATCTGCGAACCGAAGAGCGACATGTGGCTGAGAGCAGAGTGATCTTCAGATTCAACGTGTGTCACGTGGCGGCTGTTGATTGGGGGACATGCTGCAACATCAGTACGAGATTCGAGTTTCAGCCAATCGTTAGTCGACACGTGTCAAAACACGTCAGCGCAAATGCGTTTTCTTTTGTTGCCACAACCTTTCCCTCCATTTTTCAAATGATTGGACGCCTCCGTTTCTGTTTCAACACGCGAAACAGAGAGCACTAGACTCTCTGTTGCGCTGAACCGGAGAAGGAACTCACGAGGTTTCTTGGAGAATCTCAGTACGAGGATAGGAATTAGCCAATCAACGTGTGACACGTGGCGAGTTCGTTCAGCAGGAATAAAAGGTGGAGAGACTTGGCATAATCCGGTTGGTTGGATTATATTTCGGAATTTAGTATGGCCAATCTGCGTGTGTCACGTGTACATTCCGTTGAATTCGGATAGAATTGAGGGGAAATGATAAATGTACTCAGAAAATTGTACCCAAACAGGATTTGAATAGAAATAAAGGCAAAAAAGTGTTAAAAATCTCCCAAATTGCTACCCAACTCAGAATCCGGATCAAGTTAAATTTTTAGTCCCACAAGCTTATTTCCAAATATTTTCTAGGTCATTCTTCTCTATAAAAATACCCCATTTTCTCTCTCTAAAATATATCCTCTAACCATTAACACATCCATTCTTACATAAAATTCATACACTCATTTCTTCTTTCATCTCTTCCACCATATTCTTTTTTTTTCTTTTCCACCATTAATGTCCCTAAGCTTCAAATCTTCAATTATTGAGAATTAAAGGAGAGAATAGAATTTTAGGGAAGGGAGAAGTACTTGATCTAGAAGGGGCAAGTGCTAAATCGACCAAGAAGGGAAGAGATCGAGAACGATTCGCTTTTTAGGGTTTAATTTAATTCTCTTATTTGTATTTTATTTTTTGATGCAAATATGGTTTTTGTGGACATGAGTGAGTAGTTTTAAAAGTAGGGAAAAGACTTTTTGTGTAGCTTTTGTTGATGAAATCTTAAGTGAACTTTGCATTTATCATGGTATTTTAAGATTAAATCTTGACATTTTTTTTATGAGATTTAAAGTTGAGTTATTTAGAAGAATGATTTAAAGTTAAATATTTATGAGATTTGTTGAGATTTGTTTGAGTAATATTGACTTGGAAGAGTCTTACTTTTATTCAAATAAGGGTTAAATCAAATATAAGAACAACTTAAAAGTGGAAGTTTTTGAGTAGATCTGATATTTGATGTGTTTATTAATTGATTTTTGGAATGAATTAATTAAATCTTGCTTATAAATACCAAATAATTAATTTGCTATCTTTTGTGATTAGTAATTCTCAAGTTACACAAATCGTCATCATTTCCCTACTATTTCTCTTTTAAACTTTTAAAAAAAAGAAAGTTTGTTTTTATCTTTGTCTTGCAATTTTTCTTATTTTAAACAACATCAACAACCTTTCCAAAACACAACACTAAAATAAAAGTGAATATCGAACGTTAGAACATTTAAGGCCTTGCTTCCTTAAGTTCGGCACCCCAAAACTCAATACCACATATACACTAAATATTGAAATTAGGGAAAATACAAATATCTTTGTTAACATGTGATTACTCAAACGACAAGTTTTCGCGTTGTTACACTAATACACAATTTTGAATCAATTTCTCTATTTTTATGTTCCGGTTACAAGCATTCAGTCGCTCAAAGAAGTAGTACACAGTCGATCAATTGCCGATGTACAAAGCAAAATAGTCCTTGTCCCATTTCAAACCGTACCTATTGATTCTTTTTATTCTGTGCTTGATTTAAGCAACTTGCTTTTTATTGGCTGATTGAATGAAGGTACCTTTAATTTTCTTCCATTTCTTCTAATTTGTTTTACATTTATTTCTAATTTATAATTTCACTCATGATTGTTGATTGGTAAAATGAGCGTTGAAATATCATAATTTATAATCTTAAGCTTATTATTTCCTTTCATTCTTTGTTTATATAATTATCATTTAAAAAAAATCAGGATCAGTGCAATGTGTTAAGGTACACAGCCAGTGACGTGGCATTAACTGCAACTGAAGGGAAGAAATTTGGGCAACTATGCCATGATTATATGAAGTATACTGTTTGAAATAGTGTTAGTACATTAACCTTGTGAAATATCATATTCAATGTTTCAGGAATGTTAAAACATGGTTAATAATTACATGGTCATATTTGTGCATTTGATACAGTTATCACAAATAGGAAACATGTCCTTGCACTATACCATGATCATATGAAGTATACTGGGGGTGAAAGATGATTTAGTTGCTTGAAATATGTCCATGTTTTACATTTGAAGTATGAGGATTATGTGGTCTGAAGGCACCGGCATGGAAAAGAATGATTCAAAATTATCATGGAGATTGAGTGGGATAAATTGAGCAAGAAAACTAGCACAAAGGAGTTCATGATAAGACTGTCATTTTTTATATTAGTTAATTTAGTTTTTTTTTCTGTCTAAGCTGTGAATTTATGAGATATATGATATTAAGGTGCAAGTATAATATAATTTTATAGTGACTGAAATTGAGATGTATATATGATGAACTTCCTACTGTGTAAGTGTTATTGCGAATCAGTTTTAAATATTTGTGTTACTATTATTATTTCATATTTCTTTTTGCTTTATTCTTTAATTTGTATGCTAATTGTTTGACATACCACTAGTGCTTTTAAGTGTCTAAATTTTTTTTGAAACTCTGTCCTAAATTCAAAAAAAACTATCTAGTTAAGCTAATATTTTGTAACTCAAATACAAGTTATTAGTACCATAATTACCCCTTTTTTACTGAATATACAATTAGTAGTACCATAATTTACCCTTTTTTTTCTAACATAATATATCTTTTATTATAAATATACTTGTTTTGACCAATCTTATATGGTAATGATAATTATTTTGGTATGAATATACTACTATAAGTATCTAAATTTATCTTTTTTTTTATTACCAACTCAAACAAAATAATATTTGGTGTTTTTTTACATCTCTTTACTTATAACATTATAGACAAATGATAATACAATTCTGATATGGTGCTTTGAAAATATATAGAGATGTCTTCATTTTGGTTCACCCCTTTATATTACCAGAATATGCTTTTTATTGTTAATATATTTGTTTTTTTACAAATCTTCGCAGTAATGATAGTTATTTTGTTGTGAATAAACACATATAAGTATCTAAAGTCACATTTTATATTACCAGAATATATTCTTATTGTTAATATACTTATTTTTTACAATCTTAATGATAAGTATCGAGAGATTTAGACTTATGGAAGGCACTTCATGACTTAACATTGTTTTGAGTGATTTTATTTAATATTATATGTTATTATGCAATATTCAAAGAACATCACATGTACTAATAGAATAAAGATAATAACAATGATATATCATGGCCTTGATCTTTATGAACTAACATAAAGATTTCCTAATATATGTTTCATCTCCATGAAATTTTTCTTAGATTGTATTTGGAAATCTTATCTCCATGTATAGAAATCGATGAACTCTTTCATTGCCATGATGTGTGTTTTAAAATAAACTTGTCATCTTAATGATGTATTCATGATGGACGATGAACTTCTTCATCTCAATGATGTATGTGTTATGCCTAATGAACTCTCTCATTATATCAACACATATCAACAAATATATCAAATATAAACATAATCATATTATGTTTCGATTATTTACCCATTTATAAAATATATATATATATATATATATATATATATATATATATATATAAGGATTACGAATGCGAATTCGGGGCGCGGTCATCATTGTCAACATTTGGCAGGTCAAATCTCAATGTTTGATTTGGTCAACATTTGACTCGGTCAATGATCAACATTTGACAAAGTCAACAGTCAATGGTCAATATTTTGACCAGGTCATGATCAACTTTTGACCAATTTAATGGTCAACAGTCAAGGGGTAAATTAGTGTAGTCAACTGTCAACAATTAACAGTCAATACAATCAACAGTCAACATAGTCCACAGTCAACACAGTGGGTCAATAGTCAACTGTCAACATGATCAACATGGTCAACACCTGGTCGCGTCTTTTGGATGTGACATTTGAATCGCATCCCTTGGTCACACCCGTTAGTCGCACCTTTTGGTCGCACCCATTCGTTGCAACCTTATGGACGTGACATTTGGATCACATCCGTTGGTCACACCCTTTAGTCGCACCCTTTGGTCGCACCCTTTTGTCGCATCCGTTGGTCGCAAACTTTCGTCGCGTCTTTTGGATGTGATATTTGAATCGCATCCCTTGGTCACACCCGTTAGTCGCACATTTTGCTCGCACCCTTTGGTCGCATCCGTTGGTCGCAAGCTTTCGTCGCGTCTTTTGGATGTGACATTTGAATCGCATCCCTTGGTCACACCTGTTAGTCGCACCTTTTGGTCACACCCTTTGGTCGCATTCGTTGGTCGCAACCCTTGGATGTAACACTTGGACGCAACCTTTGGATCGTATCCCTTGGCGGCATCTTTTGGACACAACTTCTGGATCACATCTATTCATCGCATCTTTTGATCACATCTCTTGGACATAACTTTTGGATCACATCGTATGGTCATATCCATTGGTCGCATTCTTTGGATGCAACTCTTGGATCATATCCATTAATCGCATCTTTTCTATTAAGAATATTCAACACTTGAATACTCTATATGCAAGCCTTATAATTATAAATCAAAATTATAAATGGTATCTAAATAGTATATATATCACATATATACCGACTTAATTTAACCGAAACACGCACGTCGCTCTGATACCACTGTTGGGTTTCGGACGTGCATAACGCAGCGGAAAACAAAAAGTTCGTCCAAAACCTATCCGAGGATCCGTGCGCATCGGTTAAGTCAAAGAAATAAATCTTAAAGATACCTTTCGGATTATGCATAATCCATGACGCTCAAACCATGCGTGTTGTCCATGCGTCTCTAAACCGGTTACCGTCCTAACCGATTTTACGTCCGTCTAGGCCGTCTAGGTCGGATCGTGCAGAAGTCATCTACCGCACACACAATCGGTCTCCACCAAAACTCTCAATAAATTGTTCCCATCTTCTTAGGCCGAATAGATCACAAGCGCCGAAAGTACGAACGCCTCTACCGGTGTCCACACGAACAAACTTCTTAAAACGGGAAGAAGAACAATATATATGCTAGTAGCTTGTTCTCCTCTTGCATAAGAAAAATCTTCTTATTTTATCTCACAAAAGATGTATATAATTCCTCTCATATAATCGCACTCTTTCATTTTTGTCATACAAAAGGAAAGCAACCTTTCATAATTTTGTCATACAAATTAGAAAGTATATTTTCTCTCTTTTGTCTCACAAAAGAGAATAGGAAATAATGAGAGAGAGAATGATGTGTTGTATTGTGAATTTGGAGCCCTCTATGTCCTTATATAGAGGTGAAGAGTCATATCTCTTCACACTAAAAGATGTGTATGACATCACTCATCATTATCCATATGTCATCATCTAGACTCTTCTATATTACATGATCTTTTGTGCTCATAGTCTTTATATACATATATATCACATCTTATCACATAAGATTACAATATATTTTGTGACATTTTTATGCAACTCATCATATAAGTCGCTAGGATTTTCTGCGCCCATTTCAGTTTTTTCTTTGTGTGTGACTTTGTAGATTCACTTAATGTTGGCAATAAACTTGACAGTCTATAAATCATGAGCGGACTCTAGCAAGCCATCATGACTACCCAATTTAAGTGAATATCGGTGATCCAGGTGTATAAGTATCTAAATTCACCCTTTTAAATTACCAGAATGTTCCATTGCTGTTACTATACTTGTTTTTTAAAATCTTCATGATAACGATAATTATTTTGCTATCAATATACACCTATAAGTACTTAAATTCACCCATTTATATTACCAGAATATATCCTTGCCGTTAACATACTTATTTTTTTACAAATCTTCACGGTAATGATAATTATTTTGCTATGAATATACACCAATAAGACCTAAATTCACCCTTTTATATTACCAAAATATACTCTTACCGTTAATATACTTGTTTTTTAACAAGTCTTCACGGTAATGATAATTATTTATTATGAATATACACCTATAAGTATCAAAATTCACCCATTTATATTACCAGAATATACTCTTGTTGCTAATATACTTGTTGTTTATAAATCTTCGCGGCAATGATAATTATTTTGCTATGAATATACACCTATAAGTACTTAAATGTACCTTTTTGTAATACAAGAATATTCCTTTACCGGTAATAAAATCATTACTTCTTCACATAATCCATAATATTCACATCTAGTTGTAATAACTTAAAAAAAATCATGATTTTAGATGAACTTTTTTTGCACTTTCTCTTCTTTTATAGTACAAAATGAAGAGACAACTTGGATTGATGGTTAGAGTTGGAATATGTTGAATATGTATAGTGCCTTGTTGGAATTTTTTATATTTGATATGCTAGTTGGAAGTATATTTGAAAATACAATTGTAAATAAGTTGATTCTTCCGTGTGAAGATTCAAATAAAATATGTTATAAAGTGGTTCATGTCTATGACAATATGAAAAATATGTATGATTAAATATCAAATGAATGAAGAAACAAACGCGTTTTGTTTTTTGAATATTTGTTTGAAATAAACTTTTGTTGTCTTTATATGTTCTTTTCTACATATTTTGTAGTGATATTTGTGAAAGTTGTTGGATGATTTGTTTCCTGACAAATACGATTTTTTGTTGTCTTTATGTATAATGTTATATTTTTCATAAATATAATTTTCTGTATTTATTTTGGTAAAAATAGTTCAAAATCAATATGAATTCATCCTTTTTTATATTACCATAATTTACTCTTTTAACGTACATAATTTACCAGAATTTACTCTTTTAACGTACATATTTTACCCGAATTCCAAGAACCTGTTGTCTACGTATCAAGTTCTCTAACGCTGTCAGCCTCGCAAGTACTTAATCTTTTGGGAGGGTGAGATCTGCATAGAGATGTATTTTGTGGTCTTTTTTTTTATAAGTTTCTCAACTTAATATTCATTTTTTTTTATAAAAATAGGTTATTGAGACTTGCTTACTCCTGCTAAAAAGGGATTTACGTCTCTCGTCGCAGAATAATTGGACATCCATTTCTCCATCTTACTCGGTACTGATAATTCTTTTCATATGAATGGACTCCTTTAATTACTTAAATTCACCCCTTCATAGAACCAAAATATACTCTTGTTATGAATGGACTCCTTTAAGTAACTAAATTCACCCCTTCATAGTACCAGAATATAACTTTGTTATGAATGGACTCCTTTAAGTATCTAAATTCACCCCTTCATAGTACCAGAATATGTCCATGTTATGAATGGACTTTTCTATGAATAATTCATGTGGTAAAGATTTTTTTTAATCTAAAAATATACACTTGTAAGTAATTTTTAAGAGATTTAGTCATTCAACTTCACGTACTGTTATTTCTTTTTTTTGCAGCAAGAATCATATGTTGATCGGATAATTTTTGCGGATCATTTTTTATTTTGAAAATTCAATTCTCAACAAGGTTGTTATTCCGCATGCTGATCCAAATAAAGAATGTTTTCAAGTCATTGACGAATGCGTGAAGAATCTCCATGACGAAATAGAACTAGAAGCAAAGAAAATATAAGTCTGGTTTTATCTTTATCTTCCGGGAATATTTTTTGCAGTGAACTGAATATGCTTTTGCTTTGTTTGTTCGCCAATATTGTAGTTTTTTTTCCTTTTTGCCTGGATGGTTGTTCTTTAAGCAAGATATTGTTTCACTCTTTATTTTTTTTGGTAACAACTATAAACGAACGATCAATATATCCCTTATGTATGAAAAATTCACCCATTTTGATGATAAGAATACACCCTTCTGAATTTCGCATAGCGAACACTAAATTTTGCGTTTTGTCAGCTAGAAACGCGTTTTGACAGCTGGAAACCTGCCCAGCACATGCCTCCTTTAGTTCTCTGCCACATGTCATGCTATTATTGGTATGATTCTTCGTGATTTTGAAACAGTGATTCGAGTTAGCATCCCTAGGCAATCATATTGTTCAATATACATTGTAGTACCTCCAAATTATGTTTATTGCATAAACGAAGTTATTAGCAATTTATATCATTAAGGGTGTGGAATTTTCACAATTTTGAATGATCAATTATTGAAATTTATACATTCATTGAGAAAAAGCGAATTATAAATCTATTGTTGAACCTGTCAACTACATGGGAATTGAATTATAAGCATACAACAATATTTGTATGTACCTGAATTGTCTTACAAATTATGTGATAAAATTAACATCTATTTCTATTTCTACACATCAACAGCAAGGAACTTTTGGTTGTTTTTGGCCAAAAAAAGAAAAAATAAAAATCAATAGCACGTGTTACAGAGCAAATTATCATACTGCATCTTTTATCTTTTAATTAAGTAAAGACATACTTTTATGCGCAGAACGGGAGTTTCACACCATATTATCTACTCGTCTTCCTGTTCGGGAGTTTGATCGAATCGGATACGCTATTGGTGTTTGTGTTGTCGATCCCGGACTTGCCGGCCTTGATGATCCTGATCTTGATTCTAATCCCGATACCGATCTTGATACAGATATAGATGTCTGGGATATGGATACTGATACATAATCCGAAGATGACGGCGATGATGATGATGATGATGATGACGATGCTGTCTCTCTCACTGGAGCAGATGCAGAAGACCGAGTCAATGGTTCAATTATGGCCCGACAAATTGGACAAGTTACATGATCTTGAAACCATCTGTCGATGCAATCTTTATGGAATAAATGTTTGCAAACAGGCATTTCTCTGACACTCTCTCCGTCCTCCAAAGCACTTATACAAATTGAACATTCGTTATTCTTTTCTGGGTCAGTTTTCTGATATGTAATAACGGGCAATGCATCAAGCGATCTCGAGTCAAGTCCATTGACCGAAATCCGGCCTCCGTATAGCCATTGGAATATTTCAACAACGATTTTAGCGATAGCAAAAATCAAGATGCAAAAACCCATGAATATGAGGAGGGCTGTTATATCAATTTTGTTGTCCTCGCCATATGAGGGTTGATCAGCCGCCGGTGATTCTCCTGGTCTTGACATTCTTGAAGCTGGTGAAGGAATATAGAGTATGAGAATTGTGTCCTGTATGAGGTAAATGATGTAAATCTATAAATATAAGATTGCGATATTTTAAAGAAAGTGGGCCTACAAGTTATGTTACCATAAAATAGGGTTAATTGTGTTGAAGAAAGAAAGGAAAATCACATAATCACAAAATACGGAAAAGATAAACCTTAGTTTAATAATGACAGAGAAGTTATTTCACCGTAAAGTAGGGTAAATCACATAATAGAAAAGAAGGAAAAGGTTAACGTGTCTAACAAATAAGTTTTTTTTTACCATAAAATATGGTAAATTGTTAAACAAAGAAATAAAAATCACTATGTAAAAAGAAAGGAAAAATTTTAGCCAAATTATAATAAAATTTGTGAATTCCTTTTTAGTTTAGGGGAGTTTGAATCTTTATTATTTTCTCCTCACACGAAATACAGAACTCATCTTTCTGCAAGAATTTGAAGTGTTTAAACACCATTTTTCCTCATTCATCTCTAACATTATCAACTAACTTGAGGAATTAACATATACAATTATAAAAACCAAATAAACATATGCCAAAATAAGAGGTAGACAAATAGTCTCAATCTTATACAGAAATTCATATTCATGATGTATGCCCATCCAGAATCGAGAAGATTATAAAATATTGAAACGTTTACCTCTAGAAGTTTGTAGCTAAAAGTGGAAATCCTTAAACAAAAATCAATCTTTACTTATTCTCCAAAAGTAGAGATCGTTCTTTGTTCTTTCTTTTCTTTCTTTCTCTGTCCTTTCCGTGTGTTTTTGTGGCATAAATAATACACTTGTAACGATTCATGAATGTACAGCACATTACACTGAATCCTAATCTAATTTAGGAAAATCACTAAAAAGGTAAAGTTTGACTAAGCAAATAATAATTTGACTTCTCATAGCGTGTCTGCTCGCTCGACTCGCTAACCATCAATTCATTTTGAAACTGCTTTTCGAACTACTTTCCATTCTCAAATCATACACGCACCATCACCTCACGAAAATTCCCCAAAACAATATACTCAATAATACAAAAAAAGGAACAAAAACTTACAAAACCCTCAAATTAAAACCAAATTACATCACCAAAATCACCCCAAAATTCAGCTGAAAACCTCGTAAAACTTCTCTACGACAAGCAAGCCCGAGTCAATCGACTCGAGCGGATCCTTCCTCAACCGATGCCTCAGACAGTTCGGAATGACTGTCGCAATATCCTCAACCGTCACCTTTTCCCTCCCTTTCAGCGAGGCCAAAGCCTTCGCCGCGCGGTTCGTCACGATATCCCCTCTCAATCCATCCACATTCAATTCCGCGCAAACTTTCGAGATCTTCACCCTCAAATCATGGTCGATTTGAACAGCTGGGAGGTTCGCTCTGGCTGATGAGATTTGCTCTTGCAGCTTCTCCTGCTCATCGTCGTACGACTCTCTGAACCCTTTTGGGTCCTTGTCGAACCGAGCCCGCTCTTCCACGATCTTGACTCGTAATTCCGCGTCGCGTACCGTCCCGACTTGTGCGTGCATGCCGAACCGATCCAGCAATTGGGGCCTCAACTCCCCTTCTTCAGGATTACCTATTAAAAATTGCCAATTTCAAAATGAGATTATTACTCCAACCTTGAGAGTACCCTAGTGTTATTACAATTTGACTTGAGCATTTTTTGAGTGTTACCTGATCCAATAAGGATGAAACGGGCTGGGTGAGAGATTGAAATCCCTTCTCGCTCAACTGTGTTCCAGCCTGAAGCAGCTGAATCCAACAAAACATCCACCAAATGATCGTCCAACAAGTTAACCTCATCCACGTACAGAATTCCCCTGTTGGCCTTAGCCAATAGACCCGGTTCAAAGGCCTTGACTCCCTCAGTCAACGCCTTCTCAATATCAATCGTGCCACAAACCCTATCTTCAGTGGCGCCAAGTGGCAAATCAACCATGGTGATCTTAGTGGTCGTGACGGGTAATTCTTTGCCCTTCAAAACTTGGGCCCGCACTTCAGGCCCCATCGATTCTGGGTCTACCGGGTCGGAATTAAACGGGTCACCAACCACGACCTGTATGTCAGGCAGGAGATCCACTAAGGAACGGACAGTTGTGGACTTGCCTGTGCCTCTGTCTCCCATTATCATCACGCCACCAATTTTGGGGTCGATTACGTTCAGGAGGAGACAGAGCTTCATCTCATCTTGGCCTACAATGGCTGCAAACGGGTAAACGGGTCGCTGACTCTCTTTGGCCTTCTCTTTCTTCGCCTGAGAAGTAAAAGTTGTGCAATTAAAGGAAAGAACAAGAAGGAGAGAAGTTGAAATTGGTGAGTACCAAATTCTGTACCGGAGGAAAAAGGAGGAGTTGAAATTTATTACTAGAGGAAATGTCGAGGAATAAATTTGGATAAGTGATTAGTTAGTTACCTGTTCGGTGGAAGTAATCTCAGGTGCAGCGACATTAGAAACCACAAGGCGCCGAGTTCCTAATCCCTTGTCGAAATAATTTCTTTTGTGAAAATGTGCTGCAAACGTAAGAAAACCCTCAAATAAGTAAGCAATTGTTGAAGTATATAACCTCAGTTTCAGTATGCGTTTGTTAAACCTTTGAGCTTAATTACCTCTGAAATTAGTGGGGCAAAGCCTAGCACAAGGGAGAGAGCGAGGCCTAGAGGCGACGATAGAAGAAGAAATAGAAGATAGAGCCGCCATTGTTAATGGGGCTTTGAATTTGTTCCAGAGATGCAAGTAATCTGTTTTTAATCTGAGAGATTTGGTTTTCAGAGCTGGTGCTGGGATGCTGGATTTGGTGGTAGATATCAGCGGATAAGATTTCTCAAGAGATAGAGAGTGACTATAATTGAAGTAGACAAAAGTTTCATTTCCACCCTTACATAATATCAAATATATACTCCCACTAAATTGTTTATAATATATATATGTACTGAAAATATTCGAAAATATATGGAAATTTTATATTTGGAAGAGGGATTTTAAAGCTCCAAATTTCTTCAAAATAAATATAATATATACGCCCACTAAATTGATTATATGAATTATAATGCAGATATGATATTCCTAGGAAACATAAAAACATATTTAAATGTAGGGAAATTTACAAAAAAACTCCCTATCTTTTCTGAATATTACAAATAACCCTCTGTATTTTCACTTATTACAAATAACTCCCTGTCAGAAATATTTTCTTTACATTTTTCCATCCATTTAAAGTTTAATTTTTTAAAAATGGCCAAAATACCCTAACCTAAAAGAAATTAAATAAATATAAAATAAATAAAAATATAACAAAATAATTATTTAAAAAATAAAATTAATTAAAATAAATAAATTTTAAAGAATAAAAATAAATAAAAAAAGTTAAAAACAAAAATAATTAATCAAAATAAAAAAAAATTATTAAAAAAATATTCAATAAAAATTAATTAAAATAATAAATTAAACAAAATAAAATAATTAAAAAGCTAGAAATAATTAAATAAAAATACAAATAATTAAATAGAAAGTAAAAAATAAAAAAATTAAATAATATTAAATAATAATTATTATTATTATTGACACATGAAATCCTCATTATCGGTAGTGTAACTTTATAGAAACCGGGAGTGCATGCGGTACCGTCCCCCCCAAATTTTTTTTTTGCGCTATTGATATATACTTGTCAAAATCTTTTGGGGGGGGGGACATGCCACATGCACCCCGGTTTCTATAAAATTCACCACCGACAATAAGACTTTCATGTGTCAATAATAATAATTATTATTTAATATTATTTATTTTTTAGTTTCTATTTAATTATTTGTATTTTTATTTTATTATTTCTAGCTTTTAATTATTTTATTTTATTTTATTTATTATTTTATTTATTATTTTAATTAATTTTTATTGAATACTTTTTTATTTTTCTTTAATTATTTTTTAAACTTTATTTATTTATTTTTATTCTTTAAATTTTATTTATTTTAATTAATTTTATTTCTATTTAATTAATTTTATTTTTTAAATAATTATTTTGTTATATTTTTATTTATTTTATATTTATTTTATTTATTTTATTTTTATTTAATTTCTTTTAGGTGAGGGTATTTTGGTCATTTTTAAAAAATTAAACTTTAAATGGATGGAAAAATGGATGGAGGGGGTCATTTGTAAAGAAAATATTTCTGACAGGGGGTTATTTGTAATAAACGAAAATACGGGGGATTATTTGTAATATTCAGAAAAGATAGGGTTTTCTTTGTAAATTTCCCTTAAATGTATTATGCGGTGAGAAGAATTGTCACTCATACTGTGTTTTACTTATTATGATAAGCTGTGTTGGAGCTTGACCGTTTATACATGGAATAAAAAAAAATTCTTACTATTTATTAATACTTGTATAAATATTTGCGGGCTAAATACATATAAATATATATATTTTCTGAATTTTTTTTCCACTAAAGTACTGCTAAAAGATCTGCTCAAGATGATAAGTTGTTTTGTGTAAATATTTTTTATTTATTTACCAAATGAACAATCTATGATTTGAGGAATTTAATCAAAAAATAATTGCCATACTAGCCAGTGATGAGTTGCCCTCTTTTTAAAAAATGTTAACTTTTCATTTCTCTTTCTTTTTCTTTTCTTTTTAGGAAAAAGCAGTGACTTTTAATATGATAATCACACTTTTTTATTTGTATCTTTATAATATAATATCTATTAACTAATACTAAAATTATGTGTTTTTTCAATTAGCCTCTCAAGTAATCATGTCATGATCCTGCGTAACTTTTACTAAATTTCTGCATATCCAATTCAAACCATCTTGCAAGTTTGAATATTTATCATTTATCATTTTTATACTTACACGAAATAAAAGTTTAATTATTACTGATTCATCCGACATCCCCAACCAAAGACCGCGAATATTATCATACTCATTTTGATATTCCCCTTTTTAACTTCCTTGGAAAATGCATAATTCTGCAGCTGCTCATTCTCTCAAGTAATTTATGTAATGTTCCTATTTTGTGATATTTTTTTATTTTATGTGTGTACTTGATATTTAAAAATTTGTGAGGATACAAACGAAATACTCTAAAAAATAACTTACCCCGGCCCATTAATCCTTACATCCTTATTTTACAATGCGTTTGGGCCTAAATCTGTTCTTTGTAATTCAGCCCAAATAAGAAGCCGGAATGTCGGCTCCGAGTTTTCTCGTTCAATATTTCAGTTTGGTCAATTTTCATATCTCCCTCCTTGAAGCGCCCAATCAAAAAATTTCGTTTTTCCCCTCCCACCGTTCGTCCTTCTTTCTCACCGCAACAAAAAGAAATTCAGATTTATCATTCCAAATTTTCAATTTTAAACCGCAATTCACCATGATTCATTTCAAATCCCCCTCCCTTGTCCACCTACAAATACCATCTCAACCCATTTCTCTTCTCCATTCCAATTTTCACCATGACTCTTGATAAAGAAAATGCTGCCGCCCCTTCTTCCTCCACTTCTTCTTCAACCCCCTCCATCTCTTCTCCACACCCTTCAATTTCTTCAGTGAACAGTTTGGGCAAGAACAGAAAGAGAAAGAGAGCAACGTGGGTGAGAGTACCGCTTGAAGATATCACACATTTGTTTTACCATCACAACAATCAAGAAATGGAGCCTGCAATTCCTCCTCTCCAGTTGGGTTCTCCAATGGTGAACAGAGACGTCGTCATGACGAAACGGAGGGTTATTAAACCTGTTGAGACGAAATTAAGAGTGTGCCTGAGGAAGGAATTTAGATAGAGATGTTTTTAAGGAGAATTTAGAGAGAGATCTTTTTTTTCTTTCTCGGGATTGAGAAGAGAAAACAACTTGTTTTCATAATATTCATTCTTCTCTCTCTAATTTAAGATTCTTTTTCTTTTGAGATTTGTTAGCTCGGAAGATTAATAAAGGGATTGAATGATTAAGAAAATAATTATGTAAAGGAGTTAATGAAACTAATTTAGTTTTAGTTTGAAGAATGTTCTATCTGTTTGAATTGTTTGTTTTGTTATATGCTAATTCACATTTCTCCCTTCTTAATCAGTAAAAACTACAAAGAACCTAATCTCAGGTCAAAATTAAGGATTAAATCAGGATTGTAAATAATGGAATTGTGTGACGGTGCTCTTGATGTAAATAACTTTCATTTATTTTTTTTTTGAAGTATTTGGCTAGGAACTTTTCCTTCGTTCATCTTCAAAAAATTGGTGCCTTAATCAGTTCCATTGAAGCTTCCAGTTGAGGTTTCATTTTTCCATGAATTGGTGGTTTTAGAACAAGTGTACACATACTATGAACCTAGCCATTAACATTTCTGTAAAAAATCAGACATCTGAAATTTGATCAATGAGTAATCATTTAGAAAATATCATACAACTTTGATCAGTAAATAGATCAATTATAATACATATTCAGAAAATAGCATACAATTTTTTTTAAAACTAATATCATACAACTTTGATCAGTAAATAAACTAATTATAATATATATTCACAAAATATCATACAATTTCCATTTTTTTTTTCCCTTTTCTGATTTTTTTAGTTCTCTTGCTGCTGTGAGATCAAATAATTTCTAGCATTCACCGGCGGACCGCAAAAAGATAATTTTTAAGTATTTACGTAGATTCCCAAAATATAATCTTAAATTCTTTTATATTTACTTAACTATTCATCTTATTTGAGGGGTCTTATATTATTCCATTCCACATATGACTTAATGGCTTGGCAGGCCCGGGCCCAGATTTTTAGGGACCCAAGGCCATTCCATATATTAATTTCCAAAGTGCATGCAAAATGAAAATTTATTTATTTATTTTTTAGTTTTTTGAGTTATAAAATGCCTGTAAACCACCAGTGATAGGTGGGAAAATATATGATGAACTTTCTACTGATATGAAAGAAACTGATGCAATGTTCAAAGACTGTTCAAAAGTATATTCTATAACTAAAAAACAATCATTAGTTAACAGTAAATTAGAACTAATTCGTGTTAATATTAAGAAATTGAAGCTTAATTGCACATTTCAACGTTGGTTGGGACTAAACAGCGGCGGAACTAGGAATCAACGTTAGGCTGGGTTGGGTCAAACTAGCATCTGACCAGCTAACAATTTTTTTTACCAAGCACATCATAAATTCCGCCAAATGCAATCTTGTATATCACAATTTAGCAAGTCTCTTAACTCATACTCATAAAATATAGTTGAATTTCAAAAAAAAAAAAAATTGAAAAATAACTCCATGTGCCTAACATTTTTACATAAGTAAGTATTAGAAATAAAAATGCATTTTATAGTTGACCAAATCTAATATTTCTATTCTTCAAAATTAATGCAAGAAAGATTTAAGTAATCTTTAACATATATAACTATATATATTTAATATTATTTCAAAATTAGGGGGGACGAACAAGCGCGTTCCACCGGATAAACTCAAATTATCCGAACGGGACAATACACCTCGTTTGGCACTCAACCCAAATCACACACACCCCTTTGCAACGTGCAGCTCGGCCTAGATCGCGCGCAGATCGTTTAAACACGCCAGCTCGGCCCAGATTTTATTTTCAACCCAAAATAACCTGAATTTTTAAGCTTATTTTTGTACTTTTTATTTTTTTTTTCCATTATTACAGATCCCCAGTTTCTTTCGGCGCATTTTTTTGTGTTTTTTTTCTTACGCTACTACGCTCCACTTACGGCCCGCGCTCAGCTGGTAGGACATCTGGCCCCCGCTTCGCGCGGTGTCACCCCAAGCAACGATGTCGGTGCGTTTTTTTGTGTTTTTTTTCTTACGCTACTATGTTCCACTTATGGCCCGTGCTCAGCTGGCCAGATGTCATACGGACATCTAGCCCTCTTCGCATGGTGTCGCTTTTTTTGTGTTTTTTTCTTACGCTACTACGATTTCGGCAAATTTTTTTGTGTTTTTTTTCTTACTACGCTACTACACTCCACTTACGCCTCCGGGCGATGATTTCGGCGCATTTTTTTTTGCTTTTTCTCTTACTCTACTACGCTCCACTTACAACCCGCGCTCAGCTGGCCAGATGTCCGTAAAGTGGTATCGAGCCCGCGCGACGATTTTGGCATTTTTTTTTCTTACGCTACTACGTTCCAATTACGGCCCGCTTCATGCGGTGTCGCACCCCGCGCGACAAGTTCGGTGCGTTTTTTGTATTTTTTTTTTCTTACACTACTAAGCTCCACTTACGGCCCCGCGCTCAGCTGGCTAGATGTCCGCATCTGGACCGTTTCGCGCGGTGTCGCTCTCCGTGCGACGATTTCGGCGCATTTTTTTGGTGTATTTTTTTTCGTACGCTACTACACTTTATTTACGGCCCGCTTCGTGCGGTGTCGCGCCCCGCGCGACGATTTCGACATGTTTTTTTGTGTTTTTTTTCTTACGCCCCGCTCGATAATTTCGGTGCGTTTTGTTTTTGTGTTTTTTCTCTTACGTTACTACGCTCCACTTACAACCCGCTTTGCGCGGTGCCGTGCCCCTCGCGGCGATTTCAGCGCATTTTTTTGTGTTTTTTTCTTACGCTACTAGAAAAGTACAGTTGGAAAAAGGCATATCAACAAGTACAAGAAGCATATCAGCAGAGTATAGAAGGCATTCATTTTTACATGAAAGACATACCATCAAGTACAAACCTTATGTAGGAAAAGGTATATAAGAATATGTAAAAGCATACTTTCATGTACATAAAGATATGAATCAACCCCAAAAGATATATAATTAAGTAAATAACTTAATTATAATACAAAAAGTGTTTAAAACACACTTGAATTACACATACTACCCCCAACAAAACATTTACTACCCAAACATACACAAAGAGCAACAAAAAAAATATGAAGGGTACATCAGAATATACAAAAAGGCATATCAGAATATGCAAAAGGCATATTGTCATGTACATAAAGATATGAATCAACATCAAAATGTATATAGTTAAGTAATTACTTAAGTAAATAACTAGAAATACAAAAAATATTTTACAAACACACTTAAATTACACATACTACCCCATTGACACATATCCACACAGAGTTATACAACGTAACAAAAAAAGATTAGTAACCATCTAATCAACAATACAGTAAAACACATTTGAATTCACACACATACAAAAAAGAAAAAAAAACTTCACATCACAAAAAACCCATTTAAAGTCGGTCTGCGCTGTTGATCTTATCATTGAGCATGTTATACAGGCGTATAGCTCGGTCAGTTCTGATCGTGTCCTACAAAAGAAGAAAATTTAAAAAGTTAAAATAAATTCTATTATTTTAATGCATGGAATATAGAATTATTAAAAAAGGAGCTCATATTGCCTGAATAAAGTTGAACTCTGTTAGCTCGGGATCAGAATTACTGCTCTGTGTGATTGCATCCATGTAGCGCAAAACAAATAATCCGCAATCATTGAATTTGAGCTGTTGTGGAACATCAAGGCACTTGATAGGCCATTCGAGAATATGTTTTTGCCTGTTTTATTATTTTTTTTTTGCAAAATATTAAATATAAAATTACAATTATTACACATATATATTAAAATATTAAAACATTAAAAAAAACCCAATCATTAAGTACCTGACTTGCCAATAGAATCTCCACCAAGTTTGAAATTGCTCGTTCTTTTCTAGACACATGGAATCAGAGCGAAACTTTGAATTGCAGTATAGAATTTCATGCTTTTTCAAGCCAATAACCAGGATCCAAAAGTGTTCGTCAGCAATCATCGGGATCAATATAACATCTATGCTCTTTATTGTTCAGAATAGAAATGTGTGCTCCACCAAATCATTAACTGTGCTTCCCGCTATAGACATCTGCTTGGTTTTTAAAAGTAATAATAAGATATAACAAATGTTAAGTAGGGTATAACAAATATTAAGGAGGTTAAAGGGGTATATGGACAAGTCCAAAAGGAATATTGGATGCATAGGCTTATCACATCATATACAGATAAATAACGCCAGTTCGTAGACCCAATGACATTGCGAAATATCATCCATATAGCTATTTCCATGAGCTGTATAAAAAATGAATGAATTGACAACATGAAAAAAATATATAAAAAAAATTTCTTAACTTAAAAATATTTAAAAGTACTCACATCAGTGGTAACATCTCTTCCTCCGATAAGGTCTAGTGCATCTTTCAAAGTGAGATTTAATTCTTTATTTTCTCCCATTCCTCTGATGACGATAGTATCCTTGTATACGTGTTTTCTAGCCTTTGGTACCCAATTTAATAGAAATCCCCTAATTGCATCATTCTTGACAGCGAAGTCGAATGGAAATTTTTTTCCATTTTGTCGGTTTTTTCAGTTGCTGGACGAAAATGGTTTCTGCAGTTTGGTCGAACATGGGGCTTTTTTGTAGTCTGCATGTTTGTGTATGTCTGTTTGACATCACCAATTTGTCTTTTCTTTTCTCGCTGAGGTCATCTGCCTTCTCCCCCTCATTTTCTTTATCCTCTCCAAATAGATTGTCATAATCCACTTCATCGTTCTCCTTACTAAATTCTTTCTCATTTTCATCTCCAGGTAGTTTGTCAAAATCCACTTCATCCTTTTCGTCATTCTTCTCTCTAAATTCTTCCTCACTCTCCTCTCCTGATTCTTCCTCATAATCCTCATCTTCATCTTCTTTTTTGTCTGTATTGTCATATTCCTCTTCTTCCTCTTCGTCTTTCTCGCCTTCTGGTATATAAAAACTTAAATGTTTATTGAAAAAATATAACAAACAAAAAAATAATGCTGTGGGATGGTAAGGTATATTTTTTTTTTAACCTTGTACTGCATCTCGATGGAGCAATCCTGAATCGTAAGGAACAATATCCTGTGCGGGTAATTGTTCCTCAAAGATAGGCTCTTCATCTAAAAAACAAATAAAATTAATTAAATCTAAAAAAGATATGATATAAAAGGATATATTTTCACTTAACAGTATGGTATATTATATGAAACAAAAGGTATACTTCATTTTACAAAAAGTATGAAATCCAGAAGAAAATAAAACAAGTTTAGAATTTTGACCTTCATTTTGTTGCAGCCTCTTGGCGATATCCGAATTGAAATACCGTCATACTTAATGCTTTCCTTCACATCAGATGGGATAAGACCAGTTAATAGAATCTTAGTTCTGGGATGTGAATTCAAAATCTTCTTTAATGTGCCATCTCTACGAAACCAATTCGTCATATTCCAATTGAGATATCACCGGATCATCTGGTGCGCGGTTCTGAAAGATTCTATATTCGTGCGTTTGAGAAACTAGCCCTAAAAAGTTATAGAAAAAATTGTTAAATAAATTGAAAGAACAAAATTAAAATGAATTAATGACTTTGAAAAAAAATGAAAAATGAAATTTGTTGGGAAATCCATAGCCATGTACGTTACATGCGTAGCAGAACCTATGGATTTAACCCGTCCAAGGATCTACGTTAAGGAAATAAAAGTACTAGATTAACCATTAAAATTTATACCTCGGATCTTCCAGATCCGCGAGACGAAGAACGGATGTAGGTCTGAACTTTTCTGACTCGCAACCGTCTCCTTCCGGAAGCTCGGCTCACGAAACACCTTCTTGAAGCTCGGCTCACGAAACACCTTCTTGAAGCTCGGCTTGCGAAACTCCTTGCTTCTCCTAGGGATGAAGATTGATCGCTCGTAAGTTCTCAAGTTAGAGAACCTCTACGTGTATCCACGTGAACTTCAGACGTACGGAATAATCGGACTTAGCTAGACAAGTCCGGAAATACTTTTCGAATATCTCTCAAGACTTTCTCTCTCTTTTTTGTGTAATAGACGGCCTCTAAGGCTTCAGAGTTGTGTGTGTAATAGAGAGACTATGCCCTTCTATTTATACTAGAGAGAGAAGCTAACGATTGCTCAGTTACCATAACTAAAACCCTAATCTGCGCCTATTCCGTTGCCAACGGAATAGGTATTTCCATAACGGAATACTTGGCAGCTAAGGTTATTATAGTTTCCATATATATTCCGTTGGGAATGGAACTATTCCGTTGTCAACGGAATGGCACTATTTTGTACAATCAATTATCCAATAATTGATTATTTCGTTCACCAATTTATACATAGGAATGGAGTTCATTGTGTGTCCGTGTAGGTTCCATTTAATGCTGGGAACGATCTTCTAAAGATCGTAAGTCATGAATAATCTCTAGATTGATGTCATGACTACCCATGTTAAATGAAATGATCAGCGATCGTAAACCTATCTGAATAAATATTTTCTTATTCTTTTTGTTCTACGATATATGTTTTGATCACAAGACACGGTAATATGTCATCCTTGAGTTTGATCAAAGTCTCTTTCCTGATCGAGAATTAGATTGAGTAAATACAAAATGATATTAACAACACATGTTAATCCATTTTGAGCATGGCCATGCATTTCCTTCAGTCCTAGTTCATCAGGGGGCCCAGAGACATCTCCCTCATGACGAGAGGAACAAATCTCATCTTGGTCACTCACATTCCTTGTCATGATTCAGTGCATACCTAATGATGACCTTAATAATCATCCCATTACGGATGACGTAGGATCACATTAAAGTATGCAGTTCCACAAACATGAATCCATGGTGACCTCAGGTCGTAGGAACAAACACACTATTCATATGAGAATCACTAATGACGTATACCATGTATATTCTCATAGTATGGTCAGTTCAGTACATGTTCTCTAACACGTACCTATATTCTAGGCTTGACATCTCTATGTCCATGATCAGCAGAACATGATCTTCCAGCCTGCGAATATACTAGTGTGTATATGTAGCTTCTTACCTGAAGTATGTCTATCTCTATAAACATCCTACATATCACTAGGGACATTTTAGAATGTCATTCGTTGGTTCACAGTTCTACTATCAGAATCACGTGTTCTGATGACGTGAACCCGAAGTGTCATTCTTGGTTGATATAAGATTTACATTCACAACCCATACACATAGTTATATAAGAAACAACCTTTATTGAATAAATAATAATGTCTTAATACAAAATCTATTTCCTGGTACAAATACATTTGGCCTAGGGTACTAATCCTACAGTCTCCTACTTGCACTAGGCCAATTCTAAGCATCTTATGCCCATAGACCTAACATGACCTTCATGTTTCGCTTGCGGGAGTGGTTTAGTTAACGGATCGGCGACATTGTCGTCCGATGGCACTCTACACATTTTAACATCAGCCCTTTGTATGATCTCTCTGATCAGATGGACGCATCGCAGTATGTGCTTGGACTTTTGGTGAGATCTCGGTTCCTTTGCTTGTGTGATCGCTCCATTGTTGTCACAATATAGATCCACTGGTTCCGAGATGCTCTAAAGTTGATGCTCTAAAATAATTGTGATCTAAAGTCGTCTGAGTCTGTCTGGAAGCTTGCGTCGATGTAACCCTGCCTAAATGGAGTACTTAAGGATTCTTTTAACATGACTTTCACCTGGATTAGACTGAAACTTGCTTGTTGCGCTCAACGAGTATGACACATCTGGTCTAGTACATATCATGGCATACATGATAGATCTTATATCCGAAGCATATGGGATCTTATTCATGCGTCTTCGTTCCCACTCGCTTGTAGGACACTGTGTCTTACTGAGAGAAACGCCATGTGACAAGGGCAAAAATCCTTTCTTGGATTCTTGCATTCTGAACCGTTTCATGACCTTGTCTATGTATGTACTTTGACTCAGACCTATAAGCCTTCTAGATCTATCTCTATAGATCCTGATTCCTAACACGTAGGAGGCTTCTCCTAGGTCTTTCATCGAGAAATTATCTCCCAACCATTTCTTGACGTTCAATAATGTTGGGATGTCATTTCCCATGAGTAATATGTCATCAGCGTAAAGCACCAGGAATACTACCGTGCTCCCACTGAACTTCATGTAAACACAAGGCTCACCTTCACTTTTGGTAAAACCAAAACTTTTGATGACTTCATCAAAATGAAGGTTTCAACTTCGAGATGCTTGCTTCAATCCATAGATGGATTCTGAATCTTGCAAACCTTACCATAATTCTTAGGATCGACAAAACCCTCGGGTTGCATCATATGCACGTCCTCGGTCAGATTTCCGTTTAGGAAAGCTGTTTTGACATCCATTTGCCATATTTCATAGCCATAATATGCTGCTATGGCTAATAGAATTCTGATGGATTTAAGCATAGCTACAGGTAAGAAAGTTTCGTCATAGTCAATACCACGAACTTGTTTGAAACCTTTCGCCACAAGCCTTGCTTTGTAGGTTTGTACCTTTCCATCCACGTCAGTCTTTTTCTTAAAGAACCACTTGATTGTCTTGCATGGATTGCGTCTCGGCTCTCATGGCCTCTTACCATTTCTGAGAGTCGGGACTCTTCATAGCATCTTAGTGTAGGACGTGGGTTCATCATCTATGAATGTCACATCATCATCATTAGACACGAGAAATCCGTATCTCTCGGGCCCATGACGAATCCTACTAAATCTACGTTGAGTCTGTTGTGTTTCAACCTCACCAACTCCTTGAGAGCTGTTTGTTCCTCCATCGTAGAATCTGCAACTATAGGTGGGTCTCGAATTTTTTCGAGTTGTACTTTGCTCCCACTGCTTCTCATAGAGACAAACTCTCTTTCCAAGAAGGCTCCATTGCGAGCAACAAACACTTTGTTCTCCGATGGGTGGTAAAAGTAATATCCCTTAGTTTCCTTAGGATATCCCACACATAGGCACTTGTCAGATTTGGGTCCGAGTTTATCGGGAAACTGACGTTTGACATAAGTCTCACATCCCCAAATTTTAAGAAAAGACAACTTGGGGCTTTTCCCCGTCCACATCTCATATGGCGTCTTTTGAACCGCTTTGGATGGAATCCTGTTCAGTATGAATGCGGCAGTCTCAAGAGCGTAACCCCAGAAAGACATTGAAAGGCTCGTTTGACTCATCATCGATCGAACCATATCCAATAAGGTTCGATTCCTCCTTTCGGACACTCCATTCCACTGAGGAGTTCCTGGAGGAGTCAATTGTGAAACTATTCCACATTCTCTGAGATGATCCTCAAATTCCTGACTCAGATATTCGCCTCCTCGATCAGATTGAAGTGCTTTAATCTTCTTGCCAAGTTGATTATGTACTTCATTCTTAAATTCTTTGAACACTTCAAAGGATTCAGACTTGTGCTTCATTAGGTAGACATATCCATATATACTGAAGTCGTCCGTGAAAGTTATGAAGTACCAATACCCACCTCTAGCTGGCGTACTCATTGGTCCACATATATTAGTATATATGAGTTCCAATAAGTCATTGACCCTTTCACCAACATTTGTGAAGGGTTTCTTAGTCATCTTGCCAAGTAAACAGGACTCGCACGTCTCAAATGATTCCAAATCAAATGAGTCTAAAAGTCCTTGAGAGTGGAGTTTAGAAATGCGTATCTCATTTATATGGCCTAAGCGACAGTGCCAGAGGTATGTCGTATTTGAGTCATTTGGTTTGAATCGTTTAGTGTTAATGTTATATATGGACTTATAATTCTCTTTCTTAAGATCTAGTACGTAAAGACCTCTTTCTAATAGAACATTTCCATAGAAAATATTATCTTTTAAGATAGAACAATTATTATTCTCAATAACAAATTTATAACCATCCAAAGCTAGACTAGAAATAGAAATAATATTTCTGCTCATAGCAGGTACAAAATAACAATTATTAAATACTAATACAACTCCACTAGGTAAAGTCAATAAATAAGTTCCTACGGCTAATGCAGCAACTCTTGCTCCATTTCCCACACGCAGGTCGACTTCGCCCTTAGATAATCTTCTATTCCTTTGTAGTCCCTGCACATCATTACAAATGTGAGTACCATATTTGGTATCCAATATCCAAGATTTAGGAGTAAGTGAATTAGTTTCAATAACAAAAATACCTGAAGCGGTAGTCACACTACCCTTCTTGATTTCATCCTGATAGAGTTTGCAGTTTCTCTTCTAATGGCCAACCTTGTTGCAATGGAAGCAAACTCCCTCTTTGTCTTTCTTGATCTTAGGTTTAGGCAACACCTTGCCTTTACCCTTGCTCTTGTTTCCGGTCTTCTTACCCTTATTCTTGTGAACCATTAGAACATCTTTGACAATATTTGTCTTCATGTCCTCCTGTGCATTCTTAAGCATCCCATGCAACTCGGTGATGGATTTCTCCATCGGATGCATATTATAGTTCATGATGAATTGCTTAAAATTGGGAGGTAACGACCCGAGAATTATGTCAACAGCCAATTCTCTGGGCATAGCTGAAGCAAGCCTCTCCAATTGATGAGGATAGCTCTTCATCTTGAGTACATGAGCACTCATAGATGAACCTTCAGCCATCTTTGTGTCAGTCAGAGAGACGGTCGCTTTGTAGCGCTCAACTCTAGCCTGCTCTTGGAACATTTCCTTGAGAGTTACGATTATATCGTAAGCACCCATGTCCTCAAGTTGCTTCTGAAGCTCGGAGGTCATGGTCGCTAGCATGAGACAAGCTATCTCCGTGTCGTCCTTAACGTATTTAGCATACGCATCTCGGGCAGCCCTTGTGGCTCCCTGTTTTTGTTCCTCTGGGTAAGTCTCTTCTATGACATACAGTTTATTGTCAGCCTTGAGAACAATTCTCAGGTTTCTAAACCAGTCACGGAAGTTAGACCCATTGAGCTTACCCTTCTCAAGGATATATCGCAAATTCAACCCAGTTGAATTAATATTTGCCATTATTCTACAAGTTAAAATGTAAAGTGCCATTATTATTCATTCATTGGGGTTATTTTATTTTGGTATTTCTTATATTGTACTCTCACTATTTTTCTACAAATCAACCACCTTCAGTAGTATTGATTCGGAAACTTCAAATGAATGAGGTTTCATAGTGAGTCAAGATCCGTATTTCATTGAGTATTAAGTGCGCTTTGGCGCAACCCTCAATACACAACTATTTAGGTAGAAACACTTCCAATTGTATCATATACAACTCTTTCATTTTATGGAATGAGCATCATATGCCCGGTGTATTATTCCATCTTGTGCCCTGAGCCCAAGTCCGACTTGCTTGCTCAGTTAAGTTTAACCATATATGATTATTACCGAAATAGTGTCCAGCACACTCAGATTTGGCATGAGCCATGCTGGACGCCATTTCCCGCATACCCTCCCTTACAAGACAATCCTCCATATGCTCAGCTTTGGCATGACCCACATGGAAGACTGTCTATGTACCGAGGGCTTCAGTGACATGGGGGGCACTTCTTTACTTAACATTCTGAAGGATTTTATTTAGATTTATAAATATAAACATCATAGAAACTAAGTTAAATATGGTATGAGCTTAATCCTCACGAGCGATCATGAGGTTCCTAATTCTAGATCTATCTCTAGATTGCAGAAGTAGTCTTCAACAAACTCTTCGTTGTGTGTGCGAAAATCCAATGCCCTCTTCCGATGATTGTGCCAAGATATCTTGCCTTGAAGTCTTGAAATAATATCTATCCTAACAACTATCCTATTGCTAGGAAAGCTAATTTACAAATTTGGACAATTGACAGGTTGTCATAATTACAACTTTGGACAACTCACTGGTTGTCATAGATATTAAATAGATTACAAGCATTCACACACAAGATTATATTACAGAACAATCACAGATATAAAGCTCATACCATATTTGTATATTTAAATTCCATGTATAACAAAATTAGGGTTTCTCGCAAAATCTGAATTATTCCGTTGGGAATGGAATTGTTCCGTTCTAAACGGAACTATTCCGTTCTCAACGGAAGTACTCCGAATATCTCTCAAGACATTCTCTCTCTTTTCTGTGTAATAGACGGCCTCTAAGGTTCTGAGTTGTGTGTGTAATAGAGAGACTATGTCCTTCTATTTATACTAGAGAGAGAAGCGAACGATTTCTCAGTTACCACAACTAAAACCCTAATCTGTGCCTATTCCGTTGTCAACGGAACTATTCCGTTTCCAACGGAATAAGTATTTCCATAATGGAATACTTGGCAGCTAAGGTTATTATAGTTTCCATATATATTCCGTTGGGAACAAAACTATTCCGTTGCCAACATAATGGCACTATTTTGTTCAATCAATTATCCAATAATTGATTATTTCGTTCACCAATTTATACATCATATGTATTAACTGTTTTGAGGCATATTCATCCCGTATGAATGGAGTTCGTTGTGTGACCGTGTAGGTTCCATTTAACGCTAGCAACGATCTTCTAAAGATCGTAAGTCATGAGTAACCTCTAGACTCATGTCATGACTACCCATGTTAAATGAAATGATCAGCGATCATAAACCTATCTGAATAGATATTTGCTTATTTCTTTTGTTCTACGATATACGTTTTGATCACAAGGTACGGTAATATGTCATCCTTGAGTTTGATCAAAGTCTCTTTCCTGATCGAGAATTAGACTCAGTAAATACAAAATGATATTAACAACACATGTTATTTCATTTTGAGCATGGTCATGCATTTCCTTCAGTCCTAGTTCATCATGGGGCCCAGAGATATCTCCCTCATGATGAGAGGAACAAATTCCATCTTGGTCACTCACAATCCTCGTCATGATTCAGTGCATACCTAATGATGACCTTTATAATCATCCCGTTACGGATGACGTAGGATCACACTAAAGTATGCAATTCCACATACATGAATCCATGGTGACCTCAGGTCGTAGGAACAAACACACTATTCATATGAGAATCACTAATGACATATACCATGCATATTCTCATAGTGTGGTCAGTCTAGTACGTGTTCTCTAACACGTACCTATATTCCAGGCTTGACATCTCTATGTCCGTGATCAGCAGAACATGATCATCCAGCATGCGAATATACTTGTGTGTATATGTAGCTTCTTATCTGAAATATGTCTATCTCTATAAACATCCTACATATCACTAGGGACATTTTAGAATGTCATTCGTTGGTTCACAGTTCTACTATCAGAATGACGTATTCTGATGACGTGAACCCGAAGTGTCATTTTTTGCTGATATAAGATTTATATTCACAACTCATACACATAGATATATAAGAAACAACATTTATTGAATAAACAATAATGTCTTAATACATAATTCATTTCCTAGTACAAATACATTTGACCTAGGGTACTAATCCTACAAAATTACCAAAAGCGCTAGAGAGCACCCTTTGAAATAGGATGTGTATTTTTCGGATTTTTTGTTCTGAACAACATATGCAACTTGGTCAAATTTGTTCTCTAATTGCTTAATGATTGCTCCAGACCAAGAGTACTTGTCCAATTTATCAATGTCTTCCACGTATGATACAAGATATAGCTCTAAAAAGTTTTGCACTTGTGGAAATAAGACCATGTAAAAGAGATAACATATCATAACTTTGACATACGTCTCAGGTGGTATGTTCGGACTGGAAACCATATTATTCAGGAATGTTTCCAAATCATTCCTTGAGAGTTTTTTCAACCCCGGTAAATACATTGAACATATTTCAGAACGCCTCGACTCAGATGGAGACGGAATTTTGCCTCTTAAAGGCAGGGAGAGAATAAGTGAAACATCTTCGGCTCGAAAACGTAATTCTACTACCTTAAAGATAAAGACACTACGCTCGAGATCCCAATATTAAAAGATGGAATACACGAGCACATTAGATACAATCATTTTTGGGGGTAGATTGAAGAGGTGACAAAAGGGGGTTTTGGACAAGACCTCTTTGAGTTCGGTAGGGAGTCCTCGTATTAGATCACTGACAAATTCTGTGAATTGAGATGTATCACAGGAATTTTTTAGGATGCTAGATTTTGTTGACTCGAACCTTGTAGAATCAAACTTCTCTTTCGAGTCGTCTTCATGTATCAGAAAAGCTTTCGACTTTTTCTTTCGAGTTGGATCGTCTTTAGTGCCAGAATAATATGATTGTTTTCCTACAAAAAGTAAGATTATGGTAAGAGGAATGATTTATAAAATATCTATAAGTCACTGTGAAGAAAACATCTGAAAACATAACAAAATTTATAACATATTCTCACGAGATTAACTCTTCGATCAACGATTTGAAGTAAAATTGTCATTCCTAAACAAATATTTATATGCAAAGTACAAAATAGACAGACGATTGACCGATTATGTGGATTTTGGAGTAAAAAAATTGTTTGTTTCGATTTAGATTTGTACCGATTACACTGACAAGTTCGCTTAAAAATGCAATTTTATGAAAAAGTATTATAAATTTCAATAGATTTGTACCGATTGACAGGAAACACAGAAGATTTAACGACATTTTCGATAGTTAAAACTTTGATTTCGGAAACTTATGCTTGCTCGAAGAGCCTTTAGTCGCCATTTTTGCACCCAGAAAATGCAGAATCACAGATGCAGACAGTCACCAAATGGAACGAGAGGGTTTTGTGAATGACGGTTCAGATTTTAAAATAGAAAATAGAACGAGAGGGTTTTGTGAGATTTCAAAATATAAAATGAAGGGCTTTTGTGCACTGGTGTCGCGCCCAATGGTTGTATCACTTGTGGATGGGACACATCAATTTGGTTTGGATTTTAGTTAGAAATGGGGCCTATTGTCAGTTTTTGTGTCACGGGCGGATGTGATACATCATTTTGGATTTTAGTTAATAAATGGGGGCATATCGTCCGCGTCTCTCACATACCGACTCAGTTTATAAAATCTCTATATAAGGTATATTGACATGGAACAAAGGTTTGTTAAAATACAGATAAAGGTATATATATTAAGCGAACAAAGGTATGTAAAAGACAAAAAATGTAAAAAGGGTGTGAGACAATTAAAAAGCAATTCAAGTTTAAAAATAAAAAGGTATATTTATATAATAGTTAGGCTTACATGATCAGTCAAATGGTATACGAATCAACATAAATAGTTACAACAAAAGCCATATAATAATTTTGTATCAATAAAATTATGTTCTCACTTTTTCCTAAAGAGGTTTTTTTCTTGTAATTTTATTTTGTGTAAAATGAACCAGATGGTTCAAAAAGCAATTCAAGTGTAAAGCTAAAAATGTATATGGATATAGGATTTATTTAGTTATACCGTATTAGTCAAAAGGTATACAAATCAACACAAAGAGTTTACAACAAAAGCAAGATAATACTCTTTTATCTATAAAATTATGTTCACTTTGTTTTTTCTCTTGTAATTTCATTTTGTGTAAAATAAACCAAATGGTTCAAAAAGCAATTCAAGTTTTAAGATAAAACGGTATATTGATATAAGATTTGGGTATGCGTTATTAGTCAAAAGGTATACAAATCAACATAAAGAGTTTACAACAAAAGCCAGATAATAATTCTATATTAATGAAATTATGTTCACTTTTTGCTAAAGAGGTTTTTTTCGTGTAATTTTATTTTGTGTATAAATGAAGCAAATGGTTTAAAAAAGTTGTACATCATACAAAAATCAGGCACACGAAACACATAAAAAACATACAATCATCCAGCAAGTAACAAACCCATACCAATGTTTAAAATAAAAAAGACACCAAACTACAAAAGTTTCACATCCCCCCCTAAAAATACAATGAAACCTCCTATAGTTTCCCTGCGTCATTGTTCTCATCAGTCAGCATATTGTATAATAAAATGGCACGGTCGGGTAGTACAGTGTGCTGCGACACAAAGGAGTAAAATTGAAATTAATTACTTTATTGTTCATAAGAGTAAGATATATACAATTGAAAGGTGAAATTTCCATGGTAAAAAATTAGAAATAACCATTTTTGGGTTATTTTTCCATTGTTGCCTTATGATCAAATCCATACAACGCAAGACAAACAACGCGCAGTCGTTCGACCCTTCGTGCTGCGGGGCGGTACTCATTTTCTTAATTTCCCAATCACAATCCTTGCCGTATCTGGTTTTTTAGAAGTATTGAGATTATAATGTTTGAAAAAAAAATTGCAAACATAAATATTTGAAAATGAAATTTGTGAAAATACTTGATTTCTAGTAGAACTGCCACTAAGAATGGAATGTCTCGTTGTGCTATTTGTTCTTGAACCGACCGCGACTCATGGAATTGCACTCGATCTTTGGTTTTAATGCTAACAACCAACAACCACCAATGACCACTAAAAATCATCGGGGCGGAAATAACATCAATGCTGCTTATAGGATTCTTTAGAAATGGATGCTCCGGCATGTCTTCGAATGTGAGTCCACATGTTCACCTATTTTTTCATGAAAATGAACAAAAGGTATATCAACGTCACAGAAGGCCTTTTTGACAGTTCAAAAAGGTATAAATGGAATTTAAAAAGAATTGTAAGTGAAAAAAATAATTAATTTGTGTTGTAAAAGAAGGAACTACCGCTTCATAGACCGAAAGACACCTCCAATTTCTACTTCAGATTACATTGCGGAACATCATCCAGAGGGCGATTTGCATACACTGTATAAAAGGACATGCATAACACGTGAGAAAAATGCTGGAAGAATATATATGAAAATAAAATAATTCCTTACATCCATGGAAATTGTGTTGCCGTCAAGAAGGTTTAGTGCGTCACGCATCGTCATACTGAGTCCTGACTTTTCTCCCATTCCTCGAACAGGTATTGTCTCTGGATTTGCCCTTCTGGCTTTCTTTATCCAACTCTTAAGAAAACTTTTGATTATTTCACTCGAGACGTAGGACTCGTTTAAGAAAGCTTCTTTGATTTTTTTTTTTTTTGATCTTTTGGTGTATGGCGGAGTGAAATCTTTACTTGTAGTCTGGTAAAACAATGGGCTTCTCCGGGTTTTTGGATTTGAGTATTTGCGATTTGCTAATACAATCTTACTGTCGTCCTTGGGGAACATACCCTTATCAGAAGCTTCGAATGGTCTCTTGGGATTAGTAAAATATTTATCAGAATCGGTCGCACTTAAGAAACTTTCCACTTTTGCGTTCTCTTGACTTTTTTCTTTGGAATCTCCACTATTAATTTCGTGAGAGAGATTAATAGATTTGTCGGATTCTTTCTCCTTGATATGGTCCTCATATTATCCCGGCGCACTGCCATTATTGTCCTTGTCTTCATCAGATTCCTCGCCGCGGTCTTTATCATCTTCTCCGTCATCGCCCTCATCTCCGTCATCTGCCTCCTCTTCCTCATTTTCATCATAAACTTCATCCGGATTTAGTCCTGGTGGTTAGAAAAGAAGATTATTTTATATAATTTCATGAATTATTTTGGAAATGAAGAAGATGTTTGTTTGCGTGCGATTGCTATACCGGCTATAATCTTGTCGACCATCCTTTGCGCAATGGCAGAATCGAGGTAATAGGTTGGTTCCTGTGTGAGCGCTATATCAGGTGAATCATTCATCATTAAATGAGTCTGATTGGGAAAAAAGTTAAATATTGAATTATTTAAAATTTTTGAGATAATAAAAAGATATATTGATTCATATATAAATATATATATTTTTAATTATATATGTATTTAATAAAAGGTGTAATCTTCTCAATATAAGGTATAAAAAAGAATAAGCAAATATAAACCATAAACATGAATAAAATTTAAAATAAAAAACATTAGATAAAAAATGTACCTTCGACGGCTACACCCTTTCCTTTGTATTTTTGCAATGAAGACGCACCGTCGCTGTCATTCTTTGGTCCTTCCTGGTTTATTCATGTTATATAAAAAGTATATTATATCCAATAAAAGGCTTATTGGCATTTGAAAAAGGTAAATGAAAATACAGAAAACTCTATAAACCCCAGACATGAACAAAATTAATTTGGAGGGATAGTAGATATTTTTACCTTCTACTGGTTCATCATTTTGATTTTCTTCGACCAATCCGCTCTTTCCTTTGTCTCTGTCTGGCAGATTATCTGGCAGTTCATCACTAGGGTTTGCCCTATTACTACATTCACAGCTGTTGCCGAAAAGAAAAAGGGATATTACATAGGATGAAAGGTTTTTTCATATTCAATAAAGGTATAGGAGAAGCGAAAATTGAACTCTAAGAAATAATTATAGCACAAAAATGAAATTTATACACTGTGGGGGTTGACCAGTTGGGTTTGTCTTCGACTTCTTGTTTGATACATTGTCGTCTTGATTGTCTACAGCCTCTCCCTCTGCTCTTGAATTCTTTTTACCTTTATTCATAAAAAAAAAGTTAAAAAGAACCCAATTCGTAATATGTTGGTTGTCAAATTTTGTTTTAAATCAAAAAGGTTGGTGTAATGCCTCTGTTTTTGTCAGTTTGACGCGGTGGTTCGTTAGAGCCGGATATAAGGTCTTTAGCAAATTGCGAATCAAAATAACCATTGTATTTAATGTTTACCTCGTGGTCGCCCGGGGTCAGATTGCCCGCTATAATCTGTGATGGTAGACGATTGTTTAGCATCTTGTAGAAGTTCCCATTCCTATGAGGTTTTTGCAAAAAATCCCAATTCAAGACTCTTGGGATCATGAGATAGCCAACTCGATATGAAACAAATTAACATGCTCAAAAAACCAACCCTGCAAATTACCAAGTTTTAAATTGTTGACATAATTGAAAAAAATTAAATTGTGGATATATTTTAAAAAAATAAACTTGCCGTTAGAGCTAAAGTACAACCCTTAAGATAGGTTATGGTATCGGGCAAATTTTTAACCCAGTTTGCAGCTTGATTGAATTGAGGTTCGAGCTGCATAAAAATCGCTCCAGCCCATGAATAATCCTTTAGCGTTTCTAGGTTTTCAAGAAAGGTTAGGAGATATGAATAATTTTGCAAATCGACATTGCCAGATGATTGGGGGAAAAGTACCGTGCAGCAAAGATAAAGGAGTAACAATTTTACAAAAGTTTCAGGGCTGGTCTCCGAATTGTCAATGGCGTTATCGAGCAGTTTTTCCAATTCTTTCTTCGAAATTTTTTCAACACCGAAATAAGTGGAGAGAATTTGCGACGGTTCCAACTTCAATGAATTTTCCTCTGTTGGTAATATCCCTTTAAAAGGTAAAGCAAGCACCAATTAGACATCCTCAGGGCGGAATGTTAGTTTAACCCTCTATATATGAAAGCATTTTCGTTTGTGTTCCAATGCTTAAATATATAATAGTGAAGAAGGGGTTTGGATACTACCATTCCATGGGGGAGGGACAATAGATGACAAAAGGGTGTTTAGCCACTTCCTTGCGTTGTGCAGGAGACATTCTAGGTAGCAATTCCTTAATAGTCCTTAGAAAACCCGAATTTGGCGGCATTGTGTTTTGCAGCCCCGAATTTGTCAGTTTTCGAAGGTGATGATGAACTCACTATGCATGATTAGAAAAATTATTTTCTAAAAAAAAAAAGTGACTTAAAATAATAGAATAGAAAGGGTATATCTATGAAGAAATAAGTTCGAACCTTTTGATTTCTTCTTTGCCCGTAATTTGGGGCTAACATCTTCATCAGGTAGGAAATCGGAGTCGTCATCAGCTCCAGGAGGCATCTCAGCAGGTGGATTGCTTTGAACTCTGGACCTAGTCCATGATGACGGACTGTCACATGGTTCACTAATACGTACTTGCTTTGCTGTGAATGCAAATCAAAGGAAAGATATATGAGACAAAGACAAAAAATATAGAGAGTAACTAAAAAGGTATATGCACAGAGTACAAATGTGTGAGACAAAACACAAAAGGAAATCTACAAATTAGGACTGAAACCTGATCATTCATTAATTTTCTTACGAATTAACTATTTTAATATCGTAAGAGGGGATCTGAAAAGGTATATTGGCACAGTCAAAAGATATACTTAAATAACAGAAAATATGATACGTATGAAAAAATCCTAAAATTATTAGGACTGAACCCTGATGATTTACTAATTTTCTAATGAACTAACTATGAACTTAACTAGAAAAATCAACAGATCTGTACTAATCTACAAAATATCATTTTTGATTTGGAATACAAAATGAGATTAATGAACTTATGCTTGCTTGCTAATTTTTTTGTTCGCATTTTGTCTGGATCGCTCAATTCAGACGATCTGTGAGACGAATTGATCTGAGATGCGATTGTTCTAAGAGAGAATTGATCTGAAAGATCGATGAATTTGGGAGAAGGGTTGAGTGGAAATGATTTTTTATTTTTTTTTTTGGGGGGTGGGGGTGGGGGGGGGTGTTGCGGTTGTTTTTGGGGGGCAGCGAAAAAGCGTGGAGTGAAAAATGATTTTGCGGGGGAAATGCACGGACCATGTTGGGAGTAGAAAATTTAGGGTCCAGACCTCTAAGAATGTAAGATTTGCTTATTAAAAGGAATGTTATAAATTAAGATTTTCGAAAAAAAGGTATATTAAGATAAGGTTTAGGTATAATATTTTTATAAAAAAGTATATAGAGAGCAACAAAGTTGATAAACAAATATCAAAAAACAATCAAGACATATCAATTCAAAATAAAGGAAAAAAATGTCACTATGTCAGTCAAACCAAAAAAGAAGGTAGATAATAACAACACGCATCAATTCAACATAAATGAACACACAAACAACAGCAAAGAGTGTATTGCTATGAATTCAAGTCTTCAACACACATACAGGAATAAAAGTATTTAATTCAACAAAATGTATAGGAAGCAATTGTAAACATTCATCATCAGTACAAACACATAAATCTCTAATCTCTATGAATTAAACACACTATGATTCTGGTACTAGAATGAAAAAATATACAAAAAGAAAGTTGCAAAAGCATCAATATTTACTTAATGAAGAAGACTGAAAAATGCTTGATGTTCACTATAACCCTGCAAAAAAAATAGAAGGGGCATGAATAACCAAAAAGGTATATTGAAAAATATGAAAAGTATATTTAAAAGGTGCTTTACTTTTTTTGGCGTTTTGTCTTTGAATTTTGAAATCCAATCTTATCTGTTTTTCTCTTTTTGGGCCGACCGTATGCTCCAGTGACCAAAGGGTTTTTCACGACAGCTTGCGAAGCGGGCAAAACAGAAAGGGTAGCGCGTTGATCATCTAAAATTTTGTAGCTATATGATCCAGTGATTGCTGAGGAGCTACTAGATTCATCAATGTTGTTCTTTTCTGAAATAGTGCTTTAGATTTCATTTTTGCGGCTTTGTTAACTAGCATTTTCAACGCCTTAATTATACTATTTTCAATTTCATTGGCGCAGGTCCCTAGCTCGGATAAATCTATCAAAATGGGATAGAACCTCGAAAACATTCCTCGTAACTGTCGGATTTTGCAACAGGTTGGGATGACGCATTTCTATTAACAATAAAATCTAACTTATAACTCTTGCACCATCTCCTGCATATATATTTTTCAGGGCAAACAAGTACGCCTTCTTGCCTGAAAACTGTGAGTATATGTCTGCAAAGAATGCCCTGGCATCCAAACATCAAGCAGCTGTAAAAATAATCTTGGCCGTGCCTATTAATGATGACGGTTATCTCACGTTTGGAAATCACGTAGCGAACCTTGTAAGATATACAATCATTTGATGTTGATTGGTTATCTAATAACTAAAATTCAGGGTTTGTAAAAGTTCATTTTGGAATTTCTAAACAATTCTAAAGGTGTAAAGCGACACGAATTGGGTTTCATATGGCTAGTGACTTGAGGATTGGATCCTGTTGAGGGTGCATCTCAGATCCTCCTCTTCCTCATTATATAGCAATTTTCTGAGCGCATGGTCGACTTGAGGCATAAAATCCCTTAGAAGGGTGGTTTTCGTTACGAAAGCATTAAAAAATGCGTTTATTGATTCGCTCTGCTGTGTCGTTGATATTCCCGCCCAGAATTTATTCTTTACAAATAGTGGAACCCATTTTCTCTGGAGCGCATAAATATCATCAAACCATTTGGCATCTTTCAATTTTTGTTTTATTACTGCATAAATTTCAGCCCATCGATTCTGAAAAATAAAGGTCAAAAACTTATTAGTTATACGAAGTAAACAAAAGGTATATTGAAAGATAAAAAAAGTATATCATACATACTAACCCTAAACCCTGACCCACTAAGTTGTAAAAAAGGTATTGAGAGTAATGAAAAAGGTATGTTACATAAAATTGAAGATACAGAGAATGTACAAAACTTAAATGTCTTGAATACTAAAAAGAAAAAGGATCACCGACCTCAAATTCATACTCTGTTTCAGACTCATAAACAACATTTGACACGTTGGTTGATATTGCTTGTTTGTCAGAAACGCCACCCAGATTTTAGTCACCTTCCCCAATATATTCCAGCTTTTGGGAAAAACTTTTTTCAAAGGTGCCACAGATCGACTGACATTGATCAGTAATTATTGTATCCGGAGCTTTCCCAGCAAAACAAACCATCCATTTGTTGAACTACAATTCATATGTGTCCATGTTTTCGTCTACCAAAAGGGCACAACCAAACAAGATGGATTGGCCAAAATTATTTACACCCACAATTGGGGAGAATGGCATTTTGTATTTATTTGTTAGATACGTCGTATCGAACGTAATTGTTGGGAAATTCATAGCCATGTACGTTACATGCGCAGCGGAACCTATGGATTTAACCCACCCTAGAATCTACGTTAAGGAAATAAAAGTACGAGATTAACTATTAAAATTTATACCTCGGATCTTCCTGATCCGCGAGACGAAGAACGGATGTAAGTCTGAACTTTTCTGACTTGCAACCTTCTCCTTCCTGAAGCTCGACTCGCGAATCTCCTTGCTCTCCTAGGGATGAAGATTGTTCGCTCGCAAGTTCTCAAGTTAAAAAACCTCTACTCATATATACGCGAACTCCAGACGCACGGAATAACCAGCTCGGCTAGACAAGTCCGGATATACTTTTTGAAAATCTCTCAAAACTTTCTCACTCTTTTCTGTGTAATAGACGGCCTCTAAGGCTTCTGAATTGTGTCTAGAATAGAGATACTCTGCCCTTCTATTTATACTAGAGAGAGAGACGAACGATTGCTCAGTTACCATAACTAAAAACCCTAATCTGCGCCTATTCCATTGCCAACGGAATAGATATTTCCATAATGAAATACTTGGCAGCTAAAGTTATTACAGTTTCCATATATATTTCGTTGGGGACGGAACTATTCCGTTGTCAACGGAATGACACTATTTTGATCAATCAATTATCCAATAATTGATTATTTCGTTCACCAATTTATACATCATATGTATAACTATTTTGAGGCATATTCATCCGTACGAATGGAGTTCATTGTGTGACCGTGTAGGTTCCATTTAACGCTGGCAACGATCTTCGAAAGATCGTAAGTCATGAGTAACCTCTAGACTGATGTTATGACTACCATGTTAAGTGAAATGATCAGCGATCATAAATTTATCTGAATAGACATTTACTTATTCTTTTTGTTCTACGATATATGTCTTGATCACAAGATATGGAAGTATGTCATCATTGAGTTTGATTAAAGTATCTTTCCTGATCGGAAATTAGACTGAGTAAATACAAAATGATATCAACACATGTTAATCCATTTTGAGCATGTCCATGTATTTCCTTCAGTCCTAGTTCATTAGGGGGCCCAGAGAGATCTCCCTCTTAACGAGAGGAACAAATCCCATCTTGGTCACTCACATTCCTTGTCATGATTCAGTGCATACATAATGATGACACTAATATTCATCCCATTACGGATGATGTAGGATTATATTAAAGTATGCAGTTCCACATACAAGAATCCATGGTGACCTCAGGTCGTAGGAACAAGCACACTATTCATATAAGAATCACTAATGACATATACCATGCATATTCTCATAGTGTGGTCAGTCCAGTACGTGTTCTCTAACACATACCTATATTCCAGGCTTGACATCTCTATGTTCACGATCAGCAGAATATGATCATCCAGCCTACGAATATACTAGTGTTGATATGTAACTTCTTAACTCAAGTATGTCTATCTCTATAAACATCCTACATATCACTAGGGACAATTTAGAATGTCATTCGTTGGTTCACAGTTCTACTATCAGAATCACGTATTCTAATGACGTGAACCCGAAGTGTCATTCTTAGTTGATATATGATTTATATTCACAACCCATACACACAGATATATAAGAAACAATATTTATTGAATAAATAATAATGTAATACATAATCCATTTCCTAGGGCAAATACATTTGGCCTAGGTTACTAATCCTACAGTAACAACATCGCCGAAGAGCTGGTAGTCGGCCCTGGAGCGCACATCAGACCAAAACACATTTAGCATATGGCAATTGTCGTTAATTGCAACAGTGTAGAAAAATTGGGACATTCTTCTTGCTTCCTATTGAGAAAGGACATGTGAGCTTCAGCGTCACCACCTTTAATCTTCAGTTTACGTTGCGAGCTAGAAAATTGTGGAGATGCTTGTTAGTATATTTGCAATTCCCATATCCGCCACCTTGGACAATCGCGCAATTTATTGAATTTCACAATGGTACATTCGCTTGATCATGCATTTCCAATTGTTTCTTGATGTGTAGCGGAATTTCTCTGTTTCGGCGAACCCTCATTCTTCCAGGAATAAGCTCATGCTTATGCTCGAAAATAATCTGAGCAATGTACCATTTGCCATTTTCATTGTGTTTTAAAACCATACGCGCCTTGCAATCAATTTTTAAAATCGGTTTATTACTTAAGGGTTTAGCTTTCTTGGTTTTATATGTCCTTGTTTTATTGCAAGTAAGATTTTGACGAATTTTTTTACCGAGCTTGTTATGAGAGCTGCCTTTGACAACTTCAAACCCGTTTAAAACGGCATAGTCTTGTAGTAATCCAAAGCTTGATCAATTATTTTGAATTTCATGCCGACAACAGGGGGATTGAGAATGCAGCTGCATTTTTGGTAGTTTCGTTGTCATCATCATCATCGGAAATGCTCTCATCCTTTGTTTCGTTGTCAGAATTTTCTTTTTCGGTACTTGAATCGATCTCTTCTTACAAAAGGCCACGGGCGTTATTGGACCATAAATGTCGGTATGCACCAACTCGAGAGGACCTCTTGCTCGGTATCTTGCCTTCTTTTGGAACGAGACTCTTGCATGTTTACCAAGTACACAACCTTCACAAAAACTAGCCGTATAGTCCATATCCGATAAACCGTGCACCATGTTCTTCTTTGTCAATTCTCTCATGCTACCGTAATGCAAATGTCCGAACCGTAAGTGCCATAACGATGCCTTGATACATTTTCTGCACAGTTCTAAGGTTGAGCTTGTACATTCAGTTCTTGGCCATCTCAACTCGCGCAACTAATGGGCATCCCTTGTCTTTTAATAACAACACTCGGTCTTTCAGTAAAACCGAGTATCCCTTCTCTGACAATTGTCCCAAGCTAATAATATTGCTCTTCATCTCAGGAACATAGTACATATTTTCAATATATCCTTCTTTACCATTCTTTTGATAGAACCGAATTTTGCCTAGGCCCTTTACTTGGACCTTTAATGCATCACCAAATGGCACGTGCCCATCGTCTATCTTCTTCATCTCTACAAACAGGTGTTCGTGTCCACACATGTGATTGCTCGCGCCAGTGTCGAGGTACCATATCGTGTCGCTATTGGATGTGGTGTCTTTGTGTGCAAGCATGAGGATGCCATCTTCTCCCTCCTTTTCGGCTATGTTGGCGTTTTCCTTCACCTTTTTCTCGTCCTAACATTCTTTCGCTTAGTGTCCGTACTTTCCGCAGTTGTAACACTCAACATTTGCTCGACTCGAATTGCCTCCTCGTCCTCGACCACGCCAATTTTGCTGACTCGGTTGATATTTTTCTTCGGAATTGTAGCCTCGGCCTTTATTTCGACCACCATTTCTACCGAACCCGCGACCTCCTCGGCCGCGTCCTCTTCCTCCATTATTCTCGACATACATCACCTTGTCCTCCTTTATGGTTGCCTTGGCTTGTAGAACTTCCTCGAGTGATTCCATCTCCTTCCTTTTCTTCCGTTACTCGTGTGCCTCGAGTGAACCCGCAAGTTCGTCAATGGTCATTTCATCTAAGTCTTTCGACTCTTCAATAGCGCAAACCACATTTTCGAAATTTTCGATCAGCGACCGTAGAATCTTCCCAACAATCCTTGTGTCGGTTAGGGTCTCTCCATTACCCTTAAGCTTGTTTGCCACTGATTACACGCGCGAGATGTATTCGGAGACTCCCTCCGATTCCTTCATCTTCATGGCCTCCAACTCGCCTCGTAAGGTCTGGAGCCGCACTTGCTTCACTCGGTCGGCACCCTTGAATACTTTCTCTAAAAAATTTCATGCCTCCTTAGAAGTTTCTGCACCGGCAATTTTTTTGAATGCAGATTCATCAACCACTTGGTAGAGGTAGTAGAGTGCTTTCTTATCTTTCTTGCGATTGTCCTTCAACGACTTCAACGCGGCGCCCTTTGTTGGAGTTGGATCCGGTTCTTCATAACCGGTCTCCACCGTCTCCCATAGATCCTCCGATCCGAGAAGCGCCTTCAATTGGATACTCCAATTATCGTAGTTCGACTTCATCAATCGCGGCAACGACATCTGCCCAAAAGACATACTTTGACTCGTATTCGCACCTCCAGAACTCGTCATTCGCTCTAATACCAATTTGTTAGTATATATTTTGTATAGAATTTCTAATATGGATTCTATTATCACTCAAGAAACAACTTCTTTCTCTCTTAACTCAATATTTCATTACAAGCTCTTTTTTCTTTATTTAGATAATTGGAAAGATACAACTTTGAGTAGTGCTATGATTGACACACAATTCTCTTATTTATAGACTCATACCCTAACTCAAATACATGCATGATAATAACTCATAAAACATGCATCTATAATAAATACTACATAAATAAACTAAATACATCCAACTTGGTGCATTCACCAATTGGTCTGAGGTAGGAGGAGGCTACGCCTGTAAAATTGCTAGTATGTTAAAATGTATCCAATCGTGAGAGACGAGGCATCTATCTAGCTTGCTAAAAGTTGGTGTGGGCCTTTTACTAGACCAGGTAAACTTTCGTCCAGTGAGGCTTATTTCAATAAGCATTAGCGAGTTCAGCGTATCATTAAATGCTAAAATGGACTCAAGTGTGTGGTTGATGCCCCTAGATTCCTCCAGGTTACAAATGAGGTTAAAGTCGCCCGTTATAATTCAGGGAAGCTCATTGAGCTCTCTGGTGGCGGAGAATTCAAGCAAAAGATCTTTTTTGAGAGTTACATCAGTCAATCCATAGACATTTTTAAGCATAAATGTGAAAGCATTATCCAATGTAAGGATACATGAGATAGAGAAGTGTCAAATATGTGAGGAGAGGCAAGAAAATCTGCTAGACCATGCAGTGAGAATGCCACCCGCCGAGTTGATAGCTGGCTTAAGAATGGCATTATTGAATCTTGGGGGGGGGGACACGTGTGTGCAAAGAGGGAGTGCTCATTCCATTTTGTTTCTTAGAGGCATATGAGGTTGCAGCAAAATGTCCTAAGCAAGTTCATAACTACATTACACTTGTTTGGGTTGTTGGGAAATCCATAGCCATGTACGTTACATGTGCAGCGGAACCTATGAATTTAACCCATCCTAGGATCTACGTTAAGGGAATAAAAGTACGAGATTTACTATTAAAATTTATACCTCGGATCTTCCTGATCCGCGAGACAAAGAACGGATGTAGGTCTGAACTTTTCTTACTTGCAACCTTCTCCTTCCTGAAGCTCGACTTGTGACCTCCTTGCTTCTCCTAGGGATGAAGATTGATCGCTCGCAAGTTCTCAAGATAGAGAACCTCTACTCGTATCCACGCGAACTTCAGACGAACGGAATAACCGGACTTAGCTAGACAACTCCGGAAATACTTTCCGAATATATCTCAAGACTTTCTCTCTCTTTTCTGTGTAATAGACGGCCTCTAAGATTTCTGAGTTGTGTGTCAAATAGATAGACTCTACCCTTCTATTTATACTAGAGAAAGAGGTGAACGATTGCTCAATTACCATAACTAAAACCCTAATCTGCGCCTATTCCGTTGCCAACGGAATAGGTATTTTCATAACAAAATACTTGGCAGCTAAGGTTATTACAGTTTCCATATATATATTCCGTTGGGAACATAACTATTCCGTTGCCAACGGAATGGCACTGTTTGTTCAATCAATTATCCAATAATCGATTATTTCATTCAACAATTTATACATCATATGTATAACTGTGTTGAGGCATATTCATCCCGTAGGTTCCATTTAACGCTGGCAATGATCTTCTAAAGATCGTAAGTCATGAGTAACCTCTACACTGATGTCATGACTACCCATGTTAAATGAAATGATCAGTGATCATAAACCTATCTGAATAGACATTTGCTTATTCCTTTTGTTCTACGATATACGTCTTGATCACAAGGCACGGTAATATGTCATCCTTGAGTTTGATCAAAGTCTCTTTCCTGATCGAGAATTGGACTGAGTAAATACAAAATGATATTAACAATACATGTTAATCCATTTTGAGCATAGCCATTCATTTCCTTCAGTCCTAGTTCATCAGGGGGCCCAGAGATATCTCCCTCATAACGAGAGGAATAAATCTCATCTTGGTCACTCACATTCCTCGTCATGATTCAGTGCATACCTAATGATGACCCTAATGATCATCCCATTACGGATGACGTAGGATCATTTTAAAGTATGCAGTTCCACATAAAGGAATCCGTGGTGACCTCAGTTCATAGGAACAAGCACACTATTCATATGAGAATCACTAATGACATATACCATGCATATTTTCATAGTGTGGTCAGTCCAGTACGTGTTCACAAACACGTACCTATATTCCAGGCTTGACATCTCTATGTCCATGATCAGCAAACCATGATCATCCAGCCTGCGAATATACTAATGTGGATATGTAGCTTCTTACTTGAAGTATGTCGATCTCTATAAACATCCTACATATCACTAAGGACAGTTTAGAATGTCATTCGTTGGTTCACACTTCTACTATCATAATCACGTATTCTGATGACGTGAACCCGAAGTGTCATTCTTGGTTGATATAAAATTTACATTCACAACCTATACGCACAGATATATAAGAAACAATCTTTATTGAATAAATAATAATGTCTTAATACATAATTCATTTCCTAGTACAAATACATTTGGCCTAGGGCACTAATCCTACACGGGTTTCCAAGCCCTCTCACATTCCAAGATATTAAAGTAAGGTTGTCTAAAGCCATTTAAAACGAGAACATAACGCAAAACCCCCTAGAGGGGATGATCCCTTAACAGAGGTCATAAGCCAAGTCAGGAAAGATATGAAGAAAGGACAGCTAAAGAGAGTGTAGCCAACTTGGAATGGTTCATTCCCCACATGTAACACCCTAAAAGAGCCATTTCCCCATTGGGAGTTGTTAAAATGATTAGCCAACGTAATGCTGCAATTAAGTTTACTATTTAAAAGAAACCATAGCCAATTAAAGCAAAGAACTTAAGGTAAGTACAATTATAATGTTGCAGCAAGGCCTGAAGAGCAACTTTTCACAAAACTTCCACTTAGGGCTAATAAAACATTTGTAGTAATGAAAGCAAAATAGATTCAAATCTCAACGAGGCAAGTCGGAGCCAGGAAACAAAACATGCAACATATGAATAAACGTAGTAATTAAAAGATTTTTAGATTCAAGGATAGAAATGGGGTAGCTAAAAATATAAAAGATGCTATAGATACACCAGAGAAAGGATAGAAAAAATAAAAATATGCAAATAAAATTACTGGCACAACTAAGTTCATTCATAATACTTTCATGCAACCAATACAGTCAAATTCCATACCTCAAAAACCGCACCAGATTCCAACACAATGACATCCATAAAGAAACCACAAAATTCTCATGTAACCTAACCAAAATAATGGTCACCATGACCAGAGAATCTAATCTAAAATAGTGCCAGCCAAACATGTGAAAGAAAGGCAAACTAAAATTAAGAACAAGAAATAAAGTAAAACAACAAACCAAACTAGAATATCTAGGTGATAATATTATCATAATAACTGATAAATGTTAAAAGGACCATATACAGTCATTAGATGCCGGAATCACCGAACATGCCTTGAGGCGGCATGGCTTCGTCATTAAGCTGAGTCTCTACCACTCCTGGTTGAGTGATCATCTCGTCCACCGGCCCATCTAACTCCACTTCACCCTCAACAGTACCCGCCTCAACCCACTAAGCATTGTCAATTTCTACTCCATTACCAAGTGTGACCTCGGCCCCACCTTGTAGTGCCTCCTTGAAGAATTTATCCATCCTTCCAAGGGACAATTCAACATTAGCACTATTGTCGGGAAGACCCATCTCCACCTCATGATCCTCACTTTCCATGTGAGCCCTCAAACTGCCCAAATTACTCATCCCTAACTTGCCCTCCCCCAATACACCCTGATCGTCTGCCTCATGAGGCTAAAGAAGCTGACCCTCTTCAATGTCATCATCAAGAGGGAGGTTTGTTGAGATTGTATTGCACTTTGAGAGCCTCAATATACTCCAGCGTAATTTCTTCTAAATTGGCGCCACAAAAGAAAGCAATTTGCTCGGCTATTGGCTCATCAAGAGGTAGGTTAAACAATTTCTCTAAGTCGAGAGTAGATAGTATTGCTTTCTTAACCGCAAAAGAGAGTCTGGTTGTTGTCACTTTTGGTGAGCGAGTTTTTGGAATGAATTGTTCAAGAGCGATGGCTCTAGCCCCATTTCTATTGCCCCTTCTTGTAATGGAGTCAACATGGGACGGGCCATCCAGATTACTAGCATGAATGAGATGAGTTGGAGGAGTGTGAGGAGTCAATTTGGGGGAGATTGCCTCAGGATTAGCATCAATCACCATCATGTCCATTGCCTTTCTCTTCCTAATTGGCTTCTCATTCATCAATAATTCATTACTCGAAATAATCTTTTGGGATGCAAATTGAAAAGGAACATTAGAAGCTAAAGGGTGGTTAGTTGCTTCAGAAGCTAAATTAAGCTCATCATCAGCCTTAGATGCCTTAAGCTTTGAGATTATACTGATTAGTTTAGCCTTTGTATTGGCAGGCAAAGAGCACTTGAGGAGAATCCACAGAGCGACTAACCTCACCCATCTGTTGAGACTTAGAGGATTGCTTAATATAAATTCCTTCACGAACCCTTTGAAATATTCATCAGTGGGAGCATGATCAATAGGCATTGAGACCTTAAATGATTCATCCTTCCAGCTAACAATATCTATAGGAATATCATTGCCAAGGCCATCACAAGTGGTTAAGATACATTCTGGTATGGCCCCTAAATCTTTAACTAAAGCAACAACTCGCAATTTCTCAAGAGATCAGATATTAATAAGTGGATCATGATACTTAAAACGTCCAAAAGTACTCACCATACCTTTGATTTCACTCGTTCTCCATGAGAAGGTAGGCATATTGAGAAAATCTAGCCAAGCCCTCATAGAGTATGCTTGATTAGATGCCTTGGTAGCTCTTGTCCATGGGTAAATGGCAAAACCCTGGATTGCAAAATCATAGGGTGGATATTTAGAGAACTAAGAGGGGGTTAGTGGAGATGGGAGTAGAGCAACATATTTGGTACCCGAGAGGTGAGGCACTCGGGGCTTGTCACCCCTAAGTTCTTTGCATTGCTCGATCATTCCTCTAACATACTTGAGATTACGATAGACCACTACTCTTGCATCGATTACGACACAGGAATCATACCTCAGAAGATCTGCATCCACCAATTCAGATGATTGGAAATGGTACTGCAAGCTTTCTGGCCTAAATTGGGGAAGATGCTGATTTTTCAGATGAGGCAGAGCAGCTAAAGGATCGGACCTGGAGGTGAGCTTGAGTTTACTCTTGCAATTGCGGAGTATGCGGCCCCCCTGTCGCAATTGGCACAATAACATGGGTATTGACAATCCTTCACAACATGTCCCTCTTCGTAACAGTTCAGACACCGGTTGTGCCAAGCACGAACCGACATGTTAGGGGGAAAGCATAACCCCGCCGGAGCTTTGTGCCTCTTTTTAAGTGTATCAGCAAAGGTAAAGTTGGGGTTAGGTCTCCGAGGAGGAGCAACATGATTAGGGTTTGATGTAGATTAATTAATCTCTGGATTTGCGAGGTTAATAGGAGATGGTGCGAATCCAGATTTATTCGAAAGGGAGGGGAGAGGTGGGATTTGTGCTAATTTGGAGGGGTTAGTGCGAAAATGGCGGTGACGGCGAATTAGTGGGACAACCTGAGAGAAGCTTTCTTTTGACATGAAGGCTTGAATGAAATAGAGAGAAATAGAAGGGCAGTAGTGCGGAGGGGGTGAAGAAGTTTCCAGCTATGGCTTTGACCTTTGAACGATGCATGTGCCGCGTAGCTTTTGCATTGGGGGGATTGATTGCCGTTTTGGTGAATTGCCGGCGTTGGTAAGTAAACCAACCTCTGCCCAACGCAACGAGTCTTCTTCTCCCCATGAGGGGAGAGAGCTTGCGTAGATCTACATAGCTTCGTTTCAATTACAATTATATTGAATTAATATACCATCTAAAATTTGTTTAGATTAGTATAACAACAAAACCCAATTATCTAGTAGGGGGTGACTATTCTGAGCGACTCTTTTCTTCAATTGAGCGGACATAAAAACTATTCTTAAATTATATCCATTTTGTCCCTTTGTATTGTCATGCTTAAATCAAGACTTCTTAAATGATTAATTTTATTACTCACCATAAATAAACAAATTATTATAGCAAGAATTGTTGCAGACATAAACGTGCATGGCAAAAAAGAAAAGAAATTAATGTAAGTTTTTAATCAAATATTTTTATAAAGGGATAAATACATCATTAGTCCATGTACTTTAATTGAATGCACATTTAATTCATGTACTTTCAATTTGGTAATTTTAGTCATGTACTCTTAAAATAGTGCCACAATAGTCCCTGACTTAACGGAATAATTTAACCTTGTTAATACCTTTGTAAATGACCATTTTGCCCTTATTTTTTTGAATAAAATATTTCTATTATTTTTTTCGTTGTCTCTTTCTTTCCTTCTCTTTTCTTCTTGTTCATTTGAACAGAGACCGGAAACCCCACAACCGGGATCCGCCATCACTTTTTTTCCGCTTTCTTTTTCTCTCCCCTCAGTAAGCTCTTTTCTCATAGGCTTCTTACTAATTTCTTTTTTTGTCATTCATCGCAAATTGATCAATTAGCCTCTCTTAATTTAGGTTCCCTCAGCCAAACGCCTTCACCTGAATCCCTCAGCTCGGCGCCCCTCCGCTGCCGCTTCTCTTCTCCCCTCTAAGTCTCTCTCTCAAATTGGGTTATTACTAATTTTTCTTTTCTTATTTTGCAATTTGAGAGATTAATTGGTAAATTAATTCGGATTATATTATATTTAGATTAATTTAGTGATTAATCTAGATTTAAATTAATGTGAGAAATCAATTGATTTTGGCTTCCTTTGATTGAATTGAATCAGCTTGTTGTACCGCGTACCAGTGAAATCTCCTGCTTACCACAGCCGCACAAGACAAACTTTGGGATTATTGTGATGCTGTAAAGACATGAAATTCCGGTACAATATTTTAAGAGATTTCTCTCTTAAAAACGACATTGTTGATCCAATGATTCATGAAGGAAAGTGATCACTTCAAATGAATTAGCACGCAATATAGAATATGTGAATTACCATGCAATATAGAATATGTAACTCAAACCGAAAAGAAGATTTTTCCTCTAAAGATAGAAAAAGAAAATAGTGAGCTGAAAAGTGGGACGAAATCAAGGTTTGTTAAGAACATGGTTATTGTTTTGAACTATCAGGTGGAGTTTTTGGAGCTAGGTCAAGAGATGAAATTTGACGAAACTGAAAGGTTTTTTTTCTTATTTCTTGCTTTTAATTATTGTTGTTGATTGAACGATTAGTTAAATTTCTTGCTTCTAAGTTTTGTAGCTAAAGAGATTTATTTTGTTATTGTACTTGTAGAATTTCATGAAATTATTATCCTTGTACTAACAGATAATGTGTATTAAGATAATTTTTATTTGATAAAAGTATATTTAAATGTATATGTAAATGTAAGATGCAGTTCAAAGAAAAAAATGTAAGATTTTTACATATAAAGAGACACCATATACATAAGCCAAAACCTTTACAACACAATTCCTCATACCAAATTTACATCCAATATCTCAATTTATGTCCAATGCACCAACATGTACATCCAATACCTCAATTTTTGTATATAATTTACAACCACAAGAACACGTGCAGTACCTCAATTTACATGCAGTTTGCATTCAACAACTCACCAATGTCCTATCTACAATGTTTATGAGATATAATTCTCCTAAAGAAGATGAGTGAAAACAACTACAGGCTTCCTTCTTGGTTCAGACTTCAGATGCTTCCTTTAGTGCATTTCTCTTCGCATGTTGGCTTTTGCCTAATATGAAAAGAAAATAAATAAAAAATGTTACATATAAATGTGACTTCACCGCTCTGCAAGTACATTTTAAAACCTAGTAAAGTTGATTCAAACAGTATGAAACTCACAATCAATCATAGACTACAGCTCCTCTGCTCCTGCCTAAACCCTGAACCCTGAATTATGAGCATAAAAGTGGAAGCTGAGCTTTGAAAAATAGCTAGGATATAGAACAATGGGATTAAAAGCCAATCAATTTAGAGCTGGTTAATTGGGTATATAACAATTAATCATTCATGCTTCAATTGTGAGCTGGAATCGAGGATAGAAAAATAGTTATCTTTTTTATCAAACAGGAAGTACCAACCCCAGTTTCACTACCAATATCTTAGTACTTGTGTCAAACTTTTCCGTACTTTAAAACCCTAATTTCAGTACCAAACTACCAGATTCAGCCAAATAACACAATTCAATGAATAAGTCAGATTCGTAAACGGAAATGGTCCCTTTCAAGAGAGAAGACGAGGGATGTGAGTGACAGCGAGAAGAGAGTGAATGTTCGTCTAATTCGCAAGAGAGAAGAAGAGGGATGTGACCGACAGAGAGAAGAGAAACGGTCCCCAAACACCAAACACTATTTTCAACCAATCAACAGTTCTTTCCAACATCCGTCTATTTAGACTCGACTTAACGGGTCGGAGTTTGGTGGGATTATAATAGACCCGTTAAGGATGAAAGTCGAAACGCACGCAATCATTTCTTTCTTCTCTCTCTCATTCAGAAATTGAGAATAAACAAATCCGAATTCAATCCTGTGACATCACCTGAATTCCCTTCTTCTTCTACTTCTTGTAGGGTTGGTTGAATAGTTTGTTCTGAATCGGGTTTGGGCAGAGGAAGAAAAGGCTCTTTTGATCTGCTTTTGGAATCAAATTTCACGTGAGAAGCAAAGTCCTTTGGCTTGGCTGGCTTCTTTTAGGTACCTCATAACGCTAAATTTTTATCCCATTTTTCCTTCTTTTGAGTTCGTTTGTAAGTGAAAACAAAGTTCAATCTCCATTTTCCACTCATTTCTCTCGTGTTTTTACCGATTTAATACTTCTTCAGTTCGCTTATCCGGTAGAGGAAAAACCGAGAAATCCAATCCTCTGAGCTTCCATACACCAATCAAAACCAAAACGGAGTAAACAAAGCCACGCAAATCCAGACTAAAATGACGGAAAAACCTATAGACAACGACAGAGGCGATGCTTTCTCCACGGATTGAGTGACTTTGAGAGGGATCCTGATATGCTTTCTCGACGGATTCTTCGTCTAATTCGCAAGCAGACCTTTCGTATGGAGATGAGGCGTGATTCGTGGGCTTCGTCGACAGGGAATGGTGGGTAGCGCGTTCCATAGAGACAATGATGTCGGAGAGAGGAGAGGCGGTGGAGTTGTCCGACGAAAGTGATCGGAGATCCGATGAGGGGCAGAGCGGGCGAGGATGGAAGGGGTCTGACTCTCCAATGGCTTCTCTGTTCGCAGAAGAGAACAGAAAAAGAAAGAGAAAGAGAATGAAAAATAATAATAAAAATATGTTTTTTTTAATTTAAAAACAAAGGGCAAAATGGTCATTTGCAAAAATTATTAATGGGGTTAAATTATTCCGTTAAGAGAAATTATTCTCGGTGCCCAGAATTTGAAACGCCAATTAGCGCCAATAAGAGCCCCGTCCCATTTAATCAATCGGCCCGTTCATTAAGGCCAAGAGTCTGTGGGTTCATCTTAAGCCGCAAGAATAACTTACCCGCAAATCATCGTCCAGCCCGTCGAGGGCTATTATCGCTTTCCTTAATTTCCTTTCGCGCTTCATCTCTCCCCTTTTCTCACAAATTTCGATTATTCTCATGAATTTCCTTTAAGTTTCGAGAGATTTCTTTATTGAATTTTTATCGATCTAATTCTGATTTTGAACACGGATATGACTTTTTGTTGAGATCGGAAACTGTCGAAGATTTGAAATTCTACGTTTAAGCTTCAGTCAAAGGTAAATCGTATATTTTACGATTTTTTTTTCTTATTTATTACGGATCTATTGCTTTCATGTTGTTATTTTTCATCCTGATCTGAAATTGTTTATATTTGTGTTGTATGATTTCAATTTTGATAAATCCACTAGTTCAATTCTTATTTTTAGAATCAGTTTTTTAAACGATTTTGATTTGTAATTATCTCAATTGTGATATAACTTGGTCAATTTAGCGAATCTTTAATTTATCTGCGTTTTCAGATTTCTAGCATATACCTTTAATTATTAACAACATACCTTTTTATAAACATTCTCAGCATTATGATGGATCAAGTAGCTTTTTCTTTTCATACATTATCAATTTTGTACATCATCCATTTTGAAATTATGTAATTATAATTTTTTATTCCCTTTCGTGTAATATGTATTTTATAACTTATTATATGCCTTTTTTATTTGTAATTTTCAGAGCTAGATTGGAACAAGAATTGATTCTCCTTGCTACATAGTCTTTTTTTCTCCAACATTATACTATGAATCAGGTTATCATTTATGTATTCTTTTGCTAATATAATATACATTTTTGTATTTTTTTATAAACCTTTATCATGTTACTGCATACCTTTTTATTCTATTTTTATTAGTATGCACACATAATTTTTATGTGATATATATTTTACATCTTTTCATATACATATTTTCTAAAATAATGGGAGAATTCTGGAAATGCTGAAAATGAGACAGACAAGGAGGACGTGGGTTTACTTTTTGAAGGAAAAATCGGAGGCGCTTGAAGTGTTCAAAAAGTTCAAGATTTTAGTCGAGAAGATGACGGGGATGTATATCAAGGCCTTGCGATCGGATAGAGGTGGGGAGTACATGTCAACCGTATTCACGAGTTATTGCGAGGAGCATGGGATTAAGCGATTCTTGACTGCACCTTACTCCCCTCAGCAAAATGGTGTGGCCGAGAGAAAAAACCGAACCATTCTCGACATGGTTCGTTCGATGTTGAAGAGTAAGGATATGCCAAAAGAATTTTGGGCCGAGGCGGTACAATGTGCCGTATATGTACAAAATTGATGTCCACATGCGATGTTGGGCGAGTAAACACCCCAAGAGACTTGGAGCGGACAAAAGCCGACCGTATCACATTTCAAAGTATTCGGTAGTGTGGCATATGCACACATACCAGATCAAAGAAGGACTAAACTCGATGATAAAAGGAAGAAGTTCGTGTTCATCGGGTATGACGAGAAAACGAAGGCATACAAGCTCATCGACCCGATTGAGAGGAAAGTTATGGAGGAGCCGCGATACTCACATTGGAAGGCGATAAAAAGGATCCTTCGGTACATCAGAGGAACATAGTCCCTCGGGCTATACTACTCGAAGACGAACGAATATAAGTTAGTGGGCTACTCGGATAGCGATTGGTGCGGAGATGTTGATGATCGTAAAAGCACATCCGGATATGTATTTTACATGGGAGATACGGCATTCACATGGATGTCAAAGAAACAACCAATAGTGACATTATCAACATGCGAGGCCGAGTACATAGCAGCATCTTGGTGTGTATGTCATGCAACTTGGCTAAGGAATTTGTTGCGCGAGTTGAAACTGAGACAACGCGAGGCAACCGAAATACGAGTCGACAATAAATCCGCGATCGAATTAGCAAAGAACCCAGTGCATCACGAGAGGAGTAAGCACATTGATGTGCATTTTCATTTTATCCGAGAGCATGTGAAGAAAAGTGAAGTGCGACTAAGTCATGTGATGAGTCATGAACAAGTGGCTGATATATTCACGAAACCACTTCCGACGGTGTTGTTTGAGAATTATAAGGCGATGATCGGGATGAAGAATAGGCTTGAGCTTAAGGGAGGAATTTGTTGATAAGACCAAGCCTAAAGAAAAGAATATGAATATGAATGTATTAAGTTATGGAGTGCAATGTATTGTGTCATCCAAGTAATATTTAATTGGTGAATGCACCAAGTTGGATGTATTTGGTTTATCTATGTAGTATTTATTATAGATGCATGTTTTAGGAGTTATTATCATGCATGTATTTGAGTTAGGGTATGATCCTATAAATACGAGAATTATGTGTCAATCATAGCACCACTCAAAGTTGTATCTTTCCAATTATCTAAATAATAAAAAAAGAGCTTGTAATGAAATATTGAGTTAAGAGAGAAAGAAGTTGTTTCTTGAGTGATAATAGAATCCATATTAGAAATTCTATACAAAATATATACTAACAATTTTGACTGGTCAATCCAAGTCAAGTGGGGACATCGCAGCAGAGACGTGCCATTCCTCCAAATCTTCCCGAAATAATACCAGTGATTAAAGAATCTCTCAATTGGAACCCTAGCTAGAAAAACGGTCATATTTTTTTTGTACATGCAATTTGGAGATTTTGTTGAGATTTATTTTCTAAATATGCCCATGCCTTAAATTAGATCTCAAATTGAGATGTTTTGCACTTAGCAAATTTCTAAAATTACTCTTTTTAAAGCCCAAAGCACCTCTAGCTTTCTTAAACAGAGCGATTAAGAGAGAGGGAAAGACATTAAAATTCTAATCAAAACAACATACAATAAATAACTTTTCCAGTATCCACATAATTTCTTCACATTTCTAAGAATAAGCCAGACAAGGATTGAATTCTTCTACATGGGGAATCTGTTCACATCAACAAAATCATCCAAAATCGAAGAAGTTGTGGTCTTCGTCTTCATTGGCTTCTTCATCTTCATTCTAATCACGCTTTTCCTCCGATTCCTCAGACGGAGATTCGATCAATTAATCTATGAACTTGACGGCGGAATTCCCGGCCTCCACGCGAGATTCATCGCAGAATTACCCATAATCACGTATCGAAAGAATCAAGAGAGTGAAATCGTGGAGTGCTCCATTTGTCTTGCTGAATTAGAGGATGATGACCTGGTAAGAGCATTGCCGAATTGCGTGCACCTGTTCCACCAGAAATGTATTGACAAATGGCTGGCTAGATGTGGTGCATGCCCAGTTTGCCGTTCTATTGTTATACCAAACCAGGAGTCGCCTTTGAGAGTGATTATAGAATTGCCATCCACATCGGCATCAGCAACGACATCACCGATGATGTCAGCAGCGTCGACTTTCAATAGTTCGCCATTGAATATAATTATTAGTAATACTAATAATACAATGGCGTCCAGTGCGCATTCAGATGAATTTGATGACATAATTTACATGGTATGAAATTCTTAAGAGGATTGATATATGCAGATTTTCAAGGGATTTGTTTCTGATTTGTTCTTTTTTTGGAGGATTAATCATGGTAGTCTTTTTTCTAGATTTTTTGTAGCTTTTCTTTAGAAAAGTAATATCTGGAGGTTTCCAAAAAATTTGTTTATGATTTGTTCTGTTTTGGAGGATTAATCATGGCAGTCTTTTTCTTTAGATTTTTTATATGTTTTATTTAGATAAGTAAAACATCTGGAGGTTTTCAAGATATTTGTTTCTGATTTGTTCTTTTGTTTTGGAGGATTATTCATCGTAATTATTTTTAGATTTTTTGTAGGTTTGAATATTTAGAAAAGTAATAAGCGGGGAAATCGTCTTTTTTTTAGTTCTTCTGTAAGAGAATTTTTTGTTCAATTAGTGAAATCTTTGTTTCTTGATGAAATGATATTATGTACAATGATCTAAATGAAAATTTAACTACTATTGGAAAGTAAATAATCAAGCAAAAACTCCTTTTAACTGCGGCCCAAAAAAAAAAAATATAATAAGAAAACTCAAAGGTAAATGAAAGATATATAGCCCAAATTCTTTGCTTGTGAATTTACCAAAGTAGCCCTCAGTCAACGACTCGAAACATCAAACATCTATCCAGAAGTCTCACACTCGCCTCTCTCTCAAACATTTTAGGAACTTACAATTGTAGATACAAAATTGAAACTGGCAAATACCGGTATGATTCTCAAACACGAGTTAGATAATGAGCTCATGAATGAGTTTAATAATACTAGGTCAGTCTAATCTAACCTTTCGTACCAGCAGAGAGTTCCAAATCTTATGGACAGATACATTAATGAATTTAAAATACTTTTGAAGGAATTAGTTTAAACTTAATATTAATTGAAAAATAAAAATAATAAATTCAATTGTATTACGACTTTGACAACCCGATCATAAGATTATTTGTTGTAAACAATATGAATGTACATGCAGCTAAATTATCAATTCTAAAATACCAAGTCAGAAGATAATATTATGCAAATTATTTCGTGTTTTCGTTTTTACCCTTCAAAAATTTGTATTACATACACACCATTCCAGACATGTATAAAGTTATTGAACATATTGATCTCAAATTTATCATTTCTCAACCTTTACCTATGATAATAATACTGATAAATAAAGTATGGAAGTATATCCAGGCAAATAAAACTATAGTTATGAAAAATATGTAAAATAATTGACTGTAATGACGGTTTTCAAGCTAGTATTTCTGGTTTCTGTTCTAATACTCTGATGAATGAGCTGCAGTTGCAAGAAGGCCCTCAAATTCTTAATTTCTTAAAGAATAAAGGGATTTTTGCACAGTATGTAATACAAGACTTTTTTTCCCAATTTTCTCTAAATTAAATAGTCCGTGTTTGGACATCACGTAAGCTAGGTAAAAAATTTCTTAATATCTTATTGGATATGTTGCCCGTTACCAAGATAGACACCACAATTTTTAACACATAGATACATACTTTGAAGAGTTCTCTTAGGCTTAACATAATTTCTTATATATCACAATCCACATATATAAATCATAAAAGTCATCCCTTGCTTTTTTCAACTTTTCAAAATCTCAAATGTCTAGCAATGGGTTACCACCATCCGTTAATGGCCCCTATGTTGGAATTGGGAAATGTTGCAGTATTTCCCTTGCCCTTCGTGCGACGGCAATCTGCATCGGAGTCTTCTTCTTCATCCTAATTTTCTTACTCTCCTTGAGATATCTCCTATTGCGAAGACGATGGCGCCTCACAGTCAATGCACTTCAACAGACTGATGATCAGGCAGGAGCCGAGCAACTTGAACGTAACACATCCGACGTGATTGCTGAGTTACCAGCTTATAAATATGAGAATACAAAAGAGGAGACCGAAGGTGAAGAAACATGTACAATATGCTTGAGTTCTTTTGAAGATGGCGAGATGGTGAGACGATTACCAAAGTGCAAACACTTGTTTCATCAAATTTGTGTGGATGAGTGGTTGAGGTCGCATGCTACCTGTCCGGTTTGTAGAGATAACCCTAATCCTAAGTTACAGGAATTTATTGGAGCGTCTTCATTAACATTAGATGATGCAGTATAACTAGGTTTTGCTGTGTGATAATTGTGTTCTGATATATGATCATGATTTATGGTTATTTTGTAATTCTACGAATTGTTGATAACTTCATTTCTCTACTACCTATTATTTCATTTGCTTGTGTTGGGATATCTATGATGGATTTATTTAGGGCAGCCAATGTAACAAATTTACGCGGTCATAATTGTTTTTTTAGTTTGCCATTTTTTCTTATTCTTTTTTTGTTATCAAGTGTGCCATGTGTAATTGCATATTTCTGGAGGATATATATGTTTTTAATAATTGATTTTGGTAATAGTAATGGTGTTATTATATTTATTTTGACTCCTATTATTATATATCAATTATAAAAATAAATTATAAAATCTCTCACGGAGATTTTCTAATTGAGCAATAGATAAAGAAATATAATAATAATGGACTCTTGCAGGCTTGGATGAAGTTAGAATATAATTTACTTCTTTCAGGCTTGACATATTTATCACTTAAAACACCGGCCATACGTAGAAATAAGATTTGGCCCAGTGGTAAGACACAGTGATGCATGTTCAAGACTTCAAGCAGAGGCGAAGTCTTTCTTTTTGATAATATTTTGGTGGTCTCAAAAGCCAATGAAATTTATGGGTTCGAGTTTGGTTGGCACCAAAGTGAAAGTGAGGCTAATACATTCTCTGTTCAATTAAAAAAAAAGCCAATGAAATGCCTTAGAATGTATGAATTTTAAGTTCATTAATTAATTTTCATCTTTCAACTTATTCATTCTTGAGTGAGATACATGAGATCGCTGCATCAAGATGTCTCGCTATCCATTAGGTTTCTCGGAATCACAATAACGAGATTTCCTACCATTGTGCGCATTCAATTCTTCTAGACCCGAAAAGGAGTGTCCGGAATCGCTATCACGGAATGTTTCTTGAGACAATGAGTCTTGCCTAGGATCATCGCGTTATGATGGAGCCCCATTCCATAAAATCTGACTTATACTAGTTTCTTCTCTTCTAAAATTCATGATTGAATGTTTCATCAATTGTTTGTTTATGATTGGCAAATTGATGATCAGATTATTCCGCCACATTCAAAAGGAATGTTGTTCAAAGACCAAAAAGAGATGAATTGTCACGCCCCGAGATTGGAACGTGACCGTCGTATATTGTTAAAATAAATTAATAATATACGAAGCGATTTCATTCGGTTTTGAGTTGTCCAAAATACATCCGCTTCGATTTTCGTCTGAGAAAGAACTCCTAGACCGGAGGTGAACCAACCCGATCTACAAGTGGGAGAATGGAATAGTGTGTGTGATATATCCTCAAACTCCGCACAACAAATTTCACACGAGGATTCCATATGTGGAATTAAAGCTCCCCATTTTGCGGTTGTGAGAAGTGCCTCCATACCGAACCTATCTCAAAATCTTTTGGAGGGCTGCTTTTAGTTTCCCACATTATTTTGCATATATTTTGAGATAGGTTCGGTTGATTATGGCCGGACAGTTAATTTCCCATACATTCGTCGGACAATTAATTTCCCATCATTTGTCGGTTTCCACACAAGCCTGTAGGATTAATGCCCTAGGCCAAATGTATTTGTGCTAGGAAATAGATTATGTATTAAGATATTATTATTTATTCAATAAAAGTTCTTTCTTATATATATGTGTGTATGGGTTGTGAATGTATATTTCTTATATCAACCAAGAATGACACTTCGGGTTCACTTCATCAGAATACGTGATTCTGATTGTAGAACTGTGAACAAACGAATGACATTCTAAACTGTTCCTAGTGATATGTAGGATGTTTATAGAGATAGACATACTTCAGGTAAGAAGCTACATATCCACACTAGTATATTCTCAGGCTGGATGGATCATGTTCTGCTGATCATGGACATAGAGATGTCAAGTTTGGAATATAGGTACGTGTTTGTGAACACGTACTGGACTGACCACACTATGAGAATATGCATGGTATATGTCATTAGTGATTCTCATATGAATAGTGTGCTTGTTCCTACGACCTGAGGTCACCATGGATTCCTATATGAGGAACTGCATACTTTAATATGATCTTACATCATCCGTAACAGAATGATCATTAGGCTCATCGTTATGTATGCACTGAATCTTGACGAGGAATGTGAGTGACCAAGATGGGATTTGTTCCTCTCATCATGAGGGAGATATCTCTGGGCCCCCTGATGAACTAGGACTGAAGGAAATGCATGGCCATGTTCAAAATGGATTAACATGTGTTGTTAATATCATTTTGTATTTACTCAGTCTAATTCTCGATCAGGAAAGAGACTTTGATCAAACTCAAGGATGAAATATTACCGTGCCTTGTGATCAAGATGTATATCATAGAACAAAAAGAATAAGCAAATGTCTATTCAGATAGGTTTATGATCGCTGATTATTTCATTTAACATGGGTAGTCATGACATCAGTCTAGAGGTTACTCATGACTTACGATCTTTAGAAGATCGTTGTCAGCGTTAAATGAAACCTACACGGTCACACAATGAACTCCATTCGTAGGGGATAAATATGCCTCAAAACAGTTATACATATGGTGTATAAATTGGTGAACGAAATAAGCAATTATTGGATAATTGATTGAACAAAACCCATTCCATTGGCAACAGAATAGTTCCGTTCCCAACGGAATATATATGGAAACTGTAATAACCTTAGCTGCCAAGTATTTCATTATGGAAATACCTATTCCGTTGGCAACGGAATAGTTCCGTTGGCAACGGAATAGGCGCAGATTAGGATTTTTGTTATGGTAACTGAGCAATCATTCGCCTCTCTCTCTAGTATAAATAGAAGGGCATGGTCTCTCTATTGACACACAACTCAGAAGCCTAAGAGGCTGTCTTTACACAGAAAAGAGAGAGAGAGAGTTTTGAGAGATATTCGGAAAGTATTTCCTGACTTGTCCAGCCAAGTCCGGCTATTCCGTTCGAGTGAAGTTCGCGTGGATACGAGTAGAGGTTCTCTACCTTGAGAACTTGCGAGCGATCTATCTTCATCCCTAGGAGAAGAAGCCATCTCTCGAGCCGAGCTTCATGAAGAGTTTCGCGAGCCGAGCTTCAAGAAGGAGTTCTTCGACGAGCAGTAAGAAGGAGCTTGGCGAGCCGAGCTTCGGGAAGGAGACAGTTGCGAGTCGGAGAAGTTGAGACCTATATCCGTTGCTCGTCTCGCGGATCAGGAAGGTCTGAGGTAGAAATTTTAATGGCTAATCCCGTACTTTTATTCCCTTAACGTAGATCCTGGGGCGAGTAAATCCATAGGTTCCGCTGCGCATGTAACGTACATGGCTATGGATTTCTCAACAGTGGTATCAGAGCGTTCGTTAAGGAAATAATCGTCGATTACATGTTTAAAATTTAGTAAATTCTTGTATAATAAATTTTAGGGTTTTGAAAAATATTATTTCAAAACATCACGGAAATAGTTTCTGGAAATATAATATTGGATATTATGATTTTCTAGAGTTTCAAGAATTAGTTTTTCGAAATCCGTTTTGGAAACGGATCTAAAACAAAAGAAAATACGAATTTCCAGCACGTCTCCGTTTAGAACGGAGTACTTGCGTTGAGAACGGAATAGTTCCGTTCCCAACGGAATAACGCTAAATTTTGCGAGAAACCCTAATTTTGTTATACATGGAATTTAAATATAAAAATATGGTATGAGCTTTAGATCTGTGATTGTTCTGTGATGTAATCTTGTGTGTGAATGCTTGTAATTTTATTTGATATCTATGGCAATCAGTGAGTTGTCCAAAGTTGTAATTATGGCCACCTGTGAGTCGTCCAAATTTGTAAATTACCTTTTCTAGCTATAGGATAGTTGTTAGAATAGATATTATTTCAAGACTTCAAGGCAAGAGATCTTGGCCCAATCTTCGGAAGATAGCATTGGATCTTCGCACACACAATGAAGGGTTCGTTAAAGATTACTCCTGCAATCTAGAGATAGATCTAGAATTAGAAACCTCATGATCGCTCATGAGGATTACGCTCATACCATATTTAACTTAGTTTCTGTGATGTTTATATTTATAAATCTAAAATAAAATCCTTTAGAATGTTAAGTAAAGAAGTGCCCCCCATGTCACTGAAGCCCTCGGTACTTAGACAGTCTTCCATGTGGGTCATGCCAAAGCTGAGCATATGGAGGATTGTCTTTGTAAAGGAGGGTACGCAGGAAATGGCGTCTAGCATGGTCATGCCAAAGCTGAGTGTGCTGGACTCTATTTCGTTGATAATCATACATGGCTAAACTTAACTGAGCAAGCAAGTCGGACTTGGGCTCAGGGCACAAGATGGAATAATACACCGGGCATATGATGCTCATTCCATAAAAGGAGAGAGTTGTATATGATACAATTGGAAGTGTTCCTACCTAAATAGTTGTGTATTGAGGGTTGCGCCAAAGCGCACTTAATACTCAATGAAATACGGATCTTGACTCACTATGAAACCTCATTCATTTGAAGTTTCCGAATCAATACTACTGAAGGTGGTTGATTTGAAGAAAAATAGTGGGAGTACATTATAAGAAACACCAAAACAAAACAACCCCAATGAATAAATAATAATGCCACTTTACATTTTAACTTGTAGAATAATGACAAATAATAATTCAACTGGGTTGAATTTGCGATCTATCCTTGAGAAGGATAAGCTCAATGGGTCTAACTTCCTTGACTGGTTTAGAAACCTGGGAAATTGTTCTCAAGGCTGACAAAAAACTGTATGTCATAGAAGAGGCTTACCCAGAGGAACCAGAACAGGGAGCCACAAGGGCTGCCCGAGATGCGTATGCTAAATACGTTATTGACGACACGAAGATAGCTTGTCTCATGCTAGCGACCATGACCTCCAAGCTTCAGAAGCAACTGGAGGACATGGGTGCTTACGATATGATCGTAACTCTCAAGGAAATGTTCCAAGAGCAGGCTAGAGTTGAGCGCTACAAAGCGACCGTCTCTCTGGACTGACCACACTATGAGAATATGCATGGTATATGTCATTAGTGATTCTCATATGAATAGTGTGCTTGTTCCTACTACCTGAGGTCACCATGGATTCCTGTATGAGGAACTGCATACTTTAATATGATCTTATGTCATCCGTAACAGAATGATCATTAGGGTCATCGTTAGGTATGCACTGAATCTTGACGAAGAATGTGAGTGACCAAGATGGGATTTGTTCCTCTCATCATGAGGGATATATCTCTGGGCCCCCTGATGAACTAGGACTGATGGAAATGCATGGCAATGCTCAAAATGGATTAACATGTGTTCTTAATATCATTTTGTATTTACTCAGTCTAATTCTCGATCAGGAAAGAGACTTTGATCAAACTCAAGGATGACATATTACCGTGCCTTGTGATCAAGATGTATATCGTAGAACAAAAGGAATAAGCAAATGTCTATTCAGATAGGTTTATGATCGCTGATCATTTCATTTAACATGGGTAGTCATGACATCAGTCTAGAGGTTACTCATGACTTACGATCTTTAGAAGATCGTTGCCAGCGTTAAATGAAACCTACACGGTCACACAATGAACTCCATTCATATGCGATGAATATGCCTCAAAACTGTTATACATATGATGTATAAATTGGTGAACGAAATAATCAATTATTGGATAATTGATTGAACAAAACAGTTCCATTCCGTTGGCATCGGAATAGTTCCGTTGCCAACGGAATATTTATGGAAACTGTAATAACCTTAGCTTCCAAGTATTTCGTTATGGAAATACCTATTCCGTTGGCAACGGAATAGTTCCGATGGCAACGGAATAGGCGCAGATTAGGATTTTAGTTATGGTAACTGAGCAATCGTTCGCCTCTCTCTCTAGTATAAATAGAAGGGCATGATCTCTCTATTTGACACACAACTCAAGAAGCCTAAGAGGCCGTCTTTACACAGAAAAGAGAGAGAGAGTTTTGAGAGATATTCGGAAAGTATTTCCGGACTTGTCCAGCCAAGTCCGGCTATTCCGTTCGAGTGAAGTTCGCGTGGATACGAGTAGAGGTTCTCTACCTTGAGAACTTGCGAGCGATCTATCTTCATCCCTAGGAGAAGAAGCCATCTCTCGAGCCGAGCTTCATGAAGAGTTTCGCGAGCCGAGCTTCAAGAAGGAGTTCTTCGAGTCGAGCAATAGGAAGGAGCTTGGCGAGTCGAGCTTCGGGAAGGAGACGGTTGCGAGTCGAAGAAGTTCAGACCTACATCCGTTCCTCGTCTAGCAGATCAGGAAGATCCGAGGTATAAATTTTAATGGCTAATCCCATACTTTTATTCCGTTAACGTAGATCCTAGGGCGGGTTAAATCCATAGGTTCCGCTGCGCATGTAACGTACATGGCTATGAATTTTCTAACAAAGTCTATACGGTACGTCGGCGAGGTTCGGGTTTCTTGGTACCTAAAATATTAATGAACTCTTGTATCCTCCATAGGTGGTGTGTGCTATCGAAAATGTTTGCAACATAAAGGGGTCTATTTCCAGCCCGGGTCGGTTGGAGTTGTTGTCATCCGTTGAAACATGGTTCCGCAATGGCTGGGCATGTTTTGTCCTTTGCCATGATCCATTCTATCTCAGGTTGAAGGTTCGGTTTTAAGTTGGCGACGGATTTCCGAAAAATTGAGCACGCTTGGCTTCTTGGCGTGGTCCAAAGGTAAGATTTTGGGTAGTACTTGGCTCATACTACTTGCGCCCATATAGTTTTTGATTGCGAGGCTACTTTTCATAAACATTTTTTAATAACAAGAGCTTGGTTGATAGAGATTTGTTATAACTCGGGTTCAGGTAGCAGTCTTCCATTTTCTCCCTCAAAACTGGTGAATGAGATTTGTTATATCATTTATTGTTTCTGTTGGTAGCAAAGTGCCTGACATTAGAAATACTGGCATAACTTGCAAAACCGAATTTAGTAAGACTAATTTCTCTGTGCTCGAGAGTTTTTTTTAATTTCCAAGTGGCAAGTCTAGCTCGAATTTCATCAATTTGGGATTGGTAATGGCGGGGTTTGAAAGCTAATAAAGGGCACCCGAGTTACACCTCATTTTGCTTTCCTTCTTCCATCGGTCATGTGCGTAGGATATTCTCTCTTTTGTCCTCATCCACCATGTTCCCAAGCCAACACTTAGTTTTCTCTCTCCCGATTCCTTGACCCGAGAGAGAGAGAAAAAGAAATTTAATATTTCTAAGACAATGATGATTTCATTTTCATTTGCTTGGCCCGTTAGGATGAGGAGATATGCACAAAAGTTATGGGTTAGGGTTGGTGCCGTTTGGGCTAGTATGAGTCCACGGACACTTCCGCTTGAGAGCGCGTCATTTAGAAGTTGGATAAGGGGTCCCTTGCATGGACGAAAAGGTATGGGAATAATGAGCAACTTGTTGGGAAATCCATAGCCATGTACGTTACATGCGCAGCGGAACCTATGGATTTAACCCGTCCTAGGATCTACGTTAAGGGAATAAAAGTACAAGATTAACTATTAAAATTTATACCTCCGATCTTCCTGATCTGTGAGATGAAGAACGGATGTAGGTCTGAACTTTTCTGACTTGCAACCTTCTCCTTCCTGAAGCTCGACTCGCGACCTCCTTGCTTCTCCTAGGGATGAAGATCGATCGCTCGCAAGTTTTTAAGATAGAGAACCTCTACTCATATCCACGCGAACTTCAGACGTACGGAATAACCGGACTTGGCTAGACAAGTCCGGAAATACTTTCCGAAAATCTCTCAAAACTTTCTCTCTCTTTTCTGTGTAATAGGTGGCCTCTAAGGCTTCTGAATTATGTGTATAATAGAGAGACTCTTCCCTTCTATTTGTACTGGAGAGAGAGGCGAACGATTGCTCAGTTACCATAACAAAAAATCCTAATCTGCGCCTATTCCGTTGCCAACGGAATAGATATTTCCATAATGGAATACTTGGCACCTAAGGTTATTACAGTTCCCATTTCTATTCCGTTGGGAACGGAACTATTCCGTTGCCAACGGAATGGTACTGTTTTGTTCAATCAATTATCCAATAATTGATTATTTTGTTCACCATTTTATACATCACATGTATAACTGTTTTTGAGGTATATTCATCCCGTACGAATGGAGTTCATTGTGTGACCGTGTAGGTTCCATTTAACGCTGGCAATGATCTTCTAAAGATCGTAAGTCATGAGTAACCTCTAGACTGATGTCATGACTACCCATGTTAAATGAAATGATCAGCGATCATAAACCTATCTGAATAGACATTTGATTATTCCTTTTGTTCTACGATATATATCTTGATCACAAGGCATGAAAGTATGTCATCCTTGAGTTTGATTAAAGTCTCTTTCTTGATCGAGAATTAGACTGAGTAAATACAAAATGATATTAACATGTTATTATTCCATTTTGAGCATGGCCATGCATTTCCTTCAGTCCTAGTTCATCAGGGGGCCCAGAGATATCTCCCTCATGACAAGAAGAACAAATCCCATCTTGGTCACTCACAATCCTCGTCATGATTCAATGCATACCTAATGATGACCCTAATGATCATCCCATTACGGATGACGTAGGATCATATTAAAGTATGCAGTTTCACATACATGAATCCATGGTGACCTCAGGTCATAGGAACAAGCACACTATTCATATGAGAATCACTAATGACATCTACCATGCATATTCTCATAGTGTGGTCAGTCCAGTACATGCTCTCTAACACATACCTATATTCCGGGCTTGACATCTCTATGTCCATGATCAATAGAACATGATCATCCAGCCTGCGAATATACTAGTGTGGATATGTAGCTTCTTACCTGAAGTATGCCTATCTCTATAACCATCCTACATATCACTAGGGACCGTTTAGAATGTCATTCGTTGGTTCACAGTTCTACTATCAGAATCATGTATTCTGATGACGTGAACCCGAAGTGTCATTCTTGGTTGATATAAGATTTACATTCACAGCCCATACACACAGATATATAAGAAACAACCTTTATTGAATAAATAATAATGTTTTAATACATAATCCATTTCCTAGTACAAATACATTTGGCCTAGAGCACTAATCCTACACAACTTTGGTCGAGGCCTCGTGCGGGGCAGAAGTGGTTGTCTTTACGTCCAGTAAACATGACCGTCAAGCTAGCCAATTTTACACATTTCATTGCAAGGAAAGATAAATTTCCGGGAAATCGTGAGCCCAGAGAACCACCTCTAAATATGACCAATCTAAGCTATCTAGGAGAGGAACAATTTTAATTATTTTATAATTTAGTCCCTAAAATCTTAATAAATCAAAACTTATGAAATATAACTCCATTTTTGACAATTCAAGTCTATAAAAGTTTGTTTCAAAATACATATTTTAATATACTTTCAAAATTATAAAAATTAAGATTTAATAAAATAAAAAACAAATACTCTTTAATATTATTTTATACAATTCTGAGGTATAACAACATATATGTGCCGGGCTATAGAATGTTCTGACCTAATCAGACGAACCTTTCATTTATTTATAGCATCTCATACTTACACCTCTTCACCTTTCTTCTGATATTTTTTTTGTCAAAGTGAGTTTGTTCTGTTTGTGTGCGACCTTGTAGGTTCATTTAATATTGACAACAAACTTTAAGTTTATAAATCATAAGTAACCTATAGTATGACGTTATGATTACCCTAATTAAATGAATGATATGTGATGATAACTTGAACATGAATTATGTATTTTGTCGCTTTGTTAAACGATATTTATACTGATGATAAGGCATGGTTTTATGTCATTCTTATTATGATTAATTCTCTTTCCAAAATTATAATTAGACTGAATAAATTAAAAGATATTAACAAAACATGTTAATTCTTTTGTATACGGCCGTGTGTTTTCCTTCAGTCTTAATTTATCAGGGGGCCCATAGATATCTCTCTAATATCCGAGGGTAACAAATTCTATCTTGATCATTTACATTCTAACTCATGGTTTACTAAATACTCGATCTTAGCTTTTATAATTATCCGGTTAGAGACAATGTTTGACTATATCAAAGTATGAAGATATACATGCAGGATCTATGATGACCTCAAGTCAAAGAAGTACTCATACATTAGATGATGAGAAAACACTAATGACATATACCATGTATATTCTCATAGTCGGGCAATCTAAATTATATTTTCCAATATATATTTATGTTATTGAATTGATATCCAATATCCATGATCACTAAAATGTGATCCTCATGCAACGAACATACTAACATATATATATATATATATATATATATATATATATATATATATATATATATAATTTGAGATTTTTAAATATGTTTGTCTTACAAACATCTCATATATGACTGGGGATAATTTAGAATTGTATTCACTTTGATTTTTGGATTTACTATTAGAATCACATATTCTGATGACGTATAATGGACATGTTGTTCGGTTGAGGCCTATAGGGGGGTTTAAAAGGCCTAATGTGCGGAAACGTGAATATTTGTATTTTTAGGGTTTTATATTTTTATTGTTTTTAGACTTTTGTTGATGGTTGTTTGAATACTAATTAACAAAGAAAGATTAATAAAAAAAGAAATTAAAGTAAATAGAAAAAGTACAGAGACACCAAACACACGAACTTGTTGACGAAGTTCGGCGAGGTGGTTGCATTAACCTTAACCACCCGTTTACTCGCTAGCGGCGCTTACTGCGTTCACGAGTTGCCTTCTCTCCGGGACTTGCCTTGCAACTCCAATAATCACTAACAACCAAGAACGATTACAAGACCACAAACCACCGCTCGTATTACAATAACCTTGACGAATCGATGGAGCAATAACTTACAATCCGATCTTAACAACTCAACAAACAAATAGGAGAAACACACTCAAAACACCACTAATCTCACTTTAAGATTTAGAGAATATAACTAGTATTAAGAAGAGAGAATTTCTGCTTTTTATCAATGAAAATCATTTTTTTCTTCTAAGAAGGTGCCCACCCCATTTTAAATAAGGAAGGAACAGCCTTCAGAAAAGGAATCCTGCGCAGTTCCGTTGCCAATGGAACTATTCCGTTGTCAACGGACTGTAAAACGGAAGGAAGTTAAAGCAAGATATTCTTCCCAACGGCTAAATATCTAATAGTATGTTGCCAACGAAATAGGTCCGTTGCCAACGGACTATACAACACAAATCGACAGCCGATTTCAAGGAGAAAAAATCTTCAACGGGTCAGTTACGTTGTCAACTCAGTGGTCCGTTGGTAATTTTCTTTGTCTTGAGTGGATCGAAAAAAATGATGCTAAAAGAGTGTCTATAATAGAAGAAGTCCATCAATTACAACGGGCATGTCTGAAACTGCTCATATTTTGGTGTTATCACTTCAACTTTAAATGCTTTGATCACCCTCATTGTTTAGGGTTTTGGTGTTGTGACTCCAACTTTGTACTCTTAGATCTCCTTCGTTATTTATCCAATTGCCCTAATTCCTGTTGCAAAAATATTCTCCTAGTTATCATCTACTAGATCAATGCAACTAATTTAAAATATTATGCCCGCATTCTGTAGAAATTGACATTTTTCTGTAGTCCACATTCAGCCGAGGGTGGGGAAAAGAGTGCCTATAATGGAAGAACTGCCTAAATTACAATTGGCATGTTCTGAAGCATTTCAAATTTTAATGTTGTGACTTCAACATTGAAAGCTTAGATCTCTCTCATTATTTATCCAATTGCCCTGTTTCATTTAGCAAAATAATCTCCAAGTTGTTATCTACTAGATAAATGCAACAAATTTAATATAATGTGCCTGCATTCAGATAGAAAATAATTTTTTGTTATTGTCCAGATTCAGCAAAGTGGTAAAGGAAGATATTTTATGGACTTTTTCTTCAAATCTAATAACACAATATGGATAGAAATCTATAGTTTATTATTATATTTTTCGTCTGGAGTAAATCAACAAAAAATAAGCCAAGAACTACGCTTGTAGAAGAAGAACTCATTAAATCACCACGTGCCTGTTAGTAACAGCTTGTGTTTTGGTATTATGACTCCAACATTGAACACTTAGCTCTTCCTTATTATTTATGGAATTAACTTATTCATTTTGGAAAATAATCTCCGTATTGTCATCTACTAGATCACTGGAACTATTTTAAAAAATTGTTCCTGCATTCAGAAAGAAAATGATTTTTTTTGCAGTTCAGATTCAGCCAAAGGAAGGAAAATGATTTTTTTCTGCAGTTCAGATTCTGCCACGTGTTGAAAGTTGGAGTCACAATACCAAGAAATAAGCTGTTTAGTTTAGGGTTTAGGGTTATCTATGCGACTAATTTAGTAAATTATGCCAGCATTCGGATAGAAAATAATTTTTTATCTGCTGTCCAGAATCAGCCAATGGGAGAGAAGATATTTAATGACTTTTTTCTTCAAATTAATCGAACTGGAGGGATAGGAATCAGTAGTTTGTTGTTATTTCATTAAACTTGAGTAGATCAAAAGAAAATGAGCGAAGTGAAGCACCAATAGTGGAAATATTCCTTTAATTATCATGGGCCGTTCGAAAACATTGTATGTTTAGAGTTGTGACTCTAATTTTGAAATCTTAGATCTCGTTCATTATTTATCCAATTGCCATGATTCTTTTTCCGAAATCATCTAGTAGTTGCCCTATAATAGATCAAAGCGATAAATTAAGAATATCGTGCCTATATTAAGATAAAAAATTATTTTCTAATCACACAAGAGACATATGAATCACTAGGTAATTCTTATTTTCATTGTCTTGAGTGGATCCAAAAAAATGACCCGAAAAGAGTGCCTATAATGGACGAAGTCACTCAATTACAACGGGCATGTTCTGAAACTGCTCATATTTTGGTGTTGTCACTTCAACTTTGAATGCTTGGATCACCCTCATTGTTTAGGGTTTTGGTGTTGTGACTCCAACTTTGTACGCTTAGATCTCCTTTTTTATTTATCCAATTGTCCTGATTCCTGTTGCAAAATAATCTCCTAGTTGTCATCTATTAGATCAATGCAACTAATATAAAATATTGTGCCCGCATTCTGTAGAAAATGACATTTTTCTGCAGTCCATATTCAGCCACGGGTGGGGAGATATCAGACAGTAGTTAATCCACGTTTTCTTAAAATCTAATAACACAAGAGAGATATGAATCAGTAGTGAATTCTTATTTTCTTTATCTCGGGCAGATCGAAAAAAAAACGCGAAAAGAGTGCTTATAATGGAAGAACTCCCTATATTACAACTGGCATGTTCTGAAACATTTCAACTTTTAATGTTGTGGCATCTAATTTGAACGCTTAGATCTCCCTCATTATTTATCCAATTGTTCTGTTTCATTTAGGAAAATAATCTTCGAGTTTTTATCTACTCGATTAATGCAACTAATTTAAAATAATGTGCCCGCATTCAGATAGAAAATAATTTTTTGTTCTTGTCCAGATTCAGCAAAGTGGTAAGGGAAGATCTTTTATGGACTTTTTCTTAAAATCTAATAACACAATAGGGATAGAAATCTATAGTTGATTATTATATTTTTCGTCTAGAGTAAATCAACAAAAAATAAGGCAAGAACTACGCTAGTAGAAGAAAAAACTCATTAAATCACCACGTGCCTGTTAATAACAGCTTATGTTTTGGACCACTTCTGTTGTCAATGGAACTAGCCAGAAATAGAGAATGCAAATTACACACTCTTTTCAATAATAATTAAACTTCTCACCAAACTAAACCCATACTAAGAGCTAAGAAGATTTCACCCACGCCTTGAAATACTCTCTTGAAATCATTTGCATGCGTGATGACTTATTATTCTTCTGTGATAGGCAAGATGCAACCGAGATATTTCCGAGAACTTGATCGTGCGAGTATCTAGCTCAAGACATTCTCACACAAATATATTAGTAGCTTGGAATAGTTTTAAATATTATCAAACTGAGGACAACAAACTCCCCCTTTTGATGATTTTCAAAACTATTCCGATAAATTGACAAGTTTAAATTCATTCTCCCCCTTTTTGAAAAACATGCAAAAGGGAACACATGAACTCCCCCTCTACATGTGCTCCCCCTTAAATTAATAACCCATGAAATTTATTTTGATTGTATTGATTTATTTGTTTATCTATTTTTCTTAAAAGAAAATAATTACAACCACATGCACACATTTTAACGAAATATGAGTTTTAAACAAGTTCAAACAACTAATACATTATATCACAAGTTCAAAATAAAGAAAAATAAGAACTACAAATAAGAAAAATACAAACCACAAATTCATGAGAATATAACATAATAGTAAGTAAAAAATATGAACGAAAAAGAAAGAGGAAAACGCAAGTAGGGTTTAGGGTAAAGATGGAGAATGGTCATGGGTTACTCGGCCGGTCGGCCAAAGTCGGAGGGGGTTAGGGTTGGAGGAAGAGGAACCGGGAGCGTATCAGCCATTAAAAGCCGAGAGTAGGGTTTGAAAGTTCTCTCGTTAAATCCGATAAAGGTCTTGATGTTGGGAAATCCATAGCCATGTACGTTACATGCGCAGAGGAACCTATGGATTTAACGTTCCCTAGGATCTACGTTAAGGAAATAAAAGTACGAGATTAGCCATTAAAATTTATACCTCGGATCTTCCAGATCCTCGAGATGAAGAACGGATGTAGGTCTGAACTATTCTGACTCGCAACTGTCTCCTTCTTGAAGCTCGGCTTGAGAAACTCCTCCTTCTCCTAGGAATGAAGATAGATCACTCGCAAGTTCTCCAGAAAGAGAACCTCTACTCATATCCACTCGAAATTCACATGAACGGAATAACCGGACTTGGCTAGACAAGTCCGAAAATACATTCCGAATAACTCTCAAGACTTTCTCTCTTTTTCTGTGTAATAGATGGCCTCTAAGGCTTCTCAGTTCTGTGTAGAATAGTGTGTAGAATAGAGAGACTATGCCCTTCTATTTATACTAGAGAGAGAGGCGAACGATTGCTCAGTTACCATAACTAAAACCCTAATCTGTGCCTATTCCGTTGCCAACGGAATAGGTGTTTCCATAACGGAATACTTGGCAGCTAAGGTTATTATAGTTTCCATATATATTCCGTTGGGAACGGAACTATTCCGTTGCCAAAGGAATGGCACTATTTTGTTCAATCAATTATCCAATGATCGATTATTTAGTTCACCAATTTATACATCATATGTATTAACTATTTTGAGGCATATTCATCCCGTAAGAATGGAGTTCATTGTGTGACCGTGTAGGTTCCATTTAACACTGACAACGATCTTCTAAAGATCGTAAGTCATGAGTAACCTCTAGACTGATATCATGACTACCCATGTTAAATGAAATGATCAGCGATCATAAACCTATCTGAATAGATATTTTCTTATTCCTTTTGTTCTACGATATACGTCTTGATCACAAGGCACGGTAATATGTCATCCTTGAGTTTGATCAAAGTCTCTTTCCTGATCGAGAATTAGACTGAGTAAATACAAAATGATATTAACAACACATGTTAATCCATTTTGAGCATGGCCATGCATTTCCTTCAGTCCTAGTTAATCAGGGGGATCAGAAATATCTCCCACATAATGAGAGGAACAAATCCCATCTTAGTCACTCACATTCCTCGTCTTGATTCAGTACATACCTAATGATCATCCCATTACGGATGACGTAGGATCATATTAAAGTATGCAATTCCTCATACAGGAATCTATTGTGACTTCAGGTCGTAGGAACAAGCACACTATTCATATGAGAATCACTAATGACATATACCATGCATATTCTCATAGCGTGGTCAGTCCCGTATGTGTTCTCTAACAAGTACCTATATTCCAAGCATGACATCTCTATGTCCATGATCAGCAGAACATGATCATCCAGCCTGCGAATATACTAGTGTGGATACGTAGCTTCTTACCTGAAGTATGTCTATCTCTATAAACATCTTACATATCACTAGGGATAATTTAGAATGTCATTCGTTGGTTCACAGTTCTACTATCAGAATCATGTATTCTGATGACAATATAGATCTTGGTTCCTTTGCATGTGCGATCGCTCCATTGTTGTCACAATATAGATCCACTGGTTCCGAGATGCTTGGAACTACTCTTAGATCCTCCAAAAAGTTCTTTATCCAAACAACTTCTTTAGCCGCTTCTGCAGGGGCTATACACTCTGCTTCCGTTGAAGAATCTGCTACAGTACATTGCTTGGAACTCTTCCATGTCACTGCGCCTCCATTTAGGCAGAATAAATAAAATAATTGTGATCTAAAGTCGTCTGAGTCTGTCTGGAAGCTTGCGTCGATGTAACCCTGCCTAAATGGAATACTTAAGGATTGTTTTAACATGACTTTCACTTGGATTAGACTGAAACTTGCTTGTTGCGCTCAACGAGTATGACACATCTGGTCTAGTACATATCATGGCATACATGATAGATCCTATAGCCAAAGCATATGGGATCTTATTCATGCGGCTTCGATCCTGCTCACCTGTAGGACACTGTGTCATACTGAGAGAAACGCCATGTGACAAGGGCAAAAATCCTTTCTTGGATTCTTGCATTCTGAATCGTTTCATGACCTTGTCTATGTATGTACTTTGACTCAAACCTATAAGATTCTAGATCTATCTCTATAGATCCTGATTCCTAACACGTAGGAGGCTTCTCCTAGGTTTTTCATCGAGAAGTTATCTCCCAACCATTTCTTGATGTTTAATAATGTTGAGATGTCATTTCCCAAGAGTAATTTGTCATCAGCGTAAAGCACCAGGAATACTACCGTGATCCCACTGAACTTCATGTAAACACAAGGCTCACCTTCACTTTTGGTAAAACCAAAACTTTTGATGACTTCATCAAAATGAAGGTTCCAACTTCGAGATGCTTTCTTCAATCCATAGATGGATTCTGAATCTTGCAAACCTTACCAGAATTTTTAGGATCGACAAAACCCTCGGGTTGCATCATATGCACGTCCTCGGTCAGATTTCCGTTTAGGAAAGCTGTTTTGACATCCATTTGCCATATTTCATAGCCATAATATGCTGCTATGGCTAATAGAATTCTGATGGATTTAAGCATAGCTACAGGTGAGAAAGTTTCGTCATAGTCAGCACCACGAACTTGTTTGAAACCTTTCGCCACAAGCCTTGCTTTGTAGGTTTGTACCTTTCCATCCACGTCAGTCTTTTTCTTAAAGACCCACTTACATCCGATGGTCTTCAAGCCTTCAGATGGATCAATCAAGTTTCAAACTTGATTGTCTTGCATGGATTGCGTCTCGGCTCTCATGGCCTCTTACCATTTCTGAGAGTCGGGACTCTTCATAGCATCTTGGTAGGACGTGGGTTCATCATCTATGAATGTCACATCATCATCATTAGACACGAGAAATCCGTATCTCTCGGGCCCATGATGAATCCTACTAAATCTACGTTGAATCTGTTGTGTTTCAACCTCACCAACTCCTTGAGAGCTGTTTGTTCCTCCATCGTAGGTTCTGCAACTATAGGTGGGTCTCGAATTTTTTCGAGTTGTACTTTGCTCCCACTGCTTCTCATAGAGACAAACTCTCTTTCCAAGAAGGCTCCATTGCGAGCAACAAACACTCTGTTCTCCAATGGGTGGTAAAAGTAATATCCCTTAGTTTCCTTAGGATATCCCACACATAGGCACTTGTCAGATTTGGGTCCGAGTTTATCGGAAAACTGACGTTTGACATAAGTCTCACATCCCCAAATTTTAAGAAAAGATAACTTGCGACTTTTCCCCGTCCACATCTCATATGGCGTCTTTTGAACCGCTTTGGATGGAATCCTGTTCAGTATGAATGCGGCAGTCTCAAGAGCGTAACCCCAGAAAGACATTGAAAGGCTCGTTTGACTCATCATCGATCGAACCATATCGAATAAGGTTCGATTTCTCCTTTCGGACACTCCATTCCACTGAGGAGTTCCTGGAGGAGTCAATTGTGAAACTATTCCACATTCTCTGAGATGATCCTCAAATTCCTGACTCAGATATTCGCCTCCTCGATCAGATCGAAGTGCTTTAATCTTCTTGCCAAGTTGATTCTGTACTTCATTCTTAAATTCCTTGAACACTTCAAATGATTCAGACTTGTGCTTCATTAGGTAGACATATATATATGTACTGAAGTCGTCCGTGAAAGTTATGAAGTACCGATACCCACCTCTAGCTGGCGTACTCATTGGTCCACATACATCAGTATTTATGAGTTCTAATAAGTTTTTGACCCTTTCATCAACATTTGTGAAGGGTTTCTTAGTCATCTTGCCAAGTAAACAAGACTCGCACGTCTCAAATGATTCCAAATCAAATGAGTCGAAAAGTCTATGAGAGTGGAGTTTAGAAATGCGTTTCTCATTTATATGGCCTAAGCGCTAGTGCCAGATGTATGTCATATTTGAGTCATTTGGTTTGAATCGTTTAGTGTTAATGTTATATATGGACTTATAATTCTCTTTCTTAAGATCTAGAACGTAAAGACCTCTTTCTAATAGAACATTTCCATAGAAAAGATTATCTTTTAATATAGAACAATTATTATTCTCAATAACAAAATTATAACAATCCAAAGCTAGACTAGAAATAGAAATAATATTTCTGCTCATAGCAGATAAAATAACAATTATTAAGTACTAATAAAAGTCCACTAGACAAAGTCAATAAATAAGTTCCTACGGCTAATGCAGCAACTCTTGCTCCATTTCCCACACGCAGGTTGACTTCGCCCTTAGATAATCTTCTACTCCTTTGTAGTCCATGCACATCATTACAAATATGAGTACCACATCCGGTATCCAATACCCAAAATTTAGTTTCAATAACAAAAATACCTGAAGCTGTAGTCACACTACCCTTCTTGATTTCGTCCTAATAGAGTTTGCAGTTTCTCTTCCAATGGCAATGGAAGCAAACTCCCACTTTGTCTTTCTTGATCTTAGATTTAGGCAACACCTTGCCTTTATCCTTGCTCTTGTTCCCGGTCTTCTTACCCTTCTTCTTGTGAACCATTAGAATATCTTTGACAACATTTGTCTTCATGTCCTCCTGTGCGTTCTTAAGCATCCCATGCAACTCGGTGATGGATTTCTCCATCTGATGCATATTATAGTTCATGATGAATTACTTAAAACTAGGAGATAACGACCCGAGAATTATGTCAACAGCCAATTCTCTGGGCATAGCTGAACCAAGCCTCTCCAATTGATCGAGATAGCTCTTCATCTTGAGTACATGAGCACTCACAGATGAATCTTCAGCCATCTTTGTGTCAGTCAGAGAGACGGTCGCTTTGTAGCACACAACTCTAGTCTGCTCTTGGAACATTTCCTTGAGAGCTACGATCATATCGTAAGCACCCATGTCCTCCAGTTGCTTCTGAAGCTCGGAGGTCATGGTCGCTAGCATGAGACATGCTATCTCCGTGTCGTCCTAAACGTATTTAGCATACACATCTCGGGCAGTCCTTGTGGCTCCCTGTTCTGTTTCCTCTGAGTAAGCCTCTTCTAGGACATACAATTTATTGTCAGCCTTGAGAACAATTCTCAGGTTTCTAAACCAGTCAAGGAAGTTAGACCCATTGAGCTTATCCTTCTCAAGGATAGATCGCAAATTCAAGCCAGTTGAATTAATATTTGCCATTATTCTACAAGTTAAAATGTAAAGTGCCATTATTATTCATTCATTGGGGTTGTTTTATTTTGGTGTTTCTTATATTGTACTCTCACTATTTTTCTTCAAATCAACCACCTTCAGTAGTATTAATTCGGAAACTTCAAATGAATGAGGTTTCAAAGTGAGTCAAGTTCCGTATTTCATTAAGTATTAAGTGTGCTTTGGCGCAACCCTCAATACACAACTATTTAGGTAGGAACATTTCCAATTGTACCATTTACAACTCTTTCCTTTTATGGAATGAGCATCATATGCCCGGTGTATTATTCCATCTTATGCCCTGAGCCCAAGTCCGACTTGCTTGCTCAGTTAAGTTTAAACATGTATGATTATCAGCGAAATAGAGTCCAACACACTCAGCTTTGGCATGACCCACGCTGGATGCCATTTCCCGCATACCCTCCCTTACAAAGACAATCCTCCATATACTCAGCTTTGGCATGACCCACATGGAAGACTGTCTAAGTACCGAGAGCTTCAGTGACATGGGGGGCACTTCTTTACTTAACATTCTGAAGGATTTTATTTAGATTTATAAATATAAACATCACAGAAACTAAGTTAAATATGGTATGAGCTTAATCCTCACGAGCGATCATGAGGTTCCTAATTCTAGATCTATCTCTAGATTGTAGAAGTAATCTTGAACGAACCCTTCAATGTGTGGGCGAAGATCCAATGCCCTCTTCCGAAAATCGCACCAAGATCTCTTGCCTTGAAGTCTTGAAATAATATCTATCCTAACAACTATCCTATTGCTAGAAAAGGTAATTTACAAATTTGGACAACCCACAGATTGTCATAATTACAACTTTTGACAACTCACTGGTTGCCATAGGTATTAAATAAAATTACAAGCATTCACACATAAGATTACATCACAGAACAATCACATATCTAAAGCTCATACCATATTTGTATATTTAAATTCCTTGTATAACAAACTTAGGATTTCTCGCAAAATCTGCATTATTCGGTTGGGAACGGAACTATTCCATTCTCAATGGAAGTACTCCGTTCTCAACGGAGACCTGCTGGAAATTCATAATTTCTTTTGTTTTAATTCTGTTTCCAAAACGAATTTCGAAAAACTATTTTTCCGAAACTCCAAGAAATCATAATATCCAATATTATATTCCTAGAAACTATTTCTGTGATGTTTTGAAATAATATTTTCAATACCCTAAAATTTATTATACTCGAATTTACTAAATTTTAAATATGTAATCGACGATTATTTCCTTAACGAACGCTCTGATGGCATTGTTGGGAAATCTATAGCCATGTACGTTACATGCGCAGTGGAAGACATGGATTTAACCCGCCTTAGGATCTACGTTAAGGGAATAAAAGTACGAGATTAACCATTAAAATTTATATCTCGGATCTTCCTAATCCGCGAGACGAAGAACGGATGTATGTCTGAACTTTTCTAACTCGCAACCGTCTCCTTCCTGAAGCTCGGCTCACGAAACACCTTCTTGAAGCTCGGCTCGCGAAACACCTTCTTGAAGCTCGACTCGCGAAACACTTGCTTCTCCTAGGGATGAAGATTGATCGCTCGCAAGTTCTCAAGTTAGAGACCCTCTACTCGTATCCACGCGAACTTCAGACGTACGGAATAACCGGACTTGGCTAGACAAGTCTAGAAATACTTACTGAATAACTCTCAAGACTTTCTCTCTTTTTTCTGTGTAATAGATGGCCTCTAAGGCTTCTCAGTTGTATGTAGAATAGAGAGACTATGCCCTTCTATTTATACTAGAGAGAGAGGCGAAAGATTGCTCAGTTACCATAACTAAAACCCTAATCTGCGCCTATTCTGTTGCCAACGGAATATGTGTTTCCATAACGAAATACTCGGAAGCTAAGGTTATTATAGTTTTCATATATATTCCATTGGGAATGGAACTATTCCGTTGCCAACGGAATGACACTATTTAGTTCAATCAATTATTCAATAATCGATTATTTCGTCAATTTATACATCATATGTTTTAACTCTTTTGAGGCATATTCATCCCGTACGAATGGAGTTCATTGTGTGACCGTGTAGGTTCCATTTAACGCTGGTAACGATCTTCTAATGATCGTAAGTCATGAGTAACCTTTAGACTGATGTCATGACTACCCATGTTAAATGAAATGATCAGCGATCATAAACCTATCTGAATAGACATTTGCTTATTCCTTTTATTCTACGATATACGTCTTGATCACAAGGCACGGTAATATGTCATCCTTGAGTTTGATCAAAGTGTCTTTCCTGATGGAGAATTAGACTGAGTAAATACAAAATGATATTAACAACACATGTTAATCCCTTTTGAGCATGGCCATGCATTTCCCTCAATCCTAGTTCATCAGGGGGGCCAGAGATATCTCCCTCATAATGAGAGGAACAAATCCCATCTTGGTCACTCACATTCCTCGTCATGATTCAGTATATACCTAATGATGAACGTAATGATCATCCCATTACGGATGACGTAGGATCATATTAAAGTATGCAATTCCTCATACAGGAATCCATGGTGACCTCAGGTCGTAGGAACAAGCACACTATTCATATGAGAATCACTAATGACATATACCATGCATATTCTCATAGTGTGGTCAGTCCAGTACGTGTTCTCTAACAAGTACCTATATTCCAGGCTTGACATCTCTATGTCCATGATCAGCAGAACATGATCATCCAGCCTGCGAATATACTAGTGTGGATATGTAGCTTCTTACCTGAAGTATGTCTATCTCTATAAACATCCTACATATCACTAGGGACAGTTTACAATGTCATTCCGTGGTTCACAGTTCTATTTTCAGAATCACGTATTCTGATGGTGTGAACCCGAAGTATCATTCTTAGTTGATATAAGATTTACATTCACAACCCATACACACATATATATAAGAAACAACCTTTATGAAATAATAATGTCTTAATACATAATCAATTTCCTAGTACAAATACATTTGCCCTAGGGCACTAATCCTACACTTGATATCTCTGGATATTTTGTAGAACAAAATCTGCGAAACGGGCCTCGCTCTCATCTTGGCGGATGCGTAACTCTTGTTGGCCGTCATGAAGAGCCGCGAGATCCCTTGTTTGGTGACGGGCCATAGCGCGTAGCACCTGATCGATTGTACCGGTTGTGTAGTCGAAGTCAACAGCGTCATCATCGTCAAAGTTATTTCGCTCGGCGTCGGGTTACAAAGCCGGGTCTTGGTGGATAACGGGTTCCGCCGGAGGGTTAGGGTTTGGATTTGCCGGGGCCGGATTGTCCCGTCAACACCCTTTTCAGGCGTTGTTGCTGGGGTGGCATGGATATCGGAAACCTAGCTTTTTGGTATTGGGACCAAACAATTTTTCTTTTCTTTTTTAATCTTGAATTTTTCTTTTTGTGACTTCAGGATGAGATGCTGGCCGATACGAGCTTGCACTATCCCTATGACACGAGAAGATATATCCACCATTCACACCTAAGAAAACCATGTGAAGAAGGAAGCCGAACGCGAAGCGATACACACGATGGCATTAAACAACCAATTAGAAGATGGGGACGACCGGACGAATGATGGATCAAGGGAGAACACCAGACGGCAGGATCAGACGAATCTGTCCATACCACCAAACACAAATGTACCTATACCGCCGAATCCTGACAAGCCGTCGCTCAACCCTAACCCCAACATGAATCCAAATGAAGTATTCACACTCATAGATGGAATATCGGCAAATTATCAAATCTAGAACAATAAGCTGTGACCACAGACACGAGGCATTCACGTGGTAGATAGCTCTACGCTACTTGAAGTGAAATTGGATGCCCGTACCAGGAAGTTTGACGACTATATTAAAGCGAAAGAAGCACACTCCATGACCACGAATCAAGTAAACATTTTCAATTCTACTGTAGTATGCGGTCAATTAGGGCACGATGGTAACAAATGTACATTGATTGAAGATGAAAGCAAAAAAGTTGATGCCATAAATGAATACACACCTGGTCATAAAAATCCACTCACATACAACAACAATAATAACTAGACGAGTGCAAACCTGTCTTCTAGGAGTAATCAGTTGAGCCAACCCCAAAATATCGCACCTAATCAAGATTGTAATAATCAAAGATCGGGAATTTTTTCTATGCTAACGAATTTATGGTAGAGAAAACGAAAGTTTTCGCTGAACTTTTGGCCCATGGTAAGGAATTGAATAATCAATTGCAAAAGTTAGCAAGTAGAGTTGACTCGATAGCATCGCACAACAAGGTATTGGAGACACATATAGCATAGTAGGGAAGCAGTTCATTCCAGCAAGAAGAAAAGTTCACGAGCAGAACTGAAAACCCACGCGAGCAAGTCAATGCTGTAATGGCACTAAGGAGCAGAAGAGGATACCAAGGACCCATAATGGAGAGAGTTGTGGTGAATGCGCCGCAACCCACGTTATTTGCACTGCAACCCATGGTACAAACTGAAGGGCAAAGAATCCACAACCAGCGACAGATGACAACGAAGTGGAAAACCAACTGAACCCATAACCTAACCGAACTACCAGACCCCCTCGACAAACCTAATGAAGACTTTCCTCCGTCACCACCAAGACTCGATTACGAACAGCCACCATCGTACAAGCCACCCCCATCTTTCCCCCCAAGCCTAGTAACACACAAGCTAGATAGGCAAATCGTGAAATTCACTGAAGTATTAAAGAAACTTCATGTCACGTTACCTTTCATGGATATAGTTCAGATGCCGGCATACACTAAGTTCCTAATGGAGATCCTGTCCAACAAGAGAAAAGTAGATGATTTTGAGAACTTCACGCTCATGGATGCAGCATACTCATATAGAACAAGCAGCCCCAAAAGATGAAGGATCCAAGCATTCTCTCCATACCTTGCTACATTGACAAGCAGTGATTTAATCAAGCACCATGTGACTTAGGAGCGAGCGTGAGCCTAATGCCACTGTCAGTCTACCAGTGGTTGGGAATTGGATATCTCGAAGAGACAACGATGACCTTGGCCGTGACAGCCAAGTCAGTGAGGTATCCATAAGGGACAGTGGAAGATGTACCGGTGCGTGAAGGAGAAACTCATATCTCGATAGACTTTATGGTGGCAGAGATGGAAGTTGATCATCCCATCCTAGGGACGTTGCCTGATTACACTCGGAAGACCTTTCCTAGCGACTGCTAGCGTGACAATAGACGCGAAGAAGGGGCGGTTGTCGTTCAACTTGGGGGAAGAAAAAATGTAGTTTAATTTCATAAAAACCTCAACGAGACCATGAATCGAGATGTGCTAAAGAGTTAGAATTGAAGATGAGAACTCAAAAGGAGAGTCGGACGAACAAAGAGAACCTGATGAGCCATATATAATGTGTATTTTTATACACATTTTTAGGATTTTTATCTTCTCAAATTCAACCATAATTCATATAAAATATATAAAAAATGCTCATAATTCATAAAACTTAATTTGGAACCTTGTAATATATTTTTGTGTGATTTTATAGGCGAAAATGCCAGCTTTTGTAGCTCGCTTCTTTAGATCTTCTTTCAGTATCCCTCATGGTCGATAGCGTTTTGACCACTCTGGAATTAACAGAAAGCAGACCAGACTCCGCTACTTAATGAACTCTGGATTAATAAAATGAAGAATTGGAACAAAACGCAAATGATGGGCCAAAGATAGCCAAACAAAACTCTCAAAAACTCTATGAAAATTTCCCCAAACCTTTACAATAACTCGACAACCCTTTACAACCAAGTCAAACTAAGTCAAATACCAAAAATCGCTAAGTTGATCAAAACTCAACTTTTCTGAAATTGGTCAAATGAGATACCAAGACGAAGAGCTCGATGAGATGAATCTAACGGAACAAATTTCGCGATCAGAAATCTTCTAGACCTGTCAGAATAGCTAATTCAAAATCTGGTCAAATTTGGTCAAAGTCAATGCGTTGACCAGGTCAAAATGTTCTTCTCCAAAGTTTTGATTTTTCAAACAAGCTTGAACCGACCAAAAATGACCAGCCAAGAATTCAAGCGATGAGTAGAATCTGCCTGTATACTTCTCCAGCGCTAGAACCGCCGGAGTTGGCCGGAAAAAGCGAAAATCCCCAGGTTAGCCATGAATTTGACTTGAGCACGAGCTGAAGCAAAGATCTAGCTTCCATTTCTTCCACAGAGCATCATTCTTCATGAAAGTAATGCCATTCTCTTCTAAACAATTTTCTCTTTCCAACCATGTAGGGAACTTAAATAATTATGAAGAATTGAGGGAGATAATCGAGTTTGAACTAGGTGTTCAATGAAATTGAATTCTGTTTTTCCTGAAATAACTCAATTCAAGCTGAAACTTCTCAAGTCCATAATTCACTCCACATACCTCCTTTTTGCGCAAAACTAACTTCATTCTCTTCTTCTCTCTTTCCTATATTCTTGGATACTAAGAACACAGAAAATGATGAAGAAATGAGAGAGATATTTGAGTTTGAAATCATGCTAGTAAACTGTTCGACGAAATTCCAGTTATAATGATCAAATTTTGCTCAAGTTGAATTAGCTCAAATCTCTTGAATAAGTTTTGTTTTTCTTGATTCTGAGAGTTTATTGGATGTAGCAACAAGATGTTTGTAGTTTCAATTTGAGTCGAAAGGAGTTCTAAGATAGAGTTTGATGGATGAGTTGGATAATTTCAAGTTTTTAAGCTTTCAAAAGGTAATAAGAAGATTGAGCAGATTCCATGAGACAAGAAGTGAATCAAAGCATAAAATTTGGTGAAAATGATCATAGTGAAGAGAGTACGACTGCCTGTATGCTCAATTTGAATGGCACTGGCTGAGAATGAAATTCGAGCTCAAAACAGTAGCCATGGCGGGAAGGTAAATGAAAGGAAACAATGGTTATTCGAAAATATTCAATGCCAAATTATGAAATGGAGACAATTCGCTGCACACTCTCATGCGACCCGTCTCGCCATAGGAAATCCTTGCATTCATTTAAAAGTTCAGCGCCAAGAAGTGACTCGCCATATGAAATCTATAATTCATTTCGCCATAGTGGATCGCGAGGGACCACAAGCAAATCTAGCAACGAACGCAACAGCTTGAGAATGAATCTGTGGTTATATCTCCTGTTATATCACAACAGATCTTTCGATGGATTGGCAAGGCGATACATGAAGGAAGACCCAATGATGGGAAGACAAACATGGATGGAATGGTCAAACATGGGCTATCCATGGCAAAATGTAGATGGCTATTTCAAGCAGACACAACCTCTCTACGAGAAAACTTACGAGCAAGCAGCATTATTCAACCGCACATATATTTAGGAGTCGAGGGATGAAATGTTGAACCAACCTTGGGGTTTTCAACCTCAAATGAACAACCAAAATCCGTACACACCTGCCATGCCGACCCAATTCTCCTAACCTTACTTTTACTCAAACGAGCATGAACCTCCAAATCATGCGTACCAACAACCGCAAACCTCTTCATATGACCAATTGATGAACACCATGCAGGAAGACCTCAACAAAATGTCCAACACGCTCGGTGAATTTGCCAATGACAACAGACAAATTTTCACCACTTTCCAAGTGCAAACCGAGGAGTCCATGGCTCAGGAACCCGTGCTCCAACCTTGTTATGATAAAGCTAACCATTGTGATGAGAGTTCTGTTGGAAAATCCATAGCCATGTACGTTACATGAGCAGCAGAACCTATGGATTTAACCCTCCTTAGGATCTACATTAAGGGAATAAAAGTACGAGATTAACCATTAAAATTTATACCTCGGATCTTCCTGATTTGCGAGATGAGGAACGGATGTAGGTCTGAACTATTTTGACTCGCAACCTTCTCCTCCCTGATCTCGGCTCGTGAAGCTCCTTCCTGACGCTCGGCTCAAAGAACTCCTTCTTGAAGCTCGGCTCGAAGAACTCCTTCTTGAAGCTTGGCTCGTGAAACTCTTTCTTGAAGCTCGGCTTGAGAAACTCCTTCTTCTCCCAGGGATGAAGATAGATCGCTCGCTATTTCTCAAGATAGAGAACCTCTACTCGTATCCACGCGAACTTCAGACGTACGGAATAACCGAACTTGGCTAGACAAGTCCGGAAATACTTTCCGAATATCTCTCAAAAGTTTCTCTCTCTTTTCTGTGTAATAGACGGCCTCTAAGGCTTCTGAGTTGTATATATGATAGAGAGACTCTACCATACTATTTATACTAGAGAGAGGGGCGAACGATTGCTCAGTTACCATAACTAAAACCCTAATATGCGCCTATTCCGTTGCCTACGGAACTATTCCGTTGTCAACGGAATAGGTATTTCCATAACAAAATACACGGCAGCTAAGGTTATTACAGTTTCCATATATATTTCATTGGGAACGGAACTATTCCGTTGCGAACGGAATGGTAATGTTTTGTTCAATCAATTATCCAATAATTGATTATTTCGTTCACCAATTTATACATCATATGTATAACTGTTTTGAGGCATATTCATCCCGTACGAATGGAGATTGTATGAGCATGTAGGTTCCATTAACGCTGGGAACGATCTTCTAAAGATTGTATGTCATGTGTAACCTCTAGACTGATGTCATGACTACCCATGTTAAATGAAATGATCAGCGATCATAAACCTATCTGAATAGACATTTGATTATTCCTTTTGTTCTACAATATTCGTCTTATTCACAAGGCATGGTAATATGTCATCCTTAAATTTGATCAAAGTCTCTTTCCTGATCGAGAATTAGACTTAGCAAATACAAAATGATATTAACAACACATGTTAATCCATTTTGAGCATGGCCATGCATTTCCTTCAGTCCTAGTTCATCAGGGGCCCAGAGATATGTTCCTCGTGACGAGAGGAACAAATCCCATCTTCGTCACTCACATTTCTCGTCATGATTTAGTGCATACCTAATGATAACCTTAATAATCATCCCGTTGAAGGAATTATGCGCTAGGCCAAAGTGTTGGACTAGAGATGAGATTATGATAAACATGTTTATTCGGTTCATATATGAATGAGTGTATGGGTGACTAATATATTTACGTATATTAGATCGACCATGAATGACATTTCGGGTTCACGTCATCAGAATACGTGATTCTGACAGTAGAACTGTGAACCAACGAATGACATTCTAAACCGTCCCTAGTGATATGTGAGATGTTTATAGAGATAAATAAACTTCAAGTAAGAAGCTACATATCCACACTAGTATATTCGCAGACTGGATGATCGTGTTCTGCTGATCATGGACATAAGGATGTCAAGTCTAGAATATAGGCACGTGTTAGAGAACACGTACTGGACTGACCACACTATGAGAATATGCATGGTATATGTCATTAGTGATTCTCATATGAATAGTGTGCTTGTTCCTGCGACCTGAGGTCACTATGGATTCCTATATGAGGAACTACATACTTTAATATGATCTTACGTCGTCCGTAATGGGATGATCATTAGGGTCATCATTAGGTATGCACTGAATCATGACGAGGAATGTGAGTGACCAAGATGGTATTTGTTTCTTTCGTCATGAGGGAAATATCTCTGGCCCCCCTGATGAACTAGGACTGAGGGAAATGCATGGCCATGCTCAAAATGGATTAACATGTGTTGGTAATATTATTTTGAATTTACATAGTCTAATTCTCGATCAGGAAAGAGACCATGATCAAACTCAAGGATGACATATTACCGTGCCTTGTGATCAAGACGTATATCATAGAACAAAATGAATAAGCAAATGTCTATTCAGATAGGTTTATGATCGCTGATCATTTCATTTAACATGGGTAGTCATGACATCAGTCTAGAGGTTACTCATGACTTACGATCTTTTGAAGATCGTTGCTAGCGTTAAATGGAACCTACACGGTTACACAATGAACTCCATTCGTACGGGATGAATATGAGAGTCATGCTAGGTCTATGGGCAAAAGATGCTTAGAGTTGGCCTAGTGCAAGTGGAGACTATAGGATTAGTGCCCTAGGACAAATGTATTTGTACTAGGAAATGGATTATGTATTAAGACATTATTATTTATTCAATAAAGGTTAACGAGTTCAAGCCATCAGAATATGTGATTCTGATAGTAGAACTGTGAACCAATGAATGACAATCCAAACTGTCCCTAGTGATATGTAGGATGTTTATAGAGATAGACATATTTTAGGTAAGAAGCTACATATCCACACTAGTATATTCGCAGACTGGATGATCTTGTTCTCCTGATCATGGACATAGAGATGTCAAGTCTGGAATATAGGTAGGTGTTAGAGAACACGTACTGGACTGACCACACTATGAGAATATGCATGGTATATGTCATTACTGATTCTCATTTGAATAGTGTGCTCGTTCCTACGACCTGAGGTCACCATGGATTCCTGTATGTGGAACTGTATGCTTTAATATGATCCTACGTCATCCGTAATGGGATGATCATTAGGGTCAACATTAGGTATGCACTAAATCATGACCAAGACGGGAAATGCATGGCCATGCTCAAAATGGATTAACATGTGTTGTTAATATTATTTTGAATTTACTCTGTCTAATTCTCGATCAGGAAAGAGACCTTGATCAAACTCAAGGATGACATATTACCGTGCCTTGTGATCAAGACGTATATCGTAGAACAAAAGGAATAAGAAAATGTATTTTCAGATAGGTTTATGATCGCTGATCATTTCATTTAACATGGGTAGTCATGACATTAGTCTAGAGGTTACTCATGACTTACGATCTTTAGAAGATCGTTGCCAACGTTAAATGGAACCTACACGGTCACACAATGAACTCCATTCGTACGGGATGAATATGCCTCAAAACAGTTATACATATGATGTATGAATTGCTGAACGAAATAATCAATTATTGGATAATTGATTGAACGAAATAGTGCCATTCCATTGACAACGGAATAGTTCCGTTCCCAACAGAATATATATTGAAACTATAATAACCTTAGCTGCCAAGTATTTCGTTATGAAAATACCTATTCCGTTGGGAACGGAACATTTCCGTTCGCAATGGAATAGGCGCATATTAGGGTTTTAGTTATGGTAACTAAGCAATCGTTCGCCGCTCTCTCTAGTATATATAGAAGGGTATAGTCCCTCTGTTCAATAGACAACTCAGAAGCCTTAGAGGCCGTCTACTACACAGAAAAGAGAGAGAAACTTTTGAGAGTTATTCAGAAAGTATTTTCGGACTTGTCTAGCCAAGTCCGGTTATTCCGTTCGTGTGAAGTTTGCGTGAATACGAATAGAGGTTCTCTATCTTGAGAACTTGCGAGCGATCTATCTTCATCCTTAGGAGAAGAATGATCTTCTCGAGCCGAGCTTCAGGAAAGGAGACGGTTGCGAGTTAGAATAGTTTAGACCTACATCCGTCCTTCATCTCGCGGATCTGGAAGTTCTGAGGTATAAAATTTAAATGGCTAATCTCGTACTTTTAGTCCCTTAACGTAGATCCTAGGGCGGGTTAAATCCATAGGTTCTGCTGCGCATGTAACGTACATGGCTACGGGTTTCCCAACGTGGCATCAAAGCGTTCGTTAAGGAAATAATCATCGATTACATATTTAAAATTTAGTAAATTCTAGTATAATAAATTTTAGGATTTTGAAAATATTATTTCAAAACATCACGGAAATAGTTTCTAGAAATATACTATTGGATATTAGGATTTTCACGGAAATAGTTTTGGAAACGGAACTAAAACAAAAGAAAACACGAATTTCCAGCACGTCTCCGTTGAGAGCGGAGTACTGTCGTTGCGAACGGAATAGTTCTGTTTAGAACGGAACAGTTCCGTTCCCAACGGAATAATGCTTATTTTGCGAGAAACCCTAATTTTTGTTATACATGGAATTTAAATATACAAATATGGTATGAGCTTTAGATCTGTGATTGTTCTGTGATATAATCTTGTGTGTGAATGCTTGTAATTTTATTTAATATCTATGGCAGCCTGTGAGTTGTCCAAAGTTGAAATTATGGCAACCTGTGAGTTGTCCAAATTTGTAAATTACCTTTTCTAGCAATAGGATAGTTGTTAGGATAGATATTATTTCAAGACTTCAAGGCAAGAGATCTTGGCACAATATTCGGAAGATGGCATTGGATCTTCGCACACACAACGAACGGTTCGTTTAAGATTACTTCTGCAATCTAGAGAAAGATCTAGAGTTAGAAACCTCACGATCGCTCGTGAGGATTAGGCTCATACCATATTTAACTTGTTTCTGTGATGTTTATATTTATAAATCTAAAAATAAAATCCTTCAGAATGTTAAGTAAGGAAGTGCCCCCCATGTCACCGAAGCTCTCGGTACTTAGACGGTCTTCCATGTGGGTCATGCCAAAGCTGAGCATATGGGGATTGTCTTTGTAAAGGAGGTACACGGGAAATGGCGTTCAGCATGGGTCATGCCAAAGCTGAGTGTGCCGGATTCCATTTTGCCGATAATCATACACGGTTAAACTTAACTGAACAAGCAAGTCAGACTTGGGCACATGGCACAAGATGGGATAATACACCGGGCACATGATGCTCATTCCATAAAAGGCAAGAGTTGTATATGATACAATTGGAAATGTTCCTACCTAAATAGTTGAGCAATAAGGGTTGCGTCGAAGCGCACTTAGTGCTCAATGAAATACAGATCTTGACCCACTATGAAACCTCATTTAATTGAAGTTTCCGAATCTATACTACTGAAGGTGTTTGATTTTAAGAAAAATTGTGGGAGTATAATATATGAAACAAAATTAGAATAAATCTAATTTTAAATAATAAATTTTACATTGCATATTAAGCTTGTAGAATGAGTTCAAAATTTATGAACTTGCGATCTATCCTTAAGAAGGATAAGCTCGATGGCACAAACTTCCCTGAATGGTTCAGGACTCTGAGAATTGTTCTCAAGAGTGAAGGAAAGTTGTATGTCCTTAAGACACCCATCCTAAATCCACCGCCTTCGACCGCTTCTAGGGTCGTTCAAGATACGTATCAGAAGTGTATTGATGATTCTGATGAAGTAGCCTGGATGATGTTAGCAGGAATGAAACCTGAGCTTCGCAAGCAGATAGGTTTTATGGATGCCATTGATATGATCAAGGCGCTTAAGAAAATGTTCCGAAAGCAGGCTAGTATTCAGCGCTACAAGGTCACCAAGTTATTGATCATGAGCAAGGTGGCTCATGGCTCCTCTGTGGATACTCATGTGTTCAAGATGAGAAGTCACATTGATTACTTAGAGAGACTTGGTTCGCCAATTCCAAGGGAATTCACGGTTCACATGATTCTTGGATCACTTCCTCCGAGCTTTGATTTGCTCATTACTGATTATCATAAGCATCAGATGGAGATGACGATCACGGAATTGTATAAGATGCTTAAACAGGCAGAGAAGGACATAGAGGCAAAAGTTGTCGTTGATGCCCTCAGGATTGAAAGGGAAAGGGAGTTGAATAGACAAGCCGCATGGGAGAGCCGGATCAAGAGTAAAGGCAAGGAGTTGCCTAAACCCGAGGAATCAGAAGAAGTGATTGCATGTTCCGTGCGTGATAACTGGAGAACAGGATGTAAGATATGTCAAGAAGAACAATCAATGGCTGCGATTTTAGGTATCCCTCTTTCTAAACCTCTACTTGGATATTGGATATCCATTGTAATTCTCTCATTTTGAATGTGCGGGATAGTACTTAGAAGTAGAAGATTAGTTAGAGGAAAAGTCAATCTACAAGTGGGGAATGAAGCAAGAGTTGCTACATTAGCTCTAGGATTTTATTGACTTAGCCATTGTGGACTTGTAATGAAATAAATGTTATTTCGACATTAGCGTTAAAATGGCTGTAAAATTTATTATTTGGAATAATAAAATTTTCCTAGATTTGTCTATTTGAAATGTTCACTTAGAAAAATAACCTTTATATGCTAAATAATAAGTTCATTGATTTCATACTTCTAGCAATGTCATCTAAGTCACAAAATAAGAATCGCATTTCTAAAACTCCACCCTATGCGGAAAGTTTGACTCACTAGATCTAGGATCAATTGAGACGTGCGAATTTTATCGAAAAAGATGCCAAGAATGGGCCACCATCACGAAGTTGATGGGCTAGTTTGTTTAGTGTCATGCATGTAGATGCATGAGAGACAAAAGCAAGCCAGCTACAAATAGGAAATATCTGAATTTCATTTTAAGTAAAATATTTACTAAATGAAACACAAAATATTTGAAATGTTCAAAGCATTTAAGAATGAAATTCGACATCGCCTTGACAAGATAAGAAGAGCACTTCGATCAGATTGAAGTGGCAAGTATTTGAGTCAATAGTTTGACAATTATCTTAGAAATTGTGGAAAGGGTTTCACAATTAATTCTATATGAAGCATCTCACGATGTGCACATAAAGAAGAAAATGAAACATATTGGATAAGATTCAGTCTATGCCTCCGAGACTCTTATAGTTTTATACTCTTGCATATACTAAACACTGAATATCATAAGGTTCAGAAGGACACCATATGTGATATGGGTTTGGAATAGTCCCAAATTGTCTTTAAAGGTTGAAGTACGACTCGTGTCAAAAGGTTTGGCAATGTCAACACAACAATCTCATAAATATTTGTGGAATATCAATTTGATATTGTTTTACATCCATTATGAGTTCAAATTGTTCTCTACTCATAATTTAGACTTCATTAAAAGAGATCTCATCTCCTAAAGAAGTAGTGGGAGCGTAATACATATCGAAAGGTTCGAGATCCACAAACTAGCGATGAACCATCAATGAGTCTATCAAATAGTTGATAAGGCTGTACTTGAAACGTAAGGTCCTCCTCACAGACCTGATAGATATTAAGGTGAGAGATATGATATCTCAGAAAAGATGCTCATAGAGGATGAGTCGACTTTCTACCGAGGAGACTGTGAAGAGACAATGTTCTCAAAATGGCCGGACCATGAGAACTGAGATGCAGCGCATATACAAGCAATCATGTTTGGAACTTGATTGGAGTATCCAATGGCTTGATGACTATTGCATACAGGACATGAATAACCTAAAATAGCAAAAAAAGTAGCTATAGTATAAGCACTTTCTCACATGTTGCTATTACGAATTCTAACTTCCATAGCACAGTATGATTGTGAATGATTGATAAGAGGTATTTTCGCAGTCATTTTACACTTACCAAAAGAAATTTATAACCCTGGACTTAACTACCATACAGTAGATAGTGGAAGTAGCGGTCGAACCACAGAGAGCTATTTAGAAAACCAAACACAAGACCTAAAACCAAACACAAGACCTAAAACCAGACACAAGACCATACAGTAGATAGTGAAAAGATTACTTCTCTAATGAAAATTTACTCAACAAAAATAGAAAACTAAAATAAAGAGAATCCAAGACCGTAAATAAAACCAAACACAAGACCTAAAACCAGACACACAATTGGGCGGGTTGTAGATTGGTTGATTGCAACAAATTGAAAGTAACAAGTAAAGAGAAAACTTAGAGTAAAAAGCAAGAGATGTGGTAATTTTGTGAATTGAGGCATAGTTTTGTGTAGTGAATTTGTGTGTAACTTTATCCTTGACTATAATAATGAATTTGGAATTAATCTCTTAAGTGCAGTAAGATGAGCTCTAACCGATAAATAACTCAAACAAAAAGATAGGGTTTTAGTTTAGATGAGCTCGTAAATAAAAACACTAACCCACTTGAATATCATAACCAATTCAATAGAAATCATTGGTTATTTAAACAAAGCAAAACCTCCTAAGCAATGAGCTTGTTCAGAACTGTTTAGATCGTTATGAGTTATTTGCACTTGGCTATTATTCAAATTCTAATGGAGGCTATTGAGCAAAGCAACCATAGGAATTTTGTGGCCCTTGTTAATTACTATTGAACATAGAACTGACCGAAATAAACTTAAAATATTTCATTGAGCATGAAAGATAATAAGTAAGTGAAAATAGAATAATAACGGTTCAAATGAAATTCATTATTAATAGTCTCAAAAGTTACAACACAAAAACATAAACACTAACTATGCCTCGAGAGGCTTACTCGAAATACATGGAAAAGAAAGAAAATAAAATAATGATAGAACCCATTAATGAAGCGGATGGAAGAGTGAAGCTTGCTTGACTTGCCCAACTCCAAGAGAGAGAATGATGAAGTTCAAAAGTGATTAGAATAGATGCCTTGCACCTGGTAATAATGCCTCTCAAAAGGTGATCATGAGGGATGAATGAAGCCCTATGCAAAGAGTGTGAATGAGCATGGCAAAAACATGAAGAGTGAATGCAAAGTGCATGATAGATTTATCCAGAAGATGGTCAATTTGGGACACGTAAATCTCTGAATTGGGATCTGGTGACATGGAAGGAATTGTGGGCCTTGTTCTCTTCTTTCTAACAGTATATAGTACGCATATAGAGAAGGCCCAGATTGTGAGTTATGGCCGAAATACTAAGTCTGTGTCGGCAGGTCCGAGTCTTGATTATTATCTCCATCTTGTGCTCCAACATCTTTTCTCCAAGCTATGCTCCGTCCAAATTGCACCTGAAATCACATAAATATCTCATTAGTAGTATCAACAATCAAGTTGTGATTATTATCCATATAAATAGAATGTTAACACATATAATGGTACAATATCATATATGTATAGGGTATAAAATGTGTATAATTAATGACTTATCAATGATGGAACAAGGATATAAAACTCACATTCCTTTATAGGAACTTTAATATGGATGTATCTTTGATACATGACAAGAGTTTTGTGATCGCGAGAATTCTGAAAGGTAAATTCATGGAATAAAGCAAGCCTCTCAAGATGGATCTATTTGACAAAGTAAATTGAAGAATCTGACTTAATCAAAATAGATGCGACCACATTGATTTCAAAAAATTCAGTGGGAGTATAACAATCTTCCTGTATTACAACAACTTACACATCCTAATAGTTAGGAGTTGAAGTCTATACAGACTTCTGGTTACAAGCACATTGGTAAAATATTGAAAGAATTCGATGTGCAAGAAATGTTCTTGCTCATGGTGTTCATATGAATGCTGAAAAGGTAAACGATGAGATTCTATACCTTCAGCCATACGTTGAAATGTTCAACATGGAAGAAAGTGTTCTTGCTTATGACATTCACATGAACAAAAAAAGGGTATAAGAATTAGATTTTATGCCTTCAACCATATATTGAATATTCAATATACAAGAAAGAGTTCTTGTTTGTGGCACTAATATGAACAATGCAAGGCAAATGAATTGAATTCTATCCTTTCAACAATATATATTGAAAGAGTTCAATATGAAAGAAAGAATTCTTGCCTGTGACATTCATATAATGAAGACATACATTTATCATCCGTTTATTGAAAGGTTTAATATACAAGAAACAGTTCTTGATAACGGGATAAATAAGATTTTTCAAGCCATACAATGTACTGTGCAGTATGCTTAGAGCATAAGAGAGAAAATGATAGTCATTTGATGACTATAATAAATATCTAAGTTCTTATGAAGAACTAAGATATCCAGAGGAGCTAGGTAGTGGTAAGTAATTATACCTTCCTAACGTGGATCATTATTGCAATTCGTTTATTTCGAATATAGTAATTTGGAAAGAGTTCCAAATAAGGTACTGTAACTGAAACAAGACCCCATATTGTTGCTTTAGAAGCAAACAATAGGTATGCTTGGATCAAAACTTGATATTGGAACTGAGAGTAGTTTCGATTGCTCGTAAGCCCTGACGATCTATGTTATGAACAAAGAGTCGCTCAGAATAGTGCTACAAGGATACAAGTACATGTTTCATAAGTTCTCGACTAATGATAGAGATCAATAAAAGTCGCTACAAGTTTGCAATGTAAATTTCTATAATCTGATGGGCATATATTTCCCGCTAGTAGAACATAAAAGTCATGTTGCCTAATAAGCATTGGATGCTTAAGATTGGCCTAGCGCAAGTGGGAGACTGAAGGAATTATGCCCTAGGCCAAAGTGTTGGACTAGAGATGAGATTATGAGAAACATGTTTATTTAGTTCATACATGAATGAGTGTATGGGTGACTAATATATTTACGTATATTAGATCAACCATGAATGACACTTCTGAAGGAATTATGCCCTAGGCCAAAGTGTTGGACTAGAGATTAGATTATGAGAAACACGTTTATTCAGTTCATATATGAATGAGTGTATGGATGACTAATATGTTTACATATATTAGATAGACCATGAATGAAACTTCGGGTTCACGTCATCAGAATACGTGATTCTGATAGTTGAACTGTTAACCAACGAATGACAGTCTAAACCGTCCCTAGTGATATGTAGGATGTTTATAGAGATAAACATACTTCAGGTAGGAAGCTACATATCCGCACTAGTATATTCGCAGGCTGGATGATCATGTTCTGTTGATCATGGACATAGAGATGTCAAGCCTGGAATATAGGTGCGTGTTAGAGAATACGTATTGGACTGACCACACTATGAGAATATGCATGGTATATGTCATTACTGATTCTCATATGAATAGTTTGCTTGTTCCTGTATGTGGAATTGCATACTATAATATGATCCTACGTCATCCATAATGGGATGATCATTAGGATCATAATTAGGTATGCACTGAATCATGACGAGGAATGTGAGTGACCAAGATGGGATTTGTTCCTTTCGTTAAGAAGGAGATATCTCTTGGCCCCCCTGATGAATTAGGACTGAAGAAAATGCATGGCCATGCTCAAAATGGATTAGCATGTGTAGTTAATATCATTTTGTATTTACTCAGTCTAATTCTCGATCAGGAAAGAGACTTTGATCAAACTCAAGGATCACATATTACCGTGCCTTGTGATCAAGACATATATCGTAGAACAAAAGGAATAAACAAACATCTATTCAGATAGGTTTATGATCGCTGATCATTTCATTAAACATGGGTAGTCATGACATCAGTCTAGAGGTTACTCATGACTTACGATCATTAAAAGATCGTTGCCAGCGTTAAATGGAACCTACATGGTCACACAATGAACTCCATTTATACGGGAAGAAAATACCTTAGAAACAGTTATACATGTGTTGTATAAATTGGTGAAATAATAAAGCATTGGATGCTGAAATTTTACATATGCTGGAATTGTTCCAACCAACCGGAACACAAGTTCCGGTCGACCGGAACTAAATTTTACATATCCCGAAATTATTCCAGCCAACCAGAACACGGGATTCGGCCGACCCGAACTCTTGGCGGCTGGAAGGGTTTCCTTATCAAAACTTGCCATTCTTTCACCCCTCTCTCTAGTATAAATAGAGGGGCATGCCCCCTCTATTAGATACACAAGTAGAAGCCTTAGAGGCAGCCGTAATACCAAGAGAGAGAGAGTTTTGTGAGGGTTATTTCGGAAAGTATTTTCGGACTCGTCTAGCCGAGTCCGGTAATTTCGTCTGTATAAAGTTCGCGTGGATACGAGTAGAGGTCTCCTACTTTGGAGATTAGCGAGCGATCTAGTTCTTCTTCCCTAGGAAGAGCAAGGAGGTTCATGGAGCCGGGCTTTAGGAAGGAGAAGATTGCCAGTCATAATAGTTCAGACCTACATCCGTTATTCGTCTCGCGGATCAGGAAGATCCGAGGTATAAAGTTTAATAGTTAATCTCGTACTTTTATTCCCTTAACGATGATCCTAGGGCGGTTTGAACCCGTAGGTTCCGCTGCACATATAACGTACATGGCTATGGGTTTCCCAACAGTGGCATCAGAGCGTTCGTTAAGGAAATAATCATCGATTATATATAAAATTTAGTAAATTCTAGTATAATAAATTTTAGGGTTTTGAAAATATTAGTTCAAAACATCACGGAAATAGTTTCTAGGAATATAATATTGGATATTATGATTTCCTAGAGTTTCGAGAAATAGTTTTTCGAAATCGAATTTTCCAGCAGCATTCCGTTCCCAACGGAATAGTTCCGTTAAGAACGGAATAACACAGGAAATTCTCAGTTTTTCAACGCAGGCTCCGTTGAGAATGGAATAGTTATGTTCCCAACAGAACAAGGCTGAACTTTGCGGAAAAACTAATTTTTGTTATACATGGAATTTTTATTTAAATATGGTATTAGCCTTAGATCTGTGATTGTTCTGTGATGTAATCTTGCGTGTGAATGCTTGTAATATTATTTAATATCCATGGCAACCTGTGAGTTGTCCAAAGTTGTAATATATGGCAACTAGTGAGTTGTCTAAAATTGCACTTTACTTTTCTAGCAATAGGATAATTGTTACGATAGATATTATATGAAGACTACGAGACAAAGATCTCGGCGCAATCTTCAGAAGATAGCGTTGGATCTTCGCACACACACAACAAAGGGTTCGTTGAAGATTCACTACAATCTGGAGATAGATCTAGGATTAGGAACCTCATGATCGCTCGTGAGTAATAGGCTCATACCATATTTGACTTGTTTCTATGATGTTTATATTTATAAATCTAAAAATAAAATCCTTCAGAATGTTAAGTAAGGAAGTGTCCCCCATGTCACTGAAGCCCTCGGTACTTATACAGTCTTCCATGTAGGTCATCCCAAAGCTGAGCATATGGGGGATTGTCTTTGTAAAGGAAGGTACGTGGGAAATGGTGTCCAGCATGGGTCATGCCAAAGCTGAGTGTGCTGAATTCCATTTCGCCGATAATCATACATGGTTAAACTTTACTGAGAAAGCAAGTCGGACTTGGGCTCAGGGCATAAGATGGGATAATACACCGAGCATATGATGCTCATTCCATAAAAGGCAAGAGTTGTATATGATACAATTGGAAATGTTCCTACCTAAATAGTTGAGCAATAAGGGTTGCGCCAAAGCGCACTTAGTGCTCAATGAAATACGGATCTTGACCCACTATGAAACCTCATTTAATTGAAGTTTCCAAAACAATACTACGAAGGTGTTTGATTTGAAGATAAATAATGGGAGTATAATATATGAAACAAAATTAGAATAATTCTAATTTTAAATAATAAACTTTACATTGCATATTAAACTTGTAGAATGGGTTCAAAATTTACGGACTTGTGATCTATCCTTGAGAAGGATAAGCTCGATGGCACAAACTTCCCTGAATGGTTCAGGACTCTGAGAATTGTTCTCAAGAGTTAAAGAAAGTTGTATGTCCTTGAGACACCCATCCCAAATCCACCGCCTTCGACCGCTTCTAGAGTCGTTCAGGATACTTATCAGAAGTGTATTGACGATTCTGATGAAGTTGCCTGGATGATATTAGTAGGAATGAAACCTAAGCTTCGGAAGCAGATAGGTTTCATGGATGCCTATGATATGATCAAGGCGCTTAAGGAAATGTTCCGAAAGCAGACTAATATTCAGCGCTACAAGGTCAATAAGTTATTAATCAAGAGCAAGATGGCTCATGGCTCCTCTGTGGATACTCATGTGTTCAAGATGAGAAGTCACATTGATTACTTAGAGAGACTTGGTTCGCCTATTCCAAGGGAATTCGTGGTTGACATGATTCTTGGATCACTTTCTCCGAGCTTTGATTTGTTCATTACTGAATATCATAAGCGTCGGATGGAGATGATGATCACGGAATTGCATAAGGTGCTTAAACAGGCATAGAAGGACATAGAGGTAAAAGTTGTCATTGATGCCCTCAGGATTGAAAAGGAAAGGGAGTTGAATAGACAGGCCGCATGGAAGAGCTGGATTAAGAGTAAAGGCAAGGAGTTGCCTACACTTGAGAAATCAGAAGAAGTGATTGCATGTTCTATGCGTGATCACTGGAGAGCAGGATGTAAGATATGTCAGGAAGAAGAATTAATGACTGCCATTTCAGGTATTCCTCTTTCTAAATCTCTACTTTAATATTGGATATCTACTGTAATTCTAACATTTTGAATGTGCAAGATATTACTCAGAAGTAGAGATTATTATGAGGAGAAGTCAACCTACAAGTGGGGAATGAAGCAAGAGTTGCTACATTAACTCTAGGATTTTATTGACTTAGCCATTGTGGACTTGTAATGAAATAAATGTTATTTCGACATTAGCATTAAAGTGGTTGTAAAATTTATTATTTGGAATAATGAAATTTTCCTAGATAAATCTATTTGAAATGTTCATTTAGAAAATAACCTTTATATGCAAAATAATAAGTCCATTGATTTCATACTTCTAGCAATGTCATCTAAGTCACAAAATAAGAATCGCATTTCTAAAACTCCACCATATGTGGAAAGTTTGACTCACTGGATTTAGGATCAATTGAGACGTGCGAATTCTATTTATCGAATAAGATGACAAGAATGGGCAACCATCACGAAGTTGATGGGTTAGTGTCATGCATATAGATTCATGAGACAAAAAGTAAGCTGGCTAGAAATAAGGAATATCATATTTTCATATTCAAGTATTTCAAGTAAAATGTTTACTTAATGAAGCACAAAATATTTGAAATGTTCAAAGCATTTAAGAATGAAATTCGACATCGCCTTGACAAGATAATAAGAGCACTTTGATCAGATCAAAGTGGCAAGTATTTGAGTCAATAATTTGACAATTATCTTAGAAATTGTGGAAAAGGTTTCACAATTAATTCCATATGCAGCATCTCACGATGTGCACATAAAGAAGAAAATGAAACTTATTGGATAAGATTCGGTCAATGCCTCCGAGACTCTTATAGGTTTATACTCTTACATATACTAAACACTGAATATCATAAGGTTCGAAAGGACACCATATGTGATATGGGTTTGGAATAGTCCCAAATTGTCTTTAAAGGTTGAGGTATGACTTGTGTCAAAAGATTTGATGATGTCAACACAACAATCTCATAAATATTTGTGGAATATCAATTTGATATTGTGTTACATCCACTACGGGTTCAAATTGTTTGCTATTCATAATTCAAACTTCTTTAAAAGAGATCTCATCTCCTAAAGAAGTAGTGAGAGTGTAATACATCTCGAAAAGTTCGAGATCCACATACTAGCGATGAACCATTAATGAGTCTATCAAGTAGTTGATAAGGTTGTACTTAAAACATAAGGTCCTCCTCACAGACCTGGTAGATATTAAGGTGAGAGATATGATATCTCAGAAAATATGCTCATAAAGGATGAGTCGACTTTCTACCGAGGAGACTGTGAAGAGACAATGTTCTCAAAATGGTCGGACCTTGAGAATTGAGATGCAGCGCATATACAAGCAATCATGTTTGAAACTTGATTGGAGTATCCAATGGCTTGATGACCATTGCATATAGTATATGGATAACCTAAAATAGCAAAGAAAGTAGCTATAGTATGGGCTATAGTAAAATGACTTTCTCACCTGTTGCTATTACGAATTCTAACTTCCAAAGCACAATGTGATTGTGAATGTTGGAACAAGGATATAAAACTCACATTCCTTTATAGGAACTTTAATGTGGATGGATCTTTAATACATGGCAAGAGTTTTGTGATCGCGAGAATTCTAAAAGGTAAATTCATGGAATAAAGCAAGGATCTCATGATGGATCTATTTGACAAAGTAAATTGAAGAATCTGACTTAATCAAAATAGATGCGACCGCCTTGATTTCAAGGAATTCAGTGGGAGTATAACAATCTTCTTGCATTACAACAACTTACAGTTAGGAGTTGAAGTCTATACAGACTTCTGGTTGTAAGATAAAACACATTGCTAAAATATTGAAAGAATTTGATGTGCAAGAAATGTTCTTGCTCATGGTGTTCATATGGATGATGGAAAGATAAATGAAGGAGATTCTGTACGTTCAGTCATACGTTGAAATGTTCAACATGCAAGAAAGCGTTCTTGCTTATGACATTCACATGAACAATAAAATGATATAAGAATTAGATCTTATAACTTCAACCATATATTGAATATTCAATATGCAAGAAAGAGTTCTTGTTTGTGGCACTAATATGAACAATGAAAGACACATGAATTGGATTCTATGCTTTTAACAATATATATTGAAGCAGTTCAATATGTAAGAAAGGATTCTTGCCTATGACGTTCATATAATGAAGACATGCACTTATCATCCGTTTATTGAAAGGTTCAATATATAAGAAATAGTTCTTGATAACAGGATGAATAAGATTTTTAAGCCATACAATGTATTGTGCAATATGCTTGGAGCATAAGAGAGCGAATTATATGACTAGGATAAATATCTAAGTTTTTATGAAAAACTAAGACATCCCGATTTATTAGAAGGTAGGTAGTGGTAAGAGATTACACTTTCCTAACATGGATCATTATTGCAATTCATTTTTTTCGAATACAATAATTTGGAAAGAGGTCCAAATAAGGTACTATACCTGAAACAAGACCATATTGTCGGTTTAGAAGTGGACAATAGGTATGCCTTGATCTTGGAACTTGGAATAGTCATGATTGCTCTTAAGACCTGACGATCTATGTTATTTACAAAGACTCGCTCAGAATGGAGCAACAAGGATACATGCGCCTGTTTTAGAAGTTCTCGACTAATTATAGAGATCAACAGTAGTCGTTACAAGTTTGCAATATAAATTTCTGTAATCTGATAGGCATATATTTTTGGCTAGTAGAACATGGAGGTCATGTTGCCTAATGAGCATTGGATGCTTAAGATTGGCCTATTGCAAGTGGGAGACTGAAGGAATTATTCCCTAGGCCAAAGTGTTAGACTAGAGATTAGATTATGAGAAACACGTTTATTCAGTCATGATAATACGTGATTCTGATAGTAGAACTTTGAACCAACGAATGTCATTCTAAATCGTCCCTAGTGATATGTGGGATGTTTATAGAGATAAACATACTTCAAGTAAGAAGCTACATATCCACACTAGTATATTCGCAGACTGGATGATCATGTTCTGCTTATCATGGACATAGGGATGTCAAGTCTAGAATATAGGCACGTGTTAGAGAACACGTACTGGACTGACCACACTATGAGAATATGCATGGTATATGTCTAGTGATTCTCATATGAATAGTGTGCTTGTTCCTACGACCTGAGGTCATCATGGATTCCTATATGAGGAACTGCATACTTTAATATGATCTTACGTCATCCGTAACAGGATGATCATTAGGGTCATCATTAGGTATGCACGGAATCTTGACGAGGAATGTGAGTGACCAAGATGGGATTTGTTCCTCTCATCATGAGGGCGATATCTCTGGGCCCCCTGATGAACTAGGATTGAAGGAAATGCATGGCCATGCTCAAAATGGATTAACATGTGTTGTTAATATCATTTTATATTTATTCATTCTAATTCACGATCAGGAAAGAGACTTTGATCAAACTCAAGGATGACATACTACCGTGCCTTGCGATCAAGACATATATCGTAGAACAAAAGGAATAAGCAAATGTCTATTCAGATAGGTTTATGATCACTGATCATTTCATTTAACATGGGTAGTCATGACATCAGTCTAGAGGTTACTCATGACTTACGATCATTAGAAGATCGTTGCCAGCGTTAAATGGAACCTGCACGGTCACACATTGAGGTCCATTCGTACGGGATGAATATTCCTCAAAACAGTTATACATATGATGTATGAATTGGTGAACGAAATAATCAATTATTGGATAATTGATTGAACAAAACTGTGCCATTCCGTTGGCAGTTCCTTTGCCAACGGAATATATATGGAAACTGTAATAACCTTAGCTGCCAAGTATTTCATTATGAAAATACTCATTCCATTGGCAATGGAATAGGCCCAGATTAGGGTTTTAGTTATGGTAACTGAGCAATCGTTTGCCTCTCCCTCTAGTATAAACAAAAGGGCAGAGGAATCCATGGTGACCTCAGGTCATATTAAAGTATGCAGTTCTACATACAGGAATCCATGGTGACCTCAGGTCGTAGGAACAGGCACACTATTCATATGAGCATCACTAATGACATATACCATACATATTCTCATAGTATGGTCAGTCCAGTACGTGTTCTCTAACACGTACCTATATTCCAGGCTTGACATCTCTATGTCCATGATCAGCAAAACATGATCATCCAGCCTGCGAATATACTAGTGTGAATATGTAGCTTCTTACCTGAAGTATGTCTATCCCTATAAACATCCTACGTATCACTAGGGACAGTTTAGAATGTCATTCGTTGGTTCACAGTTCTACTATCAGAATCACATATCCTAATGATGTGAATCCGAAGTGTCATTCTTGGTTGATATAAGATTTACATTCATAACCTATACACACAGATATATAAAAAACAACATTTATTGAATAAATAATAATGTCTTAATACATAATCCATTCCCTAGTACAAATACATTTGGCCTAGGGCACTAATCCTACAGTTTCCCATTTGCACTAGGCCAACTCTAAGCATCTTATGCCCATAGACCTAACATGACCCTCATGTTTCGCTTGTGGGAGTGGTTTAGTTAATGGATCGGCGACATTGTCGTCCGATGACACTCTACACATTTTAACATCACCTCTTTGTATGATCTTTCTGATGAGATGGAAGTGTCGTAGTATGTGCTTGGACTTTTGGTAAGATCTCGGTTCCTTTGCTTGTGCGATCGCTCCATTGTTGTCACAATTTAGATCCACTGGTTCCGAGATGCTCTTAACTGCTCTTAGCTCCTCCAAAAAGTTCTTTATCCAAATAGCTTCTTTAGCCGCTTCTACAGCGGCTATATACTCTGCTTCAGTTAAAGAATCTGCTACAGTACATTGCTTGGAACTCTTCCATGTCACTTCGCCTCCATTTAGGCAAAATAAATAACCTGATTGCGATATAAAGTCGTCTGAGTCTGTCTGGAAGCTTGTGTCGGTGTAACCCTTTACAACGAGCTCGCCTTCCACACCTCCATAGACTAGGAACAGGTCCTTAGTACTTCGTAAGTACTTAAGGATTCTTTTAACGGCTATCCAGTGACTTTCACCTGGATTACACCGAAACCTGCATGTTGCGCTCAACGAGTATGACACATCTAGTCTAGTACATATAATGGCATACATGATAGATCGTATAGCCGAATCATATGGGATATTATTCATGCGTTTTCGTTCCCGCTCGCTTGTAGTGTATTGTGTCTTACTGAGAGAAACGCCTTGTGACAAGGGCAAAAATTCTTTCTTGGATTCTTGCATTCTGAACTGTTTCATGACCTTGTCTATTTATGTACTTTGACTCAGACCTATAAGCCTTCTGGATCTATCTCTATAGATCCTGATTCTTAACACGTAGGAGGCTTCACCTAGGTCTTTCTTCGAGAAATTATCTCCCAACCATTTCTTGACGTTCAATAATGTTGGGATGTCATTTCCCATGAGTAATATGTCATCTACGTAAGCACCAGGAATACTACCGTGCTGCCACCGAACTTCATGTAAACACAAGGCTCACCTTCACTTTTGGTAAAACCAAAACTTTTGATGACTTCATCAAAATGAAAGTTCCAACTTCGAGACGCTTGCTTCAATCCATAGATGGATTTTTTAGGCTTGCAAACCTTACCAGAATTCTTAGGATCGACAAAACCTTCGGGTTGAATCATATGCATATCCTTGGTCAGATTTTCATTTAGGAAAGCTACTTTGACATCCATTTGCCATATTTCATAGTCATAATATGCTGCTATGGCTAATAGAATTCTGATGAATTTAAGCATAGCTACCAGTGAGAAAGTTTCATCATAGTCAATACCATAAACTTGTTTGAAACCTTTCGCCACAAGCCTTGCTTTGTAGGTTTGTACCTTTCCATCCACATCAGTCTTCTTCTTGAAGACCCACTTACATCCGATGGTCTTCAAGGCTTCGAATGGACCAATCAAGTTCCAAACTTGTTTGTCTTGCATGGATTGCATCTCGGCTCTCATGGCCTCTAACCATTTTTGAGAGTCGGGACTCTTCATAGAATCTTGCTAGGACGTGGGTTCATCATCTATGAACGTCACATTATCATCATTAGACACGAGAAATTCGTATCTCTTAGGCTCAAGACGAATCCTACTAGATCTACGTTGAGTCTGTTGTGTTCCAAGCTCACCAACTCCTTGAGAGCTTGTTTGTTCCTCCATTATAGGTTCTGCAACTATAGGTGGGTCTCAAATTTCTTCGAGTTGTACTTTTGCTCTAACTGCTTCTCATAGAGACATACTCTCTTTCTAAGAAGGCTCCATTGCGAGCAGCAAACACTTTGTTCTCCGATGGATGGTAAAAGTAATATCCTTTAGTTTCCTTAGGATATCCCACAAATAGGCACTTGTTCAATTTGGGTCCGAGTTTGTCGGGAAAAAGATGTTTGACATAAGTCTCACATCCCCAAATTTTAAGAAAAAACAACTTGGTGCTTTTCCCTGTCCACATCTCATATGGCATCTTTTGAACCACTTTGGATTGAATCCTGTTCAGTATGAATGCGGCAGTCTCAAGAGTGTAACCCCAGGAAGACATTGAAAGACTCGTTTGACTCATCATCGATCGAACCATATCCAATAAGGTTCGATTCCTCCTTTCGGACACTCCATTCCACCAAGGAGTTCCTGGAGGAGTAAGTTGTGAAACTATTCCACATTCTCTGAGATGATCTACAAATTCCTGACTCAGATCTTCTTGCCAAGTTGATTATGTACTTCATTCTTAAATTCTTTGAACACTTCAAAGGATTCAGACTTGTGCTTCATTAAGTAGACATATCCATATCTACTGAAGTCGTCCGTGAAAGTTATGAAGTACCGATACCCATCTAGCCGGCGTACTCATTGGTCCACATACATCGGTATGTGTGACTTCTAATAAGCCATTGACCCTTTCACCAACATTTGTGAAGGGTTTCTTAGTCATCTTACCAAGAAAACAAGACTCGCACGTCTCAAATGATTCCAAATCAAATGAGTCTAAAAGTCCATGAGAGTGGAGTTTAGAAATGCGTTTCTCATTTATATGTCCTAGGCGACAGTGCAGAGGTATGTCGTATTTGAGTCATTTGGTTTACATCATTTAGTGTTAATGTTATATATGGACTTATAATTCTCTTTCTTAAGTTCTAGCACATAAAGACCTCTTTCTAATAGAACATTCCATAGAAAAGATTATCTTTTAGGATAGAACAATTATTATTCTCAATAACAAATTTAGAACCATCCAAAGCTAGACTAGAAATAGAAATAATATTTCTGCTCATAGCAGGTACAAAATAATAATTATTAAGTACTAATACAAGTCCACTTGGTAAAGTCAATAAATAAGTTCCTATGACTAATGCAGCAACTCTTGCTCCATTTCCCACTCACAGGTCGATGTCGCCCTTAGCTAATCTTCTTCTCCTTTGCAGTCCCTGCACATCATTACAAATGTGAGTACCACACCAGGTATCCAATACACAAGATTTAGGAGTAAGTGAATTAGTTTCAATAACAAAAATACCTGAAGCGGTAGTCACACTACCCTTCTTGATTTCGTCCTGATAGAGTTTGCAGTTTCCCTTCCAATGGCCAACCTTGTTGCAATGGAAGCAAACTCCCTCATTGTCTTTGTTGGTCTTAGGTTTCGGCCACACCTTGCCTTTACCCTTGATCTTGTTCCCGGTCTTCTTACCCTTCTTCTTGTGAACCATTAGGACATCTTTGACAACATTTGTCTTCATGTCCTCCTGTGCGTTCTAGGAGGCAATGATCCGAGAATTATGTCAACAGCCAATTCTCTGGGCATAGCTGAGCCAAGCCTTTCTAATTGATCAAGATAGCTCTTCATCTTGAGTACATGAGCACTCACAGAGATATCTCCCTCATGATGAGAGGAACAAACCCCATCTTTGTCAATCACATTCCTCGTCCTGGATTTAACTTGCCCTAGGATCTACGTCAGGGCACAAGATGGGATAATACACCGGACATATGATGCTCATTCCATAAAAGGCAAAAGTTGTATATGATACAATTGGAAATATTCCTACCTAAATAGTTGAGCAATAAGGGCTGCGCCAAAGTGCACTTAGTGCTCAATGAAATACGGATCTTGACCACTATGAAACCTCATTTAATTGAAATTTCAGAATCAATACTACTGAAGATGTTTGATTTGAAGAAAAATAGTGGGAGTATAACATATGAAATAAAATTAGAATAATTCTAATTAATAAACTTTACATTGCATATTAAACTTGTAGAATGAATTCAAAATTTACGAACTTGCGATGGCACTAACTTCCCTGAATGGTTCAGGACTCTGAGAATTAGTCTCAAGAGTGATGGAAAGTTGTATGTCCTTAAGACACCCATCCTAAATCCACCTCCTTTGACCGCTTCTAGAGTCATTCAAGATACTTATCAGAAGTGTTTTGATGATTCTGATGAAGTAGCCTGGATGATATTAGCAGGAATGAAACCTAACCTTCGGAAGTAGATAGGTTTTATGGATGCCTATGATATGATCAAGGCGCTTAAGGAAATGTTCCGAAAGCAGGCTAGTATTCAGCGCTACAAGGTCACCAAGTTATTGATCAAGAGCAAGATGGCTCAGGGCTCCTCTGTGGATATTCATGTGTTCAAGATGACAAGCCTCATTGATTACTTAGAGAGACTTGGTTCGCCTATTCCAAGAGAGTTCGCGGTTGATATGATTCTTGGATCGCTTCCTCCGAGCTTTGATTTGTTCATTACAGAATATCATAAGCGTCGGATGGAGAAGTCGATCACAGAATTGCATATGATGCTTAAACAGGCAGAGAAGGACATAGAGGCGAGAGTTGTCATTATTGCCCTCAGGATTGAAAGGGAAAAGGAGTTGAATAGACAGGCCGCATGAGAGAGCTGGATCAAGAGTGAAAGCAAAAGGTTGCCTATACCTGATGAATTTGAAGAAGTGATTGCATGTTCTATGCGTGATCACTGGAGAGGAGGATATAAGATATGTCAAGAAGAAGAATCAATGGCTGCCATTTTAAGTATTCCTCTTTCTAAATCTCTACTTGGATATTGGATATCCACTGTAATTCTCACATTTTGAATGTCCAGGATATTACTCAGAAGTAGAAGATTACCTAGAGGAGAAGTCAACCTACAAGTGGGGAATGAACCAAGAGTTGCTACATTAGCTCTAGGATTTTATTGACTTAGCCATTGTGGACTTGTAATGAAATATATGTTATTTCTAAATTAGCGTTAAAATAGTTATAAAATTTATTATTCAGAATAATAAAAATTTTCTAGATTTGTCTACTTAAAATTTCAATTAGAAAATGACCTTTATATGCTAAATAATAAGTCTATTGAGTTCATACTTCTAGCAATGTTATCTAAGTCACAAAATAAGAATCGCATTTCTAAAACTCCACCCTATGTGGAAAGTTTGACTCACTGGATCTAGGATCAATTGAGACATGCAGATTTTATTTATCGAAAAGGATGAAAAGAATGGGCAACCATCACGAAGTTGATGGGTTAGTTTGTTGAGTCTCATGCCTTTAGATGCATGAGAGACAAAAGCAAGCCGGCTAGAAATAAGGAATATCAAAATTTCATATTAAAAGTGTTTTAAGTAAAAGGTTTACTTAATGAAACACAAAGTATTTGAAATGTTCAAAGCATTTAAGATTGAAATTCGATATTGCCTTGACAAGATAATAAGAGCAGTTCGATCAGATCGAAGTGCCAAGTATTTGAGTCAATAGTTTGACAATTATCTTAGAAATTGTGGAAAAGGTTTCACAATCAATCCTACATGCAGCATCTCACGATGTGCACATAAAGAAGAAAATGAAACTTATTGGATAAGATTCAGTCTGTGTCTCCGAGACTCTTGTAGGTTTATACTCTTGAATATCATAAGGTTCAAATGGACACCATATGTGATATGGGTTTGGGATAGTCCCACATTGTCTTTAAAGGTTGAACTACGACTCGTGTCAAAAGGTTTGACGATGTCAACACAACAATCTCATAAATATTTGTGGAATATCAATTGGATATTGTTTTACATCCATTACGAGTTCAAGTTGTTTGCTACTCATAACTCAGAATTCTTTAAGAGAGATCTCATCTCCTAAAGAAGCAGTGGGAGTGTAATACATCTCGAAAAGTTCGAGATCCACATACTAGAGATAAATCATTAATGAGCCTATCAAGTAGTTGATAAGGTTGTACTTGAAACATAAGGTCCTCCTCACAAACCTGGCAGACACTAACGTGAGAGATATGATCTCTCATAAAAGATACTCATAGAGGATGAGTCAACTTTCTACCAGGAGACTGTGAAGAGACAATGTTCTCTAAATGGCTGGACCTTGAGAATTGAGATGCAGAGCATATACAAGCAATCATATTTGGAACTTGATTGGAGTATCCAATGGCTTGATGACCATTGCATACAGTACATGGATAACCTGAAATAGCAAAGAAATTAGCTATAGTATGGGCTATAGTAAAAGGACTTTTTCACTTATTGCTATTACGAATTCTAACTTCCATAGCACAATGTGATTGTGAATGATGGAACAAGGATATAAAACTCACATTCCTTTATAGGAACTTTAATGTGGATGTATCTTTGATACATGACAAGAGTTTTGTGATCGCAAGAATTCTGAAAGGTAAATTCATGGAATAAAGCAAGCATCTCAGGACGAATCTATTTGATAAAGTAAATTGAAGAATTTGACTTAATCAAAATATATATGACCACCTTGATTTCAAGAAATTCAGTGGGAGTATAGCAATCTGCCTGCATTCCAACAACTTACACATCCTAATAGTTAGGAGTTGAGGTCTATACAGACTTCTCGTTACAAGATAAAGCAAATTGATAAAATATTGAAAGAAATATTTTTGCTCATGGTGTTCATATGAATGCTGAAAAGGTAAACGAATGAGATTCTATACTTTCAGCCATACGTTAAAATGTTCAACATTCAAGAAAGTGTTCTTGCTTATGACATTCACATGAACAATAAAAGGGTATAAGAATTAGATTTTATGCCTTCAACCATATATTGAATATTCAATATAAAAGAAAGAGTTCTTGTTTGTGGCACTAACATAAACAATGAAAGGCACATGAATTGGATTCTATGCTTTCAACAATATATTGAAAGAGTTCAATATGAAAGAAAGAATTCTTGCCTACGACGTTCATATAATGAAGACATACGTTTATCATCCGTTTATTGAAAGGTTCAATATACAAGAAACAGTTCCTGATAACGGGGATGAATAAGATTTTTCAAGCCATACAATGTACTATGCAATATGCTTAGAGCCTGTGAACCAACGAATGACATTCTAAACTGTCCCTAGTGATATGTGGGATGTTTATAGAGATAAACATACTTTAAGTAAGAAGCTACATATCCACACTAGTATATTCGCAAACTGGATGATCATGTTCTGCTGATCATGGACATATGGATGTCAAGTCTGGAATATAGGCATGTGTTAGAGAACACGTACTGGACTGACTACACTATGAGAATATGCATGGTATATGTCATTAGTGATTCTCATATGAATAGTGTGCTTGTTCCTACAACCTGAGGTCACCATGGATTCCTGTATGAGAAACTGCATAATTTAATATGATCTTATGTCATCCGTAACGGGATGATCATTAGGGTCATCATTAGGTACGCACTGAATCATGAAGAGGAATGTGAGTGACCAAGATGGGATTTGTTCCTCTCATTAAGAGAGATATTTCTGGGCCCCCTAATGAACTAGGACTGAATGAAATGCATGGCCATGCTCAAAATGGATTAACATGTGTTGTTAATATCATTTTGTATTTATTCAGTCTAATTTTCGATTAGGAAGAAGACTTTGATCAAACTCAAGGATGACATATTACCGTGCCTTGTGATCAAGACGTAGATCGTAGAACAAAAGGAATAGCCAATTGTCTATTCAGATAGGTTTATGATTGCTGATCATTTCATTTAACATGGCTATTCATGACATTAGTCCGGAGGTTACTCATGACTTACGATCTTTAAAAGATCATTGCCAGTATTAAATGGAACCTACATGGTCATACAATGAACTCCATTCGTACGGGATGAATATGCCTAAAAAACAGTTATACATATGATGTATAAATTGGTGAACAAAATAATCAATTATTGGATAATTGATTGAACAAAATAGTATCATTCCATTGGCAATGGAATAGTTCCGTTCCCAACGGAGTATACATGGAAACTGTAATAAACTTAGCCGCCAAGTTTTCCGTTATGGAAATACCTATTCCGTTGGCAACGGAATAGGCACAAATTAGGATTTTAGTTGTGGTAACTGAGCAATCGTTCGCCTCTCTGTCCAGTATAAATAGAAGGGCAGAGTCTCTCTATTCAATATACAACTCAGAAACCCTAGAAGCCGTCTACTACACAGAAAAGAGAGAGAAACTTTTGAGAGATATTCGGAAAGTATTTCTGGACTTGTCTAGCCAAGTATGGTTATTCCGTACGTCTGAAGTTTGCGTGGATACGAGTAGATGTTCTCTATCTTGAGAACTAGCGAGCGATCTATCTTCATCCCTAGGAGAAGAAGGAGTTTCTAGAGCCGAGCTTTAGGAAAGAGTTTCGCGAGCCAAGCTTCAAGAAGGAGTTCTTCGAGCGGAGCGTTAGGAAGGAGCTTCACAAACCGAGCTTCAGGGAGGAGATGGTTGCGAGTCAGTATACTTCAGACCTACATCCGTTCTTCATCTCGCGGATCAGGAAGATCCGATGTATAAATTTTAATGGTTAATCTCGTACTTTTATTTCCTTAACGTAAATCCTAGGGCGGGTTAAATCCATAGGTTCCGTTGCGCATGTAACGTACATGGCTATGGATTTCCCAACACGTAACTCGAGGAAATATTCCAAGAGCGGCTAGAGTTGAGCGCTACAAAGCGACCATCTCTCTGACTGACACAAAGATGGCTGAAGGTTCATCTGTGAGTGATCATGTACTCAAGATGAAGAGCTATCTTGATCAATTGGATAGGTTTAGTTCAGCTATGCCCAGAGAATTGACTGTTGACATAATTCTCGGGTCGTTAACTCCTAGTTTTAAGCAATTCATCGTGAACTATAATATGCATCAGATGGAGAAATCCATCACCGAGTTGCATGGGATGCTTAAGAACGCACAGGACGACATGAAGACAATTGTTGTCAAAGATGTCCTAATGGTGCACAAGAAGAAGGGTAAGAAGACCAGGAACAAGGGCAAGGGTAAAGTCAAGGTGTTGCCTAAACCTAAGATCAAGAAAGACAAGGAGGGAGTTTGCTTCCATTGCAACAAGGTTGACCATTGGAAGAGAAACTGCAAATTCTATCAGGACGAAATCAAGAAGGCTAGTGTGACTACCGCTACAGGTATTTTTGTTATTGAAACTAATTCACTTATAGGATACCGAATGTGGTACTCACATTTGTAATGATGTGCAGGGACTACAAAGGTGTAGAAGATTAGCTTAGGGTGAAGTCGACCTGTGTGTGGGAAATGGAGCAAGAGTTGCTGCATTAGCCGTAGGAACTTATTTATTGACTTTACCTAGTGGACTTGTATTAGTACTTAATAATTGTTAATTTGTACCTGCTATGAGCAAAAATATTATTTCTATTTCTAGTCTCTCTTTGCATGGTTATAAATTTGTTATTGAGAATAATAATTGTTCTATCTTAAAGGATAATCTTTTCTATGAAAATATTCTATTAGAAAGAGGTCTTTACGTGCTAGATCTTAAGAAAGAGAATTATAAGTCCATATATAACATTAACATTAAACAATTTAAACCAAATGACTCAAATACAACATACCTCTGGCACTGTCGCTTAGGCCATATAAATGAGAAACACATTTCTAAACTCCACTCTCAAGGACTTTTAGACTCATTTGATTTGGAATCATTTGAGACGTGTGAGTCTTGTTTAATTGGCAAGATGACTAAGAAACCCTCCACAAAAGTTGGTGAAAAGGCAATGACTTATTAGAACTCATATATATTGATATATGTGGACCAATGAGTATGCCCGCTAGAGGTGTGTATCGGTACTTCATAACTTTCACGGACGACTTCAGTAGATATGGTTATGTCTACCTAATGAAGCACATGTCTGAATCCTTATAAGTGTTCAAAGAATTTAAAAATGAAGTACAGAATCCACCTGGCAAGAAGATTAAAGCACTTTGATCTGATCGAGGAGGCGAATATCTGAGTCAGGAATTTCAGGATCATCTTCGAGAATTTGGAATAGTTTCACAACTGACTCATCCAGGAACTCCTCAGTGGAATGGAGTGTCCGAAAGGAGGAATCGAACCTTATTGGATATGGTTCGATCGATAATGAGTCAAACGAGCCTTATAATGTCTTTCTGGTGTTACGCTCTTGAGACTGCCGCATTCATACTGAATAGGATTCCATCCAAAGCGGTTCAAAAGACGCCATATGAGATGTGGACGGAGAAAAGCCCCAAGTTGTCTTTTCTTAAAATTTGGGGATATGAGACTTATGTCAAACGTCAGTCTCCTGATAAACTCGGACCCAAATCTTGACAAGTGCTTATTTGTGGGATATCCTACGAAAACTAAAGGATATTACTTTTACCACCCATCGGAGAACAAAGTGTGTTGCTCGCAATGGAGCCTTCTTGGAAAGAGAGTTTGTCTCTATGAGAAGCAGTGGGAGCAAAGTACAACTCGAAGAAATTCGAGACCCACCTATAGTTGTAGAACCTATGATGGAGGAACAAACAAGCTCTCAAGGAGTTGGTGAGCTTGAAACACAACATACTCAACATAGATCTACAACGATTCATCATGAGCCTGAGAGATACGGATTTCTTGTGTCTAATGATGATGATGTGACATTCATAGATGATGAACCCACATCCTACCAAGATGCTATGAAGAGTCCTGACTCTCAAAAATGGTTGGAGGCCATGAGAGCCGAGATGCAATCCATGCATGACAATCAAGTTTGGAATTTGATAGATCCATCCGAAGGCTTGAAGACCATCGGATGTAAGTGGGTCCTTCAAGAAGAAAACTAACTTGGATGGAAAGATACAAACCTACAAAGCAAGGCTTGTGGCGAAAGGTTTCAAACAAGTTCATTGTATTGACTATGACGAAACTTTCTCACATGTAGCTATGCTTAAATCTATCAGAATTCTATTAGCCATGGCAACATATTATGACTATGAAATATGGCAAATGGATGTCAAAACAGCTTTCCTAACTGGAAATTTGACCGAGGACGTGGATATGAAGCAACCCGAGGGTTTTGTCGATCCTAAGAATTCTGGTAAGGTTTGCAAGCTTCAGAAATCCATCTATGGATTGAAGCAAGCATCTCGAAGTTCGAACCTTCATTTTGATGAAGTCATCAAAAGTTTTGGTTTTACCAAAAGTGAAGGAGAGCCTTGTGTTTACATGAAGTTCAGTGGGAGCACGGTTGTATTCCCGGTGCTTTACGTAGATGACATATTACTCATGGGAAATGACATCCCAATATTATTGAACGTCAAGAAATGGTTGGGAGATAATTTCTAGATGAAAGACCTAGGAGAAGCCTCCTACGTGCTAGGAATCAGGATCTATAGAGATTGATCTAGAAGGCTTATAGGTCCGAGTCAAAGTACATACATAGACAAGGTCATGAAACGGTTCGGAATGCAAGAATCCAAGAAGGGGTTTTTGCCCTTGTCACATGGCATTTCTCTCAGTACGACACAGTGTCCTACAAGTGAGCAGGAACGAAGACGCATGAATAAGATCCCATATGCTTCGGCTATAGGATCTATCATGTATGCCATGAAATGTACTAGACCAGATGTGTCATAGTCATTGAGCGCAACAAGCAGGTTTCAGTATAATCCAGGTGAAAGTCACTGGATAGCTGTTAAAAGAATCCTGAAGTACTTACGAAGAACTAAGGACCTGTTCCTAGTCTATGGAGGTATGGAAGACGAGCTCATTGTAAAGGGTTACACTGACGCGAGCTTCCAGACAGACTCAGATTACTTTAGATCACAATCAGGTTATTTATTTTGCCTAAATGGAGGCACAGTGACATGGAAGAGTTCCAAGCAATGTACTATAGCAGATTGTATATAGCCGCTGCAGAAGCGGCTAAAGAAACTGTTTGGATAAAGAACTTTTTGGTGGAGCTAAGAGTAGTTCCGAGCATCTCGGAACTAGTGGATCTATATTGTGATAACAATGGAGCGATCGCACAAGAAGAGGAACCGAGATCTCACCAAAAGTCTAAGCACATACTGTGACGCTTCCATCTAATCAGAAAGATCATACAAAGGGGTGATGTTAAAATATGTAGAGTGCCATCGGATGAGGGTCATGTTAGGTCTATGGGCATAAGATGCTTAGAGTTGGCCTAGTGTAAGTGGGAGACTGTAGGATTAGTGCCCTAGGCCAAATGTATATGTACTAGTAAATGTATTATGTATTAAGACATTATTATTTATTCTTATATATCTGTGTGTAAGGGTTGTGAATGTAAATCTTATATCAGCCAAGAATGACAGTTCGGGTTCACGTTATCAGAATACGTGATTCTAATAGTAGAACTGTAAACCAACGAATGACATTCTAAATTGATCCTAGTGATATGTAGGACGTTTATAGAGATAGACATACTTCAGGTAAGAAGCTACATATCCACACTAGTATATTCGTAGGCTGGATGATCATGTTCTGCTGATCATGGACATAGAGATGTCAAGCCTGGAATATAGGTACGTGTTAGAGAACACGTACTGGACTCACCACACTATGAGAATATGCATGGTATATGTCATTAGTGATTCTCATATGAATAGTGTGCTTGTTCCTATGACCTAAGGTCACGATGGATTCCAGTATGTGGAACTGCATACTTTAATATGATCCTACTTCATCCGTAATGGGATGATCATTACAGTCATCATTAGGTATGCACTGAATCATGGCGAGGAATGTGAGTGACCAAGATGGGATTTGTTCCTCTCGTCATGAGAGAGATATCTCTGGGCCACCTGATGAACTAGGACTGAAGGAAATGCATGGCCATGCTCAAAATGGATTAACATATGTTGTTAATATTTTTTTGTATTTACTCAGTCTAATTCTCGATCAGGAAAGAGACTTTGACCAAACTCAAGGATAACATACTTCCAAGCCTTGTGATCAAGATATATATCGTAGAACGAAAGGAATAAGGAAATGTCTATTCAGATAGATTTATCATCGCTGATCATTTCATTTAACATGGGTAGTCATGACATCAGTCTAGAGGTTACTCATGACTTACGATCTTTAGAAGATCGTTACCAGCGTTAAATGGAACCTACACGGTCACACATTGAACTCCATTCGTACGGGATGAATATGCCTCAAAACATTTATACATATGATGTATAAATTGGTGAACGAAATAATCAATTATTGGATAATTGATTGAACAAAACAGTACCATTCCGTTGGCAACGGAATAGTTCCGTTCCCAACGGAATAGACATGGAAACTACAATAACCTCAGCTGCCAATTATTCCGTTATGGAAATACCTATTCCGTTGGCAACGGAATAGGCGCAGATTAGCGTTCTTAGTTGTGGTAACTGAGCAATCGTTCGCCTCTCTCTATAGTATAAATAGAAGGGCAGAGTCTTTCTATTCTGCACACAACTCAGAAGCCTTAGAGGCCGTCTATTACACAGAAAAGAGAGAGAAAGTCTTGAGAGATATTCGGAAGGTATTTTCGGACTTGTCTAGCCAAGTCCGGTTATTCCGTACGTCTGAAGCTCGCGTGGATACGAGTAGAGGTTCTCTATCTTGAGAAATTGTAAGCGATCGATCTTCATCCCTAGGAGAAGCAAGGACGTCGCGAGTCGAGCTTCTGGAAGGAAAAGATTGCAAGTCAGAAAAGTTCAGACCTACATCCATTCTTCGTCTCGCGGATCAGGAAGATCCGAGGTATAAATTTTAATAGTTAATCTCATACTTTTATTCCCTTAACGTAGATCCTAGGACGGGTTATATCCGTAGGTTTCGCTGCGCGTGTAACGTACATGGCTATGGATTTCCCAACAGAATTGACTTACTATTTAGCATATAAAGGTTATTTTCTAAGTGAACATTTAAAATAGGCAAATCTAGAAAAACTTTATTATTCCAAATAATAAATTTTATCACCACTTTAATGCTAATGTAGAAATAATATTTATTTTATTACAAGTCCACAATGGCTAAGTCAATAAAATCCTAGAGCAAATATAGCAACTCTTGCTTCATTCCCCACTTGTAGGTTGACTTTTCCTCTAGCTAATCTTCTACTTCTGAGTAATATCCTGCACATTCAAAATGTGACAATTACAATGGATATACAATATCTAAGTAGAGATTTAGGAAGAGGAATACCTGAAATGGCAGCCATTGATTCTTCTTATTGACATATCTTACATCCTGCTCTTCAGTGATCATGCATAGTACAGGCAATCAATTCTTCTGATTCCTCAGGTTTAGGCAACTCCTTGCCTTTACTCTTGATTCAGCTCTCCCATGCGGCTTGTCTATTCAACTCCCTTTCCCTTTCAATCCTGAGGGTATCAATGACAACTTTTGCCTCTATGTCCTTCTCCGCCTCTTTAAGCATCTTATGCAATTCCGTGATCGTCATCTCCATCCGACGCTTATTATATTCAGTAAAGAACAAATCTAAGCTCGGAGGAAGCGATCCAAGAATCATGTCAACCACGAATTTCCTTGCAATAGGCGAACCAAGTCTCTATAAGTAATCAATGTGACTTCTCATCTTGAACACATGAGTATCCACATAAGAGCCATGAGGCATCTTGCTCTTGATTAATAACTTGGTGACCTTGTAGCGCTGAATATTAGTCTGCTTTCGGAATATTTCTTTAAGCGCGTATTTCTTTAAGTATTAAGTGCGCTTTGGCGCAACCTTCAATACACAACTATTTAGGTAGGAACACTTTCAATTCTATCATATACAACTCTTTCCCTTTTTATAGAATGGGCAACATATGCCCGGTGTATTATCCCATCTTTTGCCCTGAGCCCAAGTCCGACTTGCTTGCTCAGTTAAGTTTAACCATGTATGATTATCGGATAAATAGAATCCAGCACATTCATCTTTGGCGTGACCCATGCTGGACGTCACTTCTCGCATACCCTCCTTTACAAAGACAATCCTCCATATGCTCAGCTTTGGCATGACCCACATTGGGGGGCACTTCCTTACTTAACATTCTGAAGGATTTTGTTTTAGATTTATAAATATAAACATCACAGAAACAAGATAAATATAGTATGAGTCTATTCCTCACGAGCGATCATGAGGTTCCTAATCCTAGATCTATCTCCAGATTGTAGGTGAATCTTCAACGAACCCTTCGTTGTGTGTTTGCGAAGATCCAACAATATCTTCCGAAGATTGCGGCAAGATCCTTGTCTTGTCTTGATATAATATCTTTCCTAACTATCCTATTGCTAGAAAAAGTAATTTATAATTTTGGACAACTCACTGGTTGCCATAATTACAACTTTGGACAACTCATAGGTTGTCATAGATATTAAATAAAATACAAGAATTCACACACAAGATTACATCACAGAACAATCATAGATCTAAGCTCGTACCATATTTATATAAATTAAATTTCTTGTATAACAAAATTTAGGGTTCCTTGCAAAATCAGCCTTATTCCGTTGGGAACGGAACTATTCCGTTCTCAACGGAATCAGCACTGAAAGTCCCATAAATTCCAGCATTATTGTCTTCTCAATGGAACTATTCCGTTGGGAATCGAATCCTACTGGAAAATTCATTTTTCCTTTGCTTAGTCTCGTTTCCAAAACAGATTTCAAAAAATTATTTTTCGAAACTCTAGAAAATCATAATATCCAATATTATATTCTCAGAAACTATTTCTGTGATGTTTTGAAATAATATTTTCAAAACCCTAAAATTTATTTTATTAGAATTACAGAAATTTTAAATATAATCGACGATTCTTTCCTTAACGAACGCTCTGATACCACTGGTGGGGAAACCATAGCCATGTACGTTACATGCGCAGCAGAACTTATGGATTCAACCCGCCCAAGAATCATCATTTAGGGAATAAAAGTACGAGGTTGACTATTAAAATTTATACCTCGGATCTTCCTGATCCGTGAGACGAAGAATGGATGTAGAACTAAACTTTTTCTGACGTGCAACCTTCTCCTTCCTGAATCTCGACTCGAACAAACTCCTTGCTTCTCCTAGGATAAAGAAACTTATCGCTCGCTAGTCTTCAAAGTAGAAGACCTCTACTCATATCCACGTTGAACTTCAGACGTCTCCTAGGTCCTTCATTGCAAAAGACTTTCCTAAAAATGTCTTAACATTTATTAAAGTCGGAATGTCGTTTCCAATGAGTAATATATCATCTACATAAAGTACTAGAAAAACTATTCAGCTCCCACTAACCCTCTTGTAAACACAAGGTTCATCTTCATTTTTGATAAAACCAAAACCTTTGATTACTTCATCAAAACGAAGATTCCAACTCCAAGATGCTTGCTTCAATCCGTAAATGGATCGTTGCAATTTGCAAACCTTACCAGAATTCTTAGGATCAACAAAATCCTCGGGTTGTGTCATATACACATCCTCGAGTAAATTTCCATTAAGAAAAGTTATTTTGACATCCATTTGTCATATCTCATAGTTATAATATGCGGCTTCAGAACATTGTCTCTTCACAGTCTCCTGGTAGAAAGCCGACTCATTCTCTATGAACATATTTTATGAGAGATCATATCTCTCACCTTAATGTCTACCAGGTCCGTGAGGAGGACCTTATGTTTCAAGTATAGCCTTATCAACTACTTGATAGACTCATTAAAGGCTCATCGCTAGTATGTGGATCTCGAACTTTCTGAGATGTATTACACTCCCACTGGTTCTTTAGGAGATGAGATCTCTCTTAAAGAATTCTGAATTATGAGTAGCAAACAATTTGAACTGGTATTGGATGAGAGATCAAATTGATATTCCACAAATATTTATGAGATTGTTGTGTTGACATCGTCAAACCTTTTGACACGAGTCGTACTTCAACCTTTAAAGACAATTTGGGACTATCCCAAACCCGTATCACATATGGTGTTCATTTGAACCTTATGATATTCAGTGCTTAATATATTCAAGAGTACAAACCTACAAGAGTCTCGGAGACACAGACTGAATCTTATGCAATAAGTTTCATTTTCTTCTTTATGTGCACATCGTGAGATGCTGCATTTAAGATTAATTGTGAAATCTTTTCCACAATTTCTAAGATAATTGTCAAACTATTGACTCAAGTACTTGGCACTTCGATCTGATCGAAGTGCTCTTATTATCTTGTCAAGGCAATATCGAATTTCAATCTTAAATGCTTTGAACATTTCAAATACTTTGTGTTTCATTAAATAAACCTTTTACTTAAAACACTTTTAATATGAAATTCTGATATTCCTTACTTCTAGCCGGCTTGCTTTTGTCTCTCATGCATCTAAAGGCATGAGACTCAACAAACTAACCTATCAACTTCGTGATGGTTGCCCATTCTTGTCATCCTAGATCCAGTGAGTCAAACTTTCCACATAGGGTGGAGTTTACGAATGTGATTCTTATTTTGTGACTTTGATGACATTGCTAGAAGTATGAACTCAATGGACTTATTATTTAGCATATAAAGGTCATTTTATAATTGAAATTTCAAATAGACAAATCTAGAAAATTTTTATTATTCCAAATAATAAATTTTACAACTATTTTAACGCTAATTTAGAAATAACATTTATTTCATTACAAGTCCACAACGGCTAAGGCAATAAAATCCGAGAGCTAATGTAGCAACTCTTGCTTCATTCCCCACTTGTAGGTTTGACTTCTCCTCTAGCTAATCTTGTACTTCTGAGTAATATCCTACACATTCAAAATGTGAGAATTATAGTGGATATCCAATATCCAAGTAGAGATTTAGAAAGAGGAATACCCGAAATGGCAGCCATTGATTTTTCTTCTTGACATATCTTACATCCTCCTCTCCAGTGATCACGCATAGAACATGCAATCACTTCTTTAGATTCATCAGGTTTAGGAAACTTTTTGCCTTCACTCTTGATCCAGCGCTCCCATGCGGCTTGTCTATTCAACTCTTTTTCCCTTTCAATCCTGAGGGAATTAATGACAACTCTTGCCTCTACATCCTTCTCTGCCTGTTTAAGCATCTTATACAATTCCATGATCGACGTCTCCATCCGACGCTTATGATATTCAGTAATGAACAAATCACAACTCGGAGGAAGTGATCCAAGAATCATGTCAACCGCGAATTCTCTTGGAATAGGCGAACCAAGTCTCTCTAAGTAATCAATGTGGCTTCTTATTTGAACACATGAGGATCCATAGAGGAGCCCTGAGCCATCTTGCTCTTGATCAATAACTTGGTGACCTTGTAGCGTTGAATACTAGCCTGCTTTCGGAACATTTTCTTAAGCGCCTTGATCATATCATAGGCATCCATAAAACTTATCTGCTTCCGAAGCTTAGGTTTCATTCCTACTAACATCATCCAGGCTACTTCATCAGAATCATCAATACACTTCTGATAAGTATCTTGAACGACTCTAGAAGCGGTCGAAGGTGGTGGATTTAGGATGGGTGTCGTAAGGACATACAACTTTCCTTCACTCTTGAGAACAATTCTTGGAGTCCCGAACCATGCAGGGAAGTTTGTGCCATCGAGCTTATCCTTCTCAAGGATAGATCGCAAGTTTGTAAATTTCAAACTCATTCTACAAGTTTAATATGTAATGTAAAGTTTATTAATTAGAATTATTCTAATTTTGTTTCATATATTATACTCCCACTATTTTTCTTCAAATCAAACACCTTTAGTAGTATTGATTCGGAAACTTCAATTAAATGAGGTTTGACAGTGGGTCAAGATCCGTATTTCATTGAGCACTAAGTGTGCTTTGGCAACCCTTATTGCTCAACTATTTAGGTAGGAACATTTTCAATTGTATCATATACATCTCTTGCCTTTATGGAATTACCATCATACGCCCGGTGTATTATCCCATCTTGTGCCCTGAGCCCAAGTCCGACTTGCTTGCTCAGTTAAGTTTAACCATGTATGATTATCAGCAAAATAGAGTCCAGCATACTCAGCTATGGCATGACCCATGTTGGACGCCATTTCCCGCATACCCTCCTTTACAAAGACAATACTCCATATGCTCAGTTTTGGCATGACCCACATGGATGATTGTCTAAGTACCGAGGGCTACAGTGACATGGGGGGCAATTCCTTACTTACATTCTGAAGGATTTTATTTTTTATTTATAAATATAAACATCACATATACTAAGTTAAATATGGTATGAGCCTAATCCTCACGAGCAATCATGAGGTTCCTAATTCTAGATCTATCTCTAGATTGAAGAAGTAATCTTCAACGAACACTTCATTGTGTGTGCGAATATCCAACGCCCTCTTCCGAAGATTACGCCGAGATCTCTTGTCTTGAAGTCTTGAAATAATATCTATCCTAACAACTATCCTATTGCTAGAAAATGTAATTTACAAATTTGGACAACTCACAGGTTGTCATAATTACAACTTTGGACAACTCACTAGTTGCCATAGATATTAAATAAAATTACAAGCATTCACACACAAGATTACATCACAGAAGAATCAAGATCTAAAGCTCATACCATATTTGTATATTTAAATTCCATGTATAACAAAAATTAGGGTTTCTCGCAAAATCAACATTATTCCGTTGGGAACGGAACTGTTCCGTTCTAAATGGAACTATTCCGTTCTAAACGGAAGTACTCCATTCTCAATGGAGACGTGCTGGAAATTCGTATTTTCTTTTGTATTAGTTCCGTTTCCAAAACGGATTTCGAAAAAGTATTTTTCGAAACTCCAGAAAATCATAATATCCAATATTATATTTCTAGAAACTATTTCCGTGATGTTTTGAAATAATATTTTCAAAACCCTAAAATTTATTATACTAGAATTTACTAAATTTTAAATATGTAATCGCCAATTATTTCCTTAACGGACTGCCTGATGCCACTCTTGGGAAATCCATAGCCATGTACGTTACATGCGCAGCAGAACCTATGGATTTAACCCACCCAAGGATCTACGTTAAGGGAATAAAAGCACGAGATTAACCATTAAAATTTATACCTCGGATCTTCCTGATCCGCGAGATGAAGAACGGATGTAGGTCTGAACTATTCTGACTCGCAACCGTCTCCTAGCTGAATATCGGATCGCAAAGCTCCTTCCTGACGCTCGGCTCGAAGAACTCCTTCTTGAAGCTCGGCTCGAAGAACTCCTTCTTGAAGCTTGGCTCCCGAAACTCTTTCTTGAAGCTCGGCTCGAGAAACTCCTTCTTCTCCTAGGGATGAAGATAGATCGCTCGCTAGTTCTCAAGATAGAGAACCTCTACTCGTATCCACGTGAACTTCAGACGTACGGAATAACCAGACTTGGCTAGACAAGTCCGGAAATACTTTTCGAATATCTCTCGAAAGTTTCTCTCTCTTTTCTGTGTGTTAGACGGCCTCTAAGGCTTCTGAGTTGTATATATAATAGAGAGTCTCTGCCCTTCTATTTATACTAGAGAGAGAGGCGAACGATTGCTCAGTTACCATAACTAAAACCCTAATCTGCATCTATTCCGTTGCCAACGGAACTATTCCATTGCCAACGGAATAGGTATTTCCATAATGGAATACTTGGTAGCTAAGGTTATTATAGTTTCCATGTATATTCCGTTGGGAACGGAACTATTCCGTTGCCAACGGAATGGTACGGTTTTGTTCAATCAATTATCCAATAATTGATTATTTCGTGCACCAATTTATACATCATATGTATAACTGTTTTTGAGGCATATTCATCCCGTACGAATGGAGTTCATTGTGTGACCGTGTAGGTTCCATTTAACACTGGCAACGATCTTCTAAATATCGTAAGTCGTGAGTAACCTCTAGACTGATGTCATGACTACCCATGTTAAATGAAATGATCGGCGATCATAAACCTATCTGAATAGACATTTTCTTATTCTTTTTGTTCTACGATATATGTCTTTATCACAAGGCATGGAAGTATGTCATCCTTGAGTTTGATCAAAGTCTCTTTCCGGATCGAGAATTAGACTGAATAAATACAAAATGATATTAACAACACGTATTAATCCATTTTGAGCATGGCCATGCATTTCCTTCAGTCCTAGTTCATTACGGGGCCCAGAGATATCTCTCTCTTAACGAGAGGAACAAATCCCATCTTGGTCACTTACATTTCTCGTCATGATTCAGTGCATACTTAATGATGACCCTAATGATCATCCAGTTACGGATGACGTAGGATCATATTAAAGTATGTAGTTCCACATATAGGAATCCATGGTGACCTCAGGTCATAGGAAGAAGCACACTATTCATATGAGAATCACTAATGACATATACCATGTATATTCTCATAGTGTGGTCTGTCCAGTACGTGTTCTCTAACACGTACCTATATTCCAGGCTTGACATCTCTATGTGCATGATTAGCAGAATATGATCATCCAGCCTACGAATATACTTGTGTGGATATGGAGCTTCTTACCTGAAGTATATCTATCATAATAAACATCCTACATATCACTAGGGACAGTTTAGAATGTCTTTCGTTGGTTCACAGTTCTACTATCAGAATCACGTATCCTGATGGCGTGAACCCGAAGTGTCATTCTTGGTTGATATAAGATTTACCTTCACAACCCATACACACAGATATATAAGAAACAATCTTTATTGAATAAATAATAATGTCCTAATACATAATCCATTCCCTAGTACAAATACATTTGGCCTAGGGCACTAATCCTATAGGGAGAATACCACATGATTCGTGTTATTTGTATGTCTCATCAATAGTATTATTATCCTTAGACTTCAGATTATCTCGGTTTCCTACATATGGAATTTTGTACTTTAACATAATCTAACGCTACCTTTAACCGAGTAGCCATAAGGGTTATGATTAGGTACATAATAAAATATACAGAGGAATGAGATAGATCAAGACTTGCTCGAATGAATTAATAAGAAGTTTTAATGTCATTCATGGTTCGATCAAATTCGGGATCAAGAAACGTTATCCATAAGGTTGACACAATCCATCCCTTATGGTCGATATAGATATCGTGCAACAAAGGGAAATAATACAAGGACAACACATAGGTTTGGATCGAATCATCGATACTTACTTAAATTGGGTAGTCATGATCGCTTGCTAGAGTCCGCTCAAGATTTATAATCAGTTGTGATTATTGCCAACATTAAGTAAACCTATAGGGTCACACACAAAGAACAACTGTTGAAATGTACACAGACGATCAAAACTTATGTGATAATTTATATAAAAGGTTATATAGTTATTGCCACATATAATCCTACATCTTATATGATAAAATGTGTTACACATATGGTTACATAGTAACTAAGCACATATGAATAAATGAGCGAAGGCTCCTCTTTGAAAATGTGGAGTATATATACCCAAAAGACTCTTAGATTTGAGTCTATGTCATTCATAATTCTCATTCCATTTTGTTAGAAAAAAGAGAGAGAAAGAGAAAAGAGAGAAAATTCCGAATTTCTCTTTACGAAAGGGTACCATTCGAAATGGTGCATGGGATGCATCGGTTTCATGAAGAGATGCATGAGTGTATCAATTTCATGAAAGGATTCGAATTCATGAAAAGGTGTGACTTGATGAAAAGGTGCATGTAATGCATCATATTCATGAAAGGGTGCAATTTAATGAAAGGATGCATATGATGTATTCATGAAAGGGTGGGTAAGGTTTTTCATAAAGGGATGCATATGATGTGTCAGATCCTTCAAAAGGTGAGAAATGATGTATATGATGCATCAAGTAAATTTCAAAAGGATGTATTCCACATATCAAAATTTTAATGAAATTTAATGTTTCGGCTCCCCTTAAACCCGCCCACCGAAAGGGAAGCAGGAACCCCTCCCCCTATACTCTAATCTATACGGATAGATAATTTAAATTAATCCCAAATTTAGAATGAGTAACACCTTATACATAATTGGTAAATTGGTTAAAAGTTTATATTTTGCAAATAGCATGGCCGATTAGATATGTGATGAATGAGTGTGTTTGTGATGATGTGTGTGATGTATGTATGTATGTATATAATGACAGGGATGGTTCTGTTCGTTTATATAATCCTCATGGAGATGAAGGAAGGGCACCATCCACCATACATTCCTCATGGAGATGAAGGAGTCCACCACCCACTTCACATTCTTCATGGAAATGAAGGAGTTCATCATCATTGCCTTGTGTGATTGTTTATATCATAGGAAATGATCTTAATGTTTGGCTCATTTCGATCATTTAGGCCATGCTATATTGGTTTATATTTATTTTAATGATGTGATGTGATGCCATCGTCAAAATACTTAATAAAATAATATAAAGTGAAATCGAAGTTAAACATTATAATCCCTTAAGTTATGTTAATTCATAAAATACCCCCCCCCCCACACACACACACACACAAGTGTCTACACTTAGGATTCCTTCGATCATCCTAACTCGGGTTTGCCTAAGCAACAGAGTTTAGTTTAAACTTAGGAGGGTAAGAGGCGGGAAATGGTGATTCCTGATAGTGGAGATGGTTGGACTTAAAAGAGCTATCAAGTCGGACTTGGGCTCGAGGCATAGAATAGGATAAATATGCCGACCATGTGATGCTGATCCTATGATTTGTTCAAGAGTTGTATAAGATACAATTGGAAGGGTTCCTACCTAAATAATTAAGTTCTAGGTGATGAGCCTAAGCTCACTTAGGAATTAATGAAATATGGATCTTGAACCACTATGAAATTTCAAGTTAGAAATTTTCGAATCAATACTTTGAGGGTTATTAATTTGAATAAAAATAATGGGAGCTAATATTAAATATCTCGCACAAGATACAAATTGTTAACGTTAACCTGGATTCATATTTTCTATAGAAAATGGAAACAAGCAACAATTCAAACATGAATCTGCGATCCATCCTTGAGACGGACAATTTGAATGGGAAAAACTTCCTCGATTGGCATTGGAACTTGCGAATTGCTCTCAAGCAAGAAAAGAAGGCTTATGTCCTTGAAGAATCCATTCCTGAGGTAGTCGCTTTCACGGCTACCAAGCAAGTAAAAGATGGTTATGCGAAGCATCTTAGTGAATTAACCAATGTGACATGTCTCATGTTAGCCACTATGGATGTCGAGCTTCAAAAGTTATTTGAAGATAAAGAGGCAGTAGACATATTGGCTGATCTTAAGGAAATATTCCAAGAACAAGACCATCATCTATTTGCATAGTATGCTTAAGAATTTCGAGGTGACCATGAAGACAAATGTTCTCGGAGAGGTCCTCGTCATTCAGAAAGCGAAGGGAGAGAAAAAGAAGTTCAAGGGCAAGCCTAAAGGTAAAGGTAAGGGCAAAGAGTTGCTCGCATTTAAGGGCAAGAAATTCAAGGATGTCACTTACTACTTTTGTGACAAGTCTGGGCATTACAAGAGCAGCTGCCCGGCTTACCTCGAGGATCTAAGGAAGAAGAAGGGTAGTGCAACTACCACTTCAGATATGCATGTTATAGAAATTAATCTTTCTACTTCCTCATCTTGGGTATTGGATACCAGATACAGTACTCACATTTGTAATAATGTGCAGGGGCTGCAAAGGAGTAGAAGATTAGAGAAGAGTGAAGTTGACCTACATGTCGGAAATGGAGCAAGAGTTGTTGCATTGGCCGTAGGAACTTATGTTTTATCTTTACCTTCTGAACTAGTAATAAATTTAAGTAATTATTACTACGTACCTGCTGTTAATAGGAATATTGTATCTGTATCGAAATTGCTTATGGAGGGTTTTAAGTTTATTATTGAGAATAATAACTTTTCCTTAAGTAAACAAAGCCTTTTCTATGTGTGTAGTCAATTAGAAAATGGTCTTTATGTTATAAATCTTGACCATGATTACCAAGAGGTTTAAATCGATTGATTTGAATCCCACGTACTTCTGGCATTGTCATCTAGGACAAATAAATGAGAAACGCATTTCGAAACTTCATCAACATGGATTTTTAGACTCTTTTGATTTAGAATCATTTGAGACATGCGAGTCTAGTTTATTAGGTAAGATGACGAAAGCTCCTTTCACTAAGAAAGGTGAGAGGGTTGGTGAGTTATTGGAACTTATACATATGGATGTATGCGGTCCAATGAGTACACCAGCTAGAGGTGGTTTTAAATACTTAATTACTTTCACTGATGATTTAAGTAGATAAGGGTATGTCTACTTAATGAAGCATACGTCTTAATCTTTTGAATTGTTCAAAATTTTTAAGAACGAAGTAGAAAACCAGCTAGGTATGAAGATTAAAGCACTTCGATCAGATCAAGGTGGTAAATATCTAAGCCTAGAGTTTGACGATTATCTGAAAGAGTGTGGAATAGTTTCACAACTTACTCCTCCTAGAATACCTCAATGGAATGGTGTATCAGAAAGGAAAAACCGAACTTTATTAGATATGGTTCATCTTATGATGAGTCCAATGGATCTTCCTATATCTTTTTGGGTTTCAACCATTGAAACTGCCATGTTCATTCTTAATAAAATACCATCGAAAGCTGTTCAAAAGACTCCATATGAGATATGGACAGGGAAGAGTCCCACATTGTGTTTTATAAAGATTTGGGGTTGCGAAGCTTATGTTAAGTGTCAGATTTCTGACAAGTAAACACCAAAATCTGAAAAATACTTATTTGTGGGATATTCTAAAGAAATAAGAGGATATTAATTTTACAACCCATCAGAACATAAAGTGTTTGTTGCTCGAAATGGCCACTTTTTGGAAAGGGAGTTTATTTCCAAAGGATATAGTGGGAGTAAAGTAAACCGTGAAGAAGTTCAAGAGCCACATGAAAGCAATGAACTGTCGATGGAAGAGCCCCTAGAATCTTCAAGAGTTGAATAGCCAATTGTTGAAACACAAGAGCTTCCTCGTAAAACAGGTAGCACCCGTCATGAACCCGAGAGATATGGACTTATCATTTGTAACGAGGATGATGTAACGCTCATAGATGATGAGCCTACATCCTACAAAGAAGCTATTACAAGCTCGGACTCCAATAGATGGCTAGATGCCATGAAAGCCGAGATACAATCCATGTATGATAATCAAGTTTGGAACTTGATTGATCCACCCGAAGATATTAAGACCATCAGTTGTAAATGAGTTTTCAAGAAGAAAACCGACATGGATGGTAAAGTGCATACCTATAAAGCAAGACTGTTTGCGAAAGAGTTTCGACAAACCCATGGTATTGATTGTGATGAAACTTTCTCACCAGTAGTTACGACTAAGTCCATAACAATTCTGCTTGCCATAGCTGCATATTATGACTATGAGATATGACAAATGGATGTCAAAATAGCCTTCCTTCATGGAAATTTACTCGAGGATGTGTATATGACACAACCCGAAGGTTTTGTCAATCCAAAGAATTTGGAAAAGGTATGCAAATAGCAACGATCCATTTATGGATTGAAGCAAGCTTCTCGAAGTTGGAATCTTCATTTTGATGAAGTAATCATGAGGTTGGTTTCATCAAAAATAAAGATGAGCTTTGTGTTTACAAGAAGGTTAGTGGGTGCGCAATTATTTTTCTCATACTATATGTGGATGTTATATTACTCATCGGAAATGACATTCCCACATTGACAAATGTGAAGACATTTTGGAAAAATCTCTCGCAATGAAGGACCTAGAAGAAGCCGCCTATATATTGAGTATCAAGATCTATAGAGTAGATCGATAAGCCTTTTAGGTCTAAGTCAAAGTACTTATATTGACAAGGTGCTGAAAAGCTTTCGCATGGAAGACTCTAAGAGAGGATTCATATCTATGTCACATGGCATAACATTGAGTAAGACTCAATGTCCTACTAGTCAGCATGAATGAAATCGCATGAGTAAGATTCCATACGCCTCGGCTATTGGATCTAACATGTATGTCATGACATGTACTAGATCAGATGTATCATATGCATTAAGTACAATAAGCAGATATACGTCTAATCCTTGTGAAAGTCACTGGATAGCAGTAAAGATTCATTCTTAGTCTATGGAGGACTTCAAAGTGAATTAGTTATAAAGGGTTACATGGATTCAAGCTTTGAAACTGACAATGATGATTTCAGATCGCAATCAAGTTACATATTTTTTTTGAATGGAGGTGTTGTAAGTTGGAAGAGTTCCAAACAAAGATAGTTGTGGATTCTTAGACAGAAGCGGAGTATATAGCATCTTTGGAAGCAGCGCGGTTCCTAGCATCGCGGATCCCATAGTTATCAATTGTGATAACAATGGAGTGATTGCTCAAGCAAAGGAACCGAGATGACACCAACGATCCAAGCACATACTTTGCCATTTCCATTTTATCAAAGAGATCAACAAGAGAGGAGACATTGATATATGCAGCGTTGACAGTGATGACAACATCGCTAATCCATTGACGAAGCCTCTTGCTAAAGCAAAATATGAGAGTTATGTTAGGTGCATGGGTATTAGATACTCATTAGATTCGGCCAGTGCAAGTGGGAGATTATTGATTTTATGCCCTAGGCCTTTGTATATGAGACCTAATTGTATTTGTTGTGTGAATCAAACTTTGTATTTGTTTAGAGATATTTAATAAACTGCGTATTGGTTATTTTAATCTTTTGATTTAAAATAAATCTTGGATATGTTATTCAGCTTTGTATTATCAGAATATGTGATTCTGATGGTAAAACTACAGAGTAGTATGAAAAACGTATTCTAAACTATCCCTGATTATTTATACGATATTTTTTGGAGACAAATATACTTGCGGAATCATATACAATATACTTATTTAAGTATGCAAGCTATAAATGTACATCAGTATGTTAGTTGATTGATGGTCATATTTTACTGATCATTAACATAGATATATGTTGGATAATATATATTGGATTGACCCACCGGGAGAATACCACATGGTTCGTGTCATTAGTATGTCTCATCAATAGTATTGTTATTCGTAGGCTTGAGATTATCTCGGTTTCCTACATATGGAATTATGTACTTTAACATAATCTAACGTATCCATAAGGGTTATGATTAGCTACATAGTGAAACATGTGGAGGAATGAGGTAGATAAAGAGAGGATTTGTTCCTCTCACAAATGAGAGAGATATCTTAACGCCTCTTGATGCATTTGATTGAAGAAAATGCATGGCCGTGCTCGAATGAATTAATAAGGAGTTATTAATGTCATTCATGATTCTATCAAATTCGGGATCAAGAAACGTTATCCATAAGGTCGACACAATCCATCCCTTATGGTCGATATAGATATCATGTAACAAAGGGATACAATACACGGACAACACATAGGTTTGGATCGAGTCATCGATACTTACTTAAATTGGGTAGTCATGATGGCTTGCTAGAGATAATCTCAAGCCTGTCTTTGAAAACCTAGGTCACACACAAAGAACAACCGTTAAAATGTACACAGACAATCATAACTTATGTGATAAGTTATTTAAAAGGTTATATAGTTATTGCCATATATAATCCTACATCTTATATTGTAAGATGTGTTACACATATAGTTACATAGTAACTAAGTACATAGGATTAAATGAGCAAATGCTTGTCTTTGAAAAGATAGACTGTACATACCCAAAAGACTCTTAGATTTGAGTCTATGTCATTCATAATTCTCATTCCATTTTGTGTGATTCAAAACGTGAAGAACGGAGACTACCATATCTTTTCTACATCCATTTAAAGGGCTTGTTCCGTGTGGATACCGATAGAGGACGAAACGATTCATGGTGTCTTATTGATTCGGTTGAATTTGTGAAAGTCATTTTGGAGAATTGATTTGATTGAGAATCGAATTGGTTGTAAATCGTTTTGGTTGGAGAAGTGATTGGAGGCTATTTTAAACTAACGGGTATGTGTGGTGGAAATCGATAATCGTTATCGATTTGTGCAAAAGGAGACGAAAGGCTCTATCACTTCAAGTTCGAGATCGGATCAATTCTTGATCTGATAGGTATGAAGTTTAAGTTCTTATTTTTTCTTTGACTTAATCATATTTCACAGATCTGTTTCTTTTGGTTTTCTTGAATTTCTTGAATTCTTGAATGTCTTGAATCTTGAATCCACTTCCGCTGCATCAAGAACACTCAAGAAATCCCAACACGTCGCAATGGAGAAACTGACCCCTTCACCCAATAACTACCATTTATGGTAGCCCACTAAACACATTCCATTAAAACCATGAATGTTTCGCCTCCCGATTATTGTCCCTTTGCAACTATTTAAATAGCCCCACAATCCTCTCAACTAGGCCATAACCCGTAAACCCTCATTTTAACCTCTCAAAACTCAAAACATTCCCTTCCAATGAAAACCCAAGAATGGGGATGAATGTCGAGTAGAAGGAACGCCACCACCGCGGCTGAAAGAATGAGTGCGGATGACAACGGGAATGTTAAGAGTAGAAACTAGCACTGCCGAGGCGTGACATGAAACCGTCTAGGCAGGGTCTCTGCACTCTTCATCATCCAGAAGGTTGAGACCCAATGAGAATCAAACGGGACAAGGGAACCCTGCCACACCGAATACCCCAACCATGGAACGACACCCTCAGCAGTTCTTAGACAACAATGGTACATCATTCGACATGACTGATGAAGAAACAGAGAAGGAATCATAATTTTGGGAAAGGATAGGAATGTCCTGATGCTTGGACAATGTTGCACTTAAAAACTTGGAGGTAGAAGAGAAAATAGGATAGTTGTTCGAGAAATTGGATCTGGGACTCATAATCCGTGATAGGACCCGCGTACCAGAAAGCGGCAGCAGAGTTCCTCGCCACTTTCTCTTACAACAATGAAGATCATATAGTAACCTTCTGCATGCGTTGGCACATATGATAAATGTCACTTCGTGACTTTGGAGGCACACCATCCAACTATCAATAACAGAACAAGGTAGGGGAGCGGAGAGGATCCCTGCCTATGGAAGATTAGATTTTTAGGAATCGATATCAAATCACTAGGGGAGTATCAAGACGCACCACCTTGATATTGTTTGGAACTTGAAGATGAAGGTCACCCTGCGATCCTTGGCAGTGATATTATTCCTGAGGTGGGATGAGGGAAACCGACGGCGGGAGAACTAAGGCTGCTATAGGGGTTCAGGATCCACCAGTCGCAATGAACGTAATCACAGAACATTTCCAAACATTAAGAAACTCTGGCCCGAAGCAATACCTTAAGTGCGGGCACTTGGTGACACACGTAGCGTGGTTTCTCGACAACCCGATCGAGAAGGTCGTGGTAGTGGGAACCAAATCTCTAATCATTGAGCGCCTGGTAGAATACCAGTTATTGAGCCACGAAGGAGATGCCCTCATAACTATCATCGACCCACCCTTGATCTGCAATATCAAGTGATGACGAACATCGCCAATCGCGCGAACTGGCTCCCACCTCTGCAACCCGCACATAACACAAATGAAGAGATAGAGCGGCAACCAGCGGTCGAAGGTCGAGTGCATGACCATTGGAGAGGAACTTTCAATAGGATCTTCCTCGAGATGGATGAACTCCAAGTCCACAACTCAGCGATGAAAGAAACACTAAAGGCGGTTAGAAACTCAGTGGAAGAAACAAGCACATCCGTGGATCCGATAGAGGATTAGCTGGGTGACATGCGAGGGAAACTGGCATTGTATGGAGAAATGGTAAACCAGCTTTGGGGAAAGTACTAAACAAAGAAAGACCCTTCACTGGGTAGGGATGATTTCTAATGCATGGTAACAATCCTTTACTCTCCCTTTAGGTTTTATCTTTAGCTAGCGAAGTACACCGGGCGGTGCCCAATTTAAGCTTGGGGGTGAAGTTTACATACATGCATTTCATTTTGCATTGTATCTTTTTATTGCTTTCTTTTTAATTTTCTTTGATCTTAGTTTAGTTTGTATTTTAGTTTAGGTCTGCTGTAACCACGCGAAAACGTGTCATGGTGTAATCACGTATTAACAAAAATATTTATAAGTCCCCTAATACATTCACAAAGTGTATACGTGGAAATTGAGTTTAGGGTGTCGAACACAAGGAGACTGGCCTTAAGCAAAACAAGTTCACAAATCAATTCTCAAGTATTAGTTTTTTAATGCAATTTTTACAAGATTTAACCATTTAAAGCAAAAGAGTGTATATGATGAGGTTATTTAAGAAGATAGAACTTGTGCCAGAAAATAACAAAAGAAAGAAAAATATTTTTGTTATTTTATTTTAAGAGTTAATAAAAAGGTAAGGAAATTATGACAAATTGTATAACATGTAAATCCTTAATCACAACAAGTAGCCATTTTTCGAATAGTTCAAAATGCAAGTCTTGACCAATTTATTTCCACAAATTAATCAACAAATAACAAAAACTCTTCCAAGTTTCTAATACTCAAATAGTCCCTAAACACATCCAATTTAAATTAAAACTAATCTTCAAATTAGAATCAACTCAATATTTATATATTTTTTTTTTAATCAAAAATATTCTTCCAAATAATTTAATTCAACAAGTTAAAGTGTTCTTGAACTAAACTTTTTTAAACCACAAAAATTGCTCAAATAAACTCGAGATTTCATCACAAATGTCACACAAAAAATCTTTCCCTACAAAAAACTAGTCAAGCATGCACACACAAACAATATTCATATACATGCTTGACAAATTATTCATTCAACAAAAGAGAAAAAAAATAAGGAAAAAGAAAAATTAATCAAACCAAATGGATGGAGAGTCAAGCTAGATCCTCCTCTTGCTCGATTTGAATCTTCCTTCAAATCTCGCTCCTTCAAGAGCAAGACATCCTTCTCTTAAAGCTCAGCTCCCCTTTTATCTTAACTCGCAAAAAATGAAAATTTAAGATTTTGGGACAACCTTAGAGAAGGTCATCCATGGAGAAAGAGAAAGAAAAATGGTATTTACAATGGAGTAAAAAAAGAGAGAGGTGGTGTGTGAGAGAGATGTTTTGAAGGAGAAAGAAGGGTTTAATTTATAGAGAAATTTTGCCTTGAAAACGTTTGGAAATAGGGTTGTGGGACTAAGGAAATAGATTGTTCCGGTTTTGATATTAGGTAGTAATTTAGGGGAAGCTTAACACCAATTTTCCTTCTTTCCCTATTCAAATTCTGGATGGTTGTAATTTTCTGGGTGCATTTAGCAAATCCTTTCAAAACCCCCAAAATATCTCGGGTAGGCTACGTGGCAAATCCTGATTGGGCTGAATAAAACTAAATCCATCAAATAAGAAGCTGCCACGCGTTACCCTCCTAGATTCTGATGAATCTAGTTGGCATGTGTCAGCACGTGAATGGTGGAAAGAGAACCTAGTACCGAGTATCATCTGATTCTCCTAGTGATTCAGTACTGAACTTGTACTAAAGCAACAGAAACAAGTAAGATTATGTCTCCATTTCAAGCGATTTGAAGGTATAATTTATGTCTCAAAGTGTGTTGAGGAGAAAATGGAGGTGTACATTTAAGAATTAAATGGAGAGGAGTCTCAAGACCTTGAATCGTTGAATCTAACAAATACGTTTCCAGCTGGATGGTGCCCTGAATTTTGGTCTATTTCCCCTACCACGTGTCAGATCAGGAGTGGTCCGGATTTAATTAATTCAAAGCACTTAGATTAGATTTTCATTTGCCTTTTCGGAGAGTTCTAGAAGGTATTCTTTCGCAAGGTTTGTACCGTGGGTCAACTGGGCGGTTTGTCGTGTTTGACTTTCGTCTTTTTATGGATTTTTTAGGTTTTAACTTGGATGGTTGGTTGGAAAAGGTTGAATAGAATTGAAGAGGTGTGCGTAGGATCTTCACGGAGATTTGTGAAGAATTCGGCCATTCATTTGGAGCTGACTTTTCACCAAGTCATCCAAATATTGTTTTCGTGGTCTTTTTACGTGAAAAATCACACAAAAGTCTAATAAGAGTTTTAAAATTATTTTATTGAATTTACACAGTTTTCCAACAATTTATGTAATTAAAGGATAAAATTTACATGATAAAAATCATAAAAATGTGTATAAAAATACACATTACAAATCTCACCACACTTAAACCAAGCTTGCCCTCAAGCATAAATTTAAATCAAGTTTTAGGGTTTTTAGAATCAGTTTAAATTCATTTGAAAAGAGATTAAATTATTGTCATATTATTAGTCGATTATTATAATAATACACGAATGTCGGTGAATGTCCATTAATAATTTTAAAACCTCAAGTTCGTTTCAACTCGCCAATCTTTTATCCCAAGTATCCATTTTCGAAACGCTAGTACCCTAAGAAAATTTTATACTTTAACCCCCTAAATTTTTACCCCAAGGTTTCAACTCAATTTTTACTTCACCCCCCAAACAAGTTAAAAGTCTGATACGATAACCATGAATCAATTCTCAAGATAAAAGTTGTGCTTTTAACCCTTGAAAAAGATTTTTTTTCTTTTAATCCCGTTTATTTATTTACAATGGCATAGGGTATAATACACAAGGCTGGGGAGATAATACACAAGGCAAAAAAATTATTTTCTCTGAAAGGTTGGTTAACAAGCCCGAAAGGTTGGTTAAAATCGAGATATTTTACAAAACAATGGTGTAAAAGATAGAGTTGATTTCGAAAAATTTAACACGGTACTAAAGATTGGAAACATTATATCTTGTCGTAAAATATTGAGGAGATGAATACGTTATGAAATTTTTTAAACCATTAATGGACTTTATATGGATAGTATATATGGAATGAGGTGGAATAGGAAATATTATGGCAAATAATTTAATATCCTTTAAAAGTTTTCAAAAATTATTCATCATTTTCCAAAACCCTATACTTTTCAAAAACTTGTTGCTTGAAGGGGCTTAGTTCAAAAATACTTCCTTATCAAAAATCCTTTTTCCAATTTCCTTTTAAAATCTTTTTATTTATTTGCAAATCCAAGCAAGATAGTGTATTTACAAAAATAAGGAAAATGAAATAAAAATAAAAATTTTAATTTTTTTGAGTTTTTTTTTATGTTTTTGTATTTTTGTATTTTTCATATTTTGTATTTATTTATTATTTTACTTTTTGGACCCAAAAAAGGTTATAAAACTTGGTTTTTGCACAAAATCAATTTCACCATACTTAAACTTTTATATATACATGAGAATAGTTCAAGAATTTGTGTAAATTGAAAGTATTCAAGGATTTTGTGCAAAATCACCCTCACCACACTTAAACTTTTGCAAGTTTAAGTGTAAATGAAGAAGTTTTCTGAAAAGAAAAATTAAAAATAATAAATAAATAAAAAAATACAACCTGACATGACGAGTTGCCTCTCGCCAAGTGCTCCCATTTTACATCTCGAGCCCGACGTATTTTTGTCAGCCTCGCTCGAACGGATCGTAAATGTGAGCAAATCCTTGGAGGAGCTCACATGGTGGTAAGAGATTCGGCCTGCGTTGTCGTTTGCCCTTGCTTTTGCGAAAATATGGTCTTCCTGGTTTTGAAAGGAGTTCGGGATTATTTCTCGTAGAGAGGGGCAATTCAATTCCCAAATGCACTCCTTCTCGAATTGTTGGAAGGTCAACAAACATCACACCGCTTATATCAAGCTCGGTGTAACGAATGGTTTGGCAAGAACTAGGGTTGGGAGATTTTGTGGAGTTGGTTCGTGGTTTTGGGTGTTCGGCTTGTCACAAGTTTCAACCCTTGATTTGTCGCTCGACTCACATTCCACATCATTCCAAAAATCCTCAAAGTCGAATCTAGGATTTGTGGAACTCAAAACATCACAAGGTTCATCCTACAAGTCCCCATGTGATTCACATTCCACATCATTCGAGCTTTCATAAAACTCACTCCTCAAATCCCTATTTGGCCGACATTCCCCTTTAAACAAATTATCCTCCAACACGAAGTTGGTGTCCTCCTTCTCCTCATGCTTTTCCTCCTCGAATATTTTCTTCTCCTCATCACCATGAGAACCTTCAACCCCTAATTCTTCAAAAACCCTAGAACCCTCATCACAAAGAGATTCCCCAATTTCCTCTTGCTCAAAGACCCTAAGACCCTCATCACAATGGCTAGCTTCATCTTGATGAGGTTGGATGGTGGTTTCTCGTTTGTTGAAGATCGCCATGAGCGAGTTCGACATTTCTAAGAAGCATTTCTCGAAGAGGTCAAGCTTCGCGTGCAATTTTTCATCAGAAGAGCTTTCAGGTTGATGATACTCCTGGTTTGGACGATACTACTCGTCTTGGTAGAGGTAAGGTTGGAATGAATGGGTTGGTGTGGCAAGCGTATATGGGTTTTGGAAGTTCTCCTGAGGTTCGAAACCCCAGGATTGTCTCAACATTTCATCCCTCGGCTCCAGCATGAAGGATTGGTTGAAGTGTCATGGTGTAATCACGTATTAACAAAAATATTTATAAGTCCCCTAATACATTCACAAAGTGTATACGTGGAAATTGAGTTTAGGGTGTCGAACACAAGGAGACTGGCCTTAAGCAAAACAAGTTCACAAATCAATTCTCAAGTATTAGTTTTTTAATGCAATTTTTACAAGATTTAACCATTTAAAGCAAAAGAGTGTATATGATGAGGTTATTTAAGAGGATAGAACTTGTGCCAGAAAATAACAAAAGAAAGAAAAATATTTTTGTTATTTTATTTTAAGAGTTAATAAAAAGGTAAGCAAATTATGACAAATTGTATAACATGTAAATCCTTATTCACAACAAGTAGCCATTTTTCGAATAGTTCAAAATGCAAGTCTTGACCACTTTATTTCCACAAATTAATCAACAAATAACAAAAACTCTTCCAAGTTCCTAATACTCAAATAGTCCCTAAACACATCCAATTTAAATTAAAACTAATCTTCAAATTAGAATCAACTCAATATTTATATATTTTTTTTTGAATCAAAAATATTCTTCCAAGTAATTTAATTCAACAAGTTAAAGTGTTCTTGAACTAAACTTTTTTAAACCAAAAAAATTGCTCAAATAAACTCGAGATTTCATCACAAATGTCACACAAAAAATCTTTCCCTACAAAAAACTAGTCAAGCATGCACACCACACAAACAATATTCATATACATGCTTGACAAATTATTCATTCAACAAAAGAGAAAAAAAAATAAGAAAAAAGAAAAATTAATCAAACCAAATGGATGGAGAGTCAAGCTAGATCCTCCTCTTGCTCGATTTGAATCTTCCTTCAAATCTCGATCCTTCTAGAGCAAGACTTCCTTCTCTTAAAGCTCAGCTCCCCTTTTATCTTAACTCACAAAAAATGAAAATTTAAGATTTTGGGACAACCCTAAAGAAGGTCATCCATGGAGAAAGAGAAAGAAAAATGGTATTTACAATGGAGTAAAAAAAGAGAGAGGTGGTGTGTGAGAGAGATGTTTTGAAGGAGGAAGAAGGGTTTAATTTATAGAGAAATTTTGCCTTGAAAAGGTTTGGAAATAGGATTGTGGGACTAAGGAAATAGATTGTTCCGGTTTTGATATTAGGTAGTAATTTGGGGGAAGCTTAACACCAATTTTCCTTCTTTCCCTATTCAAATTCTGGATGGTTGTAATTTTCTGGGTGCATTTAGCAAATCCTTTCAAAACCCCCAAAATATCTCGGGTTGGCTACGTGGCAAATCCCGATTGGGCTGAATAAAACTAAATCCATCAAATAAGAAGCTGCCACACGTTACCCTCCTAGATTCTGATGAATCTAGTTGGCATGTGTCAGCACGTGAATGGTGGAAAGAGAACCTAGTACCGAGTATCATCTGATTCTCCTAGTGATTCAGTACTCAACTTGTACTAAAGCAATAGAAACAAGTATGATTATGTCTCCATTTCAAGCGATTTGAAGGTATAATTTATGTCTCAAAGTGTGTTGAGGAGAAAATGGAGGTGTACGTTTAAGAATTAAATGGAGAGGAGTCTCAAGACCTTGAATCGTTGAATCTAACAAATACGTTTCCAGCTGGATGGTGCCCTGAATTTTGGTCTATTTCCCCTACCACGTGTCAGATCAGGAATGGTCCGGATTTAATTAATTGAAACCACATAGATTAGATTTTCATTTGCCTTTTCGGAGAGTTCTAGAAGGTATTCTTTCGCAAGGTTTGTACCGTTGGTCAACTGGGCGGTTTGTCGTGTTTGACTTTCGTCTTTTTATGGATTTTTTAGGTTTTAACTTGGATGGTTGGTTGGAAAAGGTTGAATAGAATTGAAGAGGTGTGTGTAGGATATTCGCGGAGATTTGTGAAGAATTCGGCCATTCATTTGGAGCTGACTTTTCACCAAGTCATCCAAATATTGTTTTCGTGGTCTTTTTACGTGAAAAATCACACAAAAGTCTAATAAGAGTTTTAAAATTAATTTTTATTGAATTTACACAGTTTTCCAACAATTTATGTAATTAAAGGATAAAATTTACATGATAACAACCATAAAAATGTATATAAAAATACACATTACAAATCTCACCACACTTAAACCAAGCTTGCCCTCAAGTGTAAATTGAAATCAAGTTTTAGGGTTTTTAGAATCAGTTTAAATTCATTTGAAAAGAGATTAAATTATTGTCATATTATTAGTCGATTATTATAATAATACACGAATGTCGGTGAATGTCCATTAATAATTTTAAAACCTCAAGTTCGTTTCAACTCGCCAATCTTTTATCCCAAGTATCCATTTTCGAAACGCTAGTACCCTAAGAAAATTTTATACTTTAACCCCCTAAATTTTTACCCCAAGCTTTCAACTCAATTTTTACTTCACCCCCCAAACAAGTTAAAAGTCTGATACGATAACCATGAATCAATTCTCAAGAGAAAAGTTGTGCTTTTAACCCTTGAAAAAGAGTTTTTTTCTTTTCATCCCGTTTATTTATTTACAATGGCATAGGGTATAATACACAGGGCTGGGGAGATAATACACAAGGCAACAAATTTATTTTCTCTGAAAGGTTGGTTAACAAGCCCGAAAGGTTGGTTAAAATCAAGATATTTTACAAAACCATGGTGTAAAAGATAGAATTGATTTCGAAAAATTTAACACGGTACTAAAGATTGGAAACATTATATCTTGTCGTAAAATATTGAGGAGATGAGTACGTTATGAAATTTTTTAAACCATTAATGGACTTTATATGGATAGTATATGTGGAATGAGGTGGAATAGGAAATATTATGGCAAATAATTTAATATCCTTTAAAAGTTTTCAAAAATTATTCATCATTTTCCAAAACCCTATACTTTTCAAAAACTTGTTGCTTTAAGGGGCTTAGTTCAAAAATACTTCCTTATCAAAAATCCTTTTCCAATTTCCTTTTAAAATCTTTTTATTTATTTGCAAATCCAAGCAAGATAGTGTATTTACAAAAATAAGGAAAATGAAATAAAAATAAAAATTTTAATTTTTTTGAGTTTTTTTTTATGTTTTTGTATTTTTGTATTTTTCATATTTTGTATTTATTTATTATTTTACTTTTTGGACCCAAAAAAGGTTATAAAACTTGGTTTTGCACAAAATCAATTTCACCATACTTAAACTTTTATATATGCATGAGAATAGTTCAAGAATTTGTGTAAATTGAAAGTATTCAAGGATTTTGTGCAAAATCACCCTCACCACACTTAAACTTTTGCAAGTTTAAGTGTAAATGAAGAAGTTTTCTGAAAAGAAAAATTAAAAATAATAAATAAAAAAAAAATACAACATAACATGACGAGTTGCCTCTCGCCAAGTGCTCCCATTTTACATCTCGAGCCCGACGTATTTTTGTCAGCCTCGCTCGAACGGATCTTAAATGTGAGCAAATCCTTGGAGGAGCTCACATGGTGGTAAGAGATTCGGCCTGCGTTGTCGTTTGCCCTTGCTTTTGCGAAAATATGGTCTTCCTGGTTTTGAAAGGTGTTCGGGATTATTTCTCGTAGAGAGGGGCAATTCAATTCCCAAATGCACTCCTTCTCGAATTGTTGGAAGGTCAACAAACATCACACCGCTTATATCAAGCTCGGTGTAATGAATGGTTTGGCAAGAACTAGGGTTTGGGAGATTTTGTGGAGTTGGTTCGTGGTTTTGGGTGTTCGGCTTGTCACAAGTTTCAACCCTTGATTTGTCGCTCGACTCACATTCCACATCATTCCAAAAATCCTCAAAGTCGAATCTAGGATTTGTGGAACTCAAAACATCACAAGGTTCATCCTACAAGTCCCCATGTGATTCACATTCCACATCATTCGAGCTTTCATAAAACTCACTCCTCAAATCCCCATTTGGCCCACATTCCCCTTTAAACAAATTATCCTCCAACACGAAGTTGGTGTCCTCCTTCTCCTCATGCTTTTCCTCCTTGAATATTTTCTTCTCCTCATCACCATGAGAACCTTCAACCCCTAATTCTTCAAAAATCCTAGAACCCTCATCACAAAGAGATTCCCCAATTTCCTCTTGCTCAAAGACCCTAAGACCCTCATCACAATGGCTAGCTTCATCTTGATGAGGTTGGATGGTGGTTTCTCGTTTGTTGAATATCGCCATGAGCGAGTTCGACATTTCTAAGAAGCATTTCTCGAAGAGGTCAAGCTTCGCGTGCAATTTTTCATCGGAAGAGCTTTGAGGTTGATGATACTCCTGGTTTGGATGATACTACTCGTCTTGGTAGAGGTAAGGTTGGAATGAATGGGTTGGTGTGGCAAGCGTATATGGGTTTTGGAAGTTCTCCTGAGGTTCGAAACCCCAGGATTGTCTCAACAGTTCATCCCTCGGCTCCAGGATGAAGGAGTGGTTGAAGTGTCATGGTGTAATCACGTATTAACAAAAATATTTATAAGTCCCCTAATACATTCACAAAGTGTATACGTGAAAATTGAGTTTAGGGTGTCGAACACAAGGAGACTGGCCTTAAGCAAAACAAGTTCACAAATCAATTCTCAAGTATTAGTTTTTTAATGCAATTTTTACAAGATTTAACCATTTAAAGCAAAAGAGTGTATATGATGAGGTTATTTAAGAGGATAGAACTTGTGCCAGAAAATAACAAAAGAAAGAAAAATATTTTTGTTATTTTATTTTAAGAGTTAATAAAAAGGTAAGCAAATTATGACAAATTGTATAACATGTAAATCCTTAATCACAACAAGTAGCCATTTTTCGAATAGTTCAAAATGCAAGGCTTGACCAATTTATTTCCACAAATTAATCAACAAATAACAAAAACTCTTCCAAGTTCCTAATACTCAAATAGTCCCTAAACACATCCAATTTAAATTAAAACTAATCTTCAAATTAGAATCAACTCAATATTTATATATATTTTTTTGAATCAAAAATATTCTTCCAAGTAATTTAATTCAACAAGTTAAAGTGTTCTTGAACTAAACTTTTTTAAACCACAAAAATTGCTCAAATAAACTCGAGATTTCATCACAAATGTCACACAAAAAATCTTTCCCTACAAAAAACTAGTCAAGCATGCACACACAAACAATATTCATATACATGCTTGACAAATTATTCATTCAACAAAAGAGAAAAAAAAATAAGAAAAAAGAAAAATTAATCAAACCAAATGGATGGAGAGTCAAGCTAGATCCTCGTCTTGCTCGATTTGAATCTTCCTTCAAATCTCGATCCTTCTAGAGCAAGACTTCCTTCTCTTAAAGCTCAGCTCCCCTTTTATCTTAACTCACAAAAAATGAAAATTTAAGATTTGAGGACAACCCTAAAGAAGGTCATCCATGGAGAAAGAGAAAGAAAAATGGTATTTACAATGGAGTAAAAAAAGAGAGAGGTGGTGTGTGAGAGAGATGTTTTGAAGGAGGAAGAAGGGTTTAATTTATAGAGAAATTTTGCCTTGAAAAGGTTTGAAAATAGGGTTGTGGGACTAAGGAAATAGATTGTTCCGGTTTTGATATTAGGTAGTAATTTGGGGGAAGCTTAACACCAATCTTCCTTCTTTCCCTATTCAAATTTTGGATGGTTGTAATTTTCTGGGTGCATTTAGCAAATCCTTTCAAAACCCCCAAAATATCTCGAAAAGGCTACGTGGCAAATCCTGATTGGGCTGAATAAAACTAAATCCATCAAATAAGAAGCTGCCACGCGTTACCCTCCTAGATTCTGATGAATCTAGTTGGCATGTGTCAGCACGTGAATGGTGGAAAGAGAACCTAGTACCGAGTATCATCTGATTCTCCTAGTGATTCAGTACTCAACTTGTACTAAAGCAACAGAAACAAGTAAGATTATGTCTCCATTTCAAGCGATTTGAAGGTATAATTTATGTCTCAAAGTGTGTTGAGGAGAAAATGGAGGTGTACGTTTAAGAATTAAATGGAGAGGAGTCTCACGACCTTGAATCGTTGAATCTAACAAATGCGTTTCCAGCTGGATGGTGCGCAGAATTTTGGTCTATTTCCCCTACCACGTGTCAGATCAGGAGTGGTCCGGATTTAATTAATTCAAACCACTTAGATTAGATTTTCATTTGCCTTTTCGGAGAGTTCTAGAAGGTATTCTTTCGCAAGGTTTGTACCGTTGGTCAACTGGGCGGTTTGTCGTGTTTGACTTTCGTCTTTTTACGGATTTAATAGGTTTTAACTTGGATGGTTGGTTGGAAAAGGTGTGTGCAGGATATTCGCGGAGATTTGTGAAAAATTCGGCCATTCATTTGGAGTTGACTTTTCACCAAGTCATCCAAATATTGTTTTCGAGGTCTTTTTACGTGAAAAATCACACAAAAGTCTAATAAGAGTTTTAAAATTAATTTTTATTGAATTTACACAGTTTTCCAACAATTTATGTAATTAAAGGATAAAATTTACATGATAAAAACCATAAAAATGTGTATAAAAATACACATTACAAATCTCACCACACTTAAACCAAGCTTGCCCTCAAGCGTAAATTTAAATCAAGTTTTAGGGTTTTTAGAATCAGTTTAAATTCATTTGAAAAGAGATTAAATTATTGTCATATTATTAGTCGATTATTATAATAATACACGAATGTCGGTGAATGTCCATTAATAATTTTAAAACCTCAAGTTCGTTTCAACTCGCCAATCTTTTATCCCAAGTATCCATTTTCGAAACGCTAGTACCCTAAGAAAATTTTATACTTTAACCCCCTAAATTTTTACCCCAAGGTTTCAACTCAATTTTTACTTCACCCCCCAAACAAGTTAAAAGTCTGATACGATAACCATGAATCAATTCTCAAGAGAAAAGTTGTGCTTTTAACCCTTGAACAAGATTTTTTTTCTTTTAATCCCGTTTATTTATTTACAATGGCATAGGGTATAATACACAGGGCTGGGGAGATAATACACAAGGCAAAAAATTTATTTTCTCTGAAAGGTTGGTTAACAAGCCCGAAAGGTTGGTTAAAATCGAGATATTTTACAAAACCATGGTGTAAAAGATAGAGTTGATTTCGAAAAATTTAACACGGTACTAAAGATTGGAAACATTATATCTTGTCGTAAAATATTGAGGAGATGAATACGTTATGAAATTTTTTAAACCATTAATGGACTTTATATGGATAGTATATATGGAATGAGGTGGAATAGGAAATATTATGGCAAATAATTTAATATCCTTTAAAAGTTTTCAAAAATTATTCATCATTTTCCAAAACCCTATACTTTTCAAAAACTTGTTGCTTGAAGGGGCTTAGTTCAAAAATACTTCCTTATCAAAAATCCTTTTTCCAATTTCCTTTTAAAATCTTTTTTATTTATTTGCAAATCCAAGCAAGATAGTGTATTTACAAAAATAAGGAAAATGAAATAAAAATAAAAATTTTAATTTTTTTGAGTTTTTTTTTATGTTTTTGTATTTTTGTATTTTTCATATTTTGTATTTATTTATTATTTTACTTTTTGGACCCAAAAAAGGTTATAAAACTTGGTTTTTGCACAAAATCAATTTCACCATACTTAAACTTTTATATATACATGAGAATAGTTCAAGAATTTGTGTAAATTGAAAGTATTCAAGGATTTTGTTCAAAATCACCCTCACCACACTTAAACTTTTGCAAGTTTAAGTGTAAATGAAGAAGTTTTCTGAAAAGAAAAATTAAAAATAATAAATAAAAAGAAAAACACAACCTGACATGACGAGTTGCCTCTCGCCAAGTGCTCCCATTTTACATCTCCCCGACGTATTTTTGTCAGCCTCGCTCGAACGGATCGTAAATGTGAGCAAATCCTTGGAGGAGCTCACATGGTGGTAAGAGATTCGGCCTGCGTTGTCGTTTGCCCTTGCTTTTGCGAAAATATGGTCTTCCTGGTTTTGAAAGGAGTTCGGGATTATTTCTCGTAGAGAGGGGCAATTCAATTCCCAAATACACTCCTTCTCGAATTGTTGGAAGGTCAACAAACATCACACCGCTTATATCAAGCTCGGTGTAATGAATGGTTTGGCAAGAACTAGGGTTTGGGAGATTTTGTGGAGTTGGTTCGTGATTTTGGGTGTTCGGCTTGTCACAAGTTTCAACCCTTGATTTGTCGCTCGACTCACATTCCACATCATTCCAAAAATCCTCAAAGTCGAATCTAGGATTTGTGGAACTCAAAACATCACAAGGTTCATCCTATGAGTCCCCATGTGATTCACATTCTACATCATTCGAGCTTTCATAAAACTCACTCCTCAAATCCCCATTTGGCCCACATTCCCCATTAAACAAATTATCCTCCAACACGAAGTTGGTGTCCTCCTTCTCCTCATGCTTTTCCTCCTCGAATATTTTCTTCTCCTCATCACCATGAGAACCTTCGACCCCTAATTCTTCAAAAACCCTAGAACCCTCATCACAAAGAGATTCCCCAATTTCTCTTGCTCAAAGACCCTAAGACCCTCATCACAATGGCTAGCTTCATCTTGATGAGGTTGGATGGTGGTTTCTCATTTGTTGAATATCTCCATGAGCGAGTTCGATATTTCTAAGAAGCATTTCTCGAAGAGGTCTAGCTTCGCGTGCAATTTTTCATCAGAAGAGCTTTGAGGTTGATGATACTCCTGGTTTGGAGGATACTACTCGTCTTGGTAGAGGTAAGGTTGGAATGAATGGGTTGGTGTGGCAAGCATATATGGGTTTTGGAAGTTCTCCTGAGGTTCGAAACCCCAGGATTGTCTCAACATTTCATCCCTCGGCTCCAGGATGAAGGAGTGGTTGAAGAAACCTCCTTGCTCGTAAGACTGCCCATAGGAAGGTTGTGGTTGTTGGATGTAGCTTCCATTGCTTTTCCATGGATAGCCCTCATTGGGCCATCCACTCCAAGTTTACCTTCCCGTCATTCACGTCTTGCCTTGCTGATCCATTTTGTGACCTAAAAACCTTCAAAATAAGAAAGACACAACACTAGAGAAAAGATTAGTGGGTTAGTTTTAACTTAATTAAAGCCGTCTCCCCGACAACGGCGCCATTTTATAACTACGCGAAAATGTGTCGTGGTGTAATCACATATTAACAAAAATATTTATAAGTCCTCTAATTCATTCCCAAAGTGTATATGTGGAAATTGAGTTTAGGGTGTCGAACACAAGGAGACTGACCTTAAGCAAAACAAGTTCACAAATCAATTCTCAAGGTTTAGTTGTTTAATGCAATTATTACAAGGTTTAACCATTTAAAGTAAAAGAGTGTGTATGATGAGGTTGTTTAAGAAGATAGAACTTGTGCCAGAAAATAACAAAAGAAAGAAAAATATTTTTGTTATTTTATTTTAAGAGTTAATAAAAAGATAGGGAAATTATAAGAAATTGTATAACATATAAATCCTTGATCACAACAACTAGCCATTTTTCTAATAGTTCAAAAAGCAAGGCTTGACCCATTTATTTTCAGAAATTAATTAACAAATAAAATAAATATTAGATCTACTCAAAAACATCCACTTCCAAGTTTTTCTTATACTTGATTTAAAACCTTACTTGAACATAACAAAAACTCTTCCAAGTTCCTAATACTCAAATACTCCCTAAACACATCAAATTTAAATTAAAACTAATCTTCTAATTAGAATCAACTTAATATTTATATTTTTTTTAACCAAAAATATTCTTCCAGATAATTTAATTCAACAAGTTAAAGTGTTCTTGAACTAAACTTTTTAAACCACAAAAAATACTCTAATAAACACAAGATTTCATCACAAATGTCACACAAAACTCGTCAACCATGCAAACTCCCTTACAAATTATCTAAATGTGTCATGGAGATTTTATGGGACCACTAAGATCTATTTTTTCAAAAAGCACCTAAACGACGGAAAACGTTGGTGAAAAAGAGCAAACATGGGAACGAGTAAGAAACGACCACAAAACGTTAGGAAAACGTCCACTGTCTCGTGACGTTCTTCAGCCAAACCAATACGTGAACCGACCATGTTTGTCTCAATACAGAGAAGAAACGTCCACGTTTCTTGTGACATTTCGTATCGGAATGTGACGTTCCGATCAAACGGATCTTAACCACCATTTTACTCCTCAAAATAAATCTAGCAGCGAAAAAATAGCGAGAAAAAATGACGCGTCAAAATTCTGGTCAACCGTCGCAGTCAAAGCCAACTCTTTCTCTCTCAAAAGTGCTGATTTTCCGAAATGCTCGGAATTGAACAAACTACCCACCATTTAAATCGTCTTGACAAGACAAGCAAAACCGTATCATTCATAATCACTGAGACCGCCGGAGTTGGCCGAAAAACGCGAAAAACCTTCCGTTAGCGTAAAAATAACCAATTTCGAGCAGCAGTTTTCTCAAGCTCACCATTTCCTGCACAGACCTCGGTTTGTCATAATTCTAACTCCATTCTCTTCTCCTTATTCCCCACTTTCCAACCATATAAAGAATTCAAAAAATGATGAAGAAATGAGAGAGATATTTGAGTTCGAAATCGCGCTGGTAACTGTTCAACGAAATTCCAGTTTTAACGGTCAAAATTTATTCAAATCGAATTGGCTCGAATTTCTCAAATAAGGTGAAGCTTTCTTGATTCAGAGAGTTTATATGAGATGGTATCAAGGTGTCTGAGGTTTTAATTTGATTTGAAAATGACTCGGAGTTAGAGTTTGGCTAATGACTTATCGGTTTCAACCAAGTCAAAAGCTGAATCAGTAACCAAGCGAAATGAGTGAGTTACGAGTGGAATTGGAGTCCGAAATGCAACATGAACAATCTCATGGAAGTTTAGATGAGTTATTCAGAGTTTGGTCTTGATGTTGTTGGAGGAAAAATGGATTTTGTGATGGAAATTACAGAATTAACGCTGCTGGAGCTGAAATGGGGCTGAAGCTCGGTTTTTCGAGCATATCTCGAGCTACGATTGATCATTTCGGTCCATTAAATTGCTATGGGTTTTTAAGTAAGTGAAGAAGAGTTTACAATTGGCCGTTTTGAGAATAATTGAATATAATTCGAGTTTGAGATCGAAATGTCACTGCTGGTTAGTGCTGGAAGAAAAACTGAGTTGTCGGTGTTCAAAGTAGCATAACTGGATGAATACTCAACGGCTTTCGATGATTCAAAGCCCCACAGATTCGTAAGAACGAGATGAACATCTTTATTATGGAAAATTAGTGCTAAAAAGTAGCAAATCAAGAGCTCTAAGTGATTGTTTGAAGAAAAATGAAAAATTGGCCGAAGTAAGTGGGGACTGTTGCTACACTCGCCCAAGACAAAAAAGAAAAAAACTCAGCGCCAAAGTAAACAACGCGTGACTCATTTCACATAACTCTCTGATCCCTTTCAAACAGCAAATCTCAAGTGTCGTAACATTCAAACTGAAACTGAGATTGCATCTGAGATATGTTTTTTTCCGCCTAATAAAAACAGAGCGAAAATTCTTCCACCCAAAAATCATTCAAATCTCAACCGAATTCAACAAAATTTCAGCCAGATCCTCAGCACAACCCCCTGATCCACCTGAGCCAATCACAAGCCCCAAAATATCCCTCAACTCTCTATATAAAGAACCATATTTTAATCCACCAAAACACGCTCTTTCATCCATTCTCACAAAAGAATCCATTCTCCCATCCATAACTTAGAAACCACTCTCCACTCATCTTCTTTAACATCTAGAATCACCATTGTTGAGTTTCAAGCTCTCTTGAGGTCTAATTTTCGTTTTTGAGTGAAAACGCGCAATTTGGGACTGATTTGGGGAAAAATCAAATCGGTCGATTCAGGCTTGAATCGAGGTGCAATTGGAGCTTCAAATCGACTCAAGGGAACTACTGACTAGTCTTCCAAGTCTCGGTTTAGTCCAATTCTCTTTAAACAATTTGATTTGAATTGTAGATCACAAGAATTCAATTTTGTAATAATCATGATGAAATCTTGTCAAATTCTTGTTCTTGTGAATATGTGTGAGTAGATTTAGATAGGAAGGGAAGTTTATGAGTTGTATACATGAAATCTTGCTTTAATTTCTTGTAATTTTGTTGAATTTTACTGAATAGTCATGAACACACATATGTTTGAATGAATTGGGGAAAATTACTTAGCTTAATATTTTTCATCAATTGATCTATTAAATCCAGAGTTTATTAACTTGTTGATCACTTAGAAGGCTTAGCTTAGTAATTTGTGTGATTAATTTGGAGTTGTGATTGATTTGGACCAAGTTTTGTTTTGAAATGGCTGTTTTGAGATGAACTAGTTCTTCAATCAATTTCTTGAGTAAATCTGTAGAATTATACCCTAAGTGGTTAATGATTGTTAAATCACATAAATTTCCCATAAATCCCTATTTTTAAACCGAAAATCAAACCCTAATCAAGTTTCTGTTTTGTTGCTGTTTCATCTCTGTTTTTCAGTGATTTTCTCTTAATTTCGACTCTAATTCAGGTTTGAAAAATTAAATAAATATTTTTAAAATTTAGTTCTCATTTAGTAGATCATTTTCAAACCAAATTTTGCCCAACTCCGGTTTGTAATCTGTGAGATATTAATTTTCTAAATTTATAATTTTTCTGGTTTTGATCTTTCTGTCCAGATTTACTGTTTTGTATCTTCTGAATTTTTAAAAATATAAAACAAATACTAAAAATATAAAATTAGTCCTACTTGAAGTATTTTGAAGTGTAACACCCGAATCTGAATTTTAAAATATTAGTTGTTAAAACAGATCAGGAGATATTATAATTTTTGTAAGAACTGGTCTGTCAGAATTAGTTTCTGATCCTGATCTGACTTTTCATTATAAATCCCAAACTACAAAATATAATTATACCAAATTTTAACAGCTAATCTAAAACTTTGTAATTGAAGTTCTGTAAGTATTTTGGTATTTTTGAAGGTCTGGTGATTTTTCTATAATTTTCTGAAGTTGCTACTGAACCGATTTTGAATCTGAGATAAGTTCTGGACTGAATTGCAAATAACTCAAAAAATTTTAATAAAATAATAATAATGTTAAAGAACAACATCGTAGATCTCTCCTTCTAGTTTCCAACGGTATCTCGTGAGTTGGATTCGGATTTTATTTGGTCTAGTTACGAATTAAATCACTAAAGTGTGATGTGCCGAATTCTTAAGACAGAACTGAAAATTGAATTTAAACTTGGAATTTTACCTAATAACATTTGAATTAAAAGATTTTACACTCGAGATACATCATTGAGACTAGTTAATTCTTGAGGCCACACCTCCTTGTGTTTGACCCCTAAACTCATTTACCGCTCATACGGTAAATTGATTAATAGGGAAATATAAATTATTTTGTTAAATTTTGTGAAATATAAACGACGATTTTACCCGATTTAAAAATGGCGCCGTTGCCAGGGAAACAATAAACCTACCCTCAATGATGAGCATCAATACACGAGTAGCTCAAAAAGAGAAAGACCCAAGAGTATTTGCCATTCCTTGCACCATCGGGTCCAACAACTCGCGAAGTGCATGCTTGATCTGGGCGCCTCAATCAATGTGATGCCCAGATCCGTTTATGAAACCTTGGGTTAGGCGAGCTCAAAGATACGCGTGTGATGGTTCAATTCGCCAATCGCTCTGTAGCCCCAGTCTTGGGTGTTGCGGAAGATGTGCTGGTTAAAGTGAATGGTTTGGTATTCCCGGCGGATTTCTACATACTCGAAATGGGCGACAACGCCGACTCATCCGCCATTCTCTTGGGAAGACCCTTCTTGAGAACAGCTCGCACAAGGATCGACTGCCATTCGGGCACATTATCCATGGAGTTCGATAACGAAAAAATCACCTTCAACATTTTTGACACAATCAAATATCCCGACGATTACAATGTCTCTAGCGTTTGCGTCATTGACGAAATCGACGAGCTAGTGGAAGAGCATCTCGAAGGGGAGTATTTAAATTCTTTAAATTCACTTAATTCAGATTTTGATGACTTTTGGGATGATTTAGAACATGTAAATGCATTAGAAAATATGAAGGAAAATAATTTACTGCAAGATACAAATCCAATTAAAAGTGATGTAGTCAAAGAGGAAATACAACATGAAAACTTGCCTAATCTTGAAATTTGTAGGAAAGAAGAGGTTTATTCTTTTTTAGGTCCAACTTCGAGCGAACTTAAGTTTTCAGGGAACATAATGCCTCCATCAATCGACACGGCACCCGACCTTGAGCTCAAAACACTACCCGAGCATCTCAAATACGCCTACCTGAGGAGACCCTACCTATCATCATTGCCTCCAACCTAACACCCGAACAAGAGGATAGCCTCGTCAACGTTCTCAAACAACACAAGGAGGCGATTGGGTGGACCCTAGCCGACATGCGTGGAATAAGTCCTTCGACTTGTATGCATAAAATCTCACTCGAGGAAGGCTCCAAACCCTCGAGGGAAGCTCAAAGAAGGCTGAATCCCATCATGATGGAGGTGGTGAAAAAGGAGCTTCTCAAGCTTCTTGATGAGGGGATAATTTATGCGGTAGCAGATTCGGAATGGGTATCTCCAATCCATGTGGTTCCCAAGAAGACAGGCATCACGATTGTGGAGAATGCCGAAGGGGAAAAAGTGCCAACACGAGTGCAAAACGGATGGAGAGTGTGCATCGACTATTGGAAACTTAACACGGCGACAAAGAAGGACCACTTCCCTCTTACTTTCATCGATCAAATGCTCGAAAGATTAGCGGGCCGACCTTACTATTGCTTCTTGGATGGCTATTCGGGATATTTTCAAATCGCGATCGATCCCGATGACCAAAAGAAAATAACCTTCATGTGTCCCTTTCGTACATTTGCCTATCGGGTTCTGCAACGCACTGGGTACATTTTAAAGGTGTATGATCTCTATTTTTTCTGAATATATTTCTAAATTCATTGAGGTGTTTATGGACGACTTTTCCATTTATGGCAACTCATTTGACGAGTGTCTCCATAATTTGGGCCTAAAAATGGAAAAGTGTGTGGAAGCTAATCTTGTCTTGAATTTTGAGAAGTGCCACTTTATGGTGAGCCAGGGAATTTTTTTAGGGCATTTAATCTCAGAAAAAGGATTAGAGGTTGACAAGGCAAAAATTGATGTGATTAAAACGCTTCCATACCCTCGCAACGTAAAAGACGTGCGCTCTATAGGCGGTTCATTCGGGATTTCTCCAAGATCGCCTAACCCATGTGTCGCCTTCTCCAAAAGGAAGTGAAATTCGAATTTGATGACGCGTGTAAGGAGGCATTCAACATCTTAAAAAGGAAATTGTGCAAGGCTCCAATCATCAAGCCTCCCGACTGGAATCTTCCTTTCGAAATCATGTGTGACGCCAGCGACTTGTGCGTTGGTGCAGTCTTGGGCCTACGCGTTGGTGATCCTTATGTTATTTACTATGCCTCTAGGACCCTAGACGAAGCCCAAAGAAATTACACAACAACTGAAAAAGAATCATTAGCAATTCTTTTTGCATTGGAAATGTTCCGATCATATTAGGTCGGGACGAAGGTTGTGTTGTTTTCAGATGATGCGGCGCTCAATCACCTGATGAAGAAGAAGGAGAGCAAACCGCGACTTCTTCGATGGATCATTCTCCTACAAGAGTTCAACATGGAGATTCGGGACAAGAAAGGCGCTGAGAACTTGGTGGCCGATCATCTTAGCCGACTCCCGACAACAGAAGGCGACATACTTCCCATAAACGAGCTCTTCCCCGACGAACAACTTTACGCCATCCATGGTGTGACGCCTTGGTATGCCGACATCGTCAACTATTTGGAGACCCAGGAGCTACCAAGCAATCTCTCTCGTGCTCAGAAGGACAAAATAAAAAGCGACGCCCGTTATTACTTTTGGGAGGATCCTCATCTCTAAAAGATTTGCTCTGACCAAATGGTGCGCAAATGTGTGCCTGACCACGAAAAACAGTCGATACTCTCTTTTTGTCATACTTCGGAATGTGGGGGTCATTTTGGGGGGCAACGTACAAACCACAAGGTGCTTCAAAGTGGCTTGTACTTGCCAACTCTTTACAAAGATGCTCATTCCTTTGTGAAGAGTTGCGAAAATTGCCAAAAGACGGGAAATCTAACCCGCAAAAATGAAATGCATCTCAACTTTATTATTTTTTGAGCTTTTTGATGTTTGGGGGATAGATTTTATGGGTCCTTTTCCCCAATCAATGGTTATCTTTACATACTGGTGTGTGTGGATTATGTGTCAAAATAGGTGGAGGCAGTTCCTACAAGGGATGCCAACTCCAAAACGGTGATAGAGTTCCACAAAAAGAATATCTTTTAGCGTTGTGGAGTCCCTAAAGCCATCATAAGTGATAGGGGCTCTCATTTTAACAATAAATACATGAAAAACCTATTGAAAAATTACCATGTACAACATCGTATGTCTACCGCTTACCATCCACAAACCAATGGACAAACTGAAATCTCAAATAAAGAAATTAAATCAATCCTTGAGAAAGTGGTTAATCCCTCTCGCAAGGATTGGAGTCAAAGGCTTGGGGATGCACTTGGGGCATACCGTACCGCGTACAAGACACCAATAGGAATGACACCATCTAAACTCTTGTATGCTAAAAGTTGTCATCTACCTGTTGAAATAGAGCATAAAGCATATTGGGCAATTAAAAACGTAAATTGTGAATACCCAAAAGATGCGGGAATGCGTAAATTACAAATTCAAGACTTGGAGGAAATTAGAATTGAGACATACGGCAACTCTCGAATTTATAAAGAAAAATTGGTCACCTATCATGACAAGATAATTAAGAGAAAAGAATTCAAAGTGGGAGATAAAGTCTTGTTATTCAATTCTCGGTTGAGGTTACATCCCGGGAAATTGAAGAGTTGGTGGATGGGGCCTTTTGAAATAACAAATATTTTGCCATTTGGTGTCTTTGAAATTTTTGGTAAAAAGAATGGCGCGTTCAAAGTCCATGGGCACCGACTCAAGGGGTTTTACGAAAATCACGACACAAGGTGGCTAGACGAGCAAAAGTTTGGCGAGTACCCGAGCGGGGAAGGTACGAACAAATGAGCAAAAATGCGTCGAGCTCAAGACGTTAAACAAGGGCACTGGCGAGAGGCAACTCATCGTGTCAGGTCATATTTTTCTTTCTTTATTTTATTTTTCTTCTTTTTACAAAACTCTCTCTCACACTTAAATAATTGCTACGCAAAAGTTTACAAGGGCGCTGGTGAGAGGCAACATTGGGAAATTTTTCGATTGTGTCAATGATGGGAATGTTCACTTCCACCTTTTTAAAATTCGCAAGCATGTCCTTCTCGGCCTCTGCCTTTTTGTTCACCGCCAAACGGGACGGGAATGGTGCCTTTGGCACGTAAGTTCTCTCCTCCCTTTTTCCCTTTTCTTTCTCTTTCCCCTTTCCTTGTACATTTACATCCGCATCCACACTCTTATTCTCATTCACAATTACATTTTCATCCTCTAACCCTAATTCTTCGTCTTTCTCCCCTGGTTCGTCACGCCTTTTCACAACAATCTCTTTTTCCTCTCTAGGAAATTCAACATTTTTCCCGCTTCTTAAATGAATAGCAAGGACGGATTTGGTGTCAGGTCCCCTTCCTTGAGATGGGAGTTTATTATCAACCTGCCCCTTCAAGATGTTCACCTCATCCGCCATTTGTCTCATTTGTGTCTCCATGTTTTGAACTTGTCGACTCGTTGTTGCTTGGCCTTGGCTAAGTGAGATCCACCGCATTGGTAGCATTTACTTGACCACCACGTCCACTTCACTCTCTCATGCCTTCTGCATTCGTCACAATGAGTTCTCGCACTTGGGAGGGTGTTAGGTGGTTGATATTTCCTCCCGCTGAGCATTGAAGAAGAGGGGCGTCGAGGTCGTTCATGCCTTCGAGGAATTGGGCAATGAGAGAGGTTTCCTCCAAATTGTGGTTGGGGCAAGATGCACATAAACGGATGAAGCATTCGTAATACTCCTGTAGGTTTTCTTCACTCCTTTGCTTGATCCCCGTGATTTCGGATCGCAGCTTGGCAGTGAGTGAATCAGGATAGTAGCGCTTGAGAAAATGTTGCGCCACTTCCTCCAAAGTCCTGAATGGCCCGCCTTGACGGTGATTGAGCCAATCTCTTGGAGCATCTCCTAAGGTATTAGAAAAAAGAGTGAGTTTAATATTATCCAAGTCGTTTGTTTTACCAAAGAGAGCTGTGCATTTCCTATCTAATTCACCCAAATGTATGTAAGGGTTGTCATTTCTATGTCCCTCAAAAACAGGTAACACATTTAATATTGCTGGGTTCAATTTGAAGTTCTGCATGGTGGGTATCACAATGTTTCCTGGATTTTGTTGAAGATTGTGTGCCAATAGTTCTCCTAATGTTTTCTCTTCAGCCATTTTCACTTTATCTTGATTTGCTAAATATTTTTCTTCGACTTTTAGATCTCGATATGATGATGATGAGTTTAAGCTATGGAAAGGAAAGAAACTCCATGATGATGAAGATCGGATGTAGGGATAGTTGGGATGATTTTGAGTTTGATCTTGTGGCTCTTCCACTCGTGGTAGCTCTGCCTTTGGATCTAGAGGCCCTAAGGTAGGAGAAGCCTCTACTTCCTGATTTTGCTTCGAAAAAGATGAAATGCCTAGCGCTCCTTTCTTCTTGTTCTTCCTGATGCCTCTCAACATTTGATTCAAATCGGGGCTTTGAGAGACCTGAGGATTGCCTTTTTTCATACACCTTCAAAACAATTAAAACAAAACACTAGAAAAAAAACATGAGATCGGTTAGTCAAAAATTTAATGCAAGCCGCTTCCCCGGCAACGGCGCCATTATGTAACTACGCGAAAACTAGTCATTTGTGTAATCACGTGTTAACAAAGAAATTTATAAGTCCCCTAATTCATTAACAAAGTGTATATGTGGAATTTGAGTTTAGGGTGTCGAACGCAAGGAAGCAAGGCCTTAAATATTTTAACGTTCGATTCTTACTTTTTATTTTAATGTTGTGGTTTGGAAAAGTTGTTGTTGTTATTTTAAATAAGTTGCAAGAAAAAGATAAAAATAAATTTCCTTTTTTAAAAGTTTAAAAGAGAAATAGTAGGGAAATGATGATGATTTGTGTAACTTGAGAATCACTAATCACAAAAGATTACAAATTAATTATATGGTATTTATAGGGAAGGTTTAATTAATTTTCTTCCAAAAATCAATTAATAAACTCATCAAATTTCAGATCCATTCAAAAACTTCTATTTTTAAATTTTTCTTATACTTGATTCAACCCTTATTTGAATAAAGTAAAACCCTTCCAAGTCAATATTAATCAAACAAATCTAAACATTTCTCATAAATATTTCATGTCAAATCATTCTTCTAAATAACTCAACTTAGATCTCATGAAAAAAGAGTCAAGATTTAATCTTAAAATATCGTAATAAAATGCATAGTTTGACTTAAGATTTCATCAACAAAAGTCACACAAAAAGTCTTTCCCTACTCTTAAAACTACTCACTCATGTCCACAAAAACCATATTTACATATTCTTGATTCATTTTATTCATCCAAAAATAAAGAGAAAAATAAATCAAACTCTAAAGATGCGAATCGTTCTCGATCACTTCCCTTCTTGGTCGATTTGGCACTTACCCCTTCTAGATTAAGCACTCATGTCCACAAAAACCATATTTACATATTCTTGATTCATTTTATTCATCCAAAAATAAAGAGAAAAATAAATCAAACTCTAAAGATGCGAATCGTTCTCGATCACTTCCCTTCTTGGTCGATTTGGCACTTACCCCTTCTAGATTAAGCATTTTCCTCTTTCTAAAATTCTACTCTCTCTTTTTACTCTCAAGAAATGAGGATTTGGAGATTGTGGACATTAATGGTGGAAAAGAAAAAAAATGAAGAGTGAAAATGGTGAAAAATGGATGAAGAAATGTGTGCGATAAATTGATATGAGAATGGATGTATGAGTCCCTCCTTTTGAGAGAGAAAAGAGGGTATTTTTATAGAGAAGAATGACCTAGAAAATATTTTGAAATAAGCTTGTGGGACTAAAAATTTAACTTTATCCGGATTCTGAGTTGGGTAGCATTCTGGGGGGTCTTTAATACTCTTTGCCTTTATTTCTATTCAAATTTTGTTTGGGTGCAATTTTCTGGGTACATTTCTCATTTACCCTCAATTCTATCCGAATTCAACGGACTGGCCACGTGGCACCCTCCGATTGGCTGCAGCTAAATTCCAGTATCCAATCCAGCAAAACAGATTCTTCCACATGTCCAAGTCAACATCTGTTAAAAATGGGTTTTGACATGTGGCGACGAGTGATTGGCTGAGGAGGGAATCCTCGTACTGCGCTGCTGACAGCTGCAAAAAGCGTGTCCCGTGCATCTCCAGTTCTCTTCACTGGATGGTCCAGTGTTGCACCAAGCGTGCGTTAATCAAGGAACGGAGACTTCCAGTCATTCGGAAAACGGAGGGAAAGGTGGTGGCAACAGAAGAAAGCACGTTTCCCCTGACGTATTTTGACACGTGGCAACGAGTGATTGACTGAAACTCGAATCTCGTACTGATGCGTACTGACCTCGTCAGCGATGCACGTTTCCCGGGTTTGACTTTTTGACTTTTTGTGAATTTTGTAGGTCTCCGCTTGGATAGTCGGCGGATAAGGGTTATAAGAATTTTGGAGAATCGTGTGTAGGGTTTTCGCGGAGATTTGTCGAAAATTCGGCCATCTTTGGCTTAGGATTTTCAGATAGGCTCGTCGTTTGGAGTTGACGTTTCACCAAGTCGTCCAAATATCGTTTTCTCGGTCTTTTTACCTCAAAAATCACAAAAAAGTATATTAAGAGTTTCACAAATAAATTTTATTAATTTTAAACATTTTTCATACATTTTATGTGATTTAATGGTGAATTTTATATAATAAAAAACCCTACAAATGTGTATAAAAAATACACATTACAAATCTCACCACACTTACATCAAGCTTGCCCTCAAGCGTAAATTTAAATCAAGTTTTAGGCTTTTTAGAATCAGTTTAAATTCATTTGAAAAGAGATTAAATTATTGCCACATAATTAGTCGATTATTATAATAATACACGAAAGTTGGTGAATGTCCATTAATAATTTTAAAATCTCAAGTTCGTTTCAACTCGCCAATCTTTTATCCCAATTATCCATTTTCCACAAAATAGTACCCTAAAAAAAACTTTTCTACTTTAACCCCCTAATTTTCGCACAAAAGCTTCAGCTAAATTTCACTTCGCCCTTTGAAATAGATTGAAAGTTCACAAACCCAATTTCCAAGCACAAATTTTGTGTCTAATGACACTAAAATTCATTTATTTCTTTATTAAGAAGTATATACATATATATAATTTTCTTATTTTATATATTTTTTAATTTATTTTTATTATTATTATTATTATTTTTTTTTTAATAATCTGCTACCCCGGTCTTTGCCTCTCCGCGGCGAATCATATCCCTCTGGTCACTTCTAGCATACTCGGATTCGAGGCCATGCAGCGGGCCCTTCCGCGTACCAATGATTCATCATCACCGATACCCAGCTACTTAGTACCATGCAAGTTGGATTGCCTGTAACCGAGCGTTAAGAACTATCTCTCGCGCCGTACACCCCTGAAGGTCACCATAAGACTAGGTGCAGTAGATTATTTAAAAATCATATCAAAATAATATATTTTTGTACTAGAAAATAGGTGGTAGGTTTTCAACAAGGTTCAAAGACCTGATAAAAATTAGACATTTCACGAGGTCATCGTTTGAAAATTAGGGATAATATCGAAAAATTTAAATACGGCACTAGAGAATGGAAACATTATATTTTGTCGTAAAATATTGAGGAGATGAACACGTTATGTAATTTTTAAACCATTAATGGACTTTATATGGATAGTATAGATGGAATGAGATGGAATGGAAAATATTATGGCAAATAATTTAATAACCTTTAAGAGTTTTTCAAAAATTATTCATCATTTTCCAAAACGTTAAACTTTTCAAAAACTTGTTGCTTTGAAGGACTTGATTTCACAAGGTTTGTACCATTGAATTCGTATCGTCACGCTCTACGATTTGATACCCAGTTGACTCCTTTTGGAAAAGTTGACTTTTGGTCAACTCGGCGATTTCCCGGGTTTGACTTTTTGTCTTTTTGTTAATTTTGTAGGTCTCGGCTTGGATAGTCGGCGGATAAGGGTTATAAGAATTTCGGAGAATCGTGTGTAGGGTTTTCGCAGAGATTTGTCGAAAATTCGGCCATCTTTGGCTCTTGATTTTCAAATAGGCTCGTCGTTTAGAGTTGACTTTTCACCAAGTCGTCCAAATATTATTTTCTCGGTCTTTTTACCTGAAAAATCACAAAAAAATATATTAAGAGTTTCACAAATAAATTTTATTAATTTTAAAAAAATTTCATACATTTTATGTGATTTAATGGTGAATTTTATATAATAAAAAAATCCCTAAAAATGTGTATACAAAATACACATTACAAGCATTTCGAAAATTCATAAATATTTCACTTACCCCTTTAATGAAATTATAAATCATTTTCTTTAAAGTAATGCTGCGATTAAAACTTTTGAGAAATGAAACCTTATATCTAATACCACTAGTTTCGCAGAAATTTCTAACTCAACCTATCTTTCATGGCATAGCTAATGAATCGTATGTCCATCTCTAATTTTCGAACTAAAAACAAGTGACCGAAATCGTAACCTGTTATCCCTTCACAAAAGAATTCAAAAATGTAGAAAATGTAAAAAATTTTACATATCCGCAAGAGAAAATGAAGGATTTTTTTTTGTACGTGCAAAGCACATCTTGTCTTTTGATAATTTGAGTGGATAGCATACCAACTTTTACGTGTTTATAAAAGAGAAAGTTGAGTTAGTTGGAACGTTTGGGGTAATTTGTATAAATTCACCATTTTAAAATTAGGGGAGAAAGTATCAAAAACAAAATTAGGGCATTACTTTTTGGAAAAATGTCCGTATTTGAAGGATTGGGGAATTTTAAATAAATTTGAATTTGAAATTATTAATGGATATTCATCGGCCCTCGTGTATTATTATAATAATAGAATATTAGTATATAACATTCATGACGATAACTAAATCTCTTTTCAAAAATGCTTTAAACTGATTCTAAAAACCCAAAAATTGATTTTATTTACGCTTGAGGGCAAGCTTGGTTTAAGTGTGGTGCGATTTGTAATGCCTATATTTATACACATTTTATTAGGATTTTTATCATGACAAATTCAATCGTAATTCACACAAAATGTGTCAAACATACTCATAATTCGTAAAACATGATTTGAAACCTCTTAATACATTTTTGTGTTATTTTACAGGCGGAATGGCCATAAAATGAAGAATTGGACAAAAATGCGAATAATGGGCCTAATATGGCCAAATTCTCCCTAAAACCCTTTAATACCTCATACACATACTTCTCCAACCCTAAACGATGGAAAACGTTGGTGGAAAAGAGAAAATATTGGAACAAGTAAGAAACGACCACAAAACGTTATGAAAACATCCACTGTCTTATGACGTTCTTCAGCCAAACCGATACGTGAACCGACCATGTTCGGTCTCAAAACAGAGAAGAAACGTCCACGTTTCTTATGACGTTTCGTATCGGAATGTGACGTTCCGATCAAATGGATCTTAACCACCGTTTTACTCCTCAAAATAAACCTAGCAGCGAAAGAATTGCGAAAAAAATGACGCGTCAAAATTCTGGTCAACCGTCGTAGTCAAAGCCAACTCTTTCTCTCTCAAAAGTGCTGATTTTCCGAAATGCTCGGAATTGAACAAACTAATCACCATTTGACTCATCTTGACAAGACAAGCAAAACCGTATCATTCATAATCACTGAGACCGCCGGAGTTGGCCGAAAAACGCGAAAAACCTTCCGTTAGCGTAAAAATAACCAAGTTCGAGCAGTATTTTTCTCAAGCTCACCATTTCCTGCACAGACCTCGGTTTGTCATAATTCCAACTCTATTCTCTTCTCCTTATTCCTCTCTTTCCAAGCATGTAAAGAACTCAAAAAATGATGAAGAAAGGAGAGAGATATTTGAGGTTGAAATCGCGCCGGTAACTGTTCAACGAAATTCCAGTTTTAACGGTCAAAATTTATTCAAATCGAGTTGGCTCGAATTTCTCAAATAAGGTGAAGTTTTCTTGATTCAGAGAGTTTATATGAGATAGTATCAAGGTGTTTGAGGTTTTCATTTGATTCGAAAATGACTCAGAGTTAGAGTTTGGCTAATGACTTATCGGTTTTAACAAAGTCAAAAGCTGAATCAGTAACCAAGCGAAATCAGTGAGTTAGGAGTGGAATTGGAGTCTGAAATGCAACATGAACAATCTCGTGGAAGTATAGATGAGTTATTCAGAGCTTGGTCTTGATGTTGTTGGATGAAAAATGGATTTTGTGATGGAAATTACAGAATTAACGCTGCTGGAGTTGAAATGGGGCTGAAGCTCGGTATTTCGAGCATATCTCGAGCTACGATTGATCATTTTGGTCCATTCAAATTGCTACGGGGTTTTAAGTAAGTGAAGAAGAGTTTACAATTGGCCGTTTTGAGAATAATTGAATATAATTCGAGTTTGAGATCGAAATGTCACTGCTGGTTAGTGCTGAAAGAAAAACTGAGTTGTCTGTGTTCAAAGTAGCATAACTGGATGAATACTCAACGGTTTTCGATGATTCAAAGCCCCACAGATTCGTAAGAACGAGATGAAGTTCTTTATTATGGAAAATTAGTGCTAAAAAGTAGCGAATCAAGAGCTCTAAGTGATTGTTTGAAGAAAAATGAAATATTGGCAGAAGTAAGTGGGGACTGTTGCTACACTCGCCCAAGACAAAAAAAAAAAAACTCAGCACCAGAGTAAACAGCGCGTGACTCGTTTCACGTAACTCTCTGATCCCTTTCAAACAGCAAATCTCAAGTGTCGTAACATTCAAACTGAAACTCAGATTGCATCTGAGATATGTTTTTTTTCCGCCTAATAAAAACAGAGCGAAAATTCTTCCGCCCAAAATCATTCAAATCTCAACCGAATTCAACGAAATTTCGGCCTGAACCGCCTGTGCCAATCACAAGCCCCAAAATATCACTCAACTCTCTATATAAAGAACCGTATTTCAATCCTCCAAAGCACGCTCTTTCATCCATTCTCTCAAAAGAATCCATTCTCCCACTCTCCCTAACTTAGACACCACTCTCCACTCATCTTCTTTAACCTCTAGAATCACCATTGTTTAGTTTAAAGCTCTCTTGAGCTCTAATTTCATTTTTGAGTGAAAATGGGCAATTTGGGGCTGATTTGGGGAAAAATCGAATTGGTCGATTCAGGCTTAAATCGAGGTGCAATTGGAGCTTCAAATCGACTCAAGGGAACTACCGGCTGGTCTTCCAAGTCTCGGTTTAGTCCAATTCTCTTTAAACAATTTGATTTGAATTTTAGATCACAAGAATTCAATTTTGTAATAATCATGATGAAATCTTGTCAAATTCTTGTTCTTGTGAATATGTGTGAGTAGATTTAGATAGGAAGGGAAGTTTATGAGTTGTATACATGAAATCATGCTTTAATTTCTTGTAATTTTGCTGAATTTTAGTGAATAGTCATTAACACACATATTTTTGAATGAATTGGGGAAAATTGGTTAGCTTAGTATTTTTCATCAATTGATCTATTAAATCCAGATTTATTGACTTGTTGACCACTTAGAAGGCTTAGCTTAGTAATTTGTGTGATTAATTTGGAGTTGTGATTGGTTTAGATCAAGTTTTGTTTTGAAATGGCTGTTTTGAGATGAACTAGTTCTTCAATCAATTTCGTGAGTAAATCTTAGCTTAGATTGGTCACACCCATTATCTAAATCTGTACAATTATAACCTAAGTGGTTAATGATTGTTAAATCACATAAATTTCCTATAAATCCCTATTTTTAAACCGAAAATCAAACCCTAATCCAGTTTCTGTTTTACTGTTGTTCTATCTCCATTTTTCAGTGTTTTTCTCTTAATTTCGACTCTAATTCAGGTCTAAAAAGTTAAATAAATATTTTTACAATTTAGTTCTCAATTATTAGATAATTTTCAAACCAAATTTTGCCCAATTTCGATTTGGAATCTGTGAGATATTAATTTTCTAAATTTGTAATTTTTCTGTTCTTGATCTTTCTGTGCAGATTTACTGTTTTGTTTCTTATGAATTTTTACAAATATAAAAACAAATACTAAAAATATAAAATTAGTCCTAATTGAAGTATTTTGAAGTGTAAAACCCGAATCTGAATTTTAAAATAGTAGTTGTTAAAACAGATCAGGACATATTATAATTTTTTTGAGAACTGGTCTGTCATAACTAGTTTCTTGATCCAGATCTAAGTTTTCATTATAACTCTCAAACTGCAAAACATAATTATACCAGATTTTAACAGCTAACCTAAAACTTTATAATTGAAGTTTTGTAAGTATTTTGGGATTTTTGAAGGTCTGGTGATTTTTCTATAATTTTCTGAATTTGCTGCTTAACCGATTTTGAGTCTGAGATAAGTTCTGGACTGAATTACAAATAACTCGAAAATCTTTAACAAAATAATGATAATAGTAAAGAACCACATCGTAGTTATCTCCTTCTAGTTTCCAACGGTATCTTGTGAGTTGGATTCAGATTTTATTTGGTCTAGTTACGAATTAAATCACTAAATTGTGACGTGCTGAATTTTTAAGACAAAACTGAAAATTGAATTTAAACTTGGACTTTTACCTAATAAGCCTTGAATTAAAAGATTTTACACGAGAGATACATCAATTAGACTAGTTAATTCTTGAGGCCACACCTCCTTGTGTTCGACTACTAAACTCATTTACCGCTCATACTCGTAAATTGATTAATAGGAAAATATAAATTATTTTGTTAAATTGTGTGAAATATGAACGACGATTCTACCCGATTTACAAGTAAGTGAATTTGTTTCAATAACAAAATTACCTGAAGCGGTAGTCACACTACCCTTCTTGATTTCGTCCTGATTGAGTTTGCAGTTTCTCTTCCAATGGCCAACCTTGTTGCAGTGGAAGTAAACTCCCTCCTCGTCTTTCTTGATCTTAGGTTTAGGCAACATCTTGCCTTTACCCTTGCTCTTGTTCCCGGTCTTCTTACCCTTCTTCTTGTGAACCATTAGGACATCTTTGACAACGTTTGTCTTCATGTCCTCCTGTGCGTTCTTGAGCATCCCATGCAACTCGGTGATGGATTTCTCCATCTGATGCATATTATAGTTCATGATGAATTGCTTAAAACTAGGAGGCAACGACCCGAGAATTATGTCAACAGCCAATTCTCTGGGCATAGCTGAACCAAGCCTCTCCAATTGATCAAGATAGCTCTTCATCTTGAGTACATGAGCACTCATAGATGAATCTTCAACCATCTTTGTGTTAGTCAAAGAGAAGGTCGCTATGTAGCGCTCAACTCTAGTCTGCTCTTGGAACATTTCCTTGAGAGTTACGATCATATCGTAAGCACCCATGTCCTCCAGTTGGTTCTCAAGCTCAGAGGTCATGGTCGCTAGAATGAGACAAGCTATCTTCGTGTCATCCTTAACGTATTTAGCATACGCATCTCGGGCAGCCCTTGTGGCTCCCTGTTCTGGTTCCTCTGGGTAAGCCTCTTCTATGACATAAAGTTCATTGTCAGCCTTGAGAACAATTCTCATGTTTCTAAACCGGTCAAGGAAGTTAGACCCATTGAGCTTATCCTTCTCAAGGATAGATGGCAAATTCAACCCAGTTGAATTATTATTTGTCATTATTCTATAAGTTAAAATGTAAAGTACCATTATTATTTATTCATTGGGGTTGTTTTGTTTTGGTATTTCTTATATTATACTCCCACTATTTTTCTTCAAATCAACCACCTTCAGTAGTATTGATTCGGAAACTTCAAACGAATGAGGTTTCATAGTGAGTCAAGATCCGTATTTCATTGAGTATTAAGTGCGCTTTGGCGCAATCCTTAATACACAACTATTTAGGTAGGAACACTTCCAATTGTATCATATACAACTCTTTCCTTTTATTCCATCTTGTGCCCTGAGCCCAAGTCCGACTTGCTTGCTCATTTAAGTTTAACCATGTATGATTATCAGCAAAATAGAGTCCGGTACACTCAGCTTTGGCATGGCCCATGCTGGACATCATTTCCTGCATACCCTCCTTTACAAAGACAATCCTCCATATGCTCAGCTTTGGCATGACCCACATGGAAAACTGTCTAAGTACCGAGGGCTTCAGTGACATGGGGGGCACTTCCTTACTTAACATTCCGAATGATTTTGTTTTAGATTTATAAATATAGACATCATAGAAACTAAGTTAAATATGGTATGAGCCTAATCATGAGGTTCCTAATTCTAGATCTATCTCTAGATTGTAGAAGTAATCTTCAACAAACCCTTCGTTGTGTGTGCGAAGATCCAATGCCATCTTCCGAAGATTGCGCCAAGATCTCTTGCCTTGAAGTCTTGAAATAATTTCTATCCTAACAACTATCATATTGCTAGAAAAGGTAATTTATAATTTTGGACAACTCACATGTTGCCATAATTACAACTTTGGACAACTCACTGGATACCATAGATATTAAATAAAATTACAAGCATTCACACACAAGATTACATCACAGAACAATCACAGATCTAAAGCTCATTCCATATTTGTATATTTAAATTCCATGTATAACAAAAAATTAGGGTTTCTCGCAAAATCAGCATTATTCCGTTGGGAACGGAACTGTTCCGTTCTAAGCGGAACTATTCCGTTCTCAACGGAACTACTCCATTCTCAATGGAGAAGTGCTGGAAATTCGTATTTTCTTTTGTTTTAGTTCCGTTTCTAAAACAGATTTTGAAAAAGTATTTTTCGAAACTCCAGAAAATCATTATATCCAATATTATATTCCAAGAAACTATTTCCGTGATGTTTTGAAATAAAATTTTCTAATTTATTATACTAGAATTTACTAAATTTTAAATATATGATCGATGATTATTTCCTTAACCAACGCTCTGATGCCACTGTTGGGAAATAAATTGCCATGTACGTTACATGCGCAGCGGAACCTATGGATTTAACCCGCCCTCGGATCTACGTTAAGGGAATAAAAGTACGAGATTAACTATTAAAATTTATACCTCAGATCTTCCTGATCCGCGAGACGAAGAACGGATGTTGGTCTAAACTTTTATGACTTACACCCTTCTCCTTCCTGAAGCTCGACTCGCGACCTCCTTGCTTCTCCTAGGGAAGAAGATCGATCGCTCACAAGTTCTCAAGATAAAGAACCTCTACTCGTATCCACACGAACTTCAGACGTACGGAATAACCGGACTTGGCTAGACAAGTCCGGAAATACTTTCCGAATATTTCTCAAAACACTCTCTCTCTCTCTTTTATGTGTTAAAGACGGCCTCTAGGGCTTCTCAGTTGTCTTTTTTAAAATAGAGAGACTCTGCCCTTCTATTTATACCAAAGAGAGAGGCGAACGATTGCTCAGTTACCATAACTAAAAATCCTAATCTGCGCCCATTCCTTTGCCAACGGAATAGGTATTTCCATAACGGAATACTTGGCAGCTAAGATTATTACAGTTTCCATATATATTCTGTTGGGAACGGAACTATTCCGTTGCCAACGGAATGGCACTGTTTTGTTTAATCAATTATCCAATAATTGATTATTTCGTTCACCAATTTATACATCATATGTATAACTGTTTTGAGGCATATTCATCCTGTATGAATGGAGTTCATTGCGTGACATTGTAGGTTCCATTTAACGCTAGCAACGATCTTCTAAAGATCGTAAGTCATGAGTAACCTCTAGACTGATGTCATGACTACCCATGTTAAATGAAATGATCAGCGATCATAGACCTATCTGAATAGATATTTGCTTATTCCTTTTGTTCCACGATATACGTCTTGATCACAAGGCACGGTAATATGCCATCCTTGAGTTTGATCAAAGTCTCTTTCCTGATCGAGAATTAGACTGAGTAAATACAAAATGATATTAACAACACATGTTAATCCATTTTGAACATGGCCATGCATTTCCTTCTGTTGGGTCTCGGAAATGCATAACGCAGCAGAAAACAAAAATTTCGTCCAAAACCAATCCGAGGATCCGTGCGTATCGGTTAAATCAAAGAAATAAATCTTACAGATACCTTTCAGATTACGCTTAATCCGTGACGCTCAAACCATGCACATTGTCCATGCGCCTCTAAACCGGTTACCATCCTCACCAATTTTTGGTCCGTCTAGGCCGTCTAGGTCGGGTCATGCGGAAGTCTCCACCAAAACTCTCAACAAACCGTTCTCATCTTCTTAGGCCGAATAGATCACAAGCGCCGAAAGTACGAATGCCTCTACTAGTGTCCACACGAATAAACTTCATATAACGGGAAGAAGAACAATATATATGCTAGTAGCTTGATCTCCTCTTGCATAAGAAAACTCTTCTTATTTTATATCACAAAAGATGTATATAATTCCTCTCATATAATCTCACTCTTTCATTTTTGTCATACAATAAGAAAGCACCCTTTCGTAATTATACAAAAATGAAAGCACCCTTTCATAATTTTGTCACACAAATGAGAAAGGATATTTTCTCTCTTTTGTCTCTTCACACTAAAACATATGTATGACATCACTCATCATTATCCATATGCCATCATCTAGACTCTTCTAGATTACATGATCTTTTGTGCTCATAGTCTTTATATACATATATATCACATCTTATCACATAAAGATGATAATATATTTTGTGACATTCTTATGCAACTCATCATATAAGTCGCTAGGATTTTCTGCGCCCGTTTCAGTTTGTTCTTTGTGTGTGACCCTGTAGGTTCACTTAATGTTGGCAATAGACTTGACAGTCTATAAATCATGAGCGGACTCTAGCAAGCCATCATGACTACCCAATTTAAGTGAATATCGGTGATCCGATTTACCTAATCAACAATCATGTATTTAGTCCCTTTGTCACGCGATATCTATATTGATCATAAGGCATGTAATATGTCATCCTTATATTAATCGATTAATATTTCTTGATCCCAAATTAAACTGAACAAGAACAAATGACATTAATAACTCTTATTAATTCATTTGAGTATGGTTATACATTTTTCAGTTCAATTCATCAAGAGGCCTAAAGATATCTCTCTCATTTATGAGAGGAACAAATCCCGTCTTGATTGCACTAATCCCTCTACATGCGTCATTGTATACCTAATCATAACCGTTATGACCACCCGGTTAAAGGCGTGTTAGATTATATTAAAGTATAAAATTACTCATGTTGGGAACAGAGACAATCTCAGGTCAAAGGTTTATAAATACTTTATGTTACAAGAATCGCTAATGACGTAAAACATGTAGCATTCTTATGGCGGGTCAGTCCAGTTATATGGTCTCTAACATATACCTATGTTAATGACTTGATAACTATTTATCTATGATCAGTAAAATATAATCATCAGTCAACTCCACAAATATCCTATAAATGACCAGGGACGATTTAGAATAGTATTCATAATACTTTGTAGTTTTACTACCAAAGACACGCACTTTGATGACATAAAGCTGAATTGCATATTCATGGTCTATTTTAATTATATTAAAATAACCTATACGCACATATTATATGAAATATCTTAGAATAAATATTATGTTTGTTATTACAATCCATCATCTAGGTCACAAATACTTTGGCCTAGGGCATAACACCATCATTCTCCCACTTGCACTAGGCCAAATCTACCAAATATCTCATACTCATTGATCTACAAGGTATCACATACCCATTGACCTAACATGATCACCATCATTTGCGGGATTGGGTTCTTAAATGGATTATCAAACATTGTCATATGCAAATACTTTGCATATTTTTATGTCCACCATAATCTAAGAAGAACACTTCATCCTTCTCAAGTATATAATAATACTCTTGTTATTATTTAGTGAATTTCACTAGGATTAAACTTATGTGTGCTTGTTGCACTTAATTCACATCACATATAATTATGCTCCCACTGAACTTCTTGTCAACATAAGATTTATCTTTAATTTTTTTTTTTGATAAAACCAAACTGTTTGGTTATTTCATCAAATAATAAATTTTCACCTAGAGTTGTTTACTTTAATTCATAAATGAATTCATTCAACTTGCAAACTCTTTTCAAAATTTATAGGATCGAAAAAACTCTAAGAGTTGTATCATATACATGCTTTCGTCTGCTTCTATTAAGAAACAACGTCTTGACATCCACTTGGCATCTTTTATAGTCATACTACGAACATATGCCCGAGAAAATTCTGAAATACATAAGCATGATGACTTGGAAAAATATTATCATAGTCTATACTACGAGTTTAACTTAACCACAAATCATGCATTATATGTTTGCACATTATCCATGTCGGTCTTTCTTTTAAAACCGTATTTCCATCTGATGGATCAATCAAATTCAAAACTTGATTGTCTGACATGGATTACATCTCAACTTTCAAAGTCTCTAACCATTAGAGCCTTGACTCATCATAGTCTATTAGTAGAATGTGGACTCATCATCTATGAGTACGAAATTTTTATCATTAGACACGAAAAATCTATATTTTTCGGGCCTGCGATAAATTTTAATAGATCTACATGAATACACTTATGTTATATACTCAGACTCTTCAACATCTTGAGAGTCTAGTTGATTAATTGCAGACACAATCACTAGTTGAAATCTGAATTAATTTCCATCCGAGCATTACTGTCAGTATGTGGAATTTGAACTTTTCAAATTTACTCCCACTAATTCTTTTGGAAACACTTCTTCCAAAGAGATATAATTTTCGAGTAACAAACACTTTGTTCTCATATTAATTATAGAAGTAATATCCTTTACTTTTCTTAGGATATTTCACAATAAGCACTAATCCGATTAGATGCATGATGCTTCAATTCAATATCATATCCTTAAATCTTGATAAAAGATAATCTGATACACCTACCAGTCCATATCGCATATGGAGTCTTTTACAACTGCTTTAGATGGAATTATATTCAGTATGAACGCAATAAGAGCATAACCCCGAAAGAAATAGAAGATATATTTGACCCATCATAATCGAACTATATCTAATAAAGTTCGATATCATTATCATGATCATCAAACACTTGGTTCTCGACTCCTCGATCTCATCAAAGAAATTTGATTTTTCAAAGCCAAGTTTATTGTCTACTTCATTATTTGAAAGTTTTGAACTTTTCAAATTATTCAAATTTATTGTTTGAATAAAGTGATGAAGTAGTTTTCTCTAGCACCTTTACTCATTGATGAACATACATCACTATGTATGAGAGCCAATAAGTAACTTGCTTTTAGCTTACTTTGTGAAAGAAGTATATGTCATCTTGTCTAATAAATAAGTTACACATGTTTCAAATGATTCAAAATCAAATGAATTTGAAAATCCATCTTAATGGATTTAATAAATGTTCATCTTATTTAAGCAGACCAAGCGACAATGCTAGATTTAAATTCTTAATATTAATGTTATCGATAGACTTATAATTATCTTGTTCGATATAACACATAAGGTAATTTTTTCTATTGGAACATTTCCAAAGGAAATTGACATTTGTGAATGGTGAAATTATTATTCTCAATAATAAATTAATAACCATTCATAGATAAACTCGAACTATAGATAATACAAAATTTATTGTCAACATTAAATAACAATTATTTATGTCAGCGATAAGTCCAAAAAGACAATGTAAATAAATGAGTTACTTGAGAAACTGCAACTTTTGCTATATTTGTCACTCATATGTTAACATCATATTTATTCAATAGTGTACAACTTTGTCAGCACATTTTCACAAATATGTGATTCACATCGTGTATCTAATACATATGATGTGAAATAGACAAGTTAATTTCTATAACAAAAAATACTTGAAGCAGTAGTCACACTATCCTTTCATTCCCTTTTTTATATCTTCGTGAGAAATTATGATTTCTTTCAATGAACCGATTCACTGCAAAAGATACTAATTTCTTACCTAAGGCGGAAGCCTCGACAACATCTTGCCCTTATCTTTGGGAGTACTTTTTACGTTCCTTTTAAGCACGAGAACATTATTGACAACACTTGTCCATGTTCATTTTAACGATTATAAGCATCTTATGCTATCTGTCCTTCTCAAGGACCTATTGTGAGACATAAATAGATATACTATTCGATTTGAATAATATGCAAAGACTATTATTCTTAAAATATTTCATATAATGGCTCCCTCTATTTTTTAATCAAATCAATAACCTTCAATCGCATTGATTCGGAAACTTTCAATACATGAAGTTTCATAGTGAGACAAGATCCATATTTCAATTAAGTCCTAAGTGAGCTTTGGCTCATCGCCCAGAACATAACTTATTTAGGTAGGAATAATTCCAATTGTATCTCATGCAACTCTTTAACAACATAGGATAAGCATCATATGCCCGACGTATATATCCTATCGTATGCCCCGAGCCCAAGTCCGACTTGATAGCCCAGTTAAGTCAAACCATGTCTAATCATCGGCAAAATAGTACCCAACACACTCAGCTTTGGCATGACCTATGTTGGCTCCCATTTCCCGCATTCTCTCCTCCTAATATTGTCCCTACATACCCAGCTTTGGCATGACCTATGCAGGGTCGATCAGAGTATCGAGAGATTTAGACTTATGGAAGGCACTTCATGACTTAACATTGTTTTGAGGGATTATATTTAATATTATATGTTATTATAAAATATTGAAAGAACATCACATGTACTAATAGAATAAAGATAATAACAATGATATATCATGGCCTTGATCTTTATGAACTAACATAAAGATTTCCTAATATATGTTTCATCTCCATGAAATTTTTCTTAGATTGTATTTGGAAATCTTATCTCCATGTATAGAAATCGATGAACTCTTTCATTGCCAGGATATGTGGTTTAAAATAAACTAGTCATCTTAATAATGTATTCATGATGGACGATGAACTCCTTCATCCCAATGATATATGTGTTATGCCTAATGAACTCTCTCATTATATCAACACATATCAACAAATATATCAAATATAAACATAATCATATTATGTTTTGATTATTTACCCATTTATAAAATATATATATATAAGGCTTACGAATGCGAATTCGGGGCGTGGTCATCATTGTCAATATTTGGCAAGTCAAAACCCAATGTTTGATTTGGTCAACATTTGACTCGGTCAACGATCAACATTTGACAAGGTCAACAGTCAATGGTCAAGATTTTGACCAGGTCATGATCAACTTTTGACCAATTTAATGGTCAACAGTCAAGGGGTAATTAGTGTAGTTAACTGTCAACAATTAACAGTCAATACAATCAACAGTCAACATAGTCCACAGTCAACACAGTGGAACAACAGTCAACTGTCAACATGGTCAACATGGTCAATATCTGGTCAACTTTGTCAACACACATTTTTCTACACATTAATACATCATAGGCATCTTTTCATGAATTCAATACATCACATGCAACTTTTCATGAAATAATGCATCACATGCACCATTTCAAAAAGGCAATTCATGGTATGCACCCTTTCATGAATACACAACTATTCAAGATGTCGCAACTCTTGCGATTGCACCTTTTCGGTCGTACCTCTTAGTTGCGAATGTCGATTACATCCCGTTGGTCACACCTCTTGGTCGCAACCGTTAGTCGCAACCTATTGGACGTGATATTTGGATCATATCCATTGGTCACACCCTTTAGTCACACCCTTTGGTCGCACTCATTCGTCGTAACCTTATGGACGTGACATTTGGATCGCATCCGTTGGTCACATCCTTCAGTCTCACCCTTTGGTCACACCCATTCGTCGCAACCTTATGGACGTGATATTTGGATCGCACCTTTTGGTCGCACCCTTTGGTCGTAACCTTTCGTCGCGTCTTTTGGATGTGACATTTAAATCGCATCCCTTGGTCACACCCGTTAATCGCACCTTTTGGTCGCACCCTTTGGTCGCATCCATTGGTCGCAACCTTTCGTCGCGTCCTTTGGATGTGACATTTGAATCGCATCCCTTGGTCACACCCTTTAGTCCCACCCTTTGGTCGCACCCTTTGGTCGCATCCGTTGGTCGAAACCTTTAGTCGCGTCTTTTGGATGTGACATTTGAATCGCATCGCTTGGTCACACCCGTTAGTCGCACCTTTTGGTCGCACCCTTTGGTCGCATCCGTTGGTCGCAACCTTTCGTCGCGTCTTTTGGATGTGACATTTGAATCGCATCCCTTGGTCACACCCGTTAGTCGCACCTTTTGGTCGCACCCTTTGGTCGCATCCGTTGGTCGCAACCTTTCGTCGCATCTTTTGGATGTGACATTTGAATCGCATCCCTTGGTCACACCCGTTAGTCGCACCTTTTGGTCGCACCCTTTGGTCACATCCGTTGGTTGCAACTCTTGGATGCAACTCTTGGACGCAACATTTGGATCGTATCCCTTGGCGGCATCTTTTGGACACAACTTCTGGATCACATCTATTCATCGCATCTTTTGATCGCATCTCTTGGACATAACTTTTGGATCACATCCTTTGGTCATACCTTTGGTAGAATTCTTTGGATGCAACTCTTGGATCATATCCATTAATCGCATCTTTTCTATTAAGAATATTCAACACTTGAATACTCTATATGCAAGCCATATAATTATAAATCAAAATTATAAATGGTATCTAAATAGTATATATCACATATATACTAACTCAATTTAAGCGAAACACGCACGTCGCTCTGATACCACTGTTGGGTTTCAGACGTGCATAACGCAGCGAAAAACAAAAATTTCGTCCAAAACCAATCCGAGGATCCGTGCATATCGGTTAAATCAAAGAAATAAATCTTACAGATACCTTCGGATTACGCTTAATCCGTGACGCTCAAACCATGCATATTGTCCATGCGCCTCTAAACCGGTTACCATCCTCACCGATTTTCGGTCCGTCTAGGCCGTCTAGGTCGGGTTGTGCAGAAGTCTCCACCAAAACTCTCAACAAACCGTTCTCATCTTCTTAGGCCGAATAGATCACAAGCGCCGAAAGTACGAATGCCTCTACTAGTGTCCACACGAACAAACTTCTTAAAACGGGAAGAAGAGCAATATATATGTTAGTAGCTTGTTCTCCACTTGCATAAGAAAACTCTTCTTATTGTCGGGGCATCTTGAAGGCTAGTTCAGTTTTGAAGCAGTATTTTATCTCACAAAAGATGTATATAATTCCTCTCATATAATTGCACTCTTTCATTTTTGTCATACAATAAGAAAGCACCCTTTCGTAATTATACAAAAATGAAAGCACCCTTTCATAATTTTGTCACAAAAATGAGAAAGGATATTTTCTCTCTTTTGTCTCACAAAAGAGAATGAGAAAAATGAGAGAGAGAATGATGTGTTATATTTAATAAATTTGGAGCCCTCTATATCCTTATATAGAGGTGAAGAGTCATGTCTCTTCATACTAAAAGATATGTATGACATCATTCATCATTATCCATATGCCATCATCTAGATTCTTCTAGATTACAGGATCTTTTGTGCTCATAGTTTTTATATACATATATATCATATCTTATCACATAAGATGACAATATATTTTGTGACATTCTTATGCAACTCATCATATAAGTCGCTAGAATTTTCTGCGCCCGATTCAGTTTGTTCTTTGTGTGTGATCCTGTAGGTTCACTTAATGTTGGCAATAGACTTGACAGTCTATAAATCATGAGCGGACTCTAGCAAGCCATCATGACTACCCAATTTAAGTGAATATCGGTGATCCGATTTACCTAATCAACAATCATGTATTTAGTCCCTTTGTCACGCGATATCTATATCGATCATAAGGCATGTAATATGTCATCCTTATATTAATCGATTAATATTTCTTGATCCCAGATTAAACTGAACAAGAACAAATGACATTAATAACTCTTATTAATTCATTTGAGTATGGCCATACATTTCTTCAGTTCAATTCATCAAGAGGCCTAAAGATATCTCTCTCATTTATGACAGGAACAAATCCCGTCTTCATTGCACTCATCCCTCTACATGATTCATTGTATACCTAATCATAACCGTTATGACCACCCGGTTAAAGGCAGTGTTAGATTATATTAAAGTATAAAATTACTCATATTAAAGGCAGTGTTACAAGAATTGCTAATGACGTAAAACATGTAGCATTCTTATGGCGGGTCAATCAAGTATATGGTCTCTAACATATACCTATGTTAATGACTTGATAACTATTTATCTATGATTAGTAAAACATAATCATCAGTCAACTAATATACTGGTGTACATTTATAGCTTGTAAATAAATATATATTTATATGTATCTGCAAGTATATTTGTCTCCACAAATATCCTATAAATGACCAGGGACGATTTAGAATAGCATTCGTAATACTTTATAGTTTTACTACCAAAGTCACGCACTTTGATGACATAAAGCTGAATTGCATATTCATGGTCTATTTTAATTATATTAAAATAACCTATACGCACATATTATATGAAATATCTTAGAATAAATATTATGTTTGTTATTACAATCCATCATCTCGGTCACAAACACTTTGGCCTAAGGCATAACACCATCACCTTCAGTCCTAGTTCATCAGGGGGCCCAAAGATATCTCCCTCATGACGAGAGGAACAAATCTCATCTTGGTCACTCACATTCCTCGTCATGATTCAGTGCATACCTAATGATGACTCTAATGATCATCCCATTACGGATGACGTAGGATCATATTAAAGTATGCAGTTCCCCATACAAGAATCCATGGTGACCTCAGGTCATAGGAACAAGCACACTATTCATATGAGAATCACTAATGACATATATCATGCATATTCTCATAGTGTGGTCAGCCCAGTACGTGTTCTCTAACAGGTACCTATATTCCAGCCTTCACATCTCTATGTCCATGATCAGCAGAACATGATCATCCAGCCTGCGAATATACTACTGTGGATATGTAGCTTCTTACCTGAAGTATGTCTATCTCTATAAACATCCTACATATCACTAGGGATAGTTTAGAATGTCATTCATTGGTTCGTAGTTCTATTATCAGAATCACGTATTCTGATGACGTGAACCCGAAGTGTCATTCTTGGTTGAGATAAGATTTACATTCACAATCCATACACACAGATATATAAGAAACAACCTTTATTGAATAAATAATAATTTCTTAATACATAATCTATTTCCTAGTACAAATATATTTGGCCTAGGGCACTAATCCTACATTAATTGAGACTGAATCTGATAATCTAATCGGGCTAAATTAATCATATTAATTTCAAACCAAAATTGATAATCAAAACAGATCTGAATTCAAAATTCGAAATTTGATTTTGTGATCGAATCTCAAATCATGATAATCATCGAATCCAATTCGAGATCTCAACCGAAACCTTAATCCCAATTTACCGTCTATGTAGGAAACCCCTTCCCACATCAGATCTAACCCTAATTAAACTGTTTATAACTCTTATACTTAAATCAATTTGATTGATCAATACACGTGGCTCTGGTACCACTGAAAGGAAACGCGTATTCTCAGAAGCACAATGGAATTAAAAATTTACACGTTTCCTAACCGAGGATCCGTGTATTATCAATCAAATCAGAAAAATAAATCTTATTTATACCTCGAATTTGACTAGTCCGGTTTGTACGGCTTCGCGATTCATCACCAAATGATCTCCCTGCGTTTCTTGCGGATCCGATCACGAAAGGCTCTACGACTCTGACACCGCCCTCTACACGTATCCACACGTGACTAACTCATTGGCAGAGAAACCTAGATTACGAGATCCGGTTTCTCTTTCTCTCTCTCTCTCTCTCAATAGGCGGCTAGGGTGTGGTCTGAATCTTCTAACCTAAACGGAGGAACCCTTCATCTATTTATAACATCTAACGCTCACACCTCTTCACCTTACTTTCTATTTTTTGTGTCCAACCGAGTTAGTTATAATTGTGTGCGACCCTGTAGGTTCATTTAATATTGGCAATAAACTTCAAGTTTATAGATCATAAGTAGCCTCTAGTACGACGTTATGATTATCCAAATTAAATGAATGATACGTGAGCATAACCTATACATCAATTATGTATTTAGTCCCTTTGTTAAATGATATTTATATTGATCATAAGGCATGGTTTCATGTCATCCTTATTATGATCAGTTCTTTTTCCTGAATTATAATTAGACTGAATAAATTGAAAGATATTAACAACACATGCTAATTTTTTCATACACGGTCGTGTGTTTTCCTTTAGTCTCAATTTTATCAAAGGGCCCTAAGATATCTCTCTCGTATCCGAGAGTAATAAATTCTATCTTGATCATTCACATTCCAACTCATGGTTTACTAAATACCCGATCATAGCTTTTATAATTATCCGGTTAAAGACAACGTTTGACTATGTCAAAGTATAAAGATACATGCAGGAACTATGATAATCTCAAGTCAAATGACTACTCATACATTAGATGATGAGAAAACACTAATGACATATACCATGTATATTCTCATAGTGGGCCGATCCAATATATGTTCTCCAACATATATTTATATTAATGAATGGATATCCAATATCCATGATCAGTAAAACGTGATCATCATCCAAATAACATACTAGTGACTATATATATGATTTGAGATTTTCAAATATCTTTGTCTTACAAACATCTCATATATGACTAGGCATAATTTAGAATTCTATTCACTTTGCTTTACGATTTTACTATCAGAATCATATATTTCGATGATGTATAACGGACATACATATTCGTATTTAACTAATAATTTAACAATCTTTATGCACAAGTCAATTATGTGATGTAGGATATTATATGAAATTTGATAACGCAAATTGTCATGAGATTTGAAATTCAGATAATATCACAATTTATAAGGGTAAAAGACGGGGTAATTTTTATTTCTTTGTTTTACATTCTTTCGCGCCAGGCACTTATAGTCTAACCTCATTGGAATCGAGTTCACTTTTATGGCACAGTAGACTGGGCCATGTATGCATGGACACAATTTCTAAATTATCCTGAAAAGAACAAATAAAAGGGTTACAATCACATAAACTTAATCTAGATGGATTATGCGATGCTTGTGAGCGTGGTAAGCACTCCAAGTCATTGGGATTAAAGTCTAAGACCGTGGTTTCTATGTAGCGCCCTTTGAAGTTAATTCATCTCGACTTGTGCGGCCCCATGAGCGTCTGTAGCCTTATCGGTAAAAGATATTGTTTTGTTATTGTTAATAATTTCTCTCGCTTTACTTGGCTCTATTTTTTTAGTCATAAGAATGAAACATGTGACATTTTCATTAAATTTTGCTCTCTCAGTGATAATCGTGGTGAGTTTAAAAATGAAAAAATTTATGAATTTTGTTCATGAAAAGGTTATAAACGTGAGTTTTCCACTCTAAGCACTCCACAACAAAGTTGAGTAGTTGAGTGTAAAAATCGCACGTTAATTGAGATTGCACGTTCCATGCTAAATGAACAACCATCACCTAAATTCCTTTGGGATGAGGCATAACAATGCTTGTCATGTCACAAATCGAGTCAGCCTAAGATCTATTTTGAAAAATACTCCTTATGAGATATGGTACGATCGCATTCCCAATATTTCATACATGAAGATATTTGGTTGTAAATGTTTCATTCTTAATGAATATGATAGACTTGACAAACTTGATTCGAAATCTAATGAAGGTGTCTTTGTTGATATGCTGATACAAGTAAAGTGTATAGAGTTTATATTAAATCTTCATGGACTATTGATGAATCTATGCATGTGCATTTCAATGAAACTAAAAAGGGGACGGAAAAGGAATTTCTATGAAAGATGCAGGTAATAATGGCGATTTGACTGGAGCGAATCAACCAAATATTCTTGAGCTCAATCTTGGTGATTTGACATTAGACGCAACCAACAGCAATGCCACGACGGAAAACCGACCAAATGGTGATAACCTGACTCAACCGACTCAAAACCCTAATCAAGTCGACTCTCAAACCGATTCAACTACCCGAGCTAGAACCGCCTCAATATCAAATTTTATTAATGCAAGATGAACACGCTCTATTTGAGCCAAACCATGTGTGGACTCTAGTTCCTCGACTTGACGACCGATCCATTATCGGTACAAAATGGGTCTTTCGGAACAAACTCGATGTACACGGTACAGTTGAAAGAAAAAAAAGCAAGATTTGTTGCTCAAGGATTCAAGCAACAAGAAGGAATTGATTTTGATCAGACATTTGCTTCAGTTGTTGGAGCCCAATAGACTACTCTTAGTATATGCATCAATTAAAGGGTCTGCACTCTTTCAAATAGATGTTTCTAAATGTATTCATCAAAGAAGAGGTCTACGTGGAGCAATCCCCCTGGTTTCAAGGATCCGAATTATCCGGATCAAGTTTACAAACTAACGAAGTTTGTACGGATTGAAGCAAGCACATCGAGCATGGTACAAAAGATTCTCCACATTCCTCGTTTCCAATGATTTCGAACTAGGGAAGACCGACATCACACTCTTCACAAAGAAAAAGAGAGATTTTATTTTACTAGTTCAAATTTATGTTGATGGTATTGTTCTTGTTCTAATAATGTTGCACTTGCTGAGGAAATTTCTATATGAATCAAAACAAGTTCAAGTTGCAAACATAAAGTCTGATTTTGAATGACGTAATGCGTACCTCATTCGTCATTTATGGTACAAATCAAAACAAATTCACTATCATTTCCTGATTTATCAAAATTTCAAAATCATGGTACGGGAAATTTGCCTTATGGGCATATAATCACTTAGATTTGTAATCACATCGTACAAAAATTTTCTCCCACGGCGTTGCTGCCGCTACCAAGCCATGACCTTCTTCGCCCGCGCAAGTACACAAAGTATGGCCTAGAAAAATGTGACAATGTGTACATCACATCTCGCAAAGATAAATTTTACTTTTTCCCAACTATGAAGGATGAGAGCAACCCCATATGGGCAAATGGTGTTATGGAGGTGAAATGTGTAAACCAGCTCACTAGTTCCTCAAAAAATCGCACTACTCAAAGAATTGTGAGATGTGTGAGCCCCGCAGTCGAGCCCGCAGCTAAGCCCCCAGCCGAACCTAATAACTATCCAGTCAACTTTGATTATATCACCGGTATAGATCCCGAAGTGACACAAAGTCAATGTCGGCGCACAAATCAAATTTTGAGGTTTTATTTGATAATCAATACTAAATGCAAAATCAAATGGATGAGATGCATGCCAACTAGGCTTGCCAATGGAACGGGTCGGTTTCGGGTTTGACCATTCTGAAACCCGACCCGAAAATTTCGGCTTTGACTTGAACTCGAACCCGAAAACATTACGGATTTTTTTCCAAACCCCAAACCGCGGATAACCCGAAACCCACGGGTAAACCCGAAAGCCGAAATAATTCTTCATTTTTGCAAATTTTGACATGACCTATACAAAATTAAATATTGTACTTTAAATATTGTAATTATTATTTGTTTATGGATTGTATATTAGAAGTTAATAAACATCAAATTCTCCATACAAAACATAAATATTTTGAGGAAAAATTCGATCGCATAGATTAAAATTTAAAATATATTTATAATTAAGTTTCGGGTTCGGGTTCGGTTTACCCGTGGATCGGATAGTGCCAAACCCGAACCCATTTCATTTTTCAATTTTAAACCCAAACCCTATTCGTGGGTTTTTTTTCGGGTTTAACCCAATCCATTCGGGTCGAATACCTATTGGATTCGGGTCTAACCCGATCCATTGACAAGCCTCTATTGACCGCTACTTCAACCCCGCATCATCTTCATCAAATGCTAGTCCGTCCGATTTCCACATACCACCTTATTAGACGAAAAACTCTAATCCTCCTAAAAATCTTTTGTGTGTTTTTCATCTGAGTTTCATCAAGACTTTTATTTTATGTTTTATTTCCCTATTTTGTGGTTGCATGAAGACTATTTACTAGTTTTAATTGAACTTGTTTGTAGTAATATTTTACTAATTCTTTGTATTAAACTCTTGCATGATATGAACCTTGAATATCTGTGATTGTATTTTTTTTGTTAATAATCTCATAGTTAGCACCTATTTAGGGGAGGTTTTCTCTCTCGTCTGGTATCCCTTTTGATTATTTTCAAAAAGAGGGAGAATAAATAAATCTCGCGGTTCGGAATTATTTTGAAAATCATCAAATGGGGATTTGTTGTTCTCAGTTTGATGATATTTAAAACAATTCCGAAATTACTAAATATTATTTGAGTTACATGATTAAGTTCGGAGTTACAAGAGTTCAAGACGATGAATATGAAGATTTTGATCAAGAAGGATGCAACACGTTTTTCTTCAGAAGCTTTAGAGACATCAAGAGCAATCAAGTTCATGAGCTTTTGTATATGTTCTAGTTTAGTTTATTAAGTTGAGTAATTTATTTTATCACAAAAAAGAGAATTTCTCTTTCCGTATTTTCCAACAGGTCCGTTCGAACGGACGAGCAAATTCATTTTTGAAAGTCTCACTGCCACCTTGTCCGTTCGAACGGACCATTCAGTCCGTTGAAACGGACCAAATATTTTTATCCATTTGAAATACTCTTTGCAAGTAATAAACTTCTATTTTTAACCGTCCGTTCGAATGGACCAACAATTGTTTCCTTTTTTAAAACGGCTTCCTTCTTCTCTTTAAAAAGGGGGCAGCCTCAACCCATTTATTACCAAGTTTTTAAGCAAAATTCTCATAATTCTCTCTCTCTCTTGTGATAGACTAAATTACTCTATAATCAAAGTGAGATTGGGGTGAATTAGTGAGCGAGTTAGTTGTTAGTTATTTGATTGAAACAAATCGTTGTATGTTTTGTCTCATCAATTCATTATGGGAGTTCTAAAGCGAGCGGTGATTCGAGTTTTATAAAATACTATTCGGATTAGTGAATCAAGGAGCTGAAAGACATAGTTGGAGAGTAGGCACCCGTGAACGTAGCAAGAGCTGCTAGCGGGAATGAGTGATTAAAGCAAACGCAATCATCCTGCGGAACTTCATTAACAGATCTGGTGTTCTGTATATCTCTGTGACTTTTCATTATTTGCTTTTCTTTATCTTTATTGACATTCAATTAATTCAATCATCAATCTTAAAAGTCTGAAAAGAATATAAAATATAAAACTATAATGAGTTCAAAAATTATACTTCCGACGTTTTCGGCATATTCAACCCCCTCCTTTAGGCCTCCAGGATGAAATTGTTTATATGTTGAATATTACATGAGCAAATGGAGGAAACTAATTGAAATTTTTATTGTATGTGTTTCTATTATGCACGTGTGAAATATGTAATTGACTTGCTTTGCGAGTGAAATATACAATTACCGCAGGGAGTTGAAATAATACTTGTACGTTGAATGTGCGGCTTCCTGAGTGTGACTGTGCCATGTGGCTAATCCTCTTAGGAGGATTTGGAAGGGCGAGCGCGGTGATTGATTCGCAATTTGGGAAGTTGTGATTGACCGCAGAGTAAGTATCATGCCCGTCACTTCATTTTCCGTCCATGTTGGTTTTGTTGTTACTCATATGAATCATTAAAATGTCAAAATTTTCGTCATATATAATAAAATTTCCATGTCATCTTTCATAATATGTTCAATGCAACATGTTTACTATTAAATTCACAATGAATTCGTTGTTTTAGTGCTCGGTCTGACTCATTTATGTATATGATATACCAGAGTTCACTAAGGATGACAGCAGCATGTCTTTTACTGACGTAATCCAATTCAGTCTAATTTATTAGAATTAGGCTGGATGCCAAACTCGGTTGCTTTTATTTCTATTATATATTTAATTTGTTAATAACAATGCACCATTTTCTATTTCAAAGTTCTATGTAACATAAGCTTTACCTCTATGTAACATAAGCTTTACCGCTAAAATGCATGCCCCTTCATCACTTATTTTAAGGATGTACCGTAGAATCTAACTATATGTGTAACAAAAACAAGTCACTAATATGCATGTCCCTTCATCACTTCTTTTAAGAATGTACGTAGAATCTAACTAATTTTGTAACACAAGCAATAACTCACTAATATACAATGTCCCTTTATCACTCCTTTTAAGAATGTACGTGCAGAATCTAACTAATTAAGTCAGTGCACATGTCATACGTCAAGAAGGGCCACAGAAGAAGCACAAAGTGGTGAACTGAGGAGCCAGTCGTTGTCCATTACCTTGTTTGTGAGGTCATGCGGCCAATGGGGAGAGAAAGGCATTCGTGGATTTATCTTTTATTAAGTACCAAACAAACGGGCACTCTATAAGGGGTGACGAGTCTCTTTCTACGCTTGTTTCCCTCGTCACCCCGATGCTACTTTTTTAGCCTTATATGGCCCTAGAACTTTGCTACATGTCGTCGAGCTCCAATATTGATGATGGATCAATGACTGTATTGGATCATAATTATTAATAAACTATCATCAGAGCAAAAAAAACTGAGAATGCTACGGTGTGGTGTGGTTGATTGTCTGAAGTGTAAAAGAACAAGAGAAAATACTATTGTAGGGATGTATTCATGAATGCATATTAAGACAACGACTGTATTATATACTAACTTTTTGACAAGAACATGAAAATTTCTGGTTTTGTTACACTACATAACGGAAATGAGAGTAATTATTTACTATCACGTGCAAGTTATGAGAAATTAATTATTTTAGTGAGCTTGTTATATTATACTCCCAAATAAAAATGTGAGAAAAAGGGAAATTATAGCTTGAATATTTAAGTCTATCATTACTATTATTATAATTTTGATTTATATATATCGAGCTATTTCCTCAAAAAAATAATAATAATAAATAACATATATCGAGCTATGTTGCTTGGAGGACCTAAGAACCATCTCGCAATAACACTGCATCAAACATAATTTATTAGATCAAATCTTATCTGGTCTCGTTTGGCATCATTTCTATTTTTCTGTTTTTTATTTTTTAGAAATAAAAATCAGTTTTCCGTTTTTCTGTATTTTGTTTTTAAAACCAATAATAGTTTTTTCTGCTTATTATTTTATTAAATGCATATTTACAATATTTCCAGTGCCATTATATCAATTTTTAGTGTCAATATTCCGTTTATAATATCAATATAATATTTTCATCATCAATTTACCATTTTAAGTACCAAATATCATTTTCAATGTCAATATATTGTTTATAATATTGATTTATCATTATTGAGTATCAATATCGTCTTTTCAATTATCATTTTTAATGTTAATATATTATTTTCGATGCCAATATATTAAGTTTACAGTGTCAATCTACCGTTTACAATATCAATATATCATTTTCTGTGTTAATATACTATTTTCAGTGAAAATATATTACTTTCAAGTGTATCATAATACCATTTTTAGTATCAATAGACCACTTTTAATATATCATTTTTATTATTAAAAAATATTAATATATAATTTTTAGTATTAAAAAAAGTCAATATATAATTTTAATATCAGTATATATCATTTTCGGTATCAATAATAATCATTTTTCGGTATCATTATACAATTTTCGGTACTAAGTTCTAACTTACCTTTTTTTACTTCTATATAAAGTTTCAGAGTCAATATTTTTAATTAGCGTCAACTTATATTTTTTAGAGTGATAACAAAATTTAGGGTCAAAAGTCTTTTTTTAATGTGAATATACCATTTTTTTTTTTTTGCGCTAACTTACCTCTTTTAGCGAAATATAATATTTCAAGGTCAATATTCATTTTTTAGTGCAAACATATTATTTTCGTGTGGTTAAGGATATTTATAGATTTAAAAATGAAAAACAGAAAAGAAGAAATAACTTTTTCTCGTTTCTAAAATTTTGTTTAATTTTGTCATTTGGACAGAAAAAATGGAAACAAAGTCATTTATCCAAACACTTTTTTTCTGGAGAAAAAACAGAAAACAGAAAAGTACAATGATACTAAACGAGCCCTAAGAAATAACCACTTGTTTGGATTCAAACTCACAATGAATATGTGAGTTTAAAAGATTTTTTTTTTTTGCATTCTAACCACTTGTTGAAAGACTTGTTAAATATTAATTATATTTACTCAATTCTAAGTTTAATTACTCAATTCTAAGTTTTACTCCATTTGGGAACAAAAATGAGAATCTCAGCTTATGTGTTTAAAGATTTTGTAGTTACTTAAATAGCCAAAAGACTATACTAATAGCACCAACCAAGCTAATTTTTTTTGTTAAATAATATTAATATATAACTTTCATAACATTAACGTAATGCCTTTCAAATGCTTTATACCGAACTAAAAAAATCCAAAAAAAATGATTCTTTTATAAGCTTGAGGTCAAGCTTATATCAAATTTATACACATTTTTAGGATTTTTCTCATTAGATTTTTATCATAAAAATTCGCATCAAATGTATGAAAAACTATAAAATTCATAAAACTGATTTTTAAGATATTTAATATATATTTATGTGAAATTTCAGGTAAAAAAGACAAAAAGAAGAGGAATTGGAGAATTTAAATGGAAAAGTCAACTCCAAAAAAAGAACTAGTTGTAAATAATGAGCCATGGCCAAATTCTTCACAAATTTCTAGAAAAATCCTCCACATATATTTTCAATATACAACACCGCTTTAAAACTCAACAGTACGAACAAAAGTTCAACAAATCCACAAAAAGTCAAAAAGTCAACCCAAAACCTAGCCCAAAAAGTTAACTTTCACCAAATGAGGCAAGTTATATATAATGGAAGATCCTGAAAAGATGAATCCAACCATTTACTTTGTTTGATTTGAAACACAATAAAATAATCAGAAAATCCATCAACTCTGAAAGTCAACCGTCAAGGTCAACAACTAACTCTTTCTTCTCCAAATATCTAATTTTTTAAAGTGCTCAAAATTTAGCAAACGTACCACCATTCAAATCAGAATGAAGAGCCCGTGCAACCATGTGGCTCACAGCCGTTGAATCCCCTGAAAAAGTCGAAAAAGGTAAAACCATCACATCTGACTTGCCACGAGCTGAAAAAAGTCAGACATTCTTTTTCCTCTGCAGACCTCAATTCTTAATGAAAATAACTCCATTCCTATCCTCTTTCTACCCACTCCCCAACCATACAAATAACTTATCAAATGGTGTAGAATCTAGTGAGGAATTCGAGTCACAGAAACTAGAGGTGGCAAAATCTGACCCGACCCGAAAAACCCGCCCGACCGACCCGAACCCGAACCTGACCCGATCCGAAGATGTTGACAAGTCAACGGCCCGAAACCCGACCTGACCCGAAACCCGAATGACCCGAAACCCGAAGAACCCGAAACCCGAATGGCCCGAAACCCGAACGACCCGTAACCCGAACGACCCGTAACCCGGATTACCCGAACCCGAACCCGAATGACCCGCCCAATTTTCGAAACCTGAATAACATGTAATGCAAGATGAATAACATGAAGCTGAATATTTGTGTCTTGATTTTGCCATAACTATTGGACTTTCTGTAATTTTACATTGAAAAAGTTGTATATCTACATGTGTTATGTGTATAATGATGATTTTTTAATTCTCACATCTTATGATATTAAATTATTAATACATTAATTCATTAATATTTTTTAATAGAAAACTTGGTTTGTTATAGTGAACTCATTTTGTATAAATAACACATAACTAATAACAACATACAAAATTAATATTATATAATATCGTGCAATAAACAGGTCAACAACAAAATAAAACCAAGTTCGATTTTTTTTATTTTTTCTGATTTTTTATTTTTTTCGATTTTTTCATTGCCCCTCTTAAATAAAAAATATAGTCAAAAATATCATATATAATAGATATATCCAAATGTATATGATTATATTTTATTTGAATCTTTCCATATTTTTATAACTTAAAAAAAAAAATTTCATTTTATTCCATTTTTTTAATTTAAAATAATACTTTAAAAAAATCAGATTCTCCGATTCGACTCGGCCGATTCCAATCAGAGTCGGATGATTCTCACTACACAGACAGTGAACGAGTTAGATCCTGATTCCAATTTTAGGAACTATGAAAATTAAGTCGAATTTTCGATATTTCGTCTATCCATATACAAACTTGAATTGCTCAAAACACAGACCAAACTTTTTCGAAACACAGACCCGAATTACCCGAAATACAAACCCGAATGACCCATAACCCGATTGACCTGTAACCCGAACCCGCCTGACCCATAACCCGAACGACCCGAGACCTGAACGACCCGAGACCCGATCGACCCGAGACCCGAACGACCCGGTACCCGAGCAACCCGAGACCCGAACGACCCGTGACCCGAACGACCTGTGACCCGAACGACCCGGAACCCGAAATGACCTGACCGAACCCGGCCCAACCCGCCCATTTGCCACCTCTAACAGAAACTGTTTGGTGAAATATACCGGCCAGTTTTCAAATCAGAAGTTGGCGCCATTGATGGAACTCGAGCCTTGTGAGGAGTTAGAAGTTCAAATTAACTACAATGCTCGTAAATTGAGTCATGAAACATCTCTGATTGGTTTGAGGTGATGTCGTCGAGTAGGTTTTATACTAGGAGACAAGCCCTATGCCCAATAAACTAGTTGTTCGAAGAAACGAAATTAGTTATTGAAACTTGAAAATCAAAGGCAATTTAAGATGTGAAACTCTAGTTTTTCATCTCGACGAGTTCCAGGGTGGTGGTCTTGAGTTTTAGAAAATTTAATTTGAATTGAACGCAGAAGGACGTGGAGTTTGAATCACGACTTTTGTTGTTTTTCAAACTTTTTACTTCTTGTTCGATAATGGTGGTTTTTTTAGGGGAAAAAGGAGAATCAAGATTCAGCTTGGTTAAACATGTCATGGGATAATGAAGAAGAGTGCCTAATCTTTGTTTCAAATGCCATTGGCTGAAATTTGAATTCGAGCTAAAAACCTCAACAATGGCTGACCATTTCAATGGATCTGGTGCTTTGGTGAAAACTGAAGTTTCTCTAAATGAAATCTCACCATTCAAATTAGGGATAATTTCATATATGCCATTACAAAAACTCAAAATATCATATTTGCTAATATATAAACTTAAATATCATATTTGCCATTGTAAAAACTTAAAAATATCATATTTGTCATTGTAAAAACTTAAAAATATCATTTATGTCATTACAAAATGTTAAATATCGTATTTGCCATTACAAAAACTTAATATATCATATTTTCCATCAAATTTACTCAAAACTTAAAATCATCCATTTCTTCCATTAAAATTAATGGTTCAATCTTATAATTACCATTATACCCCTAAATTTTGTTAATGAATTAGGTTTCATATTAAAAACTCATTTAATGATCTCTCTCTCTCTCTCTCTCTCTCTCTCTCTCTATCTCTCTCTCTCTTCATGATTGAAATTCATATATAAACAAAAATAATCTTCACTTCAATTTGTTAGTCAAAATAATTTGACACAAGAGAAACAATTACTCAAAAAAATAATTAATTCATTTCTCTCATATCAAATTCTTTTGACTTCAAATTAAAAGAATTTTTTTTTTCCTTATATATGAATCTAAATCATGAAGAGAGAGAGAGAGAGAGATATTTAATATGAATCTAATTCATAAAATGAATTTAGGGATATAATGGTAATTATAAGATTGGACTGTTAATTTTAACGGAAAAGTAGATGGTTTTAAGTTTTGAGTAAATTTAACAACAAATTTGATATATTAAGTTTTTGTAATGGCAAATATTATATTTTAGATTTTTTAATGGCATATATGATATTTTTAAGTTTTTTTGATGGCAAATATGATATTTATGTTTTTATAATGGCAAATATGATATTTCGAGTTTTTGTAGTGGCATATATGAAATTATCCCTTCAAATTATGATGGCTTCTAAAAAGAGAGTAGAAGAGTTCTGAACTGGAATTTTGGGTTGAATTGATGTGTATCATGAGTATGAGATTTTGGTTTGAAGAATGATCGGCCAAATTTATATCTATATTTTTTACTATGATTAAATCCTTTTGTATCAGACTTTCAGTACTTTTTATATCATTTTATGTGTATTTTGTTAGAAATCGAGTTACTACTTATATTTTTCTACATTCACATGAAAGAAGCAAATCAGAGATAAATGGAGCTAAAAATTTGCCTTTTTAAGCTACACAGAAGGGGAGTCTGAAGGTGGAGCTCGCCCTAGGTCTATTAGGTCATGGTCTGCCTTACAGCGATCACAGAAAGTTCTAACACGACCGAGGTTCTGCCTCACCGTGACCGATGCAAGAAGCTGTCGTGATTGAGGTTTGGGGCTGGCAACTGATTCTTCTAGCAGGAGGCACATATTAAGCACTCTAGCCAATTGTGGAAAGTATGGATTCCATTAGACAAGATGAATAGATTTGGAGAATATATTTGATCTTTGATATGATTAGATTTGGGAATTTATTAGGTTCGAGTTCGAAAAGATTTATTTTTTCTCATTGGCTGCCTGTCCTTCACCTACAAAAGGGTGAACCCTAGGACCGTCCAAGGGGATGCAAATTATTGTAGCCAATTTTATGGTTTCATTTTATTAGAGAGAGAAGACAAAAAAGGTTGATTGATTTATGTACTTCTTTAATTTGTATTCTATTTTAGTTATGAATTCTTGTAATTAGATTCTTTTTAGAGTATAATTTGAGTAGTAGATTCGATGTCTTTTTTATTTCATCTTTGCTAGTATGTTATTTAAATCCCTGCTAGGACTTCTTTCGAGCGAGAAGAGAATCAATCTTTGACTGCAATTTCCAGTTAAGAAATGAAGCAAGGGTTTCCAAGCCAACCTAAGAAATCAATCATACTTTATGCACAAATAATTTTCAATGCCAAGGAAAAAGTCCTATGTACATCCTTTCCACTTGTAGATCAATTCTGAATTTTCCACGTTTTGTACATACTTATTGATAGAGAACTTGCCCAAGAGATGCTCAAAGCCAATGGACATGACCGGCGCATACATTTTCTTAGTCCCTGCAATGGAATTTCCGCTCGACTTTGGCCAGATTTGGTCTTTTATTCCATGCCCTTGTGAGGAGGGTATCTGATTGGTAAATGTTAGCCTGGCTCTCATGGACGTGCGGAGCATCTGAGTTGGCAACTACATTTTAATTCTAACATTCAATTATGTTGATTCAACAGTGTGATATAGAGATCTATTTGATATTAAGTATGTTGCATGCATATTTTCATATGGATCCAATCCCAGAGCATCGGCATTTGCTTCAATTAATGTTGTATAGAATAAGTTTGGATGCTTTATGAGCCTTGCAGCTAAGCTTAGGGATATATTGTGACCGGAGGATGCCTCGTCTATTTAAATACAGGATTGTTAGCTCATAAGGATATTGTTCTCGGTTTGCTAATGTTTAAAACTATTCCATAATTACTAATCTTGTTTGAATTTTGTGTATAAGATCACAAACCTTTATCAAGTCTAAATCGACGTTCAAAAGTTTCATCTTGATCGGATCATCAAAAGTCGAAGAGTTGATCACATTTCAAACTTTAAAGACTCGCATTGTTCATGCTCAAGAGTTAAAGAACTTAGTGTGTTTTGGTTTTGTTTTGGTATTTTTGGGTTGGTTAATTAAATTAAATTCTGGAGAGAAAATATTATCTATTAGCCTCATCCGTTCGGACTGATGTTTCATCAGTTCGAACTGATGAGGTGACTAATTTCGTTAGATTTCCAGCAGCCTCATCCATTCTAATGGATAAGCCATTTGTTCTAATGGATGATAGCCTTTTTTGACCGTTTGTTTCAAATTTTTGTCGGATTTCTTACCAAATTTGTGCAGTCCATTCAAATGGATCTCCGGTCTATTCAAACGGACATCGGACTGCAGTTTCCTTTTTTGTGTGCTACCTCTTTCCTCTTTAAAAAGAGCTGCTGCCCCTTTCGTTTTAACCAAGTTTTCTAAGCAAAAAATCCTTGTGCTTTCTCTCTTGAGATTTTAGATCAAGTTTGTTGGGTTATTTGATTGAAAAAAATCAAGTTGTTTAGTCTCGACAAATCACTATGAGTGTTGTAAAGAAATCATGGAGTCGAGTCTTGTAAAACGCTATATGGATTAGTGAATCAAGAATCTGAAAGACATACGTAGAGAGTAGGCACTCATGAATGAAGCAAAGACTGCTAGCGAGAATGGTTGCTTAAGCCTAACGCAACTACCTTGCCAAACTTCATCAATAGATCTGGTGTTCGATATCTTTATTCACTTTTCCTTATCTATATCTTGTTTTAATTATCTATTTCTTTATTAATACAAATCATATGTCTAAAAGTCAATCAATCTAAAATTTACAAAACCCTAAAAGTTAAATTCACACTTCGGCATGAAATTTGGCCTATTCACACCCCCCCCTCCTTCTCCTATTTAAGGCTACAATCGAACAACAAAAAAAGGCTAGAAGAAGCTGGTTTTAATAGGTGTGACCCCCTCACTTTTGCATTGAATAGGCATAATTTCGTGCGGAAGTATGAATTTGGACTTTTTAGGGATTTAGGTTATTCGACTTTTAATGGATGGCTTGTATTAATTCAGATAATAATAAAAGTAAATAAAGATAATAGAAAATAAACGATAATACCAAACACACAGATTCGTTTATAAAGTTCTGTGTAACAGTTGCGTTAGCTATAACTACTAGTTCTCGCTAGTGACCTTTGTCATGTTCATGAGTACCTACGCTCCAAGTATGTGTCTTCGGATCCTTGTTCCACTAATTCAAATAGCATTTTACAAGACTCGAATCAACGATTTATTTATAGACTCTTTGCGATTCTTTGAAACTAACCAAACCGATCTGTTTCAATCAAACTAGCAAACAAATCGCTCACAAATTTTTTTCTAAACTCACTTAACATTACTGAGTAATTTAGATCAATACTAGAGAGAGAATTGTTTAATTTTGCTTAGAAAACTTGGTTCAAAACATATTGGGGCTATTCCTTTTAAAGATGGAAGGAGCAGCCTCACAAAAAAGGAATCTGCCATAAGCTCCATTCGAATGGAATTTAGTTCCGTTCGAACGTAACTAGTTCCATTCGAATGAAACTCAGTTTCGTTCGAACTGAACTGCTTGTGTAACACTTTCCAATTTGTTCTGTTGGAACGGACCCAGGTTCCGTTCCAACGGACGAAAACTCAAATTTTAAGTAAATAAATTTATCTCTGGTGAATATTTAACCTACTCAATTTGACAAATAAAAACTAAAGAAAACACTCAAACAAGATCTTCTAAACATCAGCAAATCTTGTACAAAACTTCAAGTCTTGGAAATCTTGAGCAAATCTTCTAGGTTGATCTTGTTGCATCTTTTCTTGATTCGTCGTCTTGAACTTTGATTTATTTAACTTATTCATTATACTCAAAAAATTATAAGTAACTCAGAATTATTTTAAACATCATCAAACATAGAACACCAAACTCCCCTTTTAATGATTTCAAAATAATTCTGAAAAAAAACAGCATTTTTATATCTTCTCTCTCTTTTTGAACAATAATCAAAAGGAACATCAAATGAGAGAAAATAAGGCTCCCCCTAAATCTAATAACTTGTCTAAAAAATTACAGCATATGATTTTTGTAACAAAACTTTCATGACCAAATTAAGGATTTTGCAAAATGGTCCAAATAGGTTTTTTTTTAATAAACCTCACGTGACTCTAGGTAAAGAGATGATGAATGTCGCAAGAATTTCTCACATCACTTAATTGTTTCCCATCAAGTCGTCTGACTTTCCTGTATCTAAAGGAAAAATTTCTCAACCCACAAGTTAGTTATGTTAAGATAAAACTTAACCACAACTCCTCCTAAGAATATGGCTAATAAAAAAAGGGGGAAAATAATTGAAGTGTCTAATTAGAATTTGATTCCTCCTCATTTAATGAGAGTTACTTTTGAAATTTCTATCTTTCCGCAACCACATGTACTTAGGTGAAGTACTTGCTTTGCACAAAGGACATTCTAAGGAAATATGATCTCTTTTTCAACAATAGTTGCAAAATGTACAAGTGAGGTTCGTGGTCTGCTTAGTACTCTTAACAAAATGAGACTTGTAATGTTTTGTGTATTCTTCCTTCCTGAACTTCGAATTGGTCGACATGGCACTAAAAACTTTAGGATTTGAAATGTTTTGTTTAATATGTTCTTTTGTGAAGTGTTTGGAAGCTCTATATTGTGATTCATTAGATTGAATCTTCCGAGGGACATGTATGTCAACTATTTCATAGAAATAACCATTTGGACCTCTTTTAATCGTTAAGTTCTGAACTAGAGGTTATTCACATGACTTTCCCGAGAATCGTGAAAATAATGAAACCTATTATTTTTGCTAAAACTTTTAGATGTTCGACTTTTAAAAAATTTATCCTTGGAATAGTCTCGGTACATGAATACAGTTCCTCAATCATTCTCTGGTTGATTAAGTTATCTTTTTTGCTTTTTGATCTTCAGGTCTTGAAGGAGTGGATTTAGAACCGATTTCCTTATTAAAACCTGTACCGGATTTGTTGGGGAACCCGTAGCCATGTACGTTACATGCGCAGCGGAACCTACAGGTTCAACCCTCCCTAGGATCATTGTAATGGAAATAAAGGTATGATATTATGCTATTAAAATTTATACCTCGGATCTTCCTAATCCGGGAGATTACAACGGATGTAGGTCTGAACTATTATGCCTTGCTTTCTTCTCCCTCGTGCTCCTAAAGCTCAACTCGAACAAACTCCTTGTTTCTCCTAGGGAAAAGGATCTGATCGCTCCCTAGTCTTCAAAGCAGAAGACCTTTACTAGAAGAGTTCGGAAATACTTCGAATCGTCAGAATAACCGGACTTGGCTAGAAGAGTTCGGAAATACTTTCAGGAGGCTTTCTCTCTTTCTCTCTGTATTACGGCAGTCTGGAGGCTCTGTAATGTGTGTCTAATAGAGGGGGACTGCCCCTATATTATACTAGAGAGAGAGGCGAAGGATTACTCAGTTACCATAACTAAAACTCTAATTCCAGCACTTATTCCATTCGAAATGGACCTATTCCGTTGGTAACGGAATAGGGTTTCCTAATCTAAAAACTTGGCTGCTGAGAATTGGCTGAGGTCTATTACCAACGGAACTATTCCATTGCCAACAGAACTGTGCTGATTTTTGCACAATCATCTATATCAATCATCTAATGATCGATTATTTCATTCACCTATTACATCATATGTATAACTATTTAAGAGCATTTCCTTCCCGACTAGACGTTGTTCTATGTGTGACCGTGTAGGTTCCATTTAACGATGGCAATGATCTTTCAAAGATCGTAAGTCATGAGTAACCTCTAGACTGATGTCATGACTACCCATGTAAAATGAAAGGATCGGCGATCATAACCTATTTGAATAGACGTTTGCTTATTCCTTTTGTTCTATGATATATGTCTTAATCACAAGGCATGAAAGTATGTCATCCTTGAGTTTGATCAAAGTCACTTTCCTGATCGAGAATTAGACTGAGTAAATACAAAATGATATTAACAACACATGTTAATCAATTTTGAGCATAGCCATGCATTATCTTCAGTGCATACCTAACGATGACCCTAATGATCATCCCGTTACGGATGACGTATGATCATATTAAAGTATGATGTTCGACATACAAGAATCTATGATGACCTCAGGTCGTAGGAATAAGCACACTATTCATATGAAAATTACTAATGACGAATACCATGTATATTCTCATAGTGTGGTCAGTTCAGTATGTATTCTCTAACACGTACCTATATTACAGTCTTGACATCCCTATGTCCATTATCAGCAGAACATGATGATCCAGTCTGCGAATATACTAGTGCGTATATGTAGCTTCTTACCTGAAGTATGTTTATCTCTATAAACATCCTACATATCACTAGGGACGGTTTAGAATGTCATTTGTTGGTTCATAGTTCTACTATCAAAATTACGTATTCTGATGCTGTGAACTCGAAGTGTCATACATGGTCGATCTAATATATGTAAATATATTAGTCCCCCATACACTCATTCATATATGAACTGAATAAACATGTTTCTCATAATCTATTCTCTAGTCCAACACTTTGGCCTAGGGCATAATTCCTTCAGTCTCCCACTTGCACTAGGCCAATCTTAAGCATCCAATGCTCATTAGGCAACATGACCTTCATGTTTTACTAAAGGGAAATATATGCCTATCAGATTATAGAAATTTACATTACAAACTTGTAACGACTGCTATTGATCTCTATCATTAGTCGAGAACTTCTAAAACAAGCGCATGTATCCTTGTTGCTCTATTCTAAGCGACTCTTTATTCATAACATAGATCGTCAGGCCTTAAGAGCAATCGGGACAACTCCAAGTTCCAAGATCAAGTGCTCGATCCAAGCATACCTATTGTCCGCTTCTAAAGTGACAATATGGTCTTGTTTCAGGTATAGTACCTTATTTGGAACTCTTTCCAAATTACTATATTCAAAATAAATGAATTGCGATAATGATCCATATTAGGAAAGTGTAATCTCTTACCACTACCTAGGTTCTAATAGATCAGGATATCTTAGTTCTTCATTAGAACTTAGAAATTTATTCTCGTCATCAAATGACTACCATTTACTCTCTTATGCTCCAAACATATTGCACAGTACATTGTATGGCTTGAAGAATCTTATTTATCCCATTACTAAGAACTGTTTCTTGTACATTGAACCTTTCAATAAACGGACTGATATGTCTTCATTATATGAACGTTATAGGCAAGAATCCTTTCTTGCATATTGAACTCCTTCATTATATTGTTGAAAGCATAGAATCCAATTCATGTGCCTTTCATTGCTCATATTAGTGCCAAAACCAAGAACTCTTTCTTGCATATTGAATATTCAATATATATGATCGAAGGTACAGAATTTAATTCTTATATCCTTGTATTGTTCAAGTGAATGTCATAAGAAAGAACTCTTTCTTGTATATTGAACACTTCAATATATGGCTGAAGGCATAAAATCTCATTCGTATGTCTTTCATCATTCATATGACCACCATAAGTAAGAATATTTCTTGTGTATTGAATTCTTTCAATATCTTACCAATGTACTTTATCTTACAATCATAAGTCTGCATAGACTTCAACTCCCAATTATTAGGATGGTGAAGGTTCTTTGTTGTAACACTAGAAGACTATTATACTCCCACTGAATTTTTTGAAACCGTTGTGGTCTTGTCTATTTCGATAAAGCTAAATTATGCAATTTACTTTGTCAAATAAACTCATCCTGAGGTGCTTGCTTTAATGCATTCAAGGATTCGAAGACTGTTAACTTTTCAGAATTCTTAGGATTATAAAACTCTTGTCATGTATCGAAGATACATCCATAGTAAAGTTCTTGTAAAGGAATGTGAGTTTTATATCTCTGTTCCGTCATTCACAATTGCATTGTGCTATGGAAGTTAGAATTCGTAATAGCAACAAGTGAGAAAGTCTTTTACTATAGCAACTTTCTTTTGCTATTTATAGGTTAACCATGCAAACTTGACTGGGTCGCATCTCAGTTCTCATGGTCCAACCATGGACATCAAGCCATGGGATACTCCAACCAAGCTCCAAACTTGACTGGGTTGCATCTCAGTACTCATGGTCGAACCATGGATTCCTCACAGTCGCCTCGGTAGAAAGTCGACTCATCTTCTATGAGCACCTTTTATGAGAGATCATATCTCTCACCCTAATGTCTACCAAGTCTGTGAGGAAGACCTAATGTTTCAAGTACAGTCTTATCAACTACTTCATAGCCTCTTTCATGGTTCATCACTAGTATGTGGATGTCGAACCTTTCGAGATGTATTACACTCCCACTGCTTCTTTAGGAGATGAGATCTCTTTCAAAGAAGTATGAATTATGAGTAGAAAACAATTTGAACTCATAATGGATGTAAAAAAATATCAAATTGATATTCCACAAACATTTATAAGATTGTTGTGTTGACTGTAGGTTTAGTGCCCTAGGCCAAATGTATTTGTACTAGGAAATGGATTATGTATTAAGACATTATTATTCAATAAAGGTTGTTTCTTATATATCTGTGTGTATGGCTTGTTAATGTAAATCTTATATCAACCAAGCATGACACTTCGGGTTCACGTCATCAGAATACGTGATTCTGATACTAGAACTGTGAACCAACGAATGACATTCTAAATAGTCCCTAGTGATATGTAGGATGTTTATAGAGATAGACATACTTCAGGAAAGAAGCTACATATCCACACTAGTATATTCGCAGACTGGATCATCATGTTGTGCTGATAATGGACATAGAGATGTCAAGTCTAGAATATAGGTACATGGAATATGCTGACATTTTCGCCAGAATTATTCAGCATTTTTCCGTTGAGAACGGAATAATGTTGCTTTTGCGAGAAACCCTAATTTTTGTTATACATGGAATTTAAATATACAAATATGGTATGAGCTTTAGATCTGTGATTGTTCTGTGATGTAATCTTGTGTGTGAATGATTGTAATTTTATTTAATATCTTTGGCAACCAGTGAGTTGTCCAAAGTTATAATTATGGCAACATGTGAGTTGTCCAAAATTGTAAATTACTTTTTCTAGAAATTGGATAGTTGTTAGGGTAGATATTATATCAAGACTACAAGACTAGGATCTTGGCGCAATCTTCGGAAGATGGCATTGGATCTTTGCACACACACAACAAAGGGTTCGTTGAAGATTACTCCTGCAATCTAAAGATAGATCTAGGATTAGGAACCTCATGATCGCTCATGAGGAATAGGCTCATACCATATTTAAATTAGTTTATGTGATGTTTATTTTTATAAATCTGAAAAGAAAATCCTTCAGAATATTAAGTAATGAAGCGCCTCCCATGTCACTGTAACCCTCAGTACTCAGACAGTTTTCCACATGGGTCATGCCGGAGCTGGGCGTGTGGGGGATTGTCTGTAGAAAGGGGCACGTGGAAAGTAGTAACTAGCACAGGTCATGCCTCAGCTGAGTGTGCTAGAAACTGCTCTGCCGATACTCACACATGGTTAAACTTAACTGAGCCAGTAAGTCGAACTTGGGCTCGGGGCACAAGATGGGATAATACACCGAGTATAAGATACTCATTCCATAAAAGGAAAGAGTTGCATATGATGCAATTGGAAAGTATTCTTACCTAAATAGTTGAGCATTAAGGGTTGCGCCGGAGCGCACTTATTGCTCAATGAAATGTGGATCTTGACTCACTATGAAACTTCATTTAATTGAAGATTCCGAATCAATACTACTGAAGGTGATTGATTTGAAGAAAATAGTGGGAGTACAATATAAGAAACACCAAAACAAAACAACACCAATGAATAAATAATAATGGCAATTTATATTTTAACTTGTAGAATAATGGAAAATAATAATAATTCAACTGGGTTGAATTGACGATCTATCCTTGAGAAGGATAAGCTCAATGGGTTTAACTTCCTCGACTGGTTTAGAAACCTGAGAATTGTTCTCAAGGCTGCCAATAAACTGTATGTCATAGAAGAGGCTTACCCAGAGAAACCAGAATAGGGAGCCACAAGGGCTGTCCGAGATGCGTATGCTATATACGTCAAAGACGACATGGAGATACCTTGTCTCATGTTAGCGACCATGACCTCCGAGATTCAGAAGCAACTGGGGGACATGGGCGCTTACGATATGATCGTAACTCTCAAGGAAATGTTCCACGAGTAGGCTAGAGTTTAGTGCTACAAAGCGACCGTCTCTCTGACCGACGCGAAGATGGTTGAAGGTTCATCTGTGAGTTCTCATGTACTTAAGATGAAGAGCTATCTTGATCAATTGGAGAGGCTTTATTCAGCTATGCCCAAAGAATTAGCTGTTGACATAATTTCAGGTCGTTGCATCAGATGGAGAAATCCATCACCGAGTTGCATGGGATGCTTAAGAACGCACAGGAGGACACGAAGACAAATGTTGGCAAAGATGTCCTAATGGTTCACAAGAAGAAGGGTAAGAAGACCGGGAACAAGAGCAAGGGTAAAGGCAAGGTGTTGCCTAAATCTAAGATCAAGAAAGACCAGGAGGGAGTTTTCTTCCATTGCAACAAGGTTGGTCATTGGAAGAGAAACTGCAAACTCTATCAGGACGAAATCAAGAAGTGTAGTTTGACTATCGATTCAGGTCTGATCGGTAGGCTCTCACGTCCAAGGTCTATTACTAACGGGGTAAGTTTGGCAACTGCCCACAAGGTTTCACCGTGCAAGCTAATACCTAAGTGCTAGGTTTCACCTTGTTGATCCAACACCTAATGAATAGGTTTCTCCCGGCGATTACATGCTAAGATGTGTGCTCAAATTAAACGACACATCAAATTTATTACTCAATCTCTATACCAAAAAGGTTTAGATACAAGAATTCATAACTAAAACACAATACAAATAAAAGTAATATAGAACAATATAATTTTGTTTGTCTTCTCTCTAATACAATGTAGAAATAGATACGAATACTTGGAATCCCCTTGGCCGGCCCTAGGGTTCATCCTTTTATAGGTGAAGGGCCGGTCTGCTAATAGGAGGAAGTACATCTTTTCTAAATCTAACCTAATCAATCCCTAAATCTAATCTCAATCAAAGACCAAATTTATCCCTCCTGCCAAATGGGATTCATTATTTCCGTACAATTGAGCTAGACTGCTAAATATGCGCCATCTTCTAGAAGGATCTATTGCTGACTCGGATCCTCGATCGTGGCAGCTAGGGGTGTAAACGGTTCGGATAGTGCTCTTACCATATCCATATCCATATTTTTTTTTCCGGATTTGGATACGAATACAGATAGACCCGGATATGAATACGGTTCGGATATCTCGGATATGGATTGAATACGGACTTATTTCGGATTGTTAAACAAATATTTTAATATGTTGCATAAAAAATGCTATATATAATGACTAAACAAGTTGTACAAGCAAAGTTCGGATTTTGCTTGTGACCAAAATTCAACAAAAATTCAAATTTCAACCATATTGATGGAATATATATATTTTGGATATGATGCAAATTAATTTTCACAAGAATCGGAATATTATATCATTTCCATCATGTATCATCAAAATTCATCAAAATATATATAATACATATGTATTATATATATTTTGAGAAATTTTGATAATATATGATGGTAATGATATAATATTCTCGATTCTTGTGAACATTAATCTACAACATATTCAAAACATATATATTCCATCCGTACGGTTGAAATTTGAATTTTTGATGATATATGTAGTATTTTGGTCACAAGCAAAATCCGGACTTTGTTTGTACAAGTTATTTAGTCATCCTCTATATATATATATATATATATATATATATATATATATATATATATATATATATATATATATATATATATATATATATATATATATTTTAAAAGAAAAATGTTTATGCAAGGAATTACACTAGATGTATCTAAAAGAAAAATGTTTATGCAAGAAATTGCACTCGATATATCATTGTTCTACATAGTCAAATTACAAAAAAGTACCACTACTTCAATATAATAACAGTACTAAAATAAAACTATTACCACTTTAAATAATGTAGCCATACTACAATAAAAATTATTACTACTACAAATATTTTAGACATACTAAATATAAAGTATCATAATTCCAAATATTAGCCGTGCTATAAAATATCACTACTCCAAAATATTATCCGTACTACTGCTCAATAGAATATTCATTATTCATCATGTTCCTTGAGTCAAAAGGTGTAAGAGTGAGAGAGAGAGAGAGAGAGAGAGAGAGAGAGAGAGAGAGAATAAATTGCGAAGTGGTTCGTAATTTGGCGGCTAGGATTTTGTTAGATGGAAAGGGAATTAGAGTATGTCTTAAATAGAATATAGCGATTAAAGAAGAAGAAGAAGAAGAAGAAGAAGAAGAAGAAGAAGAAGAAGAGAGGGAAACTCAATTGTCAAATAAGAGGAAAGAAATACTAGGAGTTGAAATAAAAGTAAATTAGGAAATATATAAATTAGAATGGTATCCGTATAGAAATATTATTTGGATATGGATAATATCTATATCTGTATCCTTATCCGCCTCATAAAATAGATATTGTATCTGTATCCATATCTATATAAACTATCCGTATCCGTCGAATACGAATATTTTTATTCATAAGTGGATATTTTGCGGATATGGTACGGTTCGGATACGGATATTATCTGACCCGTTTACACCCCTAGTGGTAGCTCCTCATCTCGATCGTAGTGAGACAGCCCTAGATGGAGGTGAGCGCTGCCAAAGTTGCTGTAAGAAAGACCAGGCTCGATGGGCTTGGTCTAAATCCATCTTCGAACTTCCCTCTCTGTAGCTCTAAAACTCGCCATCCTGGTCGGAATCCATCTTCGGGCTTCCCTCTCTATAGCTCTAAAGGTCTCCTTTTTAGCTCCATTTAGCACTGAATCACTTCTGGCATGTAAATGTAGACAAACATATGCAGTAAATGGAATTCTAACAATAAATATTAAACAATATAAAAAGTACATAAAGTAAGGTACACAGGTAGATAATAATACTCTCAAATATAAATATGAATGTGGTCAATCATGAAACCTAGTGCTTATGTGTTAGACCGTGTGGTAAAATCTGGCGGGCAGATGTCGAACTTACCCCATAAGCTCTAGACCCTAGAGGGGAGAGCTTGTTGATCAAACAAGCACAGACGAGACTTGGTGGTGCGAGTACGAAATTGCCACAATGTTTCCAATACTAAATTGAGGATCCAAGACGACCGGACAACCTGCTTCAGGAGGGTCAGTAAAAATCCCTCCGCGCAAGGGTGAGTGACAGTCCATTACGTTAGGAGAAAGGGTGTGGCGATCGTGAAAAGTTGGTACAGAAGGACTTCCACAAAACCTAAAGGGCCTCCCATTTCTACTTGACACAGGACCAAGTGACAGACCCTCATGCAGTTGGAGATCGGAGCACGTTGAATCTCTGATCCGTTTACCACATGGAAGTACCACCTACTAACGCAAAACAAGAACAACACTGGCAAGACGAAGGAGATTAGACGGAGACTTCGAAACAGCTCAATCTCTATATCTCTACTACAAACCTTTATCTACAATTTATCACGGACAAGGACCTGTGACAACCGTGTCCGCGGCATCTTAAGCAGCCATTTTTTTTTCTTTTATTTCAATTCAAAATAAAATCCAAATAAATATTTTGTCTGAACTAAGTAAAAGAAACCTAAATCAACTGCTCTTCCCCGTGGATTTGACACCTCAAACATTTCGTTTAAATATTTTTTGAGAAAATTAGAGAGGGCTTAAGCATCCCTCGTCTAAATAAATATATTTATTTTGTAAATAAATTGTTACAAAATTCCATAAACAATTTTCCTAACCGGAAAATTATCTTGGGCCTAACTATTACATTTGAAATAATAAAAGCCCAACCCAACCTATATTACATTAACTAAGAACTCTTTCCCGAATCTACTTAACAGATTTAAAATCTTGATTTTTGATCTGAAGATATTTCCGACCAAACCAAGAAATTCTTACACAACTCAATAAACCTAACTCATTTCTCTCTTTCTTCTTGTCTCCCTTGCTCCTGCGCCGCCATGGTGAGAAGCTCCTTTCTCCTTCGAAACTCCACCAATCTCAAAACTTTGATCTCCTCCAGAACCTCCTCGAGCAGATCTACCTCAACCACTCTCTGTTCTTCAAAAATCTTTCGGCACCTCTGTCTCCAAACACAAAATAGAAACACAAAAGCAACCTGCCTTAGTTGATCGCCGCCTTGACCCTCCGAGGTGTAGTTAAAGACGTGTTGAAATAGATCTGTTGACTTAATCTCGCTGAGCTTATATCTGAGTTGAGACCAGTGGTGGTCAACATACAAACACTCACCAGCAAGATGTTGTGTTGATTCTAGAGCTCTACGCAGAGTGGGCATCGATTTATGATAATCATCCCTTTCTTCGTCAAATTATCTTGTGTAAGTATTTGATTTTGATTAAATAACCAAATAAAGATCTTCATTCTCAGAGGATTTTTCACTGACCAAATTTTTTTTATTTTGTTTGAGGTATGAATTCCAAATGTGAGGGCAGAGTAGGCACTTTTAGTGGTGAAGAGGCCATTTTCGGACCACCTCCAGCAAATTGTATCTGGCTGTGCAGTTAGCCGGGTATTTTCTAAAGTTTTCTGGAGAGTTAAGAACTCTTCCTGAGGTAATTCAGCTACAAGCTCTTTAAACACATCTTCTAGAGACTGAAGGCTTTTGAAATTGTGAACTGAGTCTCTTGTGATCTCTGCATGTGAATAAAGAGAAGGCGTGTTGTGACTAAGCACCCCTGCTCCCCAATTACTATGCCAAGAAACTCACGAATTTACCATCTCCAAGCACAAATTCAGTGCTTACTAAAGAAAGGTATCAGTTTCTTAATTTCACTCCAAAAGTACGAGTCTGATGCATTTTTTTATGTCTCCCCTCCTTCTAAACTCAAGTGTGAGACTAATGTTTTCCATTGTAATCCATTTTTATCATTAAAGAATTTCCAAATCCATTTTAAAAGCATTGAATTATTAAAGATTTCCATATTTCAAACTCTCAAACCACCTCCTGATTTTGGTCTACAAACTTTTTTCCAATTAATTAGATTATACCCTTTTTCTTTATTTCCTTTCCAAAGAAAATTTCTTCGTATTTTATCCATTTCTTTTAAAACCTATTTTGGGAATTTAAAAACTGAAAAGTAATAAATAGGTAGGGAAGATAATATTGAGTTAATGAGCACTAGCCTGCCTCCAATACTCAGTGTTGCTCCTTTCCATCCTTGCAATTTTTTTTCAAACTTCTCAATCAACTCTCTATAATCATTTTTTCTTGATTTTTGAAAGTGAAGTGGGTAACCCAAGTATCGTAGTGGCATAGATGCTTGTGGGCAGCCTAATTCACTGGAAATTTCTTGCACAGCTGAATGATTTTCTGGAATAACACAAAATTCAGATTTTTCAAAATTAATTTTTAAACCTGAGCTGTTTTCAAAGCTTTTTAACAAAAATTTTAGTCTCTGAACTTGTTCCAACTCTGGTCTTAGAAGGAAAACTGAATCATCGGCATAAAAAAGAGAGATATGAGGTTTGGTAATGGGTTTTTCAAGGTAATTTAGTCTACCAAGGTTCTCTATAACCCTGGCTAAAGTATCCATTGCTAGGATAAAAAGATGAGGGGACACCGGGTCTCCTTGTCTGACCCCTCTTCTCATGTGTATGGATTTTCCAGGCACATTAAGGACAATTTTAGCAGATCCCTTTAGAACATAAGCCTTAATCCAATCAAGCCACAATCAATTAATTCCTCTAATCTCTAGCACATTTATAAAAAAATCCCAAGAGACAGTATCAAATGCCTATTCTATATCTGCTTTAAAACAAAGCATGATTTATTGTAATGATTTGCTTTATGTGCAATTTCTATAACGAGTCAAAGTATGTCTTTTGGGCAGTTGTCGTTGCCGCAATTGATGAAGACGAACTACGATAATTGGAGTATCCAATTGAAGGCGCTTCTCGGATCGGAGGATCTATGGGAGACGGTGGAGACCGTTATGAAGAACCGGATCCAACTCCAACAAAGGGCGTCGCGTTGAAGTCGTTGAAGGACAATTGCAAGAAAGATAAGAAAGCACTCTAGTACCTCTACCAAGCGGTCAATAAATCCGCATTTGAAAAAATTGCCAGTGTAGAAACTTCTAAGGAGGCATGGAAAATTTTGGAGAAAGTGTTCAAGCGTGCCGACCGAGTGAAGCAAGTGCGGCTCCAGACCTTACGAGGCGAGTTGGAGGCCATGAAGATGAAGGAATCGGAGGGAGTCTCCGAATACATCTCGCGTGTGCAATCGGTGGCAAACAAGGTTAAGGGTAATGGAGAGACCCTAACCGACACAAGGATTGTTGAGAAGATTCTACGGTCGCTGACCGAGAATTTCGAAAACGTGGTTTGCGCTATTGAAGAGTAGAAAGACTTAGATGAAATGACCGTTGACGAACTTGTGGGTTCACTCGAGGCACACGAGAAACGGAAGAAAAGGAAGGAGATGGAATCACTCGAGGAAGTTCTACAAGCCAAGGCAACCATAAAGGAGGACAAAGCGATGTATGTCGAGAATAATCGAGGAAGAGGACGCGGCCGAGGAGGTCGCGGGTTCGGTAGAAATGGTGGTCGAAATAAAGGCCGAGGCTACAATTCTGAAGAAAAATATTAACCGAGTCAGCAAAATTGGCGTGGTCGAGGATGAGGTCGCGGCCGAGGAGGCAATTTGAGTCGAGCAAATGTCGAGTGTTACAACTGCGGAAAGTATGGGCACTACGCGAAAGAATGTTGGGACAAGAAAAAGGTGAAGGAAAACACCAACATAGCCGAAAAGGAGGGAGAAGATGGCGTCCTCATGCTTGCACACAAAGACACCACATCCAATAGCAACACGATATGGTACCTCGACACCGGCGCGAGCAATCACATGTGTGGACACAAACACCTATTTGTAGAGATGAAAAAGATAGACGATGGGCACGTGTCATTTGGTGATGCATCAAAGGTCCAAGTAAAGGGCCTAGGCAAAATTTGGTTCTATCAAAAGAATGGTAAAGAAGGATATATTGAAAATGTGTACTATGTTCCTGAGATGAAGAGCAATATTATTAGCTTGGGACAATTGTCAGAGAAGGGATACTCGGTTTTAATGAAAGACCGAGTGTTGCTATTAAAAAACAAGGGAGGCCGATTAGTTGTGCGAGTTGAGATGGCCAAGAACCGAATGTACAAGCTCAACCTTAGAACTGTGCAGAAAATATGTTTGCGAGTTAACATCGAGGACAAGGCATCGTTATGGCACTTACGATTCGGACATTTGCACTACGGTGGCCTGAGAGAATTAACAAAGAAGAACATGGTGCACGGTTTACCGGATATGGAATATACGGCTAGTTTTTGTGAAGGTTGTGTACTTGGTAAACATGCAAGAGTCATGTTCCAAAAGAAGGCAAGATACCGAGCAAGATGTCCTCTCGAGTTGGTACATACCGACATTTGTGGTCCAATAACGCCCGTGTCCTTCAGTAAGAAAAGATACTTCATAACATTCGTTGATGATTATTCAAGGAGGACGTGGGTTTACTTTTTGAAGGAAAAATCGGAGGCGCTCGAAGTGTTCAAAAAGTTCAAGATTTTAGTCGAGACGATGATGGGGATGTATATCAAGGCCTTGCGATCGGATAGAGGTGGGGAGTACATGTCAACCGCATTCATTGCGAGGAGCATGGGATTAAGCGATTCTAACTGCGCCTTACTCCCCTCAGCAAAATGGTGTGGCCGAGAGAAAAAATTGAACCATTCCCGACATGGTTCATTCGATGTTGAAGAGTAAGGATATGCCAAAACAATTTTGGGCCGAGCCGGTACAATGTGCCGTATATGTACAAAACCGATGTCCACATGCGATGTTGGGTGAGAAAACACCCCAAGAGACTTGGAGCGGACAAAAGCCGACCGTATCACATTTCAAAGTATTCAGTAGTGTGGAATATGCACACATACCGGATCAAAGAAGGACTAAACTTGATGATAAAAGCAAGAAGTTCGTGTTCATCGGGTATGACGAGAAAACGAAGGCATACAAGCTCATCGACCCGATTGAGAGGAAAGTTATGGTGAGCCGAGATGTACATGTGAATGAAGAGAGCATGTGGGATTGGAATAAAAATGAGATAATGCACGAGAAGGCCTATTTAGTTGAACCCGAGAAAGGAGATTCGTCAGTATCGACCGTTGCCCCGAATAGTCCCATACCATCCGATGATGAAGATGAGCCGAGACAACCACGCATGAGAAGTCTACAAGAAATATATGATGCAACTGATGAGGTACATCTTGTTTGTCTTTTGGCGGATGCTGAAAATATTTCCTTTGAGGAGGCTGTGAGAGATAAGAGATGGCAAGCCGCGATGGATGAGGAGATTGAGGCTATTGAGAAAAATAGGACTTAGGATCTGGTAGAATTGTCGGAAGGATGTAGGCCCATTGGAGTAAAATGGGTGTATAAGAAAAAAGTGAACGTCGAAGGCAAGATCGAAAGGTACAAGGCACGTCTGGTGGAAAAGGGATCTCGGCAAAAAGCCGGTATTGATTATGATGAGGTTTTTGCCCCAGTTGCGAGAATGGAGACGATCAGGCTTCTCATATCCCAAGCAGCGCAATTCAAATGGTCAATCTATCAGATGGATGTTAAATCGGCATTTTTAAATGGAGTACTCGAAGAAGAGGTGTATGTTGAGCAACCGCCCGGTTATATGAAATCCGGAAAAGAGAGAAAAGTGTTGAAACTGAGAAAGGCATTGTATGGGCTTAAGCAGGCGCCTCGGGCATGGAATGCATGAATTGATACACACTTCAAGGAGACCGATTTCACACAATGTCCATATGAGCATGCCCTATATGTGAAGAAGAAAGGAAACGATTTGTTATTTGTCGCTCTCTATGTCGATGATCTCATATTCATGGGGAATAATGATAAGATGCTAAAGGAATTCAAAGAAGCAATGATGCGTGAATTTGAGATGACTGATTTGGGTTTGATGAAGTATTTCCTCGGTCTCGAGGTTACACAAGGCGAGTACGGTATTTTTGTATCACAGGAAGCATACGCAAAGGATATTTTGAAAAGATACAAAATGGTTAGCAACCCGGTAGCGACACCGATGGAACTCGATGCGAAACTCTCCAAGTTTGAGGGACGAGAAGTAGTTGATGCGAGCAAATACAGGAGTTTGGTTGGAAGCTTACGGTATCTCACTTGTACGAGGCCGGACATCGCATATATTGTTAGAGTTGTGAGTCGGTTTATGGAGGAGCTGCGATACTCACATTGGAAGGCGATAAAAAGGATCCTTCGGTACATCCGAGGAACGTGTCCCTCGGGCTATACTACTCGAAGACGAACGAATATAAGTTAGTGGGCTACTCGGATAGCGATTGGTGCGGAGATGTTGATGATCGTAAAAGCACATCCGGATATGTATTTTACATGGGAGATACGGCATTCACATGGATGTCAAAGAAACAACCAATAGTGACATTATCAACATGCGAGGCCGAGTACGTAGCAGCATCTTGGTGTGTATGTCATGCAACTTAGCTAAGGAATTTATTGCGCGAGTTGAAACTGAGGCAACACGAGGCAACAGAAATACGAGTCGACAATAAATCCGCGATCGAATTAGCAAAGAACCCAGTGCATCATGAGAGGAGTAAGCACATTGATGTGCATTTTCATTTTATCCGAGAGCAGGTGAAGAAAAGTGAAGTGTGACTAAGTCATGTGACGAGTCATGAACAAGTGGCTGATATATTCACGAAATCACTTCCGACGGTATTGTTTGAGAATTATAAGGTGATGATCAGGATGAAGAATAGGCTTGAGCTTAAGAGAGGAATTTGTTGATAAGACCAAGCCTAAAGAAAAGAATATGAATATGAATGCATTAAGTTATGGAGTGCAATGTATTGTGTCATCCAAGTAATATTTAATTGGTGAATGCACCAAGTTGGATGTATTTGGTTTATCTATGTAATATTTATTATAGATGCATGTTTTAGGAGTTATTATCATACATGTATTTAAGTTAGGGTATGATGAGTCTATAAATAGGAGAATTGTGTGTCAATCATAGCACCACTCAAAGTTGTATCTTTCCAATTATCTAAATAAAGAAAAAAGAGCTTGTAATGAAATATTGAGTTAAGAGAGAAAGAAGTTGTTTCTTGAGTGATAATAAAATCCATATTATAAATTTTATACAAAATATATACTAACAGTCTTTGCATAGAGTGGCTCCATCTTTTTTAGGAATCAAGGCTATGTGAGATATTAAAAAATCTCCTAAACCTGAGTGAAGTTCATTATTTTTTAATAAATAGTATATCTCTTCTCTTATTATAGTCCAATATTTTTTTTAAAATTCTCCATTAAAGCCATCAGGCCTGGAGATTTATTATTTTTCCACTTTTTTATTACCAAATCCAATTCTTCAATCTTTAACTCTTCATTTAGACTGGATAAATCTTGTAAATCATCTTAAAAGATTTGTGGAATATTAAAGGAAGCTGTTGCATTTATGAATGGTTTTTTGGTTCCAATGAGATATTTATAAAAATCAAACAGCAATTGAGACTTTCCTTTATGTGTTGAAACTTCAACATTATTTACTGGACTTTTCAATACAGTGATTAATAATCTGTTTTTATAAATGGTTGCATAATTATGGAAAAATTTGGTATTACTATCTCCTTTAATCCACTGAAATTTTGCCCTTTGTTTCCAATATTTTTCCTGTTCCTGTATTAATTCTATATTTCTTATTTTTATAACTTACTTTAACCAATTTTCTAACTATGTTAATTTTTCTTTTTCTTCTTTTAATTCCATCCAATTTAGTGTTTTCATAATGTTTTCTCTAAAAATTCTTATTTTCTTTTTCCTCTCTTTATTTCAGTCCTTTAATTTCTTTCCCAAGCTTTGTAATTTCTTATAGAAGGCAGCCAAGGTCTGGCTTGAATTTGATCTGAGGTGTTCAGTAATTATGTGGTTGGCTTCAGGGTTTTGGAGCCAAGTGTTTGCAAACCTAAAGCCTTTATAAATGGGAAAATTTGAGTTTGTGGCCAATAAGATGGGTGAATGGTCAGAACATGTATTAATTAGGGTTGATTGGTGGTATTGTGGAAATTTTTGTGATCATTCTAGGTTAAAGATGAACCTGTCTATTCTTGACCGAGTTAGGGTGTTGGACCATGTGAACTCTTTCCCATGTAACGGAGGGTTTATGAGGCTAAGCTTTGAAAGGAATGCTCGAAATAGTTTGGATTCAATCCAACTAGTTTTTGTTCCCACACTTCTCTCATTGATTGACGCAACAAGATTAAAATCTCCCAAAATAAGCCAAGGTATTGTCTTTTCTTCCACTACCTCTAATTCTGAGATAAAGTTTTTCTTATCATTTTTCTGTTGTGGACTATAGACCCCAGTGATATTAATAATTGAGCCATCCCACTTGCATTGTAGCTTAACTGTAATTGAGTATAGTAATTTTGTAACCTGAACTTGGGAAAGAAGATCTACTGACCAAGCAATAATAATCCCACCTGATGCACCATTTGAATCTAAGGTTGTAAATCCATTTAAACTATTACCAAATATTTCTTTATTAAGGCTGAGAGAATGATCCATTAGTTTTGTTTCTTGCGAACACACCAAATCAGGCCTTGCACTAATAATATTATCTCTTACCTCTTTTCTTTTAGTACTGTCATTAAGCCCTCGTACATTCCATGAATAAAATTTTAATTTTTTATAATCCATTTATTTATTAATTAATAACTTGAAATTCTCTTTCAGGAAACTGGAAGTTACTTGGAATGAGCTCTTATCAGCTCCTTTATCTCATATGAGATGTTAATACCAGCACCTTTAAGGAGTGTATACACATCACCTACTGTCATCTTCGTCTTCCGCTCAGACAGTTCTATATTCATCTCTTCAATTTCTTCAAAACATAGCCTTTTCTTTTTGCTTGTCTTTTTATTAAAGCCTGCAGTTATTTCTTTATATTGGGTTTGTTGTGTTTTATCGACTATTGATATGTATGTGTTACTTTGCAGTTCTTGTATTCTCAAACTTCTTCTCACACTAGGCTCCTCCCTCGCCTTCTGCTTATTTGTAAAGTTTTCACTTAAAATATCCAGTCCGATTGGGGATAAATCAAATGTAACAATCTGGTGACTTTTTGGCATGATTTGCTCAATTGAGAATCCTGGTTTGATTATAGAAAGGGGCTCTGAATGGTCAATGAAATCGAGTTTTGGTGTATTGGAATGATTTTGGTGTTGCATTGACTCATCTATAGCATCATGTCTGTATTCCAAGTACAGATCTTGATTTAGGTGGATATTTGGTACCTCGTGCAAAGTGGTATTTGTGGGTAATCGTATTTCTGTGGGGGACCTAACTGGAGATGGGTACCAGTCAGGGTCTTGACTGAGAGGTACCACTGCCAATGGGTTAATGGTATTGTGATGAATAATGGCAGGTTGGGTAGGATTTTGGTGTGTATCATTAGGGGATAGTGAGGTGACCTTGTAGGAACATGATGGCATATCCTTATTCATATCCACATGTTCATTACCCTGAATCCCCTTTCCTTTATAGGTACTCTTTAGCCTCTATACTTGAATCATTTTCTATTTTGGTCTCCATTCAGTTGACTGTGGTTGTCTGTAGTAGTTTGGGATGAAAATATAAATTCTATGTGTGTTTGTTCCATCAGTTAGGTTTAAGGAGTATGGTACACTGCTTATCTGTTTCACCAAAATGGTAAGTGACACCTCTTTAGTATATAAATTACCATTTACTTATATTATTTCACTTAATTTTTCAAAACTTGACACTAACCAATCTAATTTCTCCTTTGTGGTCAAAGCAATTGGAACTTTTCGCAGGGTAATACATAAAAGTTGTGGGGTTACATTGCTACCTGGAGAATTTTCAGTCAGGAGACCTTCTTGCTATGAAAATGGTTACTTGGGACCTTCTTACTTCAGCTAGGTGTGATTCTTTGAATTTTGGTTGAAGCTTTTTATCATTAAGATTTCTGATTACATACCCTTGTTCCTAGCAGGTTGTTGTTGATGTTGTTTCCTCGGTTGTTAGGTCTCAGTCTAAGGTCTGCTCCAACAGAAGATAGCAATGTGACCTTTCTTTTTACAATTATGACATGTAATTTTATTTGTACAATCTATTCTTTCATGATCAGTACCTAAACAACGAAAATATTGGGTTTTCTTTAAGTTTCCATTGGTATCTGTTCTCTCTTTTGTGTTCTTTTTTCTTCGTACTTGAGTCAATCCTGTGGTTTCTTGAGTAATTGTCATGTTGTTTGCATTTAAGTTTTCTTGTTCTAGGGTTTGTGATACGATCTGTGCAAAGGAGGGTTGAAAAGTCGATTTGAATACCGTTCTCTTAATGATTTCAATAGCCTTGTGGGTTGTTTCTGTGAAAATTCGTTCAAGATCTACTCGTTCTTGCTCCGTCTCCTTCTCTCGTTGCTTGATCTTGAGCCATTCCATTCCCTTCTCCATACTCGAAACTTCAATCTTGAATTCTCCAAGGTGTAGCGATTGCTCCCGTGGAGGTAAGGCTCAATGACCCGGGTAGACTACGGGGCACAGTCCTTATCCTCCACTAGGATCGCCGGAGATCAAAAAAGTTTGTCGGATTTTGGAGAAGGAAAAAAGAAATCGCTTCAAGATTCACCCTCAAGATTCGCCTCCTGAATCATACTAACACTCAACATTTCGTGTAAATTATGCGCTTGTGATCAAAACTAAGTATAAAAAGGGTGGTTTGAAAAGCATATCATACCCACACATCAGCGAAGAAAGCAAATGGAGTTGAAAACTCAGTTATGATCGCGTCAAAACTCTAACTTTTCGTCAAACTCATATTGTTTTAGGATTCTCTACACAAAACAAAGCCACGTCAAATCCAGGGGACCAGCCTCAACGCTCTAACAACCAAAATGACCAAGTCTATACTCTCCATTCTGTTTTGCAAAGGATATTTCCATTCGCGAAAGACAAGCCCCTTAACTCTTATTTCTCTTCCCCAACATGCTCAATAGACTCTCATGTTCATCTCTACACACAGAGCTTACTCCTTCCATTCAAATCTAAATTTGAAAGAACCGCCAAATCAAAAAATTCAAGAACTAGCCAATTCTCAACAAAGCTTCATTGAACTTCATCCGATTGTCAATTACACCCCTCAGATCTGACATGAATAAGTGGAATTGATAGAAAAACTCCTGAACCTCCTCCTAATCATTAATGGCAGAAATTGATCCTCAATCTACAATTGCTCAGAAGAAAGCTTAAGAAATCGAGTTTCACTAAACCGACCTTGTGTCATTCTTTTAACTTAGTTAAGAGAGAAGAATCATCATCAAGACGAAAATTATGATCTTGGCTAAGCTAAAAGAGGTTCTTGTGAAGGTCATGAATCAAACTGGCATGTAATGAGGCTCTAGAATGAGAGAATTCCATGTTTAAATAGTGACTGGTTCAAAGAAGAAGAGGAAGTTCAAAACTCATTCTAACTTGAGTGAGATTGAAAGAGAAGCTACAGATCAACTCTAGAGATCTCCTATCTTAGAATTATCACCTTGAATTGGTTTGAAATCTTTTAAATCTTGTTCTTTTCTTGAATTTTCAGTTTTGTCCATTTGTGTATAAAATGATGAATCTTGAGTTTATAACTGAGTTTCTTGAACGGACTGGGTATTTTTGGATAGAGAAAGATATGTGTATAAACTGCATCCTGAAATCTTGCTTTGTTTTGTAATGTTGAGTTCAAGAACACCTTATTTTTGAATATTTTATTGAATCCTTTTGAAAAGATAGTTTTAGATCAAATTTGGCTATTTAAATCTTGTGTTTTAGGGCTTGTTGATCATTATAATATTTGGAAGAAGTTCTTATTTGATTAATTAAGGTTTTGGATTGAATTTTTGCATAAAAACTGAAAATGGAAGTTTTTGGTTTAAACTTGACTTTGAATCATTAATTCACTAAGTTCTTAGATTTGATTGCTCAAACCTTACATTTAGATGTGAAGTATATTGAGTTTTGAGTGATTAATGATTGAGATTTTTTAAGAAAATTGTCAAGATTTCCCTATTTGTACCAAAAATATAAAATCTTGTTTTGATGCAGTTTTTCAGGCCCGTCCTGTCTTGTATCTTTGTTTTTAGTTCAAAAAGTGTCATAAAACAAAAAATTTATATTTTTCTGTTAAACTTTAGATATTAGATGAATTTTAACCCAAAATTTTTGTAAATTTGTAATATTCTGAATTTATTATTTCTGCTAGTTTACTTTTGTCTGACTTTCCAATCTTGATAAAACATATAAAAATTAAGATTCAAAGATCCAGACTAGATATGTCTGAACTTTGTTTGAGTCTACTGTCCAAATATATGCTTTGATTGATCCTCTATTGGTTATATCTTGTTTTATGAGTCAATCTTTGAACATTGGTCTGAAAGTTCTGAAAATTGAGTGTTCTGTATTTGAAATTTTTCTCTCATACTGTTTATGCTCCGGAAATTTTTACAGCATGCTGTAGACTAATAACTGGATTTTCTGATAAATTTTCTTAATTTTGGAGTGAACATATAAATGGCCATATAATTTTTTTTTCTCATTTGGTTTAGTCAACGGCTGAAGCTATGAAGTATAAAATGTTCTGGACTGTTTGGCATTTTGCTTGGATTTTCTGAATAAAAGTGTGATATTTCTTGATTTCTAAATTGTTGTGCTCTTTCTCTTGTTTCCATAGACATATCATTTGGCTCATTTACGCATCATTTGATCTTGTTTTGAGCTTGAAAAGTGGAAGTGTGTCCAACTTTGAGTCATTTGAACATTAGAATTGAAGACTTTGACCAAACTTAAATATAAACCTTGATTGAAGAACTAAAAACTTGAGAATTGAATTGAAAAGTTATTTAACTTGAGACTTGTCTCCTTGAATGAAGGAGCCCGTTTGCCCCCAGCTCGCTGATTCCGAGTCGGAATCAGCCAAGTTGAGTCAAAATCGTCAGCTGCCAGTCCGATTTTGGCCGAAATCGCCGGAGTCGGAGTTGATTCGTCGATTTATTGGTGGAGATAGGCGAATATGGGTGGAGACGGACTTCTTAGGTGATTCCTCGTCTGAATTGAAGCTGAGTTGGAGTCAAAGCGGCTAGGGCGATCCATTAATGGAGGTGGGAAGCTTAGAGGAGAGAAGACACGGGACTCGGGAGAAGAGGAGAAAGGGAAGAAAAGAGATGACAGCTAGCTAGTAGTATATTTTGATCTTTTGTGGAAACAAATTTGTGTTTGTAGTGTCTTTATGAGTTTCTTATTATAATTGTATAAGTGCATATATTATGTTTTGTGAGAAAGCACAGAAAATTAAATCCATATACCCAAATGGAATATAGACTTAAAAGTTAAAATAGTTTTACATCCTAGTTTTTACTAACATTTTACATCTAGTGATGTGTCCATCTCTCATTCCATATATTTATTGTTTACTTTTATGCTATTAATAAATGGTATAATGTTGTAGGAGATAATAGTTCTAATTAGAAATTTTCTTGTAAAAAAATTATTAAAAATTAATACAATCCAAACATAATAATTTTAATTAATTAATACAATTAGTATTTTGCAAATATACATAATTTAAGTTTTATTTGTGTTCATCCATTGCTTTTTAATACTAAAATATTTTAAAATTTTAAAAATAACTTATTTAAAAATAGTACTTTTTAAACAAAATCCGATTCTCCGATCCGACTCGGCCGATTCGGATTCGAGTCGGACGATTCTCACTACGTGAGCATTAAAAGATTCCGATCCCGATTCCGATTTTCAGAACTATGGATAATAGGACTTCAACTTACAGTTTATTACTTAAGGTTTTCACTCGCCAGTATTAGGCTATCAACACATTTCTCATGTATCAATACATCTATTATAATTAAATATTTATATTGCATATTTTGTAGTTATATTTCTATCTTGTTCCAGTGTATCATGTAGATATTTATATTGCATCTTTTTACTCTATCATGTTCTTGTGTATATCATTTTGCCGCATCAAGGATTACATTGAAGGCCGTAATTATAATGCTGAAGACCTATAGAAGTTTTTTCGTCAATTGTCAATATCCTATTGAATGAAAGATTGTGGCGGTTCTAATTTGTCAAGGTCAATACCCGCCCTAAAGATTAAAAATGGTGAACTGGAAATGCTGACAGAAAGAAGGTTCATATATAACATATGAGATTGTGATATTAAAAGAATAAATTGATCATTTAACATCTTCAATCTTCTCTTCTTAGAAGATTGGAATTGAATTTGTTAATAAGAAAAAAATTGTTTTTAATTAAACATCATTACGCTCATATAAAAGCCTTACATTCATGCAAACAGTCAAAAAGTCCTTACTATTTCAAACCCTACAGAGTTCTTACTCTTAGGTCCCAAATTTTCATCATTATGTACATAACACCACCACTAATTAATCACTTCAAATCACGGGTTAATTAACCATAGCAAACACCAAATTAAAGACAATAATAATCTCTCTATAAAGCCCTAAATCTCTTCACACCGTGTGAGTCCATGGAAGAATTATTTAAGAAATAAATTATTCACGGAATAATTTCCTGATTGGCCAGACGTTCTGACACGTCAGCAAGGGACTTGAGGTTGCATTTAATGAGGCTTTCTATAAACAAGCAAGTCTCTTCTTGTGTGTTTCCATCGGGCACATCCACAGCGAATGACTCTACTACAAGTGTCCCTTGCCTCCCATCAATTGTTTCTGAATGAACGGTCAGGATTGAAGAATAGTTCTGCAATTTAAAGAGAGGAAAAAATTAGGGCTAAAATGTGGAATTGCTATTTTTGTAAGATTAAGTGATGAGGATATATTTGCATTTAATGAGAGGAATGATTGGGTAAAGAAGATACAATAAATAAAGTTTGGTGCATAAAGGCTACCAATGTTTTGATGCTTGTTTTAGTGGTTTAATGAAAATATTAATAGACAATTGAGAGAAAAGTGATTAACAATGTGCAACCGAATAATGGGCATTTTTAATAAAAGTAATAGAGAGATGTGCCTTATAAATTAAGCATAGACCACAGGTAAATTAGTTTAATACTGTAGAGGGAAAATAGAATCAGACAGAAAGAACCAAATCCTCTGTTTTTCTTATACAAATTTCAGAAAGAACAAAAGAAAAATTAAGAATGGAATAGGATGCCAAAAGAGTGGTTAAATTATAATAAACGTGCCATTTTAATACATTACACCTTTGAATAGTACTTAATGTTTTCATAAATACCCTTTGAAAGTGCATGACTTTTGTAACTAATGGCAAACATAACAAATGTGATACTTTAAATTATTTTATTTTTTTGAGATATATCAAGATTTTTTTAAGGGTTAAATGGAAAAAACGAAAATAATATAAAAGCCATAAAAAACAAGAAGATTAAAAAATATTTATTGAATTTGGCCTCTCAATTACTAAGAGGGCTTATTTTTGCCACTATCTTTTCTCGGTTCAGTTTTAACCCTTGGCTAATTTTTCCACCTTTCATCTATTTTTTTTGTAGATTTCTTAGTTTATATTACATTCTTTTAAATATTTTGTCATGTTATGTTATATTACATTCTTTTAAATATCATTACTTGCGTACCGGATCTAACCGATGAGTAACACTTAAATGAAAAAGAGATATAAATCAATTCAACAGTTGATAAGGTTCAAATCAAAACAAATTGAGGGGCCAATAGTAAGCCATTCCAATAATTGAGGGACTAACTTTTTCCAAAAAAAGTACACAAGTTCAATTGTGCATGCAGCAGCGGCGCTGCTAGAAATGAAATTCCTCATTTCACAAGGCACAGAGAAAAAAATAAGCACCAAACCTTCAAAGTAAAACAAAACCCTCTTGCATACATACGAAATAAGGACAGAGACAAATTTTCTAATTCTACATGGGCCATACAGAACATAAAAAAATTATAAACCCAAACAGGGGGGGACCATTTTTTAATTTTGCAAGGATCAAAATAGAACAAAAAAGAGATATTTTAGGGTTGTTACCTTCAGGCGGTGATCGCCGCCGACAATCTTGACGCTGAGGAGGCGCAGATCGTCGTCCAACCGTTCCAGCCGCTCCGTGCTGGTGGTGGCCGGCAACCCAGATTTAACATTGACCTCTCTCAAGCTCCCAATTTCCAGATTGCCGCTCACGTTCTGCACCACACATCTGCTGATGAACGGCTTGTATTTCTGTGGCTGGTCGAATCTCCTCACCAATGACCAAACCTGAAGAGACATTTACCCAAAGAGTTGTGATTAATTATGGTTTATCTTGTAATTAATTAGTTGAGAGTTAAATTTAGCGTATGGTATTTTGATCAGATGTAGTTAATATGGCCTCGATTTTAATCCGCATTAAATGGCAATAATGATGAGCTAATCCCAGAAAATAAAGTTTAATAAACTAGAAAACAAATGAAAGAGAAAAATACAAAAAAATCCCAGAATCGCACGGTCCTAATTATTTCCAAAAGAGCAGGAAAAGAACCCACCAAGTAACAACACTCGTTTAATCTGAATCTTTCAACACCTCAAAAGAACCAGCTGATCTTACAAAATAACAGAATCCTACTAAAGCAAAAACAAAATTCAGCAGAAACACAGTTAAATTAAAAAAAAAAATTTAAGCATTTCCCATCGCCCAAAATGAGTACAAAAACCAATCAAACCCCACAAAAGAAAAACGAAAAAAAGAGCAAAAACACAATCAAAACTTCACAAACAAAAAACACAAATATAATTCAACCCTCAAAACTTGAAACAGAGAAACTGATCTTACAAGATGAACAGGGGCCTTAATATGCTTCACAACCCTAGAGCTACACTGATTCTCTCTAAGCTCGTGACGGTGCAAACGTCTGAGCAGCTCAGCATCGATGGATCTCTCGTTCCCCTCCATCTCGTCGGCCAGCCTCCACAGCTCGCTCCGAGCCGGTCCGACCACCACTCCTCCATTCACTCCCACCATCTTTCCTGCACTCGGTGTATAGGAAAGAAAATCGAGAAGAAGAAGAAGAAGAGACTGCCGTTCAGACCACAGACGCAACGTGATAACATATACTCATCAGAGAAGAAGCGAAATATCTCTTGTATCAACATTATGCATTGTTCCGTGTAATAAATCGAATATGTATAAACATAATGTCTTGTTATATATCTCCAACAGAGAAATAAATACAGAGAATCAACACTTAAATCTTCACAGAATTATCCTGACTATGGATTCTGAGTTTTACGCAGACACGGTCTTTGTACACCGACAGGAAAAAAAGTGGAAATCAGCGCTTATTGACTTCTGCAAGCCATTCAAAACGCGACGCGTGGTGAGTAAACGACCGTATATCTGGGGTTAGGTCTCTATAGCAGAAAAGGTTAGTTAGAGTTGAAATGCGTGTTTGTTTGTACGGTTCTGCTGCAACTCTCTCCGTGCAACCGTTCGTAAAGCAGGTCGTTTTATATGAACAGGAAGAATGAACGTGTACTGGATTGTACTACTGAGTTGTTACTTTGTTGCGTGAGTTTCGTTCGAGAATCACCCCTGATATTTCTCCGTATTGTGAATTTGTTTGGTCGTCATCATCACTGAGAAATAAAATAGTGTTATTTCTTTATCAATTATTTTCCAAAAGTTAAGATTATTGTCTACTTGTTAAAATTATTTATGGCAGGGATGATGATAGAATGTGCCACGCTATTGTGGCATTTTGAAGGGTCCTTTTTTGTCTGAAGTACCAGTAGTTAAATATTGTATCTATCATATAGTTTACAAATAGTATATATAGGAAAAACACTATATGTAGTAATTAATAATGTATAGATATATGAAACCGTGCATATATTGAGAAAAACAATATATAAGTTCTTAAGAAATAATACATAGATAACAAAAGAGTCTCTAGGCTAGTGATTGAATAAACTTTTAAATGCATTAACTAAAAAAGTGAACTTTTTCTTTATGTCTTACATAAGATTCTTCAATTTGGCTTTTTCTTGCCATATCCTTAATTATAATTCATAATTACTATTTTTATTATTGCTACACAATAAACGCATATTCCAAAGTACATTATAAAATATACCAACCCTCGGAAAAATTAATACTTCAAATATATTCAAAGAAAATTCACAAAATAAATATGCTTAAAATATTGAAAATATGATAGCCTCACCATTGCATGTTCTATATAACATGGCACCATGTGCATGACTCATCCAACCAAACTATTGCGCTCTTGTGTATATATCTACTGCCTTTCATTTATATAGTTTTTTTTATGTTAAGGTAGAATGGATAAGAAACAAAGGTAAAGACAAATGAATGTTGCCCTATGTGCGATCATGCTATCATATGACAATCACATATTAAGCTTTTATTTATATTATTTTAAAAACTACCAAAATTCAATTAATAATCTAAAATACTTATGCCAAATTGGAAGTAGTTGATAACTTCAGTTTTGAATGATTTACAATGTAATTCTTTTTTGAGGTAGTTACAATTTAATTCTTAATCTCATAAATTAAATGAGATTAATTTTTTATCTGTGAAATGTCATATACTTCTAGTTGTGTTAGTATTTCAATATTGTTTTAATACTATTTTTTGTCGGCTTCAAGGAAGCAGCAGTAAAAAGAAGTGCACATAACACGGTTTCTTTAAGCTCTAACCGCCCAATCTTACTTTGCACTATAATAACAAATCTTATAATAAGGGTTGCTATCTAATTAAACTTCCATTCCTCTCCAGTGAACAAAAATTAGGGGCATTAGATTCAATGGTTGAATTAAGTTAAATAATAGTGATATCTCACTATTAGAAAATTATTCTTCAGTAAGGGTGTTTATTTTTCAGTAACGGCATTGTTACTGATAAATTCGTCACTAACGGTTTCACCAAACCGTCACTGTTAAATACTAAACCATAAACAATGTCAATATCGGCACCATTACTTAAAAATAATAACCGTTCCTGAAAGTATTTTCCGGGAAAAGAAATTTTGGAGATCCATTTTGGACGGATTTACATCCACAATATTATAAGATCTTATAAAAAAAAATCATTGAGACAATTTTACATCCACAAAATTGTAGAATTATAAATTATTTTGTTCTGTTTGCATGCAATTTGTAAGAAAAGAATTCAGCATCGAGGCATATACAAACTCGATCCAATACTTATTTTGTTATGTATGATTTAGGCATATATTCAGTTAATCAATAATCATATCTTTCAGTAAGTTGTATATGTGATGCACAGACCTCGAAAGGACATGTACAGTTTGTTAAAATGGAGAGGATTTGATTCAGCAGTAGTTTATATTGTAGTTAGATCAGATAAGCTCAATATTAATTATTTGTTTAATTGTCACACAATCACCGAAAGTTGCGTACATTTGCCAAAACAGCTATGAGCACGGTCTACTACTATTATTATACGTATATCTAATGTTAGAAAGGCGGAGGCCACGAACTTTGATTTTTTTTTTCAAAATGGCACTGTTCACGCAAATAATTAAACAGTTAGCACTCGTTTGGAAAAAAATTGGAAACTAGCACTTCCGCCATCACTGTTGGCTTCCGCCATCACTGATGGCGGAACCCATTATACACTTGTTTGGCGCCATAAAACCTCATTAATTAGCTAATTAACTGGTTCCGCCATCACCGATGGCGGAACCAGTGTCAGAGATTTTTCGAACAATTTTCCTGCGCGAGAAATTACTGACATTGGTTCCGCCATCACCGATGGCGGAACCAATGTGGCATTTTCGCAATTAACGCTAGGGTTCAGTAGTTTTTTAGCAAAAAAAAATAAAAAAAAAAGAAAAACACTGGTTCCGCCATCACTGATGGCGGAACCAGTGCCAGTGATTTTTCCGAAAATTTTAAGGGGTGAGAAGCTACTGACGTTGGTTCCGCCATCACCGATGGCGGAACCAGCTCAATTATTGGACCCCTACAAAAAAATGACGGTTCTTTCTCTCTCTCTCTCTCTCCCTCATTCTGAATTAACGCGAAAACAAAGAAAAAAAAAGAGATCTGACGATTTTTTAGGTGATTTTGAGTGATAAATTATGGAAAAAAAGGAAGCAAGTTGAAGAAAATGAAGAAAATTATAGGTATTCTATTATAGTTTTATTTTGGCTTTTTAAATAATTAATTTATTTTATTGTAGATTTGTTGTTAAGTTATTGAAATTATATTACAATTAGGAAGAAGAAAATGGCACATAACTCCCCAATTTTTGTATATTACAATGGTATTGTTGTTATCGAACCGACGAACGGATGCCGTTACGATCCGGATGAACCGGCTTATATTCCAGAAAATACAATTGGAAATAGAGATTACGCCAAACTGTGTGACGAAATTTATACGAATCTCGGTTGGTCGTACAATGATATTCTTTTAATCCGAGGTCGGCTTCCATCCCTTAAGAAAGGCGTTTGGCATTATAGGTCAATAAAAATTATGAATGATGAACAATTGTATAATTTTGCGGAGCGCATCATAAATGTTGGGTTCGAGGAATTAGAAATATATGTTGATCGCGTCCAAAGTAAAGAATCTCATATAGGAACTAGTAGTAGATCAAATGTAATTGCAGATGCATCTGAGAATGAGATAGTAGAACCCGTACTTAATGAAGTATATCGCGAAAATGAGGTTGAAGACCTCTGTGCGACATTTGATTTGGCACGTGTGAGCAATACTGTAGATTCAGAAATAGATAATGATGAAAATGAATTAGATGACGAACCACAAATGGGGTCAGAAGACGAGGAAGAAATTTATGGAGATGGTGAAGAAGAAAGGGAGACAGTGAACCATCAGACGGGATTTATATATACGGAAGAGGGTGAGATGGTTAGTGCGGGGACTTTCGGCAATGCGCCGGCAGCGGAGTTCGAAGATAGTTCAATGTGGGAATATGCAAAAAATGATGTAATATCGGGTATGAATTTGAGTGAAAACGATGATAAAATCTTGTACAAGGGACGTACATTTGAAACAAAATCAGAATTGCAATCGGTCATAAGAGCATACAGTGTCAAGAATCACCGAGAAATAGTAGTAACGAACTCAAATAAAATGAGATATATTGTGGTATGCAAGCTTAAAGAGAATGGTAGTAGAGAATGTAGCTGGAGGTTACACGCTTCGATTAATCCTAGAAATAATTTATGGGAGATTAAAACATTCAAACAACCACACGTATGTATTAATCAAACACCTAGAAAAGATCACAAGCAATTAACAAGTGCGGTTGTTGGGGGGCTAATTATAGATATGGTTAGAGCGGATTTATGTGTTAAACCCATAATAATAATAGAAGCCGTTAAATTGAAAGTGGGATATACCATATCGTATTGGAAGGCTTGGCACGCAAAGCAACACGCGTTCCAATTCCTATTTGGGGGTTGGAGGGAGGCTTATAATTTGCTCCCTGAACTGATGGCGGCAATACTATCAACAAATCCTGGGACTCGTATCAATTTAAAACTGATGCTCCCAACAGTGAAGGCGAGTTGGAGTTCGAAGGATTGTTTTGGGCATTTGGGCCATCACTCCACGGTTTTCAGTTCTGCAAACCTGTCATAACAGTAGATGGAACATTTCTAACTGGAAAGTACAAAGGAACATTACTGACGGCGATTGCTTCCGACGCAAATGACCAGTTATTTCCTTTAGCTTTTGCTTTGGTTGAGAGCGAGAAGAATGAAACATGGGGATGGTTCTTTGAATGTTTGCGTAATGCTATCGAAAATAATAGTTACTGTATTATTTTCGATAGGCATGCTGGCATACTTAGTGCAATGAGAGGCGAGAGATGGCAGCCACCTTACGGTTATCATCGTTACTGCATGCGGCATCTTAGGGCAAATTTCAGCAACGGAGTAGCAAACAAAACAGTTGGTCACATGGTTCAAAAATTAGTTTGCGCGCACAATAAATATAAATTCGGTAAGATTTGGGATAAAATGGCAGGAAAATGTGTAGCGGGGACCGTGTGGTTAGACAAGGTAAACAATGGAAACAGAACAAATTGGGCGATTTCGTACGATACAGGAGGTCGTCGGTGGGGCATATCAACTAGCAATAATGCCGAAGTTATGAATTATGTTTTCCAAGGTATAAGAAAGCTGCCTGTTACGGCAATTGTGGAGGCGACATTTTACAATCTAAATAGTTATCACGTGAGATATCGGGCGGTCTCTTGAGTTGAGGGAAAATAAGTGGACGGATAAAGTGATGGAAACATTGGAACGTAGACACACTAAGGCACGTACACATACCGTCACTTTGTTCAATTTAGATCAAGGTAATTACCAGGTGGTCACACAAGCTCGGCGTTCGAGGAGCGGTATAGGAATTCCGAGAAAAACCTGGGGAGTAAATATCATCGAAGGTCAATGCGAGTGCCGAAACCTATGATATATCATATACCGTGTTTGCACATCATAGCGATCCGCATTCACGAGAGGTATATCGCACGAGCCTTTTATTCATCCATGTTATAGCATTGAATATCTGAAACGTTCGTACGAAAATAGTTTCTATCCTGTAAGAGAAAGATCACAATGGAGGAAACGCGAGGAAGTTTGTAATTTCAAGTTGTTTCCTGGTGATAAACTTATAAGGAAAAATGCACACGGTCGGATGAAGCGTGGGAGAAGGCCAGAGGTGCGAATCCATAACAGCATAGACACAATGCACAAAGAGGGACGTACAAACAATTGCAGCGTTTGCAAATTACCAGGCCACACAAAAAGAAGGTGCACGCAATTTGGTGGAGACCGTTACAATGAACCGTGAAGTACTGAAGTGTTAATTAGGGATTTATTTTGTTAAATTAGGGATTTATTTTGTTAAATTATTAATTAGAAATTTATTTCGTTAATCAATTTATTTTCTTCTTTGCTAATTCGGTTAAAGTATTGTTTAATTCAAACCAAACATAATTCAAAAAAAAAAAAAATATAACACAAATAACACAAATAGTCTAAGTAACACATACCAAACATAAGGTTAAAAAAAAAATACACATAGCCATAAACTCTAAGAGCCATAAACTCTAAGTAACATAAACTCTAACGCCATCCAGGCCGAGTACTACTGCCGCTTCCTCGTCCTCTCTTCCGCACGGGTCGAGTCTGCGCCCGAATCTGAGGGACCTGAGTGACGCCTTCTTCTGCCTCTGATCCCCCATCTTCCTCCCCCGTAGGTTGGTCCAGATTATCCCACTCTTTATCGCCGGGATACTCATTAAGCTGCATCGTATTCATTTTACTGCAGCTTAACCATTTGCGTATACCGTCCTTGATTTCCTTCCGCATGCTCGCACCATACTCTCTGAGCAGTCTGAATCCGATGCGAGCTCCCTCCATCGATGTTTTTGCCTTAAATAATAAAATTAATAAAATATGTACGCAAAATTAATTTGAAAAATAATACAATTAAATTGGAAACCTTACGGCTAATCTTTTGTCGGGAACCATAGGTCGGTATACGCTTGATCCATGCGGAATGGTTGTCTGCACCAACGGGTCAGAATTCCGCCAATACCATCTCATATATCGTTCAGCATCGTTCGGATTAAACGGCTCCGTAACTTCTGGTTCAGCATCATCTAATCTATTTCTCCAATTTTGAAGGGGGATTTCATGAACCCTAGGCCAATTATCACCCCGACCGTTTAGTTTTTTATGCAATTCTCTCCGTCGTACTTTTTTTCGGCCTCGATTATTTCCGGGGGTATTACCTGCCGAAATCCAAACTGTCGTCTAACCCTATCGGGGCGATAACGCTCGACGATCCAAAAATATATTAGGGGTTGGCGGAGTCGGGACATACCTCGTTCATGATTACAAATAGGCGGTAATCTCTCGCGATATATCTCGTACGGTGTCCAAAACACGTCAGTGGGTGGCTGACTGTCGAGCATATCGCGATTCGCCCACAGGTTTGTCTCCGGCTTTTTGAAATCTTTCTGCGTCACGTTCGCCCACAACATGCCGACCGTATCGTTGCGGTCGGGAAAATTAGCGTTCGTTGTCAGCCTATCTACCGCTAACGAAACAGTCGGTCGTCCGGTCGAGAAATGTTGCCATACCCACAGTTGTAATAAGAGAACACATCCTCCCATATTTTTTCGGCCGACGTCTACACTCTTGCACAACTCTCTGTAGAGGTATGCAAGCACCCCACTCCCAAACGACCATTTGTCCAATTCTTGCATGTTCTCCAGAAGTAGCAAGGGCATGAGCGAATAACAATCTCCATTCGGATCCGTAAACAATACGTCCGTGAAAAATGCAAGCATATAAGCCCTACAGTATTGCTCGATCCGTTCATCCGGTTCACATTCACCCAAATCATTGAAATTCGCCTTGAACCATTTCTTTCTCACCAAAATTTTACTCCTCTTCTTCTCGGTTCCTCTGAACATCTCTTCCGGGGGTCTTTTCCCGAGTAGCTCTTCGGCTTTATCTGCCCAGTCAATAACCGAATTATTTTTGCACAGGGGCTGACCATTCACCCTCATCCCCATTATGCACAAAACATCCTCCAAGGTTATTGTCATCTCGCCGTGAGGCATATGGAATGTATACGTCTCTTTTCTCCACCGTTCTCGCATGGCGGTTATCGGTGAGACCGTTGATCGGTATATGACCGATCCGGTTCGCTTGTAACAATGACGCATGTATGAAAAAAGGCTCGAATCGATCATCCCATCTCACCTGTAATACCACAAAATATAAATAAATTTTTTCCATAAATAAATAAATACATATTTAGAAGAAAATTTAAAATACTATACATCAAGTTCATGCTGCCCGGATCCATACCGCCCGTATCGAAAACCCCTCTCGTGAAATAGCCGTCTCATTGTCCGGGTTCGGCTGAAGCATCTCGTCCCCGTGTTCGTCCCGAAATTCATTCAGCGGAGGATATCGCGAAGGTTCTTCTTCGACCATAGGCATCTTTCCCTTATCCCGGCCGCCCTGGCTACTAGATCCGCCTCGACTTCTTAACATCTTTATAAATAAATAAATAAATAAATAAACCCCCTTCTTCTCTAAACAACTAAACCCTAAATTCCAAGTCATTTTCATTATCGCAATTTTCAACCCAATTTTCGTTCTAATCAATCAAGAAAAAATTCTAAATCATAACTAAAAATCAAGAAAAGTAACTTTTCATCCTTTAAAATCAATCACGTACTACTAATTTCGTTCAATTCATACTAATTTCACTCAATTGAAACTAATTTCAACCCAATTTTCGTTCTAATCAAACCAAAAAAATCCCAAATCATACCTAAAAATCAAAAATAGAAATTTTTCATCCACTAAAATCAATCACGTACTACTAATTTCGTTCAATTCATACTAATTTTACTCAATTGAAACTAATTTCAACCCAATTTTCGTTCTAATCAATCAAGAAAAAATCCCAAATCATAACTCAAAATCAAATAATATCATACCTTATTCATCTTTTTCTTCCTAATTCCTTCTTTCCCTTCTTTCGATTTGTCAAAATCCGACTTATTCTATCGAAATCGCCCTAAAAATCGCCACAAAAATCGCCTTCTTCTGGTTCCGCAGTTTTGAAATCGTTTTTTTTACCGAGCGGCCGCGTTTATAAACACCGGTTGCGCCATCAGTGATGGCGGAACCAGTGTTTTTTTTTTGCTAAAAAACTGCTGAACCCTAGCGTTAATTGCGAAAATGCCATATTGGTTCCGTCATCGGTGATGGCAGAACCAATGTCAGTAACTTCTCGCGCAGGAAAATTGTTCGAAAAATCTCTAGCACTGGTTCCGCCATCGGTGATGGCGGAACCAGTTAATTAGCTAATTAATGGGGTTTTAGGGCGCCAAACAGGGGTATAATGGGTTCCGTCATCAGTGATGGCGGAACCAACTTTGGTTCCGCCAACAATGATGGCGGAAGTGCTAGTTTCCAAATTTTTTCCAAACGAGTGCTAACTGTTTAATTATTTCCGTGAACAGTGCCATTTTGAAAAAAAAAATCACGAACTTTGGGGAATATGTACTATTCAGTGAATTCATGCTATCATCATTGGACCATCATAGTGGTAATTCAAAAAAAAGATTGTTTCTCAAATACTCCTCAACTTTTCTAAATTTTTTGAAGAACTTTTTATAGTTGAGATTCTACTTTCTCAATATATATAATTGATTGTTTTTTTAACCCCTACTTTGTCTTTTACATTTCTTTCAATTAATTTATTTTGTGACCAAAATATTCTCATCAATATTTTTATATTTTATTTCATTTTAACTCAAAATAATACATAGAAAAGAAGTAATATCTTATATAAAAAGTAAATTAAAAATATAAATAATATCATAATAAATAAATAAAATAAAGTAATGTTTTATGTAATAAAATCATAAAATTTAGTAATGTATTGTAAAAAAGTATCATAAAACAATTAAAAATAACATTATCAGATATTATGTAGCAAAATAATATTTTCATAGTTATTTATTATTTAAAATTAAATATAAAATATATATACTTGATGAAATCATTTTTGGTCCAAAAAAGTCGAAAAAATGGATGAAATGTGAAATAATTTAATTTCTTCTACTTCACGGAAATTATAACAAAGAACTTAAAATATGTATGTTTTTCTTAAATATTACAAAGCGAGCAGAATTTTTTTAAAGAAATTCCCAAGAAAAATTGAACTTTTTTTATCATAGCTAGGGTGAATATTCATACTGTTTAACGCCCACCCACACACGCACATATAATGATCAATGATTCAATTAGGACCAACACTCACTGAACAAAATAACTGTGACTCAAGTCACAACCCACTGAACTTTCAGAGAGGAAATTAATCAATAAAAACGAAAGATACATTAATTTGGCTGAGGTAAAATACTATGTACAGAAAACTGCTAAAAATGTACATCAACTTATTTCAGGCCTAGCTCTCATCTTGTGTAAAAGACATTGCACAACGAAATATTTTCTGCATGATTGGAGCATTAAATTTCATCATAGTTTACAACTCGTATCATTAAAATTAAATTAACAAAATTAGAAACAAAAAATAATTATTTCTCCTGAGCCATCTTTTTCTTGATCTCCTGAGCCACATTAAATATCCCAAGTGTCGGCTTATTACACACAAAACACTTCTTGTTCTTCGAATGATGCTGCAATATAAATTACAAAAAAAATCCATGTTAGTAAAAATAAAGGGAAATTTGTCAAAAAGACCCTGCATTATGCCGAAATTGTAAAAAGACCCATTACTGGAAATTGCAAAAAAGCCCCCGCATTTAGTACCAAAATGGTAAAAAAGACCCTGCCGTTAGTTTGAAGTCAATTTCATTAGTTTTAATAGTTTAATCAGTTCAAAAAAATATTTAATATTAATTAACATTTTTATCTCTCTTCATTATATCATTTAAAATAAGATTAATTAAAGTTAATAAACATCCTCTCTCTCCCCCCCAAGCAAACCCTAGCCTCCACCAACATCAAATCCCCTTCCCCTAACCGGATCCGTCCCTTCCCCTTGCTGGTGTAATCTTTCTCTTATAAGAAAACTACAGCCGTGGCGCTATCGGACATCATCTTCCCTTTATGGAGAAACTCTAACAATGGAACTACTGGGTGCCATCTTCCTCTTACGGCGAAACTCTAGCCGTGGAGCCATTGGGTGTCGTCTTTCCCTTGAGGCGAAATCTTAGCCGTGGCGCTTATGGGCGCCATCGTCTCATTGCGGCGGAACCCTACCCATGGCGCTATTGGCGCCGTCTTCCTCTTGGGCGAAACCATAATCCGTACTTCTAATGATACCGTCTCCCACCTTGACGTGATGACGTGGCGAAATCGCTCAATTAGCCGGTTATCTGTCAATGACGTGACGATGCACACGTGGAGATTACTCTCCTTGTATCTGGAATCCTTTCAGAGTGTTTCTTTTTTTAGTTTTTTTATTTCTATTTTATTTATTTTTTTCTTTATTATCTTGTAATTGCTACTTCTTATTAATATAAGAGCAACAGCTTATTGAGCAATTCTCAAAAAAAAATAATAATAATAATAATTAGAGAAATTTTACTTTTATGATTTTTTTAAATTCGAGAAAGAGAGATCTAGAGAGAGAAAGAGAGAGAGAGAGAGAGAGATTAATTAAACTTTATGATTGCTTTTCAAATAATTACAGTAGAAACTAATGGTGTTAAATTCAAACTAACAGTAGGGCTTTTTTACAAAATTGACAAATAACATAGAGGCTTTTTTGCACTTTCATCATAACGCATGGCCATTCTCGCAAATACTTTCATCCCAAACGTACCTTAAGAGCGCAATGCTCGCAGAAATAATGCTTGCACTTCGTCATGACCGGATTCACAAACTTCTCCCTACAAATATAACACGCAAACGGCAACTCATCCTCCCCCTCCTCATCACTCTCCCCATCCTCATCCTCCTCTCCAAATTCACGCAACGCCAACTTCCGCTTCCGCTCCTTCTCAGCCTCATCCCATTCCTTCTCCATCTGCCAGCCCGACTTGTAGTCCCCGCGGTCGTGCATGAACTTGCAGGAGTCGCCGTACCCGCAGTACCCGGTCTCCTTGTAGTCCTTGCAGATGTCGGGCTGGTAGTCGAACCGGGCCGAGAGGCGGATGTGCGCGGATGCACGTAGGGGCCCGTGCGCCCCGCTGGCTTTCTCGCCAGCGACCGTGTGCTCGCGCCGGAATCCCGCCTTGTAGTCTTTGTAGCCGTTGAGACCCCTGTAGAGCTTCTCTTCTTCTCCTCCTGCAAGAATTGAGGTTAGTTGATGAGTGATTGGATTTGATTGAGTAAAATTGAGATTGAATTGAAGGGCGTACCTTTGGATTTTCCTTTGAGAGAGGCTTCGGCTTGTTTTAACACTCGTTCTCTAATGGCTCGGGCGTCTTTATCGTACTCCGTCTCGGTCTCAAGAACGGCCGTCGCGCGAGAATCGTTCTCGACCTGAATCGCGCTGGACGACTCGAACTTGAACACCGCCTCGTCCTCCTCCTCCGCCTCGTCCGCCTTGCCGGCTCTCCGGATCGTGGAGGAAGAGAAGACGAGCTTGTTGTCCCGTCGAATCGTCTTCGGAGGAAGACCGGGTTTGGTGGATTGTTGTTCGTCGTCAGAAGAGGAGGAGGAGTTGTGGGTCTTGCGCTTGCGTATGTTCTTGTTGGAGGTGGACTTGCGGATGAAGGTGCAGACCTCCGCCGGTTCCGCCATGGCTGGAATTGAGAACTAGGGTTAGGGTTTAGTTCGGGTTAGGGTTTGGGAAATTTGGGTTTGAGAAGAAAGAGAATGGGTCGGGTTGAAGAGCACTAAACGTTTGGATTTCGGGTTTGATTTAGATTCGTCAACACTCAACTGATAAGTCGGCTATGAAAAGTTGTAGAGTATCCAAATTACCTCCAACATAGACTCACTTCACTTTGGCCCCGTTTGGAAGAGTGATAAGCAAGGTATAAAACTACTTATTCCTCTGTACCTTGCCAAACACCAAACTAAAATAATGAAATAAGAAGATATAGTAGGTATAAGATTATAACTATCTTTATTGGTTATAAGATTATACCTCATCTATTCCTCCAATTTTTTATCATAATACCCTTACTTATTATTATTATTATTATTATTATTAATAATAATAATAATAATAATAAAATAATATTTGATTTAAATAATTAATTAATATTAATTATTATATAATTAATTATAATCTAAGTAAATAAATACAATAAATTTATAATTTATAAAATAAATCATAAATAGTATTAATAATATATTATTAATAATTAATATATAACAATTTTATTATTAATAATATTTATATATAAATTAAAAAATAATTAAAAAAAAATTAATATGAAGTAATATCATTAATTAAGTATATCTAATTTTAATTTAATTAAATATATTTAATTCTAATTTTAGTTTAATATAATTTAATACAATATGGTTTAATTAAATTTATCATATTATTTAATTATTATATTATTCTTATATAATTATAAATAAAATAATAAATTATTAATTGAATAACATATTAAATTATTAATTAACGATTCTTGTTAATTATAGATTTAGTATATCATTTAAAATAACTTTACAATTCATTAATTTAATATAAATATTAATTATATACTAGACACTAATAATTTAAAATATAAATAAATAACATGATTATATACAAATATATAAATGTTACATAATATATAATATAATTAATAATGAAGTCTTTCATTTACTTATCATGTTACGATATTAGGGCATTTTGATCATTACAAATTATTTCTATTTTAAATTCAACACTATCCTCTTTCTTATTCTTATCAACTTATCAAATACCTTTCTAAAATTGAGACATCTTTCTAAAATTGAGGAACCAGAAGTTCGTAAGTCCTTATACCTAGATTAAATTACACCTTTCTTGTCCTCCGTCCAAACTCCGTCCAAACGAAGCGCTCCCTTCCACACCTTTTCTCCTCCCTCTACAGCCTTCTCTCCCCACATAACTCCTCTCTCTCTCTCCTCCCTCTCACTTAGAACCCTAGATAGCAAGAGGAGAGCGCCGCCGTGGCTAGAAAAAGAGTGAGATCTGTCGTGGTGCGGTGGCTACTGATTTCATCGAACAATTCTGGCGCGAATGGAGGAGCGCCGGCATAGTGACTTGCCGGAGCTCACCGCCTTCATCAACTCCAGTGTCTACAATTCCTCCAACTCCCGCGGCTCCAACGCCATGTTCTTAGATCCCGTGTGACGCCTCAACGAATCCTACTCTCATTTCCGCCTCTCTCCTTCCTCTTACTACTCCCGCCTCTTCCCTCTCCCAAATTAAAGAAGAAGAACCGAAGGCTGATAAGAAGCGAAAGCGTAAGAAGGAGGAGCAGCCATGTCTGAACGAGAGGGAATTAAGAGCGGACAAGAGATACCAAGAGCACGCCTCTTCTCACCTGATCTCACTCTCTCTCTCTCTCTCTCTCTACTGAGTCTAATCTCCACAACCATGCCTCTTCACTTATATTTTCACTACCTCTCCACTTCCATTTGCACACCTCATCTCCTTTCTCCTCTCTCTATTTCTCTGTCAATCGAAACTCCCTCATCGCAGCCAAATCTCCTCTATCCTTCTCAACAAGCATGCTCTTCTCCCTCTCTCAGACAAACTGTACGCCAAGTCCTAGTGTTTATGAGATTGTGCAACGGGGAGGACTATATGAAGTTTCTACTACTTTCCTTTTTTTTTCAGGTTCTTGTTCTCATTGATTTGATGCCATCTTTTTTACTAATTTGGGATTAATCACTTTGGAGTTGCTGGAGCATTTGATTTCCCCATATGTTTTGTAGTTCGATGCTAGATTTTCATCGTGTTTTTTTTCTTACATAACCTTCAAATTTCGAATATTTATATTACTAAATAGAAGGAAATTTTTAAATAGTTGTGGTTTTTTATGATGAATAAAAGCAATTAGAATGCTTTCTTTCTTTTTTTGAATGTTTCAGATGGAATCAAGATCAACAAATGGTTGTCAAAAGGGCTAAGAACAGGAGAAAGGACACAAAGCACCATTTATCATTGGTCAGTTAATTCATCTTTTATCTTTCTTTTTATCTCAAATATTTTAATTTCTCTTGGTTAATCTTAAACTATATATTAGTGGAATCTCCCATCATAAGTGAAATTGCGTCCTCTACAATGCATAACCACTTCCATTGTTTATACTTCAAAATAATATTTAAACAATTGTTTACTGAAATTTCAAATATTTTGTTCACTTTTTATATTTATTTTTATTTAAATTAATATATAAATTGAACATTCCCAGTAGGGACCTGTGAAGCGTTTCAAATTGTGAAATCTCTCGCGAAAAAACGACTTCAAATTGCAAGACCTGTTCAAATTCAACCGCCCGAAAAATGTGAAGTTCATTCTCTCAACTCCGTTCATTCCACTTGCAGCAAGGTAATTTTTCAAATAAATACCTTTTAGTTATTTTATTATACAAGATGCGAAATGAGCAAAAACAATACCTTTTAGGTGGAATGCAAATTGTTTGAGAGGTTGATAAGTCATTAATTATACACATTTTATACCTTATACATATGTAATATTGTACCATTATATGTATTAATATTCTATTTATATGGATAATAATCACAACTTGAATGTTGATACTACTGATGAGATATTTATGTGATTTCAGGTGCAATTTAGATGGAGCATAACTTGGAGAAAAGATGTTGGAGCACAAGATGGAAATAATAATCAAGACTCGGGCCTGCCGACACAGCCTCAGTATTTCGGCCATAACTCACCGTTGGAAAGAAGAGAACAAAGCCCACAATTCATTCCATATCATCAGAGCCCAATTCCGAAGTCTACAAGGCCCAAATTGACCATCTTCTGGATAGATCTTTCATGCAATGTGCATGCACTCTTCATGTCTTTGCCATGCTCCCTTCACACTCTTTGCATGGAGCTTCATTCATCCCTCATGATCACCTCTTGAGAGGGTTATAACTAGGTGCAAGACATCATTTCTAATCACTTTTGAACTTCATCATTCTCTCTCTTAGAGTTGGGCAAGTCAAGCAAGCTTCACCCTTCCATCCACGCTTCATTAATGGGTTCTATCATTATTTTATTTTCTTTATTTTCCATGTATTTCGAGTAAGCCCTTCGAGGCATAGTTAGTGTTTATGTTTTTGTGTTGTAACTTTTGAGACCATTAATAATGAATTTCATTTGAACGGTTATATTCTGTTTTTATTGACTTATTATCTTTCATGCTCAATGAATTGTTTTAAGTTTATTTCGGTCAATTCTATGTTCAGTAGTAATTAACAAGGGCCACAAAATTCTTTTGGTTGCTTTGCTCAATAGCTTCCATTAGAATTTGAATAATAGCCAAATGCAAATAACTCATAACGAACTAAACAATTCTGAACAAGCTCATTGTTTAGAAGGTTTTGATTTGTTTAAATAACCAATGATTACTATTGAATTGGTTATGATATTCAAGTAGGTTAGTATTTTTATTTACAAGCTCATCTAAACTAAAATTCTATCTTTTCGTTTGAGTTATTTATCGGTTAGAGCTCATCATACTGCACTTAAGATATTAATTCCAAATTCATTATTATAATCAAGGATAAAGTTACACACAAATTCACTACACGAAACTATGGCTCATTTCACAAAATCACCACATCTCTTAGTCTTTACTTTAAGTTTTCTCTTTATTTGTTACTTTCATTTTGTTGCGATCAACCAATCAACTACCACCCCAATTGTGTGTCTTGTTTTAGGTCTTGTGTTTGGTTTTATTTACGGTATTGGTTTCTCCTTATTTTAGTTTTCTATTTTTATTAGAGTCCATTTTCATTAGAGAAGTAATCTTTTTACCTGGTTTAGTCTAAGTAGCTCTCTGTGGTTCGACCCCTACTTCCACTGTCTACTTTATTGTAGTTAAGTCTAGGGTTATAAATTTCTTTTGGTAAGCGTAAAACGACTGCAAAAATACATCTTATCAAAATGGCGCCGTTGCTGGGGAGCTAGCAACGCGACTAGTTTAGGTCAATATTCACACTTCTCTTGTGTAGTACGGTAGTCTGCATTTGTGTCAGAGTAAACCAAATTCGTTTTACTTTTTGTCAGTCACATTTTTTATACTTTTTGTCAGAGTCACACTTTCGTTACCTTTGTTATCTTTTTCACTTTTTGTCAGAATCAGTCATACTATTTATTTTCACTTTGAGTCTGCATTACTTGCATTCACTAATTCTCTCTCTTACACTTGATTCCAGTTCATGAAAGCTACTCGTAGTTCTAATCTTCCACTTGCACCATTAGATCCGGAGATTGAGAGAACACACCTGGAGCGAAGAAGAGCAATTCCGGAAACACCAAAAGCAGCCGAAGAAACTGAAAAGGTGGAGAACTTGGACAGCGAAAGCGAACCTCCTACTCCACCAGCTCCTCCTCACGCTACAAGAGGTAATACTACAGTCATGACTAATTTTGAGGATAGGACACTTAGGGACTTGTCTACCTTTAATTTTGCTACCAACCAGTATGGTATTGTATTACCACCGGTCCCGAATTTTAAGATCCATACGGGTCTTCTTCAATTATTACCGACTTTCAATGGGAGCGCCGGAGAGGATCCGCACTCTCACATGCGTGAGTTCAACCATATCACCGCAACAATGATGCCGGCAGAGGTTGAAGATGAAGGTCCTTACAAGCTGCGACTGTTCTCATACAGTCTTCGAGGACCAGCAAAGGACTAGTACTACCATCTAGCACCTTTCCCAACAACTTGGCTGGAACTTCAAAAGTTGTTTCTAGACAAGTACTTTCCTGTCTCTCTTACCGCTTCTATTAGGAAGCAGATTTGTAGTATTCAACAGGAAGTAGGGGAAACTCTCTACAAATACTATGATCGCTTCCAGAAGTTGTGTGCAAAATGTCCCAACCATCAAGTCCCAGAGAATCTCCTGATTCCACACTTGTATGATGGGATGCTTCAAGAGACTAGGGATAATGTAGATTCTGCTAATGGGGTGCTTTCATAGATAAAACCGTTAGGCAAGCACGTACCTTGATAGAAACCATGGCCAAAAATGCCCAATCTAGTAGAACCAGATCTAGAATTAGGGGAGTTAATGAGATTAGAGACTGTGATTTGGAGAAGCGAGTGAACGGTATGGACGCCAAATTAGATAGCCTGACTAATATGATGGCGTCATTCATGGGAACCAAGATGGAAGTGAAGGCATGTGGTGTCTGCACTCAGACGGGACACACGACTGATGCATGCCCAACACTCCATGATGAGGAGAAGGTCACGACCACTGCTTGTGGCATCTTTAAACTAAACCAACAAGGAAATTCAAATGGGGCCCACAACCGAAACTATGATCCCTACTCTAAAACGTACAATCCTCGGATGGCGTGACCACCCAAACTTTAGATGGCGTGACCCAGAAACCAAAGAACAACCTCCTCAAAACCATAATCAAAACTCTTCTTCTTCCTCACCTCCAATTGACCCTGTTCTAAAAAGTCTTTCTGACATTGTGACCTCTTTTGCCACATCAACCACTTCTTTTCAGAATGATACAAAGAGCGCCCTAACACATCTGGGCACCCAAATAGCTCAACTATCCTCTGAATTAAATCAGTTAAAGACTCAAGGGTCCTCACAACTTCCTTCTCAACCTCTCAACCCCCGTGAAAATGCATGTGCTATCACCTTAAGAAGTGGGAAAGAAATAGAAGGGACCAAAGGAAACACAAAAGGTGAAGGAGAGATTGAAGTGCTTAAACCAGAATCTGAGAAGGTGAAAGACAAACCTAAGGAGACAACACCCTATAAACCTAGAGTTCCATTTCCTAGCCGTCTAGCGGTTAACACCAAAAAGGATGAAGCTGAAAGAGATATCCTAGAGGTTTTAAAGAAGGTGGAAGTGAACATTCCATTACTTGAGGCCATTCGTCAAGTCCCTCGCTATGCAAAATTCCTCAAGGACTTGTGTACGAATAAGAGAAAACTAAATGGCCATGAGAGGGTGACAATGAATGAGAATGTCTCTGCGGTTATTCGCAAGAAGCTTCCAGAGAAGCAAAAAGATCCTGGCATGTTTTCCATTCCTTGCAGCATTGGGCATCATGAATTTGCTCGGTGCATGCTTGATCTTGGGGCATCTATCAATGTCATGCCTTTCTCTATCTATTCTTCCCTCGGTTTAGGACCTTTGAAAAAGACCGGGGTAATCATCCAACTGGCCGATCGTTCTACTGCTATGCCAGAAGGAGTTATAGAGGATGTCCTTGTTAAGGTCAATGGTCTTGTCTTCCCCGCAGATTTCTATATTCTGCGTATGGATGAGTCTGATAGCTCACCAAGTTCGACTCCCATTCTTCTGGGAAGACCCTTCCTTAAAACTGCCCGAACCAAGATTGATGTGCATAATGGCACTCTTTCCATGGAGTTTGACGGAGAGAACATCTCCTTTAATATCTTTGATGCTATCAAGCATCCTTCTGACGGGCATGTCTCTGCTATTTGCACCATCGACCCAGTTGATGAGTGTGTGGACAACTTCTTCTCATTCGAGTTCATCGATCTGCTTGAGACCATTCTTGATCTCTCTCCAAATGAGCAGATCCTTCTTCTGAGCCTATCTGCCTTGGCCATTGGAGAGGCTACTTCTTCTTCTTCTTCCTCTTCTTCTTCTTCTTCTTCTTCTTCTTCTTCTTCTTCTTCTTCCTTGATAGACTTAAAACCTTCTCTTGAGCCCACCAAACCTTCCATTGTGAATCCCCCCTCTCTTGACTTAACACCTCTACCAGCTTATCTTAAGTACGCATACTTGGGTAAAGGAGACACTCTTCCAGTGATCATCTCTAGTAGCTTCACTACTACTCAGGAAGAGAAGTTAGTTAATGTCTTGAGGGACCACAAGACTGCGATTGGATGGACTCTGGTTGATATTAAGGGAATCAGCCCTTCTACGTGTATGCATCGTATATTGTTGGAGGATGGATCTAAACCATCCCGTGAGCCTCAGCGTAGGCTGAATCCTCCAATGATGGAAGTGGTCAAGAAAGAAATCATCAAACTCCTTGATGCAGGAATCATATACCCTATCTCTTATTCATAGTGGGTATCAGCAATCCATGTGGTACCCAAGAAAACTGGTATTACAATAATCGAGAATCAGGATGGTGAAAAAGTTCCTATGAGAGCACAAAATGGATGGCGAGTATGCATTGATTATCGCAAATTAAACACTGCCACCCGGAAAGACCATTTCCCCCTTCCTTTCATTGACAGATGCTCGAGCGCCTTGCTGGGCGCCACCATTACTGCTTCTTAGATGGCTTCTCTGGTTACTTTCAAATAGCCATCACCCCTGAGGATCAAGAAAAGACCACCTTCACGTGCCCTTTTGGCACCTTTGCTTATAGGCGCATGCCCTTTGGGTTGTGTAACGCACCCGGTACATTTCAGAGATGTATGATGTCCATCTTCTCTGATTATGTCACCCGAATTATTGAGGTTTTCATGGATGATTTCACCGTCTATGGTGATTCATTCGATGACTGCCTAGGAAACCTAAAGATGATTCTTCAAAGGTGTGTAGAGACCGACCTGGTGCTGAATTACGAGAAATGTCATTTCATGGTGGATCAGGGCATAGTCTTAGGCCATGTGGTTTCCTCTCGGGGTCTTGAAGTGGATAAAGCAAAGATTGATGTCACTAGATCCCTTCCATACCCAACCAATGTGAAGGATATTCGATCATTTCTCGGTCATGCCGGATTTTACAGGCGTTTCATCAAAGATTTCTCAAAAATCGCTCAACCTCTTTGTCTTCTTCTCCAAAAAGAGGCTTCTTTTGAGTTCAATGAGAAATGCAAAGCGGCGTTCGACCTTCTCAAGGAGAAACTATGTTCTGCCCCCATCATTAAAGCTCCCGACTGGAATCTGCCTTTCGAGATCATGTGCGATGCGAGTGATAGGGCAGTTGGAGCTGTTCTTGGGCAGCGGGATGGGCGAGAACCCCATGTTATCTCTTATGCCTCCAGGACCTTAGACGATGCTCAGTACAACTATACAACTACAGAAAAAGAGCTGCTAGCCATTGTTTTTGCATTGGAAAAATTTAGGTCCTACCTCTTAGGGGCTAAGGTGATTATATACTCTGACCATGCCGCGTTGAGGCATCTTTTCAAGAAGAAGGTGTTAGTAGTATGCCCTAGGCCAATGTATTTGAGACCTAGATGTATGGATTGTGTTAAACAAACATTGTTTTTATTTAGAGATATTTTATATAATAAATGCGTATTGGTTATTTTATTCTTATTACTAAAATGAACCTTGAATATGATATTCAGCTTTATATCATCAAATTATGTGACTTTGATAGTAAAACTATAAAGTATTATGAATGATATTCTAAACTGTCCCCCGATCATTCATAGGATGTTTGTGAGACAAACATACTTTATGATAAGCTATAAATGTACATCGGTATGTTAGTTGACCGATGGTCACGTTTTACCGATCATGAATAAGAGTTATTAAGTCATTAACATAAGTATATGTTAGAGACCATATACTGGATTGACCCACCATGAGAATACTACATGGTTCGTGTCATTAGTTATTCTCAGTAAAGAATGTATCTGTAATCCTTAGACTTGAGATTATCTCAGTTTCCTACATGAGAAATTTTATACTTAATATAATCTAACATCGTCTTTAACCGGGCGGTCATAAAGATTATAATTAGGTATATAATGAATTATGCGGAGGAAAGAGTTTAAGTAAGATAGGATTTTTTCCTCTCATAAATTGAGAGAGATATCTTTAGGCCTCTTGATGATTTGATTGAAGAAACGCACGGCCGTGCTCAAGTGAATTAATAAAGAGTTATTAATGTCATTTCATGTTCAATCAAATTCGGTGTCAAGAAATATTTATCGACCAACATAAGGTTGACACATACCATGCCTTATGGACGATATAGATATCGTGTAACAAAGGGATACAATGCATGACATAAATTAGGTTTGATCGAATCATCTATATTTGCTTAATTTGGGTAATCATGATGTCTTGCTAGAGGCCGCTCATGATTTATAATCCGTTGTGATTATTGCCAACATTAAGTAAACCTACAGGGTCACACACAAAGAACAACTATTGAGACGTACACAGAAAAATCATAACTTATGTGATAAGTTGTATGGAGAGCTACATAGTCAAGTGACACATCCAATCCTACATCTTATATGATAAGGTGTGTTGCATATATGGTTACATAGTTACCATGCACATAGGATATGAAACTTATGGACTATGTAGGCACAAGAGACACCCCAAAATCAGATTAAGGATCATTATATTTTCGTCCATCTTTTGTGAGACAAAGAGGAGAGAAAAATCCGAAAATTATTCTCTTGTTATTTCTTGTGAGAGAAATGAAGAACGGATACTAGCATATATCGTTCTTTATCCGTTCAAAGGGGTTGTTCGTGTGGATACTGGTAGAGGACGAAGCGAAGTGTGGCGTCTTTGTGATTCGGGTTGAAACCGTGGTTTTGTTTGGGGAATCGGTTTGCTTGGAGAATCCGTTCGTTTGGAGATCGGTTTGTTAGACCGGTTAGGCGAAATATACAAAGGATCGGTTTGGAAACCGGTTTGGAATCGACCAAAGAAAAACGTCAACCAAATTCGCTTTTGATCATCACGGATTAAGCGTAATCCGAAGGTACAAAGTTATGAACTTTTCTTTGATTTAATTGTAATTCACGGATCCTTCTTTTGGGTTTCGAATTCGATTTTGTTTCGTTTTGTATTTTCCGCTGCGTTATGAACGGTAGAAACCCAACAGAAGGAATCCAAGCCGAGACTTCTTCGTTGGATATTGTTGCTCCAGGAGTTCGATTTGGAGATTAGAGATAAACGAGGATCAGAGAATCTAGTTGCAGATCACCTTAGCCGCCTTCCTATGAGTATTGAGGAGGGTACCCCAATATCGGAATTCTTTCCTGAGGAATATCTCTATGCCGTGCAAAGCTATACACCATGGTATGCTGATATAGTGAATTACCTGGTGGCTAAAGACCTACCAGAGGATCTTACACGTGCACAGGCCGATCGAATCCGATATGATTCTCGATTTTATATTTGGGATGAGCCTTACCTCTTTCGGATTTGCGCGGATCAAATTATTCGGAGATGTATACCAGATAATGAGGTCAGATCCGTGCTTGAGTTTTGTCACTCGCTGGATTGTGGAGGACACCTTGGCGCCAAGCGGACAGCTCATAAGGTCCTTGAGTGTGGTTTCTTCTTGGCCCACTCTACATAAGGATGCTTACTTCTTCATAAAGTCATGTGAGCGGTGCCAGAGAACGGGAGGACTAACCAAGAGAGACGAGATGCCGATGAAGTATATTCTTGCATGTGAGGTTTTCGAAGTGTGGGGTATCGACTTTATGGGACCTTTCCCTCCCTCATATGGCTTTGAGTATATCCTCCTAGCAGTTGATTATATCTCCAAGTGGGTTGAGGCCAAGGCCACAAAACGGGCAGATGCAAAAATAGTCGTGGATTTTGTCAAGGACCAGATCTTTAGTAGGTTTGGGGTCCCGAGAGTCATCATCAGTGATAGAGGAACCCATTTCTGCAACCGGAGTTTCGAGGCATTAATGAAGCAATACCATGTCACACATAAAACCTCGACGACTTACCACCCTCAAACCAATGGCCAAGCAGAGCTTTCGAATAGGGAGATCAAAGGCGTTTTGGAGAAAGTGGTGAACCCCACTAGGAAAGACTGGAGTCTTCGGCTAAATGACGCACTCTGGGCTTACAGGACTGCGTTCAAGTCCCCTGTAGGCATGTCCCCTTATCGGCTAGTCTATGGAAAGACTTGTCATCTTCCGGTTGAACTCGAGCACAAAGCCTATTGGGCCATCAAGAAGTGCCATCTAGATTACCCAAACGATGCATTCAACCAGAAGCTGCAAATCCAAGAGTTAGAGGAGATCCGAAATGACGCATATGAGAACTCCCGAATCTTCAAGGAGAAGACCAAGATCTATCACGATAGGAAGCTTGCCCACAAGGATTTCAAAGTGGGTGACAAGGTGTTGCTGTTTAACTCAAGACTCAAATTACACCCGGGCAAGCTACAAAGTAGGTGGATAGGGCCCTTTCCTGTGACCAAATTGTTCGATTATGGTGCAGCAGAAATTCAGGGTTTGGATTCAGGGAAGGTGTTTACGGTCAACGGGCATCGACTGAAGCAGTTTCATGAGAGTTTCGATGCGAGTTGGATTGACATTCATGAGCTTGGAGAGCCGGCATCCACTGCTTGAGGAGACGGAAACGTCGGGCCAACGACGTTAAAGAGAGGCGCTACTGGGAGGCAACCCTGCGAATAAAGGTTGTGTTTTTCTTTGTTTATTTTCTTTTTCTTGCATTGCATCACTACTTTGTGCTTAGCTTTACTCGAGGACGAGTAAAAGTTTAAGTATGGGGTGGAGTCTTTATTGCATGTTAGGTAGTTAAAAAAATAAAAATAAAAATAAAAATAATAATAAAAACCCATTTTTAAGCCTCAAATTAAAAAAAATGCCCAATTAAAAATAAAAAAGGTTGAGAGAGAACTGTAACTTGTATTGAATAATGTGGTGGAACTTGTTTGGACTCAAAAGGATCATATAGACCAGTTCAAGAAGAATTGAGGTCGTTGGTTTAGGGATCTTTTGTCACTGGTGAACTCGATTTGTTGTTTGAGTGCCAATAATTTAGGGATTTGCACGAGAAATTATGTGAGGACTTACCATTGGACCGTGACCCGGAACTCAAGTTGTTTATAGTATAATATCCATAATAACTCACTATATCATCTCGTATATATATAAATAATATCCAAGTCTATTAGCTTCTAAAGTCACTTTGTTGCTTGGTTTTGGAGAAGAAGGGTTAGGCATTATATAAGAAGATTGGGGACGGGAAGTAGAGGTTAGTGTCAGAAGTTGAGGGCTTATGTGTAGTAGATGAGCTTTGTGCACCGAGTGTATTCGTGAGGAGATGCATCGTAGAGACAAATTTATGAGAGTAGATTCTCGGGTAAACTCTATTTTTGACACAAAGTCAAGTTAGGCCCTTATAATCCTAATAGATTTGAGTCACAATCTTAAAAAAAAACAAAAAAAAAAAAAAAAAAAAAAAAAATATATATATATATATATATATATATATATATATATATATATATATATATATATATATATATATATATATATATATATATATATATATATATATATAAATAAATAAATAAAAAAAAAAAAGATTGCATGACTCAAACTTGTTCCCCTTGTACATGGCCTAAACCTTAGTTTACCCGATTTGTGAGAAAGAGTGGATCCCAGTCATACATCTCAGCCGGCGCAGTTAGGTTGACACATTTTGGGCCGGATGACTGAAGGTGCTAGGAGGTCTGCACATTAGGAGGTTCATTATTCCAAGAAAAAAGAGGTATAGGCGATATCTTTTCGGAGAGTAGAGACATGAGTTTAGAAAACCAAGTGACAATTTGACCGAAAGTGGCAAAGTAGACAAGCAAACCAATTATGTAGTATATATATATATATATATATATATATATATATATATATATATATATATATATTAGCCATCATATTCCATCATATTCCACCAAACATAACTTGAGAATTCCCCTCACGACCAAGGTAGGAAATCATGATTCATCTGAGAACTGAGAGATATTATGAGAGACACTCCACATATTCCACATTCATATTCCACTATACAAAATGAGAGTGAGTGCGAGTTTCACCAAAGTACATGGAATCTTACACAAGGGACCAAAGATCATTATTGGCTGGTATATAAGTGAAGAGCGAATCTTCAACAAGGGACCCATCTTACCAATACAAGTTATAATGTTTGCTCGAGGACGATCAAATGTTTAAGTGTGGGGTGATTTGATAAGTCATTAATTATACACATTTTATACCCTATACATATGTAATATTGCACCATTATATGTATTAATATTCTATTTATATGGATAATAATCACAACTTGAATGTTGATACTACTGATGAGATATTTATGTGATTTCAGGTGCAATTTAGATGGAGCATAACTTGGAGAAAAGATGTTGGAGCACAAGATGGAAATAATAATCAAGACTCGGGCCTGCCGACACAGCCTCAGTATTTCGGCCATAACTCACAATCTGGGCCCCCTCTATATACATACTATATACCGTTAGAAAGAAGAGAACAAAGCCCACAATTCATTCCATATCATCAGAGCCCAATTCCGAAGTCTACAAGGCCCAAATTGACCATCTTCTGGATAGATCTTTCATGCAATGTACATGCACTCTTCATGCCTTTGCCATGCTCCCTTCACACTCTTTGCATGGAGCTTCATTCATCTCTCATGATCACCTTTTGAGAGGGTTATAACCAGGTGCAAGGCATCATTTCTAATCACTTTTGAACTTCATCATTCTCTCTCTTGGAGTTGGGCAAGTCAAGCAAGCTTCACCCTTCCATCCACGCTTCATTAATGGGTTCTATCATTATTTTATTTTCTTTATTTTCCATGTATTTCGAGTAAGCCCTTCGAGGCATAGTTAGTGTTTATGTTTTTGTGTTGTAACTTTTGAGACCATTAATAATGAATTTCATTTGAACGGTTATATTCTGTTTTTATTTACTTATTATCTTTCATGCTCAATGAATTGTTTTAAGTTTATTTCGGTCAATTCTATGTTCAGTAGTAATTAACAAGGGCCACAAAATTCCTTTGGTTGCTTTGCTCAATAGCTTCCATTAGAATTTGAATAATAGCCAAGTGCAAATAACTCATAACGAACTAAACAGTTCTGAACAAGCTCATTGTTTAGGAGGTTTTGATTTTTTAAATAACCAATGATTACTATTGAATTGGTTATGATATTCAAGTAGGTTAGTATTTTTATTTACGAGCTCATCTAAACTAAAATTCTATCTTTTCATTTGAGTTATTTATCGGTTAGAGCTCATCTTACTGCACTTAAGATATTAATTCCAAATTCATTATTATAATCAAGGATAAAGTTACACACAAATTCACTACACGAAACTATGCCTCATTTCACAAAACCACCACATCTCTTAGTCTTTACTTTAAGTTTTCTCTTTATTTGTTACTTTCATTTTGTTGCGATCAACCAATCAACTACCACCCCAATTGTGTGTCTTGTTTTAGGTCTTGTGTTTGGTTTTATTTACGGTATTGGTTTCTCCTTATTTTAGTTTTCTATTTTTATTAGAGTCTATTTTCATTAGAGAAGTAATCTTTTTACCTGGTTTAGTCTAAGTAGCTCTCTGTGTTTCGACCCCTACTTCCACTGTCTACTTTATTGTAGTTAAGTCTAGGATTATAAATTTCTTTTGGTAAGCGTAAAACGACTGCAAAAATACATCTTATCAGAAGTCAAAGAACCGAATTGATGAAATTGATTTACGAGACACACACAGTCAGTCCGCCTTGGTGGAATATATCGATGGCTTGCACAAATTGTACAAAGAACATGAACAAGAGGTAATATATTAATATGTTATTATTGCATAAATTATTTTTTAGGTCTTAATTGTCATGAATGAGTTGAGGGGTTAATTGAGACATAAATGAGGGCTTAATTGTGACATAAATTACTTTTGAGGCCTTCACTGAGGCAGAAATTATTTGAGGTATCAATTGAGCCATAAATTTCTTGATGGCCTAATTTCCTCATTGTTGCCAAATTAAAGGGATTAAATTTCAATCTTACTTGAAGTATAGAAGATACTGATGCATTTATAGTATGTATAAATCAAAGGGAAAATGATGTTTTTAGAAAGAAAAATTTTCTTACATCCTTTTCTCTGTTTAAAGTGAAATTGTTGATTTTAAGAATATAATTTTTTTAATGCAAGCTTCAGGATGAGAATAGAAATATGATTGTTGGATTTCAAATGTTAAATCTTATAAACAGATTTTCTCGAGGATCTGACTTTGTAAACAGAGTACTCATTTAGTTTTTTTTTTTCCGGATATGTTGCTTTGTAGGTCTTGAAGAAATTTTGTTCTTTTGCTTTTTCATACAGATCATAAACTCTGTTAGTATAGATGCATCACATATTTTTATAAATTGTGAAACAATATAATTTTGGCTTTAAATCCATCTATTTTTATTTATTAGGTTGTATCTTTGTTTTATTTCTTGATGTAATGTTTTATTATTAACAACATTTTCATTATTTATATTAGATACATTTTTGTTTATTGAAGTTTTATCTCCGATGTCTTACTTCCTCTTTCATGACAAAGTTATGCTTCTTTTTGAAAAAAATATGATTTCACTTTAATGTTTAGAAAGGTTCATCTACAAATTGGTACCTCATGAAAGCTGAGTATTAGCTACTCTACATTAACAGATTTGATATTTATGATTCATTGCAACATATAATTTTTTTGGATAACATAAATAGCGCAGTGATTAATTTAAGTATAAAAATATTTTTAAGTGATTAGTGTGGGAATTTAACACTAGCATCTAACTTAACACCAATTTTTGTTTTTGCAGTTTTCAATCATATAGGGGCTTTTTTTTTTTTTTTGCAAATTTCACTTTTTAAGTTTGTTGTTAGTTGTAAGTAACTGACAAACTGTCTGACTGGCTAGCTGACAGGTGATACTGAGGTGTATTGCCAGCAAGGATTACCCTTCGTGATAGCAATTTATTATACAAAACAATATGGGATTCCAATAATTTATAATTTGTCTTGATTTTAATAATTTGTTAACTTAAATTTTTAGTCTATTTTTTAACTTTTTGAATGATACTTTCTCGAATATTTCTCGACTTAATATGTGAGAATCTTAAATGATTTAGATCCTGTGAAGCCATTTTTATTCTGCAAATCCCATAACACGTATTTGTACTTTTTATCTTTCGTTTGTTTAATGTTTTCCATTTTTTTGGATAAAATTGTAGTTGGGTGCTCAAACATCGATTGAATGGACTTTTTTTTTTAAGTTTTAGTTTTATCATAAATATATAATTGTTTTATTTTTTCTCTGTTTTTCCAGGATAAAGCTGTAATGAAGCATATAGTTGATCCGAACAATAATCTTCATATTCATCATAAAGCAAAAAGAAATAGAAATTCATCTTTTTCCTTTTAATACTTAAATAATATTTTGTAGTTTTTTATTTCAATACTTGTAATGAAATTTGAAATTATTAGAGTTCTAATTTCAATTTTTGTTTTGATATAATGTTTTCAAATATTAAAATTATCATATTGAGTGTTGTGTTGTTTTTTACATAATTTCTTATTATCTTGTTGGATACAAATTTAGAGAAAAAAACATACATTTTGTTTTTTCATTTTCAATAATTATGTTCTGATTTTCTTATGTTCTACAAAAAATTATATTTTTATTTTTCTGCATGATTACTTTCTTATAAATGTGAGATGCAGATTATATCGAATTGAAAAATTATAAATTAATTGAGATGATTTTTTTTAAGCAACATGTTATATATATATATATAGACACACACACATTATATCACACACATTATATCGTCAATTTATACTACATAATAGGAAAATAATTACTAAAAAACGCATCATTAGCGCAGGTATTGTACTAGGCAAATTCATATTATTAATCTACAATATGATTATCATTCACCTACATCTTCGATAGACATGACAATGTATGCATAAAAGGTGACTAGGAGGTTATTGAACACAAATGAAACAATGATGTTAGTAGTAAAACTAATGCTACTTATAAAAGATGATAAGAGATGAATGATGCTAAAAGATATCATATATGTGTTAAAGCTCAATGTTGAAACTGCCGATTCTCAGCTTGATTTTGAAGCTGCCAATTGTGTGAAAAATGTTATGTACATTTAATGATAATTGGCATAAAAATTGGAAAATATAGTTGATATACTCGCAGCGTAGCGCAGATATTTTCCTATTATAATATTGAAATAAAAATAAGCAACCCATCAAATGTGAACTTCTTGACCTGAGTCTGACCTTTATGGTTGTCGAATTAAGGAGTATACTTAACTAAATCTTAATCTAACAACATTATGAATTAATCCCAACTCCTTATTTTTCATCTGCTTTTGAGACTCATCAAAATACCACATCATTACTTTTATTTCAACCGTTCGATCAATTTTTTTGTCGAATCTTAACCATTTATTTTCTCAAATTTATTAATATTTTATGGCAACATTTATGTGGTTGTTAAAACATAAACATATGATTGGTTGAATTAGTATTTTGTGTTTCATACTCGATTTAGTAAAAATCGTTGTGAGTTTGTTTGTGACCATAGATCTTAATAAGATGGTTTTAATGAATTATGATGCAAAGTTATATTCACTTATTAACATCAATAGTTAATGAAATGTTCACTCATTAAAATATAAATTTTTTTTCTTCTTTAAAAATTATAATTCCTTATGAAATATTTTATTTCTAATGTTAAAACCATCAAACATAAATTTGTTGAAATTTTATTTTTATTTTGAGTTTCATATTATTATGGTTCTAATTTTTTTTCTTGTTAAAATATATGAATATAGACTATATAAAAGAAGATGTACAAAAATGATATGCTCATTAACTTATACGTTATAACTTATTTTCTTCTTTCTTTGAGCATTCGCAAGAAACCTATTGTCAATTCAATCTCGGCTGTTTGATCAATTATTTTTTTAAATCTTAGCTTTTTATTTAAATTATTACCACAATATCACATGTACTAATAGTTAATGAATAATTTTTCTTTTTTTCTTTAAAAAATTATAATTCTTAATTAAATATTTTATTTCTCATGTTAAAATCATGAAATATAAATTTTTTCGAATTTTCCCTTTATTTTGAGTTCCATATTGTTATGGTTCCAATTTTTTTCTTGCTAAAATATGTGAATATAAAATATATAAATGAAGATATACAAAAATTATATGATCATTAACTTATATCTTATACCTTATTTTTCATCTCTCTTTGAGCATTCTCAAGAGACTTATTGTCAAATTTATCTCGGCCGTTGAATCAATTTTTTTTTTAAATCTTAGTTCTTCATTAAATTATTACCACAATATCGGATAAAGACATATTGTTATGATTTCAATTTCATTTTTTCTTGATAAAATATGTGAATATAGATTATATAAAAGAACATGTAATACAATGATAAACTCATTTACTCTTACCATATTCTTTAACCCCTCTTTGAAAGTTCTCAAAAGAGCTATTATCAATTTTCTCTCCGCTGTCGAATCAAAAAATCAAATCTTAACTTTTAATTTAAATTATTATCCTAATATCACATGATTAGTTAGATTAATGTTCAATGTTATATCTCCGTTATGTGAGAACTCTCATTTCAAATAAAATTTCGGAATATTGAAAACTATATTATATTACTTAATGTATTACAGGTTTTATAATAACATATGTGTAATCCATACCATTTTAACATCTAAAAGAAATAAGAAATATAGCGGTGATAATTTTTTTAAGAAAATGAGTAATGTTACATTTTCCTATGTAGTATAAATATTTTTTTCCATATATATATAATATTAAATATAATTATTATTTTTTTAAAGTTAATCATCTATAATGTAATCTTATGTAGTTTCAACTAAACTCTTCGAAATAAATTATCTTGCATTTTATTTCTTCGATCTCATTTATCTAAGCTTGATTAATACTTAAATTTTTTTTCCTAATATAATAATATATCAAGACATAATGAGATAAGAAAATCAAAGATAATAATTTTGAATTATCATGTATTATTTATGTACTATGGATTCACAAACTTTAATTTTAAATTTTAATAATTGCAAATTCTACATTATTAGAGTAAAATAACTATTAAAATTGAAATACTCGCCGCGAAGCGCGAGCATTATTCTAGTATATTATTCTAGTATAGATCAAATTTCAAATCCCACTAAAGCTCGAATCTGACAACACTACGAGTCCGAATTAGGCTTGGATAAATACGTACAAGAAATTGAGAATTAGAAAGTAAATACTCGTTTAAGAATGCAATGGTTCTTCCTTGAAAAAAAAAAGAATGCAATGGATCTATTTGGATAAATTTATCTTTGAAGTTTATGATAAGGTGACTAATTTATTTTTTAATAGAGGAGAATATTAAAAAGGCCTTTGTGAATGTTAAAGAAGAGTACAAGGATCCTTGGATTAGGTCAAGAATTAAAAATTAATGAACTCATGGATAATTTTTATAGATAAGAAAATTTATCATATTTTATTTAGTGTCGGTAAGGAAAAGTTGTAATATTTTAGGAAAGCACTTAAAAGGGAATTTGTAATATTTTGTTTGGTGTTTGTAAGGGATAAAAATAGATCATGATATTTTTGTACTATTTTGGTAACTTTTAATATCGTTAAATCATATTTATGTTCATTTATATTTTTTTTAATTGTAATATTTTTTTTTCATTTAGTTTTCTTTAATATTTTGTGATGGACTTATTTTATCTTCATTTATTTGTTATAGTTGTTCCTATGTTATGAAGATGAAAAAATAGCTTAATAGCTTATAATGAAGTTTCTTATGCATTGATTATTTTCTCTAAATTCCTAAGTGCCATCCAATCAAAGCATCATCTTGAAATTCCATTACTTCCCTAAACTTTAAGGAAATGCAATTTCACAAATCCTAGTCCCTAGAAATTCCCAATCCTAAACGCAAAAAAACTTGCACATCCAAACATAGCCTAAGACAAGTAAAAATCTCAATGCAAAATTTTCAAGGAAAATGATTTTAAACTCCCTCTTATATGACTTCTATTGGCTCTCAATATTCTAGTAGCCTAAATCGAGAGCAGGTTTCAAGTATTTATTAGCTCATAATGACTCCCTTTTATTTCAGCCAAATTTTTCAATCATCCCACATAATAAAATCCCGAGTTCCCATTTTTATCATCTCGCGATATTTTGTCATCTCACGTTATTTTATTCATCACAACCTAGGGTTTAGGTTCTAGGGTTTAGGGAGCTCCGAAAGAAATTTGATGGACCTGGAATTTACAGGAGTTAGTTAGAAACTCCAAACCAAATGTGCTGAAGCAAAAATTTACAATTTATTTGGGAGCTCTTCTGAATCTGATCGCTCGAGCTTGGGAGCTCATAGCAAATGGGAGCTCGGAGCATATTTGATTGAACTCCCAATTTGCGTACACATGGTGACTTCTAAGCATGTGGGATCTCAAGAGCCAAATAAACATGAGCTAAATAGTCATTTCCACTGCAAAATCACAACACATTACCTAAGCATCACATCTCGAATTTCTTAATAAAATAAAAAGAATCAATTTACTACATAAAACAATATACTCTTCCCAATATAACATTACCAAAAAAATCAATATCAAATCAAATCAAATCAATTTATGGGATAAAGTTTAGGAACAGATCAATATAAATAAATTTATTTGAACAACAACAAATTTTCGTATCGGAAGAGCGGGCGGATTATCCATCCCAATACATTTACTAAACTCATTGGCCAACAAAACAATTCAAATCCAATTTACCTAGTCCTTAGTCCAGGAATACTATTAAGCCCCATTTTCCTAAGAATAAGTTTAGGAAGAGCAGGAGGATTATCCATCCCAATGCTTCTACTAAACTCATTGGCCAATGAAACAAGTTGATATTTATCTCTTCCAACATTCTTATTCGAATTATAATACCCAAGCCAAGCTTGGTATGCCTTCTCCTTGTCCTTTCCATCAACATGTGCTAACGCCCTTTCCACCTATATAAATAAAAAAACATTAGTTTAATATTAATAAGCATAAATCTCAAAATATCACTTATAACCCTACAAAATGGAAATATCAGCGGATACCCCTACAACATATACAAAGTATCAAGGATATCCATTTCATAAGATCTACAAACTATTATTTCTTCATTTCTTTTATATTTATGCACGAATAAAAGAGAAAAGGGCAAAATTTAGGCCTTTAATACTATCAATTACCCATATAAAAAATAAAAATATTTAAAACTACCTTTTTTCTAGTGTCTGGATCGATTAATGGTGAAGGAGATTCAGAAATAGGCAAGTCTTTAACGTTCCTTAAGAAGTAATTTTCCCACGGTGCTAATATTAATATTCCGGTCCCTTCTTTGCCTTTTCGTCCCGTTCTGCCTAGTCTGTGAATGTATTGCTCTCTATCTGCTGGCACTCCTATCTAAATAAAAATAAATAAAAAAATGAATGAATAAATAAATAAAATGTGTGAATTTTGTATAAATTTGAGTTTGGGAGTGGTAAATTTGATATATTCTGAGTTTTAGAAGGATGTAGTTGATACTTAATGTTTTGGAAGGGGAACTTTTTGATTACTTTGAGTTTTGGTCAATCATTTAAAATTAAATTAAGAGTAAATGTTTTTTTTGAATTAATGCGGTAGGCTTGCTGTCCAACGCACAATTTGCATTAATTGGAATAATAAGAATTAAGATTAAGAGTAAATGTAAAACAAAAATAGTAATATTAATATTTGTTCCACTTTCTTTTTTGGCCCATTTTCTATTTACTTTTTTACATTAGATAAGTTGTAATTATTAGGTGTTTAGCTTTTATATATGTAATTAGATAGGGTCTAATGTAAACAGACTTTACAAAAGTTACAAAGAAAATTACATTTGGAAGAGGGGCTTTAGAACCCTCTCCAAATTTCCTAAAAAAATAGTAATATTTCAGACCAGTATATTTCACGTTTTCCAGTTTTAAAAGAAAAAATTGATATATTTTATTATTTCGAGTCTTAAAGGGAAGTATATTTCATATTCAATTTTTAAAAGCGCATTTACAAAAATAAAATTAATAATTTTAATTTGTAATTACCTGAACAACTAGGGTTACGTTAGGATAATCAACGCCTCGTGCCGACACATCAGAGCTGACTAGGATCAAACCTTTAGCCTCCTTAAATTCCTTCGAAACCCTAGTTCTGTAAGACTGGGGTTTTCTAGAGTGAATTTCCCTCACATTTAATTTCAATTCAGCCAAGTATTCAGACACAAGTCTTGTCACCATAGCTGTCGTACAAAACACTATCACCTGAAAAAAAATAATTAAAATAATATTTGGAAAAAGAAATATGTTTTGATATAATTGAGATGATTTGTTTACCTTGTAATCGATGTTTTCAGAAATATGGTCTTTGAGAAGACCGTAGAGAATTCCAAACTGGTTTTCGAGTGGAGCAACTATATGCATTTGCTTAACCTGAATAATAGAAAAATATAACTAAATCATAATTTCACAAGATAACAATGTGTTGAAGAGTAAGAGATAGACAAATATTACCTGAGCATGTGTTTCTTCACTCCCTTCTTCAACAGTGTTGATAAACTCGAAATCCCTCTTGAGCGCAATATAACACATTTGCTTGACCTACAAAAGCAAAAAAATCATTTTGAAAAAAAAAAGAAACTCCAAAAAGAAAAATATAAACTAATTAACTAACTAAAGAGTTCATCAGGGATGGTGGCAGAAAAGACAAGCGTCCGCTGTTGTTTAGGAATAGATTCAATAATCTTTTCAATATAGGGTATGAAACCCGATAGTTAGGTATTTTTTTGTTGAGAAAACCTAAAACCTAGGTTTCTGAAAGAATCTAAAAGGTTAGGGGTTATTTTTAATAATTTTCGGAAAAGTTAGGGAGCCTATGAAAAATTAAACAAAAAAAATTAAACAAATCAATTAAATAATTACTTCGTCAGGAACAGTTGCAGAAAACAGAAGAGTCTGCCTCTGCTTCGGAACAGACTCAACAATCCTCTCGATATCGTGTCGGAAACCCATATCCAGCAACCGATCCGCTTCGTCCAGAACCAGGCACTTCACTCCCTTTAACTTGGCCGCGAAGCCGGGCGTGTTCTCCGTGTGGTCCTTCAGCCTGCCTGGCGTGCCAACCACAATCTGTTAAAAAATGATCAGAAAATGAGATTTACAAAAAAGCTCCTGTATTGTGCCTAAATTGCAAAAGAGAAATTAGTAGAGACCACCGTCGATTAATTTCTTTACTTGTTTTGAAGGATAACTATTTTATTTATTTTCGTAAGAATGGAGGTGTTACATTGTTTTACATTTTTGAAAACCAAAAGGATTTTTTTGCAATTTAGGGATAATACTAGGGCTATTGACAAATTTCCTTCAATTTATTTAAGAGGCGTGTTCTCTATGTGGTCTTTTAGCCTGCCAGGTGTCCCCACCACAATCTGTAGACAAATAATTGGAAATTGAGGTTTTTTTGTTTTACTTGAAAGAAATTTGAAAAAAGGCCCTTGCGTTATGCTTAAATTGCAAAAGAGAATTAGTCTATCAATTAATTTCTTCAATTATTTTGAGGGTCAAAAATTTTATTTTTGTAAGAATGGAGGCCTTGCATTGCATCTTTTTGCAACTTTCAAAAATACAAGGGTTTTTCCGCAATTTAGACATATCGCTAGGACATCTTTGCAATTTTCCTTAATTCCATTTAAGGTGCATTTAAGTAATTTCCCAACAAAACTCATTTGACTCACCTGACTGGGGTTAGTTTGCATGCGTTTCTGCTCGACAGCCAGTCTGGTGCCGCCGATCACAAGCTGCACGGAAATCAACGCATGGTGCTTCAGCAGCTTTGTGGCCTCCTGCGCGGCCTGATCCGCCAGCTCGCGAGTCGGACAGATTATCAGGACGTTGAATGGCGGCTGCCTGTCGTCCCGGTCGACTGGAGGTAACTTTGTCAGCATTTCTATCGCTGGAAGCTGGAAAAGTTGAATATATGTTAAAGAGAGAGCAATAAAAGAGTAGTGATTTGGACATGACAGGAATAAATTTGATGGATACAAGAAATTAAGATGAATTTAGGTTTTTACCCTTACATAAGCATTGGGAAATTTGCTTATTAAGCATCTCTAATGAAAGGCAAACGAGTAATTTCCTTTTCGTAATTCTTATTAACTTAATAAAAAAGGGGCTATTCTTTTAAATAATATGTTGTAGGGGATATTTTGTCAATATCTATAATAAATGATGGTAATATATGATATTACTAATAATAATGATGATAAGAATATATATTTCAATTATCATATAATAGAATTTCAAATTTGAGATATTTACCAAAAATGCAACGGTTTTTCCAGTTCCTGTTCTGGCTTTTGCAAGGACGTCCTTACCTATAGAGGAGAAAGAAATAAAACTAAATGAAAAATTAAATAAAAAATTGCACAATAATAACATGATGAGTGAATTAATAAAGACGTAATTAACCTTGAAGAATAACAGGTAAAGTGGCTTCTTGAACTACCGTCATTCTTTCATATCCAGCGGATTTAAGTCCTTTCAGTGTTAATTGCGAAAGATAACATTCATCAAACCTAATTAAACATACAGATATAACTAATTCTTATTAAAGTGCAGAAAGGTTCTTACGTTATGCTTAAATTGCAATAAAGCCATGGGGGAAATAATGAATATACCGTTTTTGGCTAAGGTAAGAATGGTTCTCTCCTTCATTAGAACTCTCAACCACCTTCTCATCCTTTTCCAAATCCAAACTCTCTTTTAGAAACTCTTCAGAATCTGAAAATCCATCATCACTCTCATCTTCTTCTTCTTCTTGTTCAGACAACTTGGAATTATGCAAAGTTCTCCGAGTCTTAATCCCTCTTTCTTCATTTGAAAATCCAAAGCTCGATTCTCTTACCCCTCTACCATTTCTCCCACCTCTCTGAGCCTCTGACATGCAGGCCCCAACAAGGTCCCTAAACCCACTTTGCTCATCCGAAAAATCAAACTGTGAATCTCTTCCATCCATTTCTCTTCTACCACTGGAACCTTTATTGCCTCTACCACCTCTCTGAGCTCCTGACATTTGGGCCCGACCTTGACTCCTAAACCCTCTTTCTTCATCTGACAAATCAAAGCTCGATTCTTTTCTTCCCCTATCCTTTCCACCACTAAAACCCTTATATCTCCCACCACTAAAAGCCTTATTTCTTCCACCACTAAAACCCTTATCTCTACCCCCACTAAAACCCTTATCTCTCCCACCACGCCCACCACCTCTCTCCCTCCCAGAACCGAACCTCCCATTACTCACATCTTCATCAGAATCACTGTAAACCCTTCTTTTCTGCGCAGAACCCCTCGAATGCCTCATATTCTCATCATCCTCACTATCACTGCTCAGTCTAAATCGAACAGAATCGGTCTTCAAATCACCGATCCAATCACTCAGCTCCGCCTCGTCGTCGATCAGGGACTTCTCCTTGGACACCGCCGTGCGGCGACTGGAGAAAAAACGGGCGGCGAGAAGGCTGTGTAAAATTGAGAGCGATGGCGCTGAGGATCGAGGAGAGGAATGGAGGGATGAACGGAGGAGACGGAGAGTTAAGAGACGCCCTGCCATTAGAAGGGTTTAGGAAGAGATTTGAGAAGTTTGTGTATTGACTGATGAGTGGGGTTAAGAATATCATTATCAGCCCAAAAATGACTTTTTTTTTTAAATGGCCAAAAAAAAAAATTAATTAAGGGAATGGCCAAGTTTTAAAAATATTTGCAAAAGTAACTATTTTGCCCAGCCGTCGGGCGAAACACAAGTAGTTTCACCCAGTGACGGGGCGAAACAGAGCGCAATGACATTACGGACGAATTTGATTAATTAACCCTGTTTTGCCCATCGGTCGGGCGAAACAAAGACTGTTTCGCCCGGTGGCCTGGCGTAACAAACTATTATGCATATTTTGGGCTTAGCCCAGCCCATCTCTGTTTCGCCCACTGGCTGGGCGAAACAGAATGTGTTTCGCCCAGAAAACAGCTGTCTCTCCAGCCAAAAAAAAATAAATAAAAAAGCCTAAAAAGGGAAAAAATTAAAAAGCCTTTTTACATGGAAAAAATAAATAAAATAAATCTGAAGACAAAAAAATAATAATAAATAACTTATTTTTATTTAGAATTTCTTTTTCATATTGAAATGACATCTCTGTTTTTTTAGTACATAAATATTGATTTAACATGTTAGGTTATAGGAGGAATCTAAGTTTTTTTAGGTATACAGTTTAGGATTCAGATATAGGGTACTAGAGAATATTTACTTTTTCTGATTGAGACAATTTAGTTTTTTATTTAGTGGGTAACATTGATTTAACATGCTAGAATATAGGAGGAATCTAAGTTTTTTTAGGTATACAGTTTAGGGTTCAGATATAGGGTACTAGAGAATATTTACTTTTTCGATTGAGACAATTTAGCTTTTTATTTAGTGGGTAACATTGATTTAACATGCTAGAATATAGGAGGAATCTCGGGATTTTTTAGGTATATGATTTAGATTTCTATTTAAAGAGTCTTCTTATTATACTTTATCATCAAAAAATTAAATCTCATAAGTCTCTCTTGCAAACTTCTTCCTTTCCTTCTTTCTCCTTATCAAGAAAATGCCACAAAATTCAGAAATTTTTCTATATTACAATGGTCAAATTGTTCAAGATTCGAGCGGATACAATTACGCTCCACAAGAAGGTGTTTTTCTCCCGCGTAGTAGAAATATAAATTATTACATAATTAAATAAAATATACATAAATAAATAAATAAAATATACATTATTTGTATTTGATATACACCATTTGTTTCATATTCAATATTTGTGACGTTTGCAACCCGTTTACAAAAAAAAATGAAAAAAATTTAGGGATTTTGTAACGGTTTTTAATAAAAAACCGATACTAAATATTAATACTGTATCGGTTTTTATCAAAAAAACGATACTAAATCCCTAAATTAGTAACGGCACTTAGTAACGGTTTGTCTGGAAGAACCGTTACTAAATGTACAGATTTAGTAACGGTTGTTTTATAAAAACCGTTACTAAGTTAAAAAAAAAAATCCCGATTTAGTATCGGTTCTTTGATAAAAACCGATACAGTATTAATATTTAGTATCGGTTTTTTATTAAAAACCGTTACAAAATCCCTAAATTTTTTTCATTTTTTTTTTCATTTTTTTTACAACAAACATAAACATAAAATACAATACATAAAATATTACAAACAACAATCCATAAAACATTACAACCCACAATAAATAAACATAAACTACCATACATAAAACACTACAACCTTCTCGGACATTTTATTTTCGTGTGCCCTGCTACTCCGCAAATAGTGCAATGTTTTCTACGATCTGCGTTGTCCATGACGTCCATACTATTATGAAAGCATTTCTCCCTGTCTTCTTCCACGCTTGTTGGTTCCACGGACATTTTTCCTCATAAGTTTCTTAGGAGGAACCAACGTACCATTATAAACATTTTTACGTTCAAGCCACTGTTCTCTATCCTTTATCGGATAAAAACTTCCTTCATATGTATGTTTAAGGTGATCCAGTGAAAAATGTTGATGTATAAAATACTCGGGACTAACACCTCTCGCGTATGCAAACCTGCTACAAGATGCGAACAAGGATAGTGATATAGCATCGGTTTCGACAACCGCATTTACCTTCATTGAAATTCACATGGAAGCTCTTTCCCCCTACCTTGGAACCACTAGATCCTGTTATCACCTCATAAACACCGTTTTCGACATTGAAGGTAGTGACTCGATGCGCACGTGCCTTAACCTGTTTTATTCTCCATTTTTTCCATCACTTCATTTCCCCACATTCTATTATTCATTTCCATATTTGCAGCTATCTCGCGCTTGTTGACAAAATAACTATTCAGCTTGTAGAATGTCTCCATCACAATAGCCGTAACAGGAAGCTTCCTCATACCCTTGAAAACATAATTCATCACTTCTGCATGATTACTAGTAGGAATACCCCACCGGCGACCTTCTGTATCTTACGCGAACGCCCATTTTGATTTATCTTTTTTATTTAACCATTCCCACGCCTTATTTATTTTTATCCTTTAATATTTTATATAGCTTCTTAAATTTAAATTTGGTGGGCGCCTTAACTAGTGGTACAATCAATTTAACCAATGTTTTGTCTGATACAGCGCTACTGAAATTTGCTTCTAAATGCCGCATGCAATAACGATGATAGCTGTTAGGTTCCTTCCATTTCAATCTGTCATCCTTCATTGCACGAATTATTCCGGCATGCCTATCCGAAATCACACATAAACCATTGCGATGGCCGATCAAAGTACCCAAACACCCAAAAAACCAACCCCACGACTCTACCCTCTCCTTATCAACTAAAGCAAAAGCTAAGGGAAATAATTGACCATTTGCATCGCTAGCGACTGCCATCACTAAGCATCCTTGATATTTTCCGGTTAGAAATGTTCCATCTACTGTTATGACAGGCTTGCAAAACTCAAATCCTTTAAGTGATGGACCAAATGCCCAAAAAAGACCTTCGAACTCCTCCTCACCAGCACGGTTTTTGGGACCTCTCCAAAATGAATATTCAGTAGTAGGATTTGCTGAATATATTGTTGCCATCAATTCAGGAAGCAAATTATATGCCCCCTTCCAATCGCCAAACAAGAATCTAAGCGCGTGTTGCTTTGCGTGCCAAGCCTTCCAATATGATATGGTATATTCAAATTTTAATTTGACGGTTTCCACTAGGGTTACTGGTTTAATTGCTAAATCTGCTCTAACGACATCTAGAATTAGCCCCGCAATAAATGCACTTGTTAATTGTTTGTGGTCGTTGTTAGGTTGTTGATTAACACATACGTGTGGTTGTGTAAATTTTTTAATCTCAAACACATGTCGTTTATTTTTGCATGCATACTGGCCTCCAATCACAGCCAGCGCGGTCATCTTGTAGCTTGCAGACTACAGTGTAGAGCGTTTTGTTCGATCTTAAGACTACAAATTCTCGGTGATGCATGACGCTGTATAATTTTACGGCCGATTGTAGCTTTGCTTTCGTGTCGAACGTCTGTCCCTCATACAAACTATCATCGCTACTCGCATGCACGCTCTTACCATACAAGATATCGATTTTCGCTTCTTTCCACATAGTAGTATCTTCAAACTCTTTCGCCGGAGGATTACCGAAAGTTCCTACACTAACCATCTCACCCACTTCCGTATAATTGTTCATAACATCTATTTCTGGTTCGTCGCCTTCTTCCATTTCTGGCACTTCATCTTCATCATATTCGTCGTCTTCAACATTTTCAAACTCATCTTCGTCGCCTTCTTCCATTTCTGGCACTTCATCTTCATCACGATTTATTACAGGTTCTAACCTCTCAAGCTCGTCATCATTAAAAGGTACATTTGATCTACTACTAGTTCCTACATAGGATTCTCTACTTTGGATGCGTTCAACGTATATTTCTAATTCAGGCCAACCGTGTTCACCATATTTGATGTACTGAGCAAAACTAGTTAACTGTGAATCATTCGAAATTTTGTCTATCTTAAAATTAAGACAATCATTCATACGGTAAGAAAACCTACCACTAATTTTAAGATCGTCACTATTAGGCCAACCGGTGGTAGCATAAATTTCTAAACACAATCTATAATAATTTCTATTTCTACTACGCGGGAGAAAAACACCTTCTTGTGGAGCGTAATTGTATCCGCTCGAATCTTGAATAATTTGACCATTGTAATATAGAAAAATTTCAGAATTTTGTGGCATTTTCTTGATAAGGAGACAGAAGGAAAGGAAGAAGTTTGCAAGAGAGACTTATGCGATTTAATTTTTTGATGATAAAGTATAATAAGAAGACTCTTTAAATAGAAATCTAAATCATATACCTAAAACTCTAGAGATTCCTCCTATATTCTAGCATGTTAAATCAATGTTACCCACTAAATAAAAAGCTAAATTGTCTCAATCTGAAAAAGTAAATATTCTCTAGTACCCTATATCTGAACCCTAAACTGTATACCTAAAAAAACTTAGATTCCTCCTATAACCTAACATGTTAAATCAATGTTTATGTACTAAAAAAATAGAGTTGTCATTTCAATATGAAAAAGAAATTCTAAATAAAAATAAGTTATTTATTATTATTTTTTTGTCTTCAGATTTATTTTATTTATTTTTTCCATGTAAAAAGGCTTTTTAATTTTTTCCTTTTTTAGGCTTTTTTATTTATTTTTTTTGGTTTGGAGAGACAGGTTGTTTCACCCAAATGAGCCGGGCGAAATACTGATCTGTTTCGCCCGGCCGGTGGGCGAAAGAGAGATGGGCTGGGCTAAGCCCAAAATATGCATAATAGTCTTTGTTTCGCCAGGCTACCGGGCGAAACAGTCCCTGTTTCGCCCGACCGCTGGGCGAAACAGGGTTAATTAAGCAAATTCGCCCGTAATGGATTGCGCTCTGTTTCGCCGCTTTACTGGGCGAAACTACTTGTGTTTTGCCCGACGGCTGGGCGAAATGGCTACTTTTGCAAATATTTTTAAAACTTGGCCATTCCCTTAATTAATTTTTTTTTGGCCATTTCAAAAAAAAAGTCCCAACCCAACCTCTATGATGTAATGAGGTTTTTCTTTTGAACTAGAACCCACATTTTATGGGTTGGGTTGATAGATTATGCACCGCGTCAGTTAGAGCACGATTATGACGCGATGAAGCTTCAATCGGCGTCTTCCATCTGAGCATGCAACGACGGGAGGACGACGGATGGAGCTGGTTGCTCAGATATGAAAACAGAGGCACGACGGAAAAAATAATATATAGATGATGATATAATAATATATAATTCAAACAAACAAGTATATATATATATATATATATTACATCCGTATGGTTGAAATTTTTTTTTTTTTTTTTAATATGTATTTTGGGTGTGGCTAAAAAACGTATGTTGTGCATTTGTATGTTTTTTAGCCACACCCTATATATATATATATATATATATATATATATATATATATATATATATATATAATATATATATATATATATATATATATATGTATATATATATATATATATATATATATATATATATATATATATATGATTTTTCGATAAAAACATTATATATAAATCGGATAAAAATAATATATTTGGAATGATATAACAATATATAATTCGAGACAAAATGATATATATATATATATATATATATATATATATATATATATATATATATATTACATATATAATTCAGACAAAATATTATATATATTATAATGTTCTAATATAACAATATATATAATTCATAAGAAAATAGTATATAGATATGATATAGCAATATATATTCGGATAAAACAAGTATATATATATCGATATATAATTCGGACAAAAAACAGTATATATAACAGTGTAAGATAAATATGATATGTTTTAGACAAAAGCGTAACAATTTCTTGAGTCGACAAAATAGTATATATCAGGCCCGTCGCGTTGAAAAAGAAGAAAACGACGAAAAGAAGGCAGGAGGTGCCGGCGGCTTGGAAGCATGTCGCGCTGCACGACAGGTCACGCACGTAGGCTTGTCAATGGATCGGGTTCAACCCGAATCCAGTAGGTATCCGACCCGAACGGATCGGGTCAAACCTGAAAAAAAAAACCCACGGATCGGGTTCGGGTCAAACCCGAAAACAAAAACGGGTTCGGATCGGGTTCGGGTTTGATACTATCCGATCCGTGAAAAATCCGAACCCGAATCCGAAACTTAAATTATAATTAATTTTAATCTGTACCATTCATATTTCTCCAAATCAATCCTACCCATCTATTTTAACCCTAATGCTAACCCACCCAACGCTCTTACCCGATCCACCAATTCCTTGCCCCTTTTTTTTCTCTCTGGACGCCAGAGGCAGAGAAGAAGCGAAAGAAGAAAAAAAAAACCCTTCCGCCCAATCTCTGCCTTCGCTCCGCCGTCTCCCTGATCGGTGCCGGTCGCCGGTCGTCCCCCTCTGCCCCGCCACCCTTCTGCCTCTCTTCTACTCTCCTTTCTTCTCCTTCTTCTTCTTTTAAGGTAATAACCCTCCATCAATGATGATGAATTTTAATTTAATTTTTGTTTGATTTTGTGATGAAGAATGAGATGAATGAATTGCTTGATTGATGTGTTGCTATTGAATAAAATCAAAGCTATTTTTTTTTCTTGAGTGTAGAAAGTGGAAGCGAGTAATAATCCTCCGATATGGCATCCGAAACCAAAGCTCTCAAACTCCGATATCATTATCAACCCCACAAATTTCTCCGGTCGAATCGGCTTCCCAATCGGCCCCACAAACGTAAACGGCAACACAAAATGAAGAGCCGGCTATTTCATAACAGGTAGCTCAGTCCACTGATTCAGTGAGCCTTCTACCCGTCATCACGAACAAATGCAAATGACGTGAGACTTTGACTTATCTGGATAGGCTCAAATCACCACGCCCAGGCTGCCTTCAGTCAATCTACTTCTTCCTCAAGGAATGGACTGTACCTGATCTCATATGCCTCAACCGAGAATACAAATCTAGTTCTTGGGCGTAAAAGAGCTCGTAGATCCGCGGTGTGGAAAGAATTCACCGAGGAAGTCATAAACGGAAAACTTAAAGCGAGATGCATTTATTGTAAGAATTTACTTGGAGCCGAACTGGCAAATGGCACGAGTCATTTATCTAATCATTTGAGTTTGTGCATGCAAAAGAAGATTAAACTTAATGGGAATACATTATTTAGGAAAAATATTGTGGATGGTAAGGCAAAAATTAATATGAATCCTTATTCTTTTGACCAAGAAATCGTAAGAAATGATCTTGCCTCAATGATAATTTTGCATGAATATCCTTTGAATATGGTGGAGCATAAAGGATTTCAAAGGTATATATGTAATTTTTTTTCATATTTATTTATTACTTATTAGTAAAAAAATTAATATATCTATTATTTTTTTCTAATTATAGGTTTGTTTCCGATCTTCAACCATTGTTCAAAATGGTTAGTCGGAATACGGTTAGAAGTGATGTAATGAAAATGTATGTGCACGAAAAATCTCTTATGATGAAATTATTTGAAGAAAATGATAGTCGATTCGCTTTTACAACCGACATGTGGACAGCAAGCAACCAAAAGAAGGGTTATATGGCCGTCACCGCACACTTTGTGGATTCTTCTTGGGTTTTACAAAGTCGAATTATTAGGTAAATTTTTTTGTTTATAAAAATTATTTTGGTTTTGTGCTCAACAAATGTGTAGTGCATTATTAACTAAGTTCTTGAAAATATTAGGTTTATTTATGTACCGTGTCCACATACCGCCGAGGTATTATGTAATGAGCTTCATAATTGTTTAATGGATTGGAATTTAGATCATAAAATAAGTACATTAACACTAGATAATTGCTCCACAAATGATGCAATGGTTAATTTAATTTCGGATAAATTATCAAGGGATTCTCTTTTGTTGGATGGTGATTTGTTGAATATGAGATGTGGTGCTCATATATTAAATTTAATTGTAAAAGACGGTTTAGAAATTATTAGTGGCGCTATTAAAAAAGTTCGAGATAGTGTTGCTTTTTGGGTTGCTACACCTAAGAGGTATGAAAAATTTGAAGAAACTATTCGCCAATTAAAAATTTCTAGCGATAGAAAGTTAGTTTTTGATTGTAAAACAAGATGGAATTCAACATATTTAATGTTGAATATTGCTATTCCATACAAGGATGTTTTTAAAAGATTGAAACAACGTGAGTCTCTTTATAAGTGCTTGCCGGCCGAAGAAGAGTGGGAAATTGCGAGAGAAATTTGTGAAAAATTGGAGTTATTTCATGATATTACCGAGATATTTTCCGGGACGAGTTATCCTACGGCTAATATTTTTTTCTCTAACATTTGTTCGATTAGATTGGCGATGAGTGAATGGATGAGAACATGGTAATAAAAATGGTTGAGAAATTTGACAAGTATTGGATTCAAATTCATGGAATTATGGGTGTAGCAACCGTGTTAGATCCTAGGTATAAGCTTAAATATTTTGAATATTATTTTCCTCTTTTATATGGTGTTGATAATGGAAAAACAAGAATTGGAAAGAATTCGGGGTTTTTGTTCTAGTTTGTTAAGAGAGTACCAATCTAAGTTGAAAGTTGGTGGCGAGAAGCGGGCTAAAGAAACGGTTTCACAATCACAACCACTAGTTAGTAAGAAGTCAAATTTCAATAAAATTTTTAATAAGTTTGTTGCTTCTACATGTGGAGATTATAATATTTATTCCAAATTGAAAAATTATTTGGTGGATAAACTTACACCTATTGAAGAGAATTGCATTTTCGATATATTAAATTGGTGGAAAAATGCTACTCAATATCCCACGTTGCGATTAATGGCGAGGGATATTTTAGCTATTCCGGTTTCAACCGTCGCTTCGGAATCGGCTTTTAGTACGAGTGGGAGGCACTCCCGGACACACTAGAGGCATTGATGTGCGCCCAAAATTGGTTAGCCGCAAATGATAATGGTATGTAATATTTGAGTAATTTCTATTATAATATTTTCTTTTCTAAATTATAATTTTAATTTATATTATTTTGCTAGATTCTTCAAAAGATCTTTCTCATTTACATTCTTTTTCGGAAAATGGGGATCAAGATGATGAGAAAAACTCTTTAATAATAACATACTTGCCTTCATTATAATTTATTTAATACTTATTAAATTTGTTTGATTTTATAGATTTTGGAATCCTATGTAACCGATAGTGTTGGCGATCAAGCGTAGAAAGATCGTGAATCGTGATTTTGTAGCTTGTTGAATTTGGGATATTACTATTTTGCATTTATTGGACTATTCGAACTATTTGTTATATTTGAACTATCAAAATATTTGATGTTTTGTATGGACAATTTGATGTTTTATTAATTTTATGCAATTTGAACTATTTTATATTTTAAATATTTTAGTTGTTATTTGTTTATGAATTATATTGTAGTTTTAATTTTGTATAAATTAGGTTAAAATTTGTAAAAAATGAACTTATTTCGGGTTTCGGGTTTACCCACGGATTTCGGGTTATCCGCCGGTTCGGGTTCGGGTTTGAAATAAAACCCGTAAAGTTTTCGGGTTCGGGTTCGGGTTCGGGTCAAACCCGAAATTTTCGGATCGGGTTTTGGTATGGCCAAACCCGAACCCGGCCCGGCCCGTTGACAAGCCTACACGCGCGGGTCATCCCCAAACAGGACGTGATTTCTATTTTCCAGTGAGAAAATATGATACTATAATATGAACTTTTATCTTTTTCTTTATTCAAACCAGTTGTCTAATTTCATAGGATTTGTGCATTTTCAGATTCTGGATGTCGTTAAGTTTTTGTCTTATGAAGGTTATTTACACATTTGAATTACAATATTGTTTAGTTATTTCACTTTTTTTTTTATACATTGAATAAGTTTTATGTTTCTTTTCTAGTTGTCATACCGTAATATCCTAATCCTATGTTGTTAATGTTTTTTTTTTGTTTGTTTTTTAAAATAAAATTTGTCCGTAGGCCTACACACGCATGCACACACTCACACATACTAAAGGGATAAATTTTTGAACTCTTTCTTTATAAACATTTATTGCTAAGGAGCATAGCATCATACTTTCTGAGCGGATGGATTCTCTAAATTTTTAACCAAAACATGATCAATCTTACTTTTGTTAATCATAAGCACGTAACCTCTGAAGGGCACGTAAAAGAAACTTAAACATGAATCCCTTCAGAACATTTTTTTTTCCGGTTAGCAGTGAAAAGTCCGGATAGAGGGAAAATTTGCAGATACTCTCTACGTCTTACAACAGTTTTATAAAATCGAGCCGATAACCTGACACCTCAAAGCAGGAGTATCTCTGACCAAATTATCCTATTTCTTTCTCGCTAAATTGTTCGATAACAGAACATTAATTAAATCATTTCTCTTTGTTGACTACAGTCGTGTTCATAGGTACATTTCGGTTCTAAATGACCGCAACAATAGTTTTATTTGCAATTTAGTTTATTGCGATAATTAGAACACACCGAAAATTAAATAAACATGGATGATAAGCTTTTTTTACACATTTGCCATGTGTATATTTGTCGGTGGTCTTTTGATGTATGCAAAAACTAATCTCCATATATGTGAGACTGAATATCACACCATGAAACTACAAAGAGTACGTACATTATACATATCAAGAATAGTTAAATAACAATTATACATATCAGAGGATTAATTCAATATCCATCAAACACTTTGACTTGATATATCAATCTACGGTCATATCAAATTTCATATACATAGGAGCACATCTTGATCCTTTATGCAGCACGATCGTTATCACTCCATTAACAATTATATTCTTATAATCTCCATATGGTTTATGCATAACTGTTGAGAGAGAGTTTGAGAAGAATTGAAGAAAGAAGAGTAATTATGTTTTTCATTAATTAAGAGATTACATAAGAATCTATTTATAGTATAAGTGAGTCAAGCTAAGCCACTAATTAATTAGCCGTTAGGATTATTCTAACCACTAATTTAGGGAAGGAATCATATCCATACATTGAGTGATTACTCCTAATTAGTTTGCTAATATTCTATAAATAACCTAATACTCTATCACCCCCCCTCAAGAGAAACCGGTTCTCGAATGGTGAGCGCGTGACATAGTGGTTGAAAACGTGGAGCAGATAATCCCTTTGTAAGAACATCCGCGATCTGATCGTTGGTGCTGATGAATTGGACAAGTAGCTTCTTTGAAGTTGTGAGCTCGCGAACAAAATAAAAATCGATGCTGATATGTTTAGTGCGGGAATGAAACACCGAGTTTTGAGCAAGGTAAGTAGTACCAATATTGTCACACCATAGGACATGGGGTCGTGTTTGAGCGATGTGAAGTTCGAAGAGAAGGGATTGGAGCCACACGATTTCTTGGGTAGCCATGGCAAGGCTACGATACTCAGCCTCGGTACTAGAGCGAGAGACAGTCCCTTATTTCTTGGAGCTCCACGAGATTAGATTTGGGCCAAGGAAGACACAGTAACCTGTGGTGGATCGCCGGTCATCGGGACAACCTGCCCAATCAGCATCAGAGAAGGCCTGAAGAAAGAGAGATTTCGCGAGGCGTAGTTGGAGCCCTAGAGTGATCGTGCCTTTGAGATAGCGAAGAATGCGCTTAACCGCGGTCCAATGTGTGGTTGTTGGGGAGTGCATGGATTGAGAGACCTTGTTTACGGCGAACAAGATCTCAGGGCGTGTGATGGTGGCATATTGAAGGGCTCCAACAAGACTTCGATACAGCATATGGTTGTCCTTGGGTTCACCATCGAATTTGGAGAGTTGTTCTCTGGCAAGAATAGGCGAGGGACAGGGTTTGGCGCCATCCATTTTTGCTTTTTGGAGGTGGTTGAGGATGTATTGAGGTTGGAAAAGATGAATGTCCTTGGGAGAAGTGTGAGCTTCAATGCCAAGGAAGTAGCGAAGTGGGCCAAGGTCTTGGAGCAAGAATTGGGAATGAAGATCATCGACGAGAGTTTGGATGATCGAGGTGTTGTTCCCAGTGATAAGGATATCGTCAACGTATACGAGAATGAAGGTCAGGTCATTATCCTTCTTGCGAATGAAGAGAGAGGGGTTGAAAATGGAGCTTGCGAAGCCAAGACTAGATAGAGTGATTTTGAGTTTGTGAAACCAGGCGCGAGGAGCTTGTTTAAGGCCGTACAACACTTTGTGAAGTTGGCACACATAATGGGGCCTAGTAGGGTCCAAGAAACCTGTTGGTTGTTGCATAAAAACCGTTTCTTCGAGTTCGTCATTGAGAAATGCATTATTTATGTCGAGTTGCCGAATAGTCCATGAATGAGAGAGAGCAATGGTAAGAAGAACACGAATTGTGGTGGGTTTAACAACGGGGCTGAATGTTTTAGTATAGTTGATACCTTCTTCTTGGTGATATCCTTTGGCAACAAGTCGAGCTTTGTAGCGTTGGATAGAGCCATCTGAGTTTTTCTTGATTTTAAAGACCCATTTACACCCGACAAGATTTTGCGTGGAGTTGGGTGGTACTAAGGTCCAAGTCTTGTTTTGAAGAAGAGCATTAAATTCTTCTTTCATTGCATTTCGCCATTTGGGGTGGTTGTTCCACGTTTGTGAAGCAAGTAGGCTCAATTTCATTAGGAAGTAGAGATGTAGAGATGGGATGTTTGGTGGAGGTGTAGGAGACAAAGTCGGTGTGTTTCTTGGCTATGCGAGTGTTATCACGTGTTGGAGTGATCATGGGATGAGTTGATGGTTGTGGTTCGGGAAGGGAGGGTGCGGAAGAGAGTGGTGGGTCGTTGCTGGAAGATGGTACTATGATGGGAGGAGTGGTTTCAAGAAGAGAGAGAGTACTATGTTGAGATGTATGTGAGTTGGAGGGTGATGGGTGTGTCGAGAGATATTGAAAAGGAAAATAGTTTTCATCAAACACGTCATGTCGACTAATGTAGAGTCGGTTTGTGGGAAGATGAAGACATTTGTACTCTTTGTGAGAAGGAGAGTAACCAAGAAAAACACACGGCATGGAGCGGAGTTCAAGCTTATGTGAATTGTATGGTCTTGTGTAGGGAAATCAGCGACATCCAAGAATTCGAAAGAGAGAATAATCAGGTTCTTTGTGAAAAAGAATCTGGTATGGAGAGGATCATGGAGAGTTTGTGTTTGGAAGGTGGTTGATGAGGTGGACGATACTATAGAAGATATCATCCCAAATGGTTTGAGGAATGGAAGCGAAAGTCATGGTGGAGAGGGAGAGGTCCAAAATGTGATGGTGTTTTTGTTCAGCGCGTCCGTTCTGCTCCGGTGTATGTGGGCAGGAGGTGATGTGTGTGATGGAAGGAAACATGCGTCGAATTGGTAGAAATTCGGTGCCGCCATCCGTTTGAAGCGTCTTGATTGATCAGGAGAGAAGGTTCTCAACTCTTTCTTTGAAGAGAGCAAAGGTTTGTGGTACCTGTGATTTAGACGAGAAGAAATATATCCAAGTAAAACGTGAAAAATCATCGATAAAAATTACAAAGTAACGTGAGCCAGAGTTTGAGATAATTGGAGAAGGTCCCCCATACATCAGAGTGTACTAATTCTAAAGGCTCACAAGAGCGAATATTCGAATGTTTAAAACATAGTTTATGCATTTTTCCAACACAACAAGCATCACACAATGATATTTTATTAGATGTGTTGGGTTTTAGACGTGCATAACACAGCGGAAAACAAAAATTTCGTCCAAAACCAATCCGAGGATCCGTGCGTATCGGTTAAATCAAAGAAATAAATCTTAAAGATACCTTTCGGATTACGCTTAATCCGTGACGCTCAAACCATGCGTGTTGTCCATGTGTCTCTAAACAGGTTACCGTCCTAGCCGATTTTACGTCCATCAAAACTCTCAACAAACCGTTCTCATCTTCTTAGGCCGAATAGACCACAAGCGCCGAAAGTACGAATGCCTTTACCGGTGTCCACACGAACAAACTTCTTAAAACGGGATGAAGAACAATATATATGCTAGTATCTTGTTCTCCTCTTGCATAAGAAAACTCTTCTTATTTTATCTCACAAAAGATGTATATAATTCCTTTCATATAATCACACTCTTTCATTTTTGTCATACAAAAAGGAAAGCACCCTTTCATAATTTTGTCATACAAATTAGAAAGTATATTTTCTCTCTTTTGTCTCACAAAAGAGAATGAGAAATAATGAGAGAGAGTATTATGTGTTGTGTTGTGAATTTGGAGCCCTCTATGTCCTTATATAGAGGTGAAGAGTCATGTCTCTTCACACTAAAAGATGTATATGACATCACTCATCATTATCCATATGCCATCATCTAGACTCTTCTAGATTACATGATCTTTTGTGCTCATAGTCTTTATATACATATATATCACATCTTATCACATAAGATGACAATATATTTTGTGACATTCTTATGCAACTCATCATATAAGTCGCTAGGATATTCTGCGCCCGTTTCAGTTTGTTCTTTGTGTGTGACCCTGTAGGTTCACTTAATGTTGGCAATAGACTTAACAATCTATAAATCATGAGCGGACTCTAGCAAGCCATCATGACTACCTAATTTAAGTGAATATCGGTGATCCGATTTACCTAATCAACAATCACGTATTTAGTCCCTTTGTCACACGATATTTATATCGATCATAAGGCATGTAATACGTCATCCTTATATTAATCGAATAATATTTCTTGATCCCAAATTAAACTGAACAAGAACAAATGACATTACTAAAGATATCTCTCTCATTTATGAGAGGAACAAATCCCGTCTTGATTGCACTCATTCCTCTACATGATTCATTAAATACCTAATCATAACCGTTATGATTACCCGGTTAAAGGCAGTGTTAGATTATGTTAAAGTATAAAATTACTCATGTTGGAAACCGAGACAATCTCAGGTCAAAGGACTATAAATACTTTATGTTACAAGAATCGCTAATGACGTAAAACATGTAGCATTCTTATGGTGGGTCAGTCCAGTATATGGTCTCTAACATATACCTATGTTAATGACTTGATAACTATTTATCCATGATCAGTAAAACATAATCATCAGTCAACTAATATACTGGTGTACATTTATAGCTTGTATATAAATATATATATTTATATGTATCTACAAGTATATTTATCTCCGCAAATATCCTATAAATGACCAGGGACGATTTAGAATAGCATTCATAACACTTTATAGTTTTACTATCAAAGTCACGTACTTTGATGACATAAAGCTGAATTGCATTCATGGTCAATTTTAATTATATTAAAATAACCTATACGCACATATTATATGAAATATCTTAGAATAAATATTATGTTTATTATTACAATCCATCATCTAGTTCACAAACACTTTGGCCTAGGGCATAACACCATTAAGATGATACACTAAGTTTAATATGTGAAATTAAATTGCTAATGACACTAGATGATGTATGGCCTAAACGTCGGTGCCAAACTTCAGCGGGCGCCTTGACTCCAAAGAAGGCCACAAGTTGCTTGTGAGAGGTAGAGGGTAGTCGATACAATCCATTATCAAGGGAAGCCTTGAGAAACGGGGTTCCAGTTACTAGGTCCTTAATAAGACAAGAAGACGGATTAAATTCAATAACAACTTGATTATCTTTTGTAAATTGAGAAATGCTTATTAGGTTTTTGGTTATTTGGGGGACATGTAGGATATTATTTAGTTGTAGATCACGTGTAGAAGAAGTTAAATGAGTTTGACCAAGATTATTAATTTTCAAACCTGCTCCATTCCCGACACGAATTTGATCGGTGCCAAGATATAGAGTGTGTGAGTTTAGGTTGGCGAGTTGAGAAGTCACATGATTTGTAGCTCCTAAGTCGAGATACCATCCATCGGTAAGGATTGGTGGAGCATAGAGCGTGTTGGCTTGAGGTTGATTGTTGTTGTTGTTGTTGTTATGCCAGCGACATATATCAGCAGTGTGACCAGGAATTTTGCAGATCTGACAACGCACCTTCTTGCGACTATAGTTATTATTATTATTATTATTATTATTATTATTATTATTATTATTATTATTATTATTATTATTATTATTATTAGGATTATTATTGCGTTTGTCTCGATTTTTATTGTTTTCCCGATTATTAGAAAACCGAGTATTTATCAATTGGGTGTTAAGTGCGTCGAAAATTTGTTGAGTTGGAATTGGGCCTAAAATGGATTGGGATGGGCCAAGTGGGCTATTGAGCTGAAATGGGCCAGGTGGATGAGGATATGGATTGGAGGCCATAAAATTAGACCCATTTGAATTGAGTGTTGGGTTTCTATCGTTCATAACGCAGCGGAAAAACAAAAATGAAACAAAATCGAATTCGAAACCCAAAAGAAGGAACCGTGAATTACAATTAAATCAAAGAAAAGTTCATAACTTTGTACCTTCGGATTACGCTTAATCCGTGATGATCGAAAGTGAATTTAGTTGACGCTTTTCTTTGCCCGATTCCAAACCGGTTTCCAAACTGATCCTTTGAATGTTTTGCCTAACCGGTCTCACAAATCGATCTCCAAGTGATCTCCAAACGAACCGATTCTCCAAACAAACTGATTCTCCAAACCAAAATCACGGTTTCAACCCGAATCACAAAGACGCCGCACTTCGCTTCGTCCTCTACCGGTATCCACATGAACAACCCCTTTGAATGGATTAAGAATGGTATATGCTAGTATTCATTCTTCATTTTTCTCACAGAAATAAAAAGAGAATAATTTTCGGATTTTTCTCTCCTTTTTGTCTCACAAAAGTTGGACGAAAATAATATGCCTTCGTTAATCATTTTGGGGTGTCTCTTGTGCCTATATAGTCCATAAGTTTCATATCCTATGTGCATGGTAACTATGTAACCATATATACAACACACCTTATCATATAAGATGTAGGATTGGATGTGTCACTTGACTATGTAGCACTTCATACAACTTATCACATAAGTTATGATTTTTCTGTGTATGTCTCAATAGTTGTTCTTTGTGTGTGACCCTGTAGGTTTACTTAATGTTGGCAATAATTGTTGGGAAACCCGTAGCCATGTACGTTCCATGCGCAGAGGAACCTACGGGTTCAACCCTCCCTAGGATCTACGTTAAGGGAATAAAGATACAAGATTATGTTATTAAAATTTATACCTCGGATCTTCCTGATCCGCGAGATGAAGAACGGATGTAGGTATGAACTATTCTGACTCACAACCATCTCCTCCCTGAAGCTCGGCTCGCGAAGCTCCTTCGTGACGCTCGGCTCGAAGAACACCTTCTTGAAGCTCGGCTCGAAGAACTCCTTCTTGAAGCTTGGCTCACGAATCTCTTTCTTGAAGCTCAGCTCGAGAAACTCCTTCTTCTCCTAGGGATGAAGATAGATCGCTCGTGAGTTCTCAAGATAGAGAACCTCTACTCGTATCCACGTGAACTTCAGACGCACGGAATAACCGGACTTGGCTAGACAAGTCCAGAAATACTTTCCGAATATCTCTCAAATGTTTCTCTCTCTTTTCTGTGTAGTAGACGGCCTCCAAGGCTTCTAACTTGTGTGTTGAATAGAGAGACTCTGCCCTTCTATTTATACTAGAGAGAGAAGTGAACGATTCCTCAGTTACCATAACTAAAACCCTAATCTGCGCCTATTCTGTTGCCAATGGAATAGGTATTTCCATAACGGAATACTTGGAAGCTAAGGTTATTACAGTTTCCATGTATATTCCGTTGGGAATGGAACTATTCCGTTGCCAACGGAATGGTACTGTTTTGTTCAGTCAATTATTCAATAATTGATTATTTCATTCACCAATTTATACATCATATGTATAACTATTTTTGAGGCATATTCATCCCGTACGAATGGAGTTCATTGTGTGACCGTGTAGGTTCCATTTAACACTGGCAACGATCTTCTAAAGATCGTAAGTCATGAGTAACCTCTAGACTGTTGTCATGACTACCCATGTTAAATGAAATGATCAGCGATCATAAACCTATCTGAATAGATATTTGCTTATTCATTTTGTTCCACGATATATGTCTTGATCACAAGGCATGGAAGTATGTCATCCTTGAGTTTGATCAAAATCTCTTTCCTGATCGAGAATTAGACATGAATCAATGGTGATCTCAGGTCGTAGGAACAAGCACACTATTCATATGAGAATCACTAATGACATATACCACGCATATTCTCATAGTGTGGTCAGTCCAGTACGTGTTCTTTAACACGTGCCTATATTCCAGACTTGACATCCCTATGTCCATGATCAGCAGAACATGATCATCCAGTCTGCGAATATACTAGTGTGGATATGTAGCTTCTTACTTGAAGTATGTTTATCTCTATAACCATCCCACATATCACTAGGGACGGTTTAGAATGTCATTCGTTGGTTCACAGTTCTACTATAAGAATCACGTATTCTGATGACGTGAACCCAAAGTATCATTAATGGTCAATCTAATATACATAAATATATTAGTCACCCATACACTCATTCATATATGAACTGAATAAACATGTTTCTCATAATCTAATATCTAGTCCAACATTTTGGCCTAGGGCATAATTTCTTCAATAATCACAACGGATTATAAATCATGAGCGGCCTCTAGCAAGACATCATGATTACCCAAATTAAGCAAGTATAGATGATTTGATCAAACCTAATTTATTTTCTTGCATTGTATCCCTTTGTTACACGATTTCTATATCGTCCATAAGGCATGGTATATGTCAACCTTATGTTGGTCGATAAATATTTCTTGACACCGAATTTGATTGAACATGAAATGACATTAATAACTCCTTATTAATTCACTCGAGCACGGCCGTGCGTTTCTTCAATCAAATCATCAAGAGGCCTAAAGATATCTCTCTCAATTTATGAGAGGAACAAATCCTATCTTAATTAAACTCTTTCCTTCGCATAATTCATTATATAACTAATTATAATCTTTGTGACCGCCCGGTTAAAGACGATGTTAAATTATATTAGACTATAAAATTTCTTATGTAGGAAACTGAGATAATCTCAAGTCTAAGGATTATGGATACATTCTTTACTGAGAATAACTAATGACACGAACCATGTAGTATTCTCACGGTGGGTCAATCCAGTATATGGTCTCCAACATATACTTACGTTAATGACTTAATAACTCTTATTAATGATCAGTAAAACATGACTATCAGTCAACTAACATACTGATGTACATTTATAGCTTATCATAAAGTATGTTTGTCTCACAAACATCCTATGACTGATCAGGGACGGTTTAGAATATCATTCATAATACTTTATAGTTTTAATATCAAAGTCACATACTTTGATGATATAAAGCTGAATATCATATTCATGGTTCATTTCAGTAATAAGAATAAAATAACCAATACGTATATAAAATATCTCTAAATAAACAGAATGTTTGTTTAACACAATCCATACATCTAGGTCTCAAATATATTGACCTAGGGCATACTACTAACAACCTCCCACTTGCACTAGGCCTAATCAAACAAGTATCTAATACCCGTCGACCTAGCATGATCCTGATGCTTTGCTTGAGAAGGTGGTTTAGTCAACGGATCGGCAACATTATCATCACCATCAACTCTGCATATTTTAATTTCTCCTCTCGCAATGATCTCCCCAATCAAATGGAAACGTCGAAATATGTGTTTGATTCTCTGACGCGATCTTGGTTCCTTTGCCTGCGCGATTGCCCCGTTGTTGTCACAATAAAGATCCAAAGGATTTGCGATACTAGGAACCATACCGAGTTCTTCAATGAATTTCTTCATCCAAACTGCTTCCTTAGCTGCTTCTGAAGCTGCTATGTACTCCGCTTTTGTTGTAGAATCCGCTACAGTGTCCTGTTTGGAACTTTTCCAACTTATTACACCTCCATTCAAACAAAACACATAACCAGATTGCGATCTAAAATCATCATTGTCAGTTTGAAAGCTTGAGTTCGTGTAACCTATTACAACTAGCTCACTTTCAAATCCTGCATAAACCGAGAATGAATCTTTAGTTCTTCTCAAGTACTTCAGAATATTCTTTACTGCTGTCCAGTGACTTTCCCCAGGATCAGATTGATATCTGCTAGTTGCACTTAATGCATTAGATACATCTGGTCTAGTACAAAGCATGGCATACATGATAGATCCAATAGCCGAAGCATACGGAATTTTATTCATGCGATTTTGTTCTTCCTGATTAGGAGGATGTTGAGTCTTACTTAATTTTATGCCATGTGACATTGGTATGAAACCTCTTTTCGAATCTTCCATTTGAAATCGTGTCAACACTTTGTCAATATATGTACTTTGACTTAGACCTATGAGCCTTTTAGATCTATCTTTATAGATCTTAATGCCGAGTATATAAGCGGCATCTCCTAGGTCCTTCATTGCAAAAGACTTTCCTAAAAATGTCTTAACATTTGTTAAAGTCGGAACGTCATTTCCAATGAGTAATATATCATCTACATAAAGTACTAGAAAAACTATTGCGCTCCCACCAACCCTCTTGTAAACACAAGGTTCATCTTCATTTTTGATAAAACCAAAACCTTTGATTACTTCATCAAAACGAAGATTCCAACTCCGAGGTGCTTGCTTTAATCCGTAAATGGATTGCTGCAATTTGCAAACCTTATTAGAATTCTTAGGATCAACAAAATCCTCGGGTTATGTCATATACACATCCTCGAGTAAATTTCCATTAAGAAAAGCTGTTTTGACATCCATTTGCCATATCTCATAGTCATAATATGCGGCTATGGCAAACAGAATTCTAATCGATTTAAGCATGACAACTGGTGAGAAAGTTTCGTCATAGTTATACCATGAGTTTGTCGGAAACCTTTCGCAACAAGTCTCGCTTTATAGGTATGCACATTTCTGTCCATGTAAGTTTTTCTTTTGAAAACCCATTTACACCCAATGGTCTTAGAACCTTCATGTGAATCAATTAAGTTCCAAACTTGATTATTGTACATGGACTGCATCTTAGTTTTCATGTCTTCTAACCATTTATGAGAATCAGGATCCTTCATAGCTTCTTGGTAAGATGTGGCTTCATCATTTATGAGCAGCACCACATTTTTATCATCAGTCACGAGAAATCCATATCTCTCGGGTTCATGACGAACTCTACCATATCTACGAGGAGCATCTTGTGTTTCAAGACCGGACTCGTCAACTCTTGAAGAGACTAGTGGATCTTCCAATGGTTGTTCATTGCTAATTAGTGGATCTTGAATTTCTTCAAGGTGTACTTTATTCCCACTAGTTTCTTTAGAAATAAATTCTCTTTCCAAAAAGATACCATTTCGAGCAACAAACACTTTGTTCTCGGATGGGTTGTAAAAGTAATATCCTTTAGTTTCATTAGGATGTCCCACAAATAAGCATTTATCAGATTTCGGTGTTAACTTGTCAGAAATTTGACGCTTCACATAAGTTTCACAACCCCAAATCTTTAGAAAAGACAATGCGGGACTCCTCCCAGTCCATATCTCATATGGAGTCTTTTGAACAACTTTTGATGGAATTATGTTTAGTATGAACACGGCAGTCTCAATGGCATAACCCCAAAAGGATATCGGAAGATCTGTTTGACTCATCATAGACCGAACCATATCTAATAAAGTTCGGTTTCTCCTTTCCGAGACACCATTACATTGAGGTGTTCCAGGAGGAGTAAGTTGTGAAACTATTCCACAATCTTTAAGATGATCGTCAAACTCTAGGCTTAAATATTCACCACCTCGATATGATCGAAGTTCTTTTATTTTCTTACCTAGCTAGTTTTCTACTTCACTCTTGAAAATTTTGAACAATTCAAAAGATTCGGATTTATGTTTCATTAAGTAAACATATCCATATCTACTTAAGTGTTTAGTAAAAGTAATGAATTATCGAAAACCACCTCTATCTGGTGTGCTCATTGGTCCGTATACATCTGTATGTATGAGATCCAATAACTCACTTGCCCTCTCAACTCTCTTTGTGAAAGGACCCTTTGTCATCTTACCTAATAAACAAGTTTCGCACGTCTCAAATAATTCTAAATCAAATGAGTCTAAAAGTCCATATTGGTGGAGTTTAGAAATGCCTTTCTTATTTATGTGTCCTAAACGACAATGCCAGAAATATGTCGGATTCAAATCATTAGATTTAAATCTCTTTGTATTAATGCTATAGATAGACTTGTAATGTTCATGATCAAGATTTAACACATAAAGACCATTTTCTAATTGACCATTCACATAGAAAATGTTTTATTTACTTATGGTAAAGTTATTATTCTCAATAACAAACTTAAAACCATCCAAAACCAAACTCGACACAGTTACAATATTCCTGATCACAGTAGGTACATAGTAGTAATTATTTAAATTTATTATAAGTCCAGAAGGTAAAGATAATAAATAAATGCCCACGGCTAATGCAGGAACTCTTGCTCCATTTCCCACCCTCATGTCAACTTCACCTTTCGCTAATCTTCTACTCCTTTGCAGCCCCTGCACATTATTACAAATGTGAGTACTGCATCCGGTATCTAATACCCAAGATGAGGAAGTAGATAAATTAATTTCAATAACATTAATACCTGAAGTAGTAGTCTCACTACTCTTCTTCTTCTTCTTTAGATCCTCCAAGTAGGCCTGGCAATTTCTTTTCCAATGGTCTGGTTTGTTGCAGAAGAAACAAACACCCTCCTTGGGTTTCTTGCTCTTAGGTTCGGACAACACCTTTCCCTTGCCTTTTCCCTTAACTTTGCCCTTGATTTTTCTCTTCTGACCCTTGCCTTTCTGAACCAAGAGAACATCGTTGACAACATTTGTCTTCATAGTCCCCTTGAAGTTCTTCAGCATGCCGTGCAACTCTATGAGACTCTTGTCCATGTCATGCATATTATAGTTCATTATAAATGGCTTGAAATTCGGAGGAAGAGACCTAAGGATCAAATCGGTAGCCATCTCATTGCCAACCTTTACCCCTAGTTTCTCAAGTTGATCAAGGTACCCCCTTCATTTTCAGAATATGAGCACTCACTGAGGAGTTGGGAACCATCTTACAACTTGCTAATGCACAATGTACATTATACCTCTCATTTCTAGCTTGCTCTTAGAACATTTCCTTGAGTTGTGCCAACATTGGAAATGCCTTTAAATTTTCAAAATGCTTTTGAAGATCGGCATCCATGGTGGCTAACATGAGACATGTCACATCATTAGAGCCACTTGTTTGCTTCGCATAAGTGTCTATTACTTCTTGATCAGCATCATTAGCGGACTGGTCAGGAATGGGCCTTTCAAGGACAAAGTTCTTCCTTTCTTGTTTGAGAACAATTCTCAAATTTCGATGCCAGTCGAGGAAGTTTTTCCCATTGAGCTTGTTCTTCTCAAGGATAGATTGCAATGTTAAAGTTGATGTGTTGTTTGTTGCCATTTTCTACACAGAATTAAATACAAGTTTATATTAATATGTGATTTGAGATATTTTAATATAATTTTAATTCCCACTATTTTATTCAAATCAATAACCCTCAAATGTATTGATTCAGAAATTTTAACTTTAAATTTCATAGTGGGCCAAGATCCATATTTCATCAAGTTCTAAGTGAGCTTTGGCTCATCGCCTAGAACCTAATTATTTAGGTAGGAACATTTCCAATTGTATGTCATACAACTCTTGTTTAATCGATAGGATGAGCATCATATGGTCGGCGTATGCATCCTATCATATGCGCCGAACCCAAGTCTGACTTGATAGTTCAGTTGAATCTAACCATGTCTAAATATCGAGAATCACCATTTCTCGCTTCTTATCACCCTAAGATTATGCTAATTCACTATGATTTGGCATACCCAAATTTTGCATGATCGAAGGGATGATAAGTATAGATACATAGGAGGCATTTCTATGATTCAATATTATATGAGAGATTGTTATGTTTAACCTTTTTGTTTTAGTTGTTTTATTTTATCATGTATTTCATCACAGAACATCACATGCACAGATAAAATAAATATGATATGATATAACATGGTCTTGATGATCTAAAAGAGCCAATCATTAAGATCATTTCCTAAGATACATTCAACCACAAGGCATTGATGAACTCCTTCATCTCCATGATGTGTATGAGGTGGACGGTGAACTCCTTCATCTCCATGATGTGTATGAAGTGGACGGTGAACTCTTTCATTTCCATGATGTGTATGAGGTGGATGGTGAACTCCTTCATCTCCATGATGTGTATGCGGTGGACGGTGAACTCTTTCATCTCCATGATGCGTATGATCGTGGTAGTTATATTATATATAAAATGAACGGAACCATGCCCGTCACAATTAACAATCAAAATAAATTACATCACATCAACCAAGAATGGAACCATGCCCGTTATTACATACATAAATATATTACATATATCACATCATTACACAAAAATCACAACCATTCATCACATATCTAATAGGTCATGTTATATGCATTATGTTGTACTTTAAACCATTTTACGAAATATGTATAAGGCGTTACGAATATGAAATTCGGGGTCTACAATTAATCTATGTGTGAGTGCGGGGTTCGGGGCTCCGCTGCTCGGTCAGTGGCCGGGAGTCAAGGGGCAGAGCCCCTGTAGGGTTTCAAGGGGCAACGCCCCTGAAGAAATTTTATTTTATATAGTGCCAAAATTCAAAATTTCTTTAAAAACTTGATGTGTTGAATACATCTTTTAGAAATTTATTTAGTGTATCATATTATCATATACGTAGTTTCGCACCTTTTCATAAAATTTAGACACCCATTCGAAGGTTATGATACATCACATGTATCCCTTCATGACATACCCAAGGCACCCTTTCAATCAAGTCGCAACCTTTCATGATTAAGATACATCACATGCACCCTTTCATGAAGTCACATCCTTTCATGAAATCACAACCGTTCATGATCAAGATACATTACATGCACCCTTTCATGAAGTTGCATCCTTTCATGAAATCGAAACCGTTCATGATCAAGATACATCACATGCACCCTTTCATGAAGTCACATCCTTTCATGAAATCGCAACCGTTCATGATCAAGATACATCATATCCACCCTTTCATGAAGTCGCATCCATTCATGAAATCGCAACCGTTCATTATCAAGATACATCACTTGCACCCTAAGAAGGATCCGTGAATTACAATTAAATCAAAGAAATGTACATAACTTTGTACCTTCGGATTACGCTTAATCCATGATGATCGAAAGCGAATTTGGTTGACGTTTTTCTTTGTCCGATTCCAAACTGGTTTCCAAATCGATCCTTTGAATGTTTCGCCTAACCGGTCTCACAAACCAATCCCCAAGCGATCTCCAAACGAACCGATTCTCCAAACAAACCGATTCTCCAAACCAAAATCACGGTTTCAACCCGAATCACAAAGACGCCGCACTTCGCTTCGTCCTCAATGGTATCCACATGAACGACCTCTTTGAACGGATAAAGAATGATATATGCTAGTATTCGTTCTTCATTTTTCTCACAGACATAACAAGAGAATAATTTTCGGAATTTTCTCTCCTTTTTGTCTCACAAAAGTTGAACCAAAATAATATGCCTTCATTAATCATTTTGGGGTGTCTCTTATGCCTATATAGTCCATAAGTTTCATATCCTATGTGCATGGTAACTATGTAACCATATATGCAACACACCTTATCATATAAGATGTAGGATTGGATATGTCACTTGACTATGTAGATCTTCATACAACTTATCACATAAGTTATGATTTTTCTGTGTACGTCTCAATAGTTGTTCTTTGTGTGTGACCCTGTAGGTTTACTTAATGTTGGCAATAATCACAACGGATTATAAATCATGAGCGGCCTCTAGCAAAACATCATGATTACCCAAATTAAGCAAGTATAGATGATTCGATCAAACCTAATTTATATTCATGCATTGTATCCTCTTGTTACACGATATCTATATTATCCATAAGGCATGGTATGTGTCAACCTTACGTTGGTCGATAAATATTTCTTGACACCGAATTTGATTGAACATGAAATGACATGGATAACTCCTTATTAATTCACTCGAGCACGGCCGTGCGTTTCTTCAATCAAATCATCAAGAGGCCTAAAGATATCTCTCTCAATTTATGAGAGGAACAAATCCTATCTTAATTAAACTCTTTCCACCGCATAATTCATTATATACCTAATTATAATCTTTATGACCGCCCGGTTAAAGACGATGTTAGATTATATTAAAGTATAAAATTTCTTATGTAGGAAACTGAGATAATCTCAAGTCTAAGGATTACAGATACATTCTTTACTGAGAATAACTAATGACTTGAACCATGTAGTATTCTCACGGTGGGTCAATCCAGTATATGGTCTCCAACATGTACTTACGTTAATGACTTAACAACTCTTATTCATGATTAGTAAAACGTGAGCATCAGTCAACTAACATACTGATGTATATTTATAGCTTATCATAAAGTATGTTTGTCTCACAAACATCCTATGAATGACCAGGAATGGTTTAGAATATCATTGATAATAGTTTATAGTTTTACTATCAAAGTCACATACTTTGATGATATAAAGCTGAATATCATATTCAAGGTTCATTTCAGTAATAAGAATAAAATAGCCAATACGTATATAAAATATCTCTAAATAAACACAATGTTTGTTTAACAGAATCTATACATCTAGGTCTCAAATATATTGGCCAAGGGCATACTACTAACATTGAGAAGAGAATTGAGCCCAGTAGAAGGCCCATGACCAAAGTTATAAGCGGCCGGTGTTGGTTGAATATGTAGACCAAGTCCACTCGATACATTCGATGCACCATTGAAGCTCGCTGAAGAAGAGCTGGCGAAATTAATGGAGATCTGGCGATTCCTCGCTAGGGTTTGTTCCTGGCTGAGGAGGCGGCTGGAGAATTCAGGAAATAACGGCGTGTCTGGTCTTTGGTTGATAGCCATCATGAAACTCTCGAACTCAGTCCCTAAGCCATTGAGACAATAATCCACTAGATCATCGTCTGAAACTGGACAACCAATGGTGGCAAATTGGTCGGTTATGTATTTCATACGATTTAGAAACTCCGAGCAAGTAAGTCCCACTTGTTTTGTGTGTTGAAGTTGGTGTTTGAGTTCGTGTTTTCTTGCTTTTGAGGTGGACTGATAGCGTTGATTTAGTACATTCTAGATTGCTGCACTTGTGCGGTAACTGATTAATTGAGCCACGGCAGGCTCAGTGATAGTCGATAGGATCCATCCCGTGATAAGTTTATCTTGCCTTTGCCAGTTGAGAAATTCTTGATTTGGTGTTTGTTCAGTGGTATTATTTGTCGGGTTGATATGTTTAATTATTTTTAGGGGTGGCGAAATTGTGGAATCGAGGAAATCACTTAATCCATGGCCATCAATAATAGTTTGGATTTGAAATTTCCAGATTAAGAAGTTATTATCATCTAATTTAGTTGTTATTTGATGAGTAAAGGTTAGTTGGTTTGGGAAAAGAGGCTACGGAGTCCAAATTGGTGTATGTGGATTGGAAATTTGAGGATGTTGGGGCCATTTTGACAGAAAAAGAGAGAAGAAAAAAGGTTGAATAAACCTGAATTTTGTTGAGGTGCTAGAATCTCTAGCGGAGTTGGCCTCTGGTGCAGTTCCTTTGTTCTTGATGAGTGTTTAAGTTAGTTGAGACTTGAATCAGTGATGATTTCTTGATTTCGATTGTGATGTCTTGCAATAGAGTCGATGAAGAAGGTTTAATGATTTGGAGATGCAAGTTGGGCTGAGGAAACTCGAAAGAGGGCTCCTTGATTTGTATCGATGAATGAAGAAAGAATTCTGAGACTTTTTTTTTTTTGAAGAAGAAACTTTCTGACAGAAAAGAAAGGAAGTTGGATTTCTTATTAATTCTTGTGTGGAAAACTGAAATTGATATTTCAGTCTAGGGTTTTATGGAGTTATTTTTGGAAAGGAAGAGAAGGAAAAAAAAAAGAAAATAATTTGTGGATTTTGTGATACAAATGGTTTTTAGGGTTTTTTTTATAGAAAAGAAAGAGAGAGAGATCTTGAAAGAAATTTTGATGATTTTTTGTCAATTCTTGTGGGAAAAAAAAGATGAGAGGAAATCTTGAGGATCTTGAGGAAAGAAACAAAGGAAGGTATGTTTTTTTTTTTTTTGAGAGTTTTTGTTTTAGAAGTTATTAGCTTTTGATACCATGTTGAGAGAGAGAGAGAGTTTGAGAACAATAGAAGGAAGAAGAATAATTATGTTTTTCATAAGAGTCTATTTATAGTACAAGTGAGTCAAGCTAAGCCACTAATTAACTAGCCGTTAGGATTATTCTAACCACTCATTTAGGGAAGAAATCCTAGCCATACATTGAGTGATTACTCCTAATTAGCTTACTAATATTCTATTAAAAACGTAATACTCTATCAATAACACATTCCTATAGATCTATCATTAAAGGATCGTGCATATGGACGTTATGAATGCTGGTTGCTTTGTAAACTAATTTAAGCATTTCACATTATTAATAGGATATAATGCTCAAAAGTTTATTGTTTTATCATGCTTCAACGCCATCTTTTTTTTTTTTTTCTAAACCATTAAATTGAAATTTTTTAATCATAAGATATAATTTCAACCGTTGATTTGAAATTTTAACCATTAAATTCTAAGTCTTCATGTAATCTTTGATTTGTCCCCCCACCCCCCACCCCACCTCACCCGCTGATTCTCTCCCTCTGCCTGACTTTCACTCTCTCCTTCTCACTCTCTCTCTCTCCCGCTCCCTCTCAGCTTTCACTTGTTGACTCTCTCATTCTCTCCCTCTCACTCGCTTAGCTCTCTCTCTCTCTCTCTCCCCCCACTATATTTTCTCTTCCTTTCATTCGCTCACCTTCTTTATCCTTCTCCATATGATGCTGAAAAGTTTATTGTTTTACTATACTTTCACGTCATCTTTTTTTCTAAACCATTGGATTGAAATATTTTACTCATCATATGTAATTTCAACAGTTAGATTGAAAATTTAGCCATTCAATTCTAAGTCTTCATGTTATCTTTGGTTTGTCCTTTTCCCTCCCACCCACTTGCTGGTTCTCTCCCTCTGGCTGACTTTCAATCTCTCATTCTCACTCGCTCTCTCCCCCGCTCCCTCTCCTTCTCCCTCTCCCTCTCCCTCTCTCGTCACTCTCTTTTCTCTCCCTTTCACTCGCTCACCTTCTCTATCCTTCTCCAATCTATAGCCACTCTGTTTCTCATGGCTTTACCCATGGCAGAAATCGTCTCTCAACTCCTCCTACAACTCACAATGGCACATCTGATACAACAAAGAGAGTTTCACAATGCAAGAAGCGCTATATCAGTGCAAGAAGCACTACACATATTCAACCAAGTGGTGAGAAATGTAAATAGAAACCATCTTTGATCTATAAAGTCATTCAATATTCTCTTTCACTAGCTCCCTGGTTTCAAACCTGAATATAATCCTCTTTCTTGCAGTTTGTTATAGGGTTTATTTATTGCAAAAAAATGATCGAACAATTAATTGGTGCAGAAAAGGTTCTAATTCGATCAAACTATTTCAGTTTTGTTGTTTGATTTCAATTATTTGGTTAATTGGACTTCAATTTGGACCATTTTTCCCATGATAATACTAGTAGTGCTTCCAAGGTTGAGGTGATGGAAGTGGAAAAGGGCTTCGATTAGAGTAATATTTTTAGCTACAGATGTATGGTTATGCTTGAGAAATATGGTTTATCTTTCTCCTAGCAATATATTCAGCTAGCTTTCTAATTTTTTTAATTGGATTAATTTGTGTTTGGAAAAATGGAAATCATGACGGTTCTGGTAATGACCCATGCACAACATTTTCAGCCGCCGGCACCTCCTGCCTTTCTTCCCGTCGTTCCCTTCTTCTCCAATGTGATAGTCTGATATATACCATTTTGTCGGCTAAAGAAATTGTTATATAATTTTTTTGAGATGAGAGTTCTCACATATTGGAGATATAACACTGAACATTAAACTAACTAATCATGTGATATTATGATAATAATTTAAATTAAAGGCTAAGATTTGATAAATTTTTTGATTCGACGGCGGAGAGAAAATTGATAATAGTTCTCTTGAGAATTTCCAATGAGGGATAAAAGAATATGATACGAGTAAAACATGATCATCAGTCAACTAATATACTGGTGCACATTTATAGCTTGTATATAAATATATATTTATTTGTATCTGAAGCATATTTCTCTCCACAAATATCCTATAAATGACCAGGGGTGATTTAGAATAGCATTCATAACACTTTTGTAGTTTTACTATCAAAGTCACGCACTTTGATGACATAAAACTGAATTGCATATTCATGGTCTATTTTAATTATATTAAAATAACCTATACGCACATATTATATGAAATATCTTAGAATAAATCTTTAATTACAATCCATCATCTTGGTCACAAACACTTTGGCCTAGATCATAACACCATCAATCTTCCACTTGCACTAGGCCAAATCAACCAAGTATCTCATACTCATTGATCTACGCGGTATCACATACCAGTTGACCTAACATGATCACCATCATTTGCGGGTTTAGCTTCTTGAACGGGTTAACAAACATTTTTATCAGCAAATACTTTGCATATTTTTATGTCATCCATAATCTAAGAAGAATATTTTATCCTTCTAAAGTTTATAATCATACTCTTGATTATTATTTAGTGATTTTCACTAGGATTAAACTTATGTGTACTTGTTGCGCTTAATTCACATCACATGTAATTATGCTCCCACTGAACTTGTTGTCAACATAAGATTTATCTTTAATTTTTGATAAAACCAAACTCTTTGGTTACTTCATCAAAAAAATAAATTTTCGCGTAGAGATGTTTGTTTTAATTCATAAATGAATTTCTGTAACTTACAAACTCTTTTCAAACTTCTTTGGATAGACAAAACTCTCAAGTTGTATCATATATATACTTTCATATGTTTCTATTAAGAAACAATGTTTTCATATCTATTTGGCATCTTTCATAGTCATACTATGAACTTATGTCAAAGAAAATTTTGAAATAAATAAGCATGAGGACTTGGAAAAATATTATCATACTCTATACTATGAGTTTAACTTAAGCACAAATCATGCATTATATATTTGCACATTATCCATGTCGGTATTTCTTTTAAAATCGTATTTCCATCTAATGGATCAATCAAATTCCAAACTTGATTGTCCGACATGGATTACATCTCGACTTTCAAAGTCTCTAACCATTAAAGTCTTGACTCGTCATAATCTATTAGTGGAATGTGGCTCATCATCTATGAGTACCATATCTTATCATCGGTCATTAACAATTAATATTTTTCGGGCCTTTGATAAATTCTAATAGATCTACAAAAATACATTTATGTTATATATCCAGACTCTTCAACTTCTTGAGAGTCTAGTTGATTAATTACAGTCTCAACATCCAGTTAAAAATCAGAATTATTCTCCATCAAAAAATTGCGTTGTTATATGGAATTTGAACTTATTCAAATTTACTCCCACTAATTCTTTTGGAAACACTACTTCCACAGAGATATAATTTTCGAGGAACAAACAATTTGTTCTCTTATTAATTATAGAAGTAACATCCTTTCATTTTCTTAGGATATTCCACAATAAGCATTAATCCGATTAGATGCATGATGCTTCAAATAAGTATCATATCCTCAAGTCTTGAGAAAAGACAATCTGATATACCTAGCTACCAGTCCAGATCTCATATGGAATCTTTCATAACCGCTTTATATGGAATTATGTTCAGTATGAATGCAATAAGAGGGTAACCCCGAAAGAAATAGAAGATATGTTTGACTCATCATGATCGAATTATATCTAATAAAGTTCGATATCGTTAGCATGATCATCAAATACTTGGTTCTCGACTCCTCGATCTCATCAAAGAAATTTCATTTGCAAAACCAATTTTATTCTCTACTTCATTATTTGAAAGTTTTGAACTTTTCAAAATATTCAAATTTATTGTTTAAATAAATTGATGAAGTAGTTTTTCCCTAGCACCTTCACGCATTGGTTAACGTATATCACTATGTATGAGAGTCAATTAGTAACTTACTTTCACCTTACTTTGTGAAAGACGTATATGTCATCTTATCTAATAATAACTTGCACATATTTGAAATGATTCAAACTCAAATGAATTTGAAAATTCACCTTTATGGATTTAATAAATATTCATCTTATTTAAGTAGATCAAGCGATAATGCTAGACTTAAATTCTTTGTATTAATGCTATAAATAAACTTATAATTATCTTGTTCGATATAACATATAAGGTAATTTTCTATGCGAATATTTTCAAAGAAAATAACCTTCTTGAATGGTGAGATTATTATTCTCAATAATAAATTAATTACCATTCATAATTAAACTCAAACAATAGATAATACAAAGTTTATTATCGACATTAAATAACTATTATTTATATCGATGATAAGTCCAATAAGATAACGTAAATATATGAGTTACTTGTGAATATGCAGCAACTTTGACTACACTTGTCACCCATATGTTAACATCATATTTACTCGATAGTCTACTACTTAGTCAGAATATTCTCACAACTGTGTGATTCATATCATGTATCCAATACACATGATGTGAAATAGACAAGTTAATTTCGATAACAAGAATACTTGTAACGGTAGTCACACTACCATTTCTTTCATTTTCATATCTTCTTGAGAGACTATGCTCTCTTTCAATGAACCAATTCATTGCGAAAAATACAAACTTCCTACTTAAGGACGAAGCCTGGCAACATCTTGCCCTTATATTTAGGATTACTCTTTACGTTCCTTTTTAAGCACAAGAACATCATTGACAACACTTATATATGTTCATATTAACGATTATTAGCATCTTATGCTATTTGTCATTTTCAGGAACCTATCGTGAGACATAAATAGATATACTATCTTATTTGAATAATATGTAAAGACTATTATTCTTTAAATATTTCATATAATGGCGTACACTATTCTAAATCAAATCAATAACCCTCAATCGCATTGATTCGGAAACTTTCAATCCTTGAAGTTTCATAGTGAGGCAAGATCCATATTTCAATTAAGTCCTAAGTGAGATTTGGCTCATCGCCTAGAACTTAGCTTATTTAGGGACCGTTTGGTTTGAGTATTGAAGGATGTCTTGAAATACATGGATTCCAAGGAATACAATTCCAAGTTATGTATTATTATCATGTTTAGTTTAGTACATATATTCCAAGAAATATAGAAAATCTTGATTTATGAATATTTCAAATTTGTAAAATAAATTTAGATCAGCTAATTAATGAGCGAGAAATATTCTTTATAAAAAAATTATTTACTTAATTTTGTATTTCACCCTCATGGGAATGAGAAAAATCATAAATTTTAATAGTAATTCTATTCTCATTAAATATTATCTAGGAAATTAAAAATTCTCATATTTTTATTGTCTAGTGACAAACCAAACATTGAAATGGAAATTCACCGTATTGGATCCCAAGGCACATGCTCAAAAGCTCCAATCAGAAATCCCCTTAATGAAATCGATGAACCCTTTGATATTTAGGTTCTTGTGTGGAAATGCTATTAGTACACATCCTATAAGTTTCAACAGAGATAAAGCAAAGCATCATGACTTTCAGAGTCAAGAAGATATTAGGGTAATTGTAATTCTGCAATTCCCAAACCCAGATAAACAAAAAAATAATCTGTAATGTTGACCATTTATTTCCTTTTATCAGTATATGGCAGAGCATTTAAAAAGGATTCTTCTCTGCCAATGTGAAAATTGAAGGCGACGGTTCTATGTACAAGGGTTTCTCATCTCATGGCTTCCCCATTTATTTGGAAATTGCACACTGAGTTAGCTAGAGACGAAATTCGGTTAATATGGGGCCCAATTGCAAAAATTGAAACTGGTACTATCATAAACATGGTATTAATGTTCTTCCATTTGTTCTCCAATTAATTTCAACTGATTGAACATTCTAAATGTATCGATCCCCATAATAATACAATGTTATTCGTATTTAGAAATACATTCAATAATCTGTGAATGTCTTTTCTTCAGTACCTAATCTTATCAATAATGTAAAGACATCTGAAGTTGTTTGTATTTACTGGCCAATCTTAGAAAACACTAGAGTGTTAGCTCGCTTTCCTTCGGCTATGATCTGTTGGGAAATACACAGTCATGTACGTTACATGCGCAGCGGAACCTATGGATTTAACCCATCCTAGAATCTACGTTAAGGGAATAAAAGTACGAGATTAACTATTAAAATTTATACCTCGAATCTTCCTGATCCGCGAGACGAAGAACGGATGTAGGTCTGAACTTTCCTGACTTGCAACCTTCTCCTTCTTGAAGCTCGACTCTCGACCTCCTTGCTTCTCCTAGGGATGAAGATCGATCGCTCGCAAGTTCTCAAAATAGAGAACCTCTACTCATATCCACGCAAACTTCAGACGTACGGAATAACCGGACTTGGCTAGACAAGTCCGGAAATACTTTTCGAAAATCTCTCAAAACTTACTCTCTCTTTTCTATGTAATAGACGGCCTCTAAGGCTTCTGAATTGTGTGTCGAATAGAAGGAGACAACCCCTTTATTTATACTAGAGAGAGGGGTGAAAGAATGACAACTTTCATTAAGGAAACAAATCATGCCTGCCGTGTGAACAGTAATTCATGATTCGAATGGACCATCGATTCCATACAAACGATGCTTGCCCGCCAAGCAAATCAGCACATACCATATGTGTTCTGTTCGAACGCGTGAACAGTAATTCATGTGCATGAACAGTAATTCCTGCGCATGAACAGTAATTCCAGCACAATCAAATAACAAATATTTGATTTATTCTTTCGCCCATTTATACATCACATGTATAACTGTTATTGAGGTATTTTCATCCTGTACGAATGGAGTTCATTGTGTGACCGTGTAGGTTTCATTTAACGCTGGCAACAATCCTCTAAAGATCGTAAGTCATGAGTAACCTCTAGACTGATGTCATGACTACCCATGTTCAATGAAATGATCAGCGATCATCAACCTACCTGAATAGACATTTGCTTATTCCTTTTCTTCTACGATATACGTCTTGATCACAAGGCACGGTAATATGTCATCCTTGAGTTTGATCAAAGTCACTTTCCTGATCGAGAATTAAACTGAGTAAATACAAATTGATATTAACAATACATGTTAATCCATTTTGAGCATGGCCATGCATTTCCTTCAGTCCTAGTTCATCAGGGGGCCCAAAGATATGTCCCTTTTGTCGAGAGGAACAAATCTCATCTTGGTCACTCACATTCCTCGTCATGATTCAGTGCATACGTAATGATGACCTTAATAATCATCCCGTTACGGATGACATAGGATCATATTAAAGTATGCAGTTCCACATGCAGGAATCCATGGTGACCTCAGGTCGTAGGAACAAGCACACTATTTATATGAGAATCACTAATGACATATACCATGTATATTCTCATAGTGTGGTCAGTCCAGCACGTGTTCTCTGACACGAACATATATTCCAGACTTGACATCCCTATGTCCATGATCAGCAGAACATGATCATCCGGTCTGCGAATATACTAGTGTGGATATGTAGCTTCTTACTTGATTTATGTTTATCTCTATAAACATCCCACATATCACTAGAGACGGTTTAGAATGTCATTCGTTGATTCACAGTTCTACTATCAGAATCACTTATTCTGATGATGTGAACCCGAAGTGACGTTCATGGTTGATATAAGAAATTTACATTCACAACCCATACACACAGATATATAAGAAACAACTTTTATTGAATAAATAATGATGTCTTAATACATAATCCATTTCCTAGCACAAATAAATTTGGCCCAGGACACTAATCCTACATGTTCCATTTTCTATTTTGACGTATGATTATTTTTCTAATAAGCATTCTATTTATCATTTTGTAAAGTATACTTTATTATTATTTATATAAACTTTTATACAACATATAAAATTAGCTCTTCTATATGAGAATAATGAGGTGGTAAAATATAGAAGAGCTAATTTTATATTGTATAAAAGTTTATATAAGAGACAACAATGACCACTCAAGTCAACCATGTCCAAATTGCTTACCCCGATAATTTGACGGTAAAAATTGGAATATATGGAAGAAGTGCATGACGAACGCCTTCCTCCTAAATGGTCTTCAAGAGGTAGTTGAAAAAGGGTATACCGTAAATTACGAAACTGATAGCACCGTTAAACTTAGTGGAGACACAAAACTCAATTTGACACACGACATAATGACACAAAATCGTATTCTTACAAATATGATAAATTCTTTTACCATTATAGTTGATGATTGTCTTAGATCAAAACAAATGTGGAATGCTCTTCTAAATCGATTTGAAAGAAACAATCAAATGAAGAGAACAAAATTAATAGGTTTAGAACAACAATGTCATTATTTTCGAATGATCGAAAGTGAATCCGTCGAGAATATGTACAATCGCATGTCACATATCCGAAATGGATACAACGCTAGAGAAACTAACGGATGATCAACTTGGGAAATGCTTCGAGTGTCATTGGAAATATGATGGCAACGCAAGAACTCGGGCCGGAGGAACTCATCAACTACTTCCGTAACTTCGAATCTCGACTCAAGCAAATGAGCGTCGACACTCAACAACTTAGAAACATAGCGATACCGGCATCCACATCAAATTACGAGGATGAAGAGATGGCATGTTTCGTGCGACAATATGGTGATTTACGAGCACATGAGAAATAGTTTAACAATAACAATCGACGCAACAATAAGAAGTCGTATTGTTTCAAGTGCAACAAAATGGGACATACGATGGACAATTATTACACACTTCATCCCGAACTTGGACCGTGGAACAAGAAGAAGAAGTCAAGGAGCTACTCGAGCGACTCCTCCAACTCCGCCGAATTGAATTCCGACTTCGAATTAGACATGGCGAATGTTGCTGTCATGGTACTCGACAATGTAGATGAGGTATGTGAGGGAGCGATTCAGGAAATGCTATGCAAGCAAGGACGACTACCAATTCCTCCTTCTCTTCCCGCAACATCCTCACTCGCCACAACATCTTCGGATTCTTTCCGTGACATGAGTCAGAGGTATATTTTGATCCAACTTTAAATTATGTTTTAAACGAAGTAATTGGTCCAAGTTCCGATTATGTGGTTAAAAATGTAGAACATGAAAATCATGATGAACTAGAACAAGAGTTGGAAAAGGTTCGGAAGTCTCTTGTCAGTACTCAAGAACTATTGATAGTTTCCGAAACCTCGGTAAGATCGTATAAGGCACAACTTAAAGAACTTAAAAAATTAAATTTATTAAATAATAATGATTTAAATAAAAATAATAATTTAAATAATAACAATAATACTTGTGATTTTGAAAAATTAAAAATGAAATAAATCATTTAAAAGTTGAAATAGTAAGTTTGAAAAATGAAAACAAATCGCTCAAATCTACTTGTGCCAGAAATGTCACAACTATATTTGATTTAGATAAGATTTTAATAGGGAAAAAACTAAATGACAAAAATGGGTCTACGTTTCAATAAGGAAATCGGATCCAAACTCGTTTCTTCAAAATCCAAAGAGCATACATCAAAAATGGAGCTCAATCAACTTAAGAATAGTCGAAGAAATACATTTATGTATGGAGACTATTCTAAGGGTAAAAATGTTAAAAGCCAATCTTTTACAAAATTTAATAACAATAATAAATACAAAAATAATAGATTTAATTATTTTAATAATTTACAAAAAATGATCATGAAAACCATGGTGTCAGAACCGAACAACTTTATAAATGAGGTCCAAATGATTATTTTTATGAAATAATAAATACACACGTTTCGAGGAAGATTCAATTTAATGAATCGCAAAATCCAGCTCTCAAATATTATATACACCAAAAACAAAAAAATTCAAACTTAAACAATTTTGCAAAGTCAAATGATTTTTCAACAAGTCAATCGAACCGAGACTAAGGAAAGCACAGTTTTCATTCCACTATAAAAGTCATTTTCTAAAAGGTACTAAAGAGACTTCGAGCCCCACTTGTATGTTTTACAACTATTGTTGGAAAATAGGTCATATTTTCTTGGAGTGCCATTTGCGCAAAACAAGTATTTCACCAAAATATATGTGGTTGTGAAAAATAGAAATGTTGATAGCAACTCCTCATTTTTCGTTTAGAAATTTTTGCTTTTGAACGCTATTTAAAAGACTATATGTATATTTCAATAATATAAAAATAATTTTTTAAAATATCAAATTTAGTCTTGAAAAAAATTTATTTTAAAATCATCTATTTGAAACTCTTTACTAAATCCTAAATTATTTTAGGAAGTTTTCGTTACAAAAATCATTTATTGTGAATTTTTTTTAAAAGAGTTATTAGACTCAGGGGGAGCATCTATTTATAGGGAGCTTTGTTCTCTCTCGTTTCGTGATCCCTTTTGAATGTTTTTCAAAAAGGGGGAGAAGAAATAAAACTTATCACACTCTCGGAATAGATTTTGAAAATCATCAAAATGGGAGTTTTTTGTTCTCAGTTTGATGTTATTTAAGCCTATTCCGAGCTACTAATATAATTTTGAGAATGATTTTCCAAGCTAGAAGAAATCGCATTCAAGAAATCGGAAATAAAGATGTGTGTTGAAATATTAAACTTAATATTAGTATTTATTATTTAATGTTATTTTAAATATAAAAATTTGTATGGTCATTAGTGTGGGTTAGTATTAGAGGGAATAATGGAGTTAGTGGGCATTGATGAGAGTTAATGGTAATTAGTGGGTAGATGGGGAGTTTTATGTCTAGGTTCAATGTATTAGAAAAAATAAAAGGTCACTATGTATGCTATATAAGCATGGTTACGTTGTATTGTCAAAATATAGAAGAGAGAAATTGTAATAGAGAGAATCCACTAATCAGTAAAATAAGGGAGTTAGTTTTTTTTTTCCTTTCAAAATATTATAATCTTTTCTTCTATCAAAGTGGTACCAAAGCCATGGTGAACACGAGGGCCGGACAATCGAGTTTTCCTCGTCTTACGAAGACAAACTTCGAGAATTGGAGTATCCAATTGAAGGCGCTTCTCGGATCAGAGGATCTATGGGAAATAGTGGAGACCGCTTATGACGAACCGGATCCAACTCCAACGAAAGGCGTAGCATTGAAGTCGTTGAAGGAAAGTCGTAAGAAGGATAAGAAGGCGCTCTATTACCTCTACCAAGCGGTCGATGAATCGGCTTTCGAAAAAATAGCCGGTGCACAAAATTCAAAGGAGGCATGGAAAATTCTCCAAACGGCTTACAAAGGAGCCGAGCGAGTGAAGTAAGTTCGCCTACAAACACTTCGAGGAGAACTCGAGGCGATGAAGATGAAGGAGTCGGAGGGAGTTTCCGACTATGTTACAAGAGTTATTACCGTTGCCAATCAAATCAAGAGTAATGGTGAGACTCTAAGTGACGGGCGAATTGTGGAGAGAATTCTTCGGTCTTTGACCGACGAATTCGAAAATGTTGTGTGCACGATTGAGGAGTCAAAAGATTTGGACGAAGTGACGGTGGATGAGTTGACGGGCTTGTTGGAAGCTCACGAAGCGAGAAAAAAAAAAGAAGCAAGAGAAGTTGGAGGAAGCACTCCAAGCGAAGGTGTCGATATCCGGTGACAAGAAAAATAGAGGTCAACAATGGCGTGATCGAGGGCGTGGTCGTGCCTATAGTCGTGGTCGTGAAGGAGAAAATGAAGAGAAAAAGTGGGAAGAACGAGCTTCTAATTTTCATGGCGGTCGTGGACGAGGTAAAAGGGTGGATTTAACAAATCCGATAAAAGGTGTTACAAATGTGACAAGTATGGTCACTATGCGGCGGAGTGTAAAAAAGATGTAAAATGCTATAATTGTGGCAAATTCGGTCATTATGCATTCGAGTGTCGAAATAAGAAGGTTGAGGAGAAAGTGAATTTCGTAAATCGAGAAAACGAAAGTGAAGATGTGGTGTTATTGGCGTGCAAAGAGGTCGATCCGGAGAAAAGTTACATATGGTATTTGGACACGGGCGCGAGTAATCACATGTGCGGTTACAAGAGCATGTTTGTAGAGATGGATGAGAATGTGAATGGAAATGTATCTTTTGGTGATGCGTCAAAAGTGAAGGTGAAAGGTGAAGGAAAAATTTTGGTTCAATTGAAAGATGGTAGTCAACGGTGTATCTCTAACGTGTATTATGTTCCGGATATGAGAAGTAATATTTTGAGTCTTGGGCAATTATTGGAGAAGGGTTATTCCGTTTACATGATGGATAAAAGTCTCTATTTACACGATAATAATAATAATAAGTTGCTTGCTCATGTGGAAATGGCGAAAAACCGAATGTTCTTATTGAACATAAAGAATGTTCGAGCGACGTGTTTGAAGGCGTGTGTGGGTGATAAATCTTGGCTATGGCATCTTTGTTTCGGGCATCTCAATTTTGGAGGACTCAAAGAATTGGCGAGCAAAGGGATGGTGGATGGTTTACCGCATATTGACTACCCCGATAAATTTTGTGAAGGTTGTGTGTTCGGGAAACACCCCAGAAATAGTTTTCCAAAAGAAGCAAGCTGTCGTGCAAGCAAACCGCTAGAGTTGGTACACATCGATATTTGTGGGCCCATCAAGCCGATGTCATTGGGTGATCGTCGTTATTTTATTACTTTCATTGATGATTTCTCACGAAAAATATGGGTTTATTTTCTCAAAGAAAAATCCGAGGCTTTTGGTGTTTTCAAGAAATTCAAGGTGCTTGTCAAGAAAGAAAGTGGCAATTTTATCAAGGCGTTGAGATCGGATCAAGGCGGTAAATTTACGTCATCCGCTTTTGATTCATTTTGTGAAGAGAATGGCATACGACGTAATTTGACGGCATCTTATTCACCTCAACAAAATGGTGTGGCAGAACGGATGAACCGGACTATTCTCGACATGGTTCGGAGTATGCTCAAAAGCAAGAACTTACCTAAGGAGTTTTGGGCGGAAGCGGTAAATTGTGCGGTTTATTTGCGAAACCGATGTCCAACAGCAAGCGTGGAAGATATGACTCCACATGAGACTTGGTATGATCGAAAACCCTCGGTGTCTCATTTCAAGGTGTTCGGAAGTGTTGCTTATGCCCATATTCCGGATCAAAAACGTGTCAAGCTTGATGACAAGAGTGTGAAGCTTATCTTCATCGGTTATGATAGTAAATCCAAGGCGTACAAACTTTATGATCCAATTAGTACGAAGGTACATATTAGTCGGGATGTGCAAGTAGATGAAGAAAGCATGTGGTGTTGGAATACGCAAATGACGATTTCGCATGTAGAAGAAGTCATGGCACCAATGAATCCGACATTACCACCATCTTCACCAACAAACCCGTTCTCATCTTTACCCGATGACATGATGAGGCGAAACCCAAGAGAGAGGAGTTTGCATGATTTGTACGAGGCGACAAATGAGTTGCATTTGGTATGTCTTTTGGCGGAAGGTGAAAATATTCAATTCGAGTAAGCGGTTGATGATAACAAGTGGCGGGCTGCTATGAATGAAGAGATGCATTCAATTGTGAAAAATGATACTTGGGAACTCGTGTCTTTACCCAAGAGTCATAAACCAATTGGTGTGAAGTGGGTTTTCAAGAAAAAGGTAAACACGCAAGGAGAAGTGGGGCGATACAAAGCGAGACTCGTGGCGAAAGGTTACAAGCAACAAGAAGGCGTGGATTATGACGAGGTATTTGCTCCGGTGGCTCGAATGGAGACGGTGCGACTTCTCATTTCGTTGGCGGCTCAATCCAAATGGGATATTTATCAAATGGATGTGAAATCGGAATTTTTGAATGGCATTCTTGAAGAAGAGGTATATATCGAGCAACCTCCCGGTTATGTGAAATCGGGAAACGAAAATAAAGTGTTGAGATTAAAGAAGGCGCTGTATGGATTGAAGCAAGCACCTAGAGCATGGAATACAAGAATTGACGCGTATTTTAAGGAGTGCGGATTTGTACAATGTCCATACGAGCACGCGTTATATGTGAAGGTACAAAAAGAAGATATTTTATTTGTGGCTTTATATGTGGATGATTTGATTTGTACGGGTAATAATCATCATATGGTTGATGATTTTAAAAAAGTTATGGCAAGGGAATTTGAAATGACCGATTTGGGACTTATGTCCTATTTTCTCGGTCTTGAAGTGAAGCAAGGCAAGGATGGTATTTTTGTTTCACAAAAAGCTTACGCAAAGGAAATTCTTCGAAAATTTAAAATGGAGAATTGCAATCCGGTTAGTACACCGGTAGAAAGTGGTGTGAAATTCTCCCATTTTCATGAAGGCAAGGCGGTTGATACAAGGTTGTACAAAAGTTTAGTTGGGAGCTTACGGTATCTTACGTGCACAAGGCTGGATATTTTATATGGTGTCGGCTTGGTAAGCCGGTACATGGAAGAACCTAAATCGACACATTGGAAGGCGATAAAACGAATTCTTCGTTACATCCGAGGTACATTATCTCATGGATTATTATATTCTCATACTAATAATTTTACTCTCCATGGATATTCCGATAGTGATTGGGGAGGAGATGTGGATGATAGAAAGAGTACTTCGGGTTTTGTGTTTGATATGGGTGATACGGCTTTTACGTGGTTTTCCAAGAAACAACCGATTGTGACACTATCGACATGTGAGGCGGAATACGTGGCGGCATCATCATGTCTGTGTCATGCAATATGGCTAAGAAGGTTGTTAGGCGAGATGCATTTAATTCAAGTTGAAGCAACGAAAATTTATGTTGATAACAAGTCGGCAATTGCGTTAGCGAAGAATCCCGTTCATCATGAGAGGAATAAACATATTGATGTGCGATTTCATTTTATTCGAGAGTATGTGAAAAATGACGAAGTGGAGTTAATTCATGTGACGAGTAAAGAACAAGTAGCCGACATCTTCACCAAACCTCTTACGGTGGAACTTTTCGAGAAGCTCAAGAATCTCCTTGGGATGCATGACGGAATAAAATATTAAGTTTAAGGGGGGATGTTGAAATATTAAACTTAATATTAGTATTTATTATTTAATGTTATTTTAAATATAATAATTTGTATGGTCATTAGTGGGGGTTAGTATTAGAGGGAATAATGGAGTTAGTGGGCATTGATGAGAGTTAATGTTATTTAGTGGGTAGATGAGGAGTTCTCAAGACATTACCACCTCTCTTCCTCAATTTTAGCATGTAATTTGGGAAACCAATATATATTTAGTTCTCAAGACAATCCCCCCAATCAACAAGCCAGCTCGTAGAAAGATCACCACTCACAAGGGTATCAGGAAGCAGTAACTGCTGCAAGTCCGCTCTGGCAATACGGTGGCGTGAGGAAGCCACGTCGATTTAGGGCGACTAAACGCCCAGGTCAGGTACTCTCTTAGTTTTACTCTTTCTTTAATTTTATACATTTATTCTCAAATTCAATTTTTTTTATACATTTAGGGGCTGTTTGGATAGTTGTTTTTCAAACCCCCTATGTAACACATGATTCTAGATTCTAAAATTCAGCAGTTGTAGTTTTGTTTTCTATGTTTGGATGAAATTTAATTTCCTATGCCTATAATTTCAATGTTTTGATTGGTGTAAATGAAATAAGAACTTTATTATACTTTTTACTTACACAATAATTACTTATACTAACACTATTATTGATACTATTAGAACCAAACAATCACATATCAAATCATAACTCAAAAACATGTATATTTACGCATTCAAGAAAATTAGCACACGCCAAAGTTACTAAATCATCTCTTTGTTTGATTCCACCATGAAATAACTTGGCTTAATAGTTAACTTATCAAGAAAATAATGAATCAATTAAAATGCAAATTGAAAAATGAAATATTTCGCAACCTACTACATATTTACCAAGATAAAAAAAATTATTATAGATCTGAATAAGAAAGAAACAACCAACAACCTAGAAAAGGATAAGAAATATATACACAAATTCATTATTTAATGAAGCTTCCACAATATCTCAATTCCGTAACTAACTCCCAATCAATCAAAAATAGTTCTAAATCACCCTCACTTCACGCAAATTCATACTAAATTAACACTCAATTACCCACAATTAATTTTCACTCAAAGATCTGCACACAAAAAATTACGTACTTTCAAACTGTAAAAAAAGAACTGAGCAAGAAAATGATAGATTCCAAATAAACTTCCTGTTTTAAAACTGAAAAAAAGAAGAAATCTGAAAACAAAACAGACAGATTCGAAGATCTGCATAGAAATCAGATAAAATTGAAAAAAAATCAACAAAAATTAACTGGCCAAGTAAAGCGACGATGTAGTAGGACGCGATGGCAGTAGGGGTAATGGAGAAGAGAGTTCAAAATTTGGGCGAGCAAATCTTCAGAATAAAGGAAACGTGATACTTTGAAAAGGGTACAACTTTGCCTTCCACCATTTGATGCATGCTAAGCTCAGGGATCTCTACATCAACTATAAGATTAGTAATTGGAGATTTAGGTGTTGAGCTGAGCGAGCAATTAGAGTTGAAGAGAGCTCAAGGCACTTTGTGGAGGATTGACAGTAGGATCAATCATCCAAACAGGGAGATAAAGATGGGGAGATAAGTCGGAGGCACTGATAGGAGGAGGTGTATTTCTTCCCCCACCTGTTTTTAGCTTCCGAATTTGTGAACCTTGTAGTTTTGGGCGAAGGAGAAAATACGGTAGAAAAAGACATCGGGAAGCATAAACTTCCGCGTTTTGATGAAAGTATCACAAACCAAACAGATAAAAAAGGCTCATTTACTGAAGTTACAACTACAAACTGCTCTTTTTACATCAATCCAAATAGACCTTAATTCTCTCTTTTTTTGCAGTGTACCAAAATTTGTGACCTACAGGAGATAATTCTTCAACTCAAAAAGCATATGGCATCATTGGATAGTGAGGAAGCTTCTAAAAAATTGTATTAAATGTTATTTCGGTTTCATTATCTAAATCAACCAATGTGTTGGATTAATTTAATTTTTTTTAAATAAAACTCTTTGTTGTTCTAAATTCTAAATAATCAACAGAATCTTTTTCAAAATGGAGCGGGTTATGGTACCACAATCTCTTACGGTTCAGATTCTTATATTTCACTTTCCATTTACATATGTTTGTCATATGTTGAGTTTTAAATTTTAAATTTTCAAATTTATCAGGAGAATTGCAGAAATGCACAAGACCACATTGTCTCAAATGCAGTTTTATAAAAACGGGACCGGACCGGCCGGTCCAGCCGGAAAAAACTGGACCCGGACTAAAAATCGGTTCGATCCGATATAAAGACCAGAATTGCATGTGAACCGACTAAACCGGTGTGAACTGGCCGGTTTTGTTTAAAAAACCGTGAACCGAGAACCTAAATAAATCGGCAGGTTTTTTTTCCAATCTAATTTATATTTAAGTTATTTCTTTCCCTTCCAAACTTGCTATTTCTTGCTCTTTCCAACTTTTCCTCCTTTTTTATCTTCATCAAATGGAAACAACTAGGAAATTTGATCTATTTCCTTATATTTTGTATGAATTCATCTTTTTAAGCTTTAGCCTTCAGTTCAACTCTCTTAACTCAAGTTTTTTATCGCTTTCTCTCTAAATCTTGTTTGTTCCAAGATAGAATAATGTTAGCTTTATTTTGATGTTAATCGCTTATTATTAGTTAGTCAAATATTAAAATTTATGTTTATGTGATGTTCGTATGATTTTAAATTATTTAAGGATTTTGTGTTTTGCATTTGTGACTTAAGAACTTGACGCTTGGCATTTATAAGTTTAAGAGATTTTTTGTTTGATATTTTTTTTATGTTAATAAATTAAATTTTCAAGTGAGATATGCAAATTATATATATTAGTATTTAAAATCAATGACCGGTTTATCATCAACGGATCCGTCGGTCCGACCGGTGAACCAGTGACCCGAGACTCGACGGGTCGATGTCCGGTCCGGGTTTAATAACATTGCTGGAATGCCTTCCACCATTCCTGTTATACCCCATATTTTTTTTGAAAAATGTATTTTAATATATTTATATAATGTCACTGAGACTTCGATTTTATAAAAACAAATATCATATTTTTAATGAGCCTTTGACCAAGTCAAAGAAAAGTTGGAGTTTTTATACAATAAATACGTATGAGAGTTATGTTTTAGAGTCCTTTCATCTTTCTAATTTTAAAACCGAAATGTAATTACAATTTAATAGTGACTTTATGTGCAAGTTAATCATCCATAAATAACCATCAGGAATTGATCCGACCACAATCCTAACTTTTCCTCCATACAACAAATATACATGTTTCTATTTAGAACAAATGTTTGATATGCAAATATGCTAATCTTGGTGAATAAGAGTTTCGAACATGAAGTAGTCAAGTCCATGCCTTGTTATGTAAGAGATTTTACTTTCATATACGTTTACTATTTTCAAATTATTTTGGCAATACTAAATATAATATTTGAGAATAATACAATATATTTTTGAGAAATAAATATTTTTACGGGATATGGTGTGTGAGATTTGTAAAGTGGAATTAGTTAACGTGGATAGCCGTACTTGGTAGAGCGAAACCAATGCCGCTGATTTACGAATGATGATAGGCCATACTTAGTAGAGCGAAACTAGGGCCGCCGAATCATCAAATAACGAGCTCGGAAAGACTTGTATCTGTGCGCGTACTCAAGGCCACAGAGCATGATCTAATGTGTGCATATGTGTGTGTGTGAACTGGAATGAGAAAAATCGATATCCCAAATTAAAAAAAAAATTTAACTATGTTTATATTTATTTTTAAATCAAATATTTATTTATTAAAATTAGTATTATTTTTAACGTACGTGAAGCATAACCTTACTGAGTTTTGTACTCACCCCTCTTATTTTCCCATTTTCAGATTTCAGGTTCCGTTATTTGGGGTATCGGGTTGAGCGACGTCAAACACGAGATAATTTAATACAAGTAATAAATGTAAAAATAATTATTTAGATACTTGATTTGTAATTATTCTAAGATTATTCCGCTGTAATACGATTTTTAGTGCCGTATATCCTTGGGATATACGACCGTTACATCTCGGGTCAAAAAAAGAGTCCGGGGTGTAACAATTCCAAAGCGGTTAATAAGCAAATTAGTCTCAATTATTCAATTTGGTGCGATTATACGGTACCTGCTGGAGAGTTTACCTTTTTTAGATGGTTTACTTGTAAATGATGAGTTATATCCATGTTAAATTATTTAAATTTGAAACAAATTCTTAAATTATAGTATAGCTAGTTGTTCATCTTATTTATCACCCAATTGCGTAAGATAAATATGAATGGAGAAGCAAATAAAATTCTTATCATAGTTAGTCATTCGTGATACATGAATAATACGGTTTGCGATACGTACGTGTATAATTCGTATTGAATGTTTTCTAAGTCGGTCAAATATTCGGTAAAACAAAATAGGGATGGTAATGATTCGTTAATTCGGCTCATTATTCAGAATAATTCGGTATATAAAATTATATAAATATAAACTTTTTATTTAAACATAATTAAAAAACAACAACATGCATTACTTATTTAGTGAAAAAATTCGAAATATATGTATTTGGCCCCCCAAATATCCTATATAGTATTAATCTATGGGAAGAAATTTTTTTGGCCCCCGTAAATTTAAGTCAAGCTCCGCCATAATATAATATAATATAATATAATATAATATAATATAATATAATATAATATAATATAATATAATATAATATAATATAATATAATATAATATAATATAATATAATATAAATATAATATAATATAATATAATATAATATAGTATGATATAATAAAGTATAATATAATATAGTATGATATAATATAGTATAATATAGTATTATGTAATTAATATAGTGTAAATTGTAATGTAATGTAATATTATAGAGTATAATGTAATATGGTATGATATAATTTAGTATAATATAATATATTGTAGTATCATCTATATATAATATAATATAATATAATATAATATAATATAATATAATATAATATAATATAATATAATATAATATAATATAATATAATATAATATAATATAATATAATATAATATAATATAATATAATATGATATAATAAAGTATAATATAATATAGTATAATGTAATATAGTATAATATAGTATTATGTAATTAATATAGTGTAAATTGTAATGTAATGTAATATTATAGAGTATAATGTAATATGGTATGATATAATTTAGTATAATATAATATATTGTAGTATCATCTATATATAATATAATATAATATAATCTAATCTAATCTAATCTAATCTAATATAATATAATATAATATAATATAATATAATATAATATAATATAATATAATATAATATAATATAATATAATATAATATAATATAATATAATATAATATAATATAATATAAAATATAATATAATATAATATAATATAATATAATATAATATAATATAATATAATATAATATAATATAATATAATATAATATAATATAATATAATATAATATAATATATTGTAAATAATACAGTGTAATATACTAATATTATATAATGTAATGTAATATAGTATAATATAATATAATATATTAAAATATAGTACGATATAACATAGTATAATGTAATATAATGTAATATAATATAGTATGATGTAGTAATGTACAATAGTATAATGTAGTATAATATAATATAGTACAATGTGATATAATGTAGTTTAATATAATAAAGTATGGTTATAATATAGTATAATATAATATAATATATTATAATACAATATAGTGTAATATATTATAGTATGATATAATATAGTATAATGTAATATAGTATAGTGCGATATAATCTAATGTACGATAGCAACATGTATATAGTATGGTGCAATATAGAATAATGTACTATAATATAATATAGTATAATATAGTACTATGTAATATAATATTGTATTATGTAATATAATATAGTATGATATAATATAGTATAATGAAATATAGTATAGTATGATATAATATAGTATAATGTAATATAATATAGTATAATATAGTACAATGTAATACAAGTAAAATATGATAGTATAATATAGTACTATGTAATATAATATAGTATGATATAATACAATATAATGAAATATAGTATAATGTAATATAATATAGTATAATATAATATAGTAAAATATGGTATAATATAATACAAGTATAATGTGATATAATATAGTATGATGTAGTATAGTATAATGCAATATAGTATAATATAATATAGTATAGTGTAGTATAATATAACATAGTATAATGTAGTATAGTGTAGTATAATTTACCATAGTATAATATAATATAATATAATATAATATTATATTATATTATATTATATAATATAATATAACATAACATAACATAACATAACATAATCTAATGTAATGTAATGTAATGTAATATAACATAACATAACATAACATAATATAATATAATATAATATAATATAATATAATATAATATAATATAATATAATATAATATAATATAATATAATATAATATAATATAATATAATATAATATAATATAATATAATATAATGTCGTGTCATATTATATTAATTATTGTCATGCTTGAAAAAAAGAAATAAATCTATGCCGAATATTTTATTTCTTACTATAGATAAATACAATATTCTAGAATAACAATCAATTATGTAGACAGTAAAAGAAGAAACAAATCAATTCCAAATATTTTCTTTCTTTATTTCTCCGTTTCGAGAACAAAAATATTTCTTTTATGGTTTAAAGTACTGGAGATGAAGAGTCACGAGTGAATTAGAAAAAAAAGAAAGGAAAATAATTAGACACTAAATTATGATTTTACTATTTTATCATTTATTTTATATAGAAAAAACATCTACAGTACTCCACTTTTAAGCTAATCTGGGTTGTTCATCAGAACTAATATTTTCAATGTGGAGTACTGTAGACAAGCTCACGATATTAATAATTTTTTTCGAGGATTCCATTCATTATCAATATAGTGACATGTCAAACACAAGAAATCTTGGTTACTGTTTAATATCCATAAATCGGAAGTAAGATTAACTCTACAAGGAAGATAATCAACGAACTTATATCGAGTTTGTCTTTCTCTTGTTCATGAATTTTCAAAATATCTGCCCTAATAGTATTTCTTGTGTTTAACTTATATCGAGGGTGAAGATTCTTAACAAATTGTCTTAGAAAATAATGATTAACCATTGAAGATGGATACTCATGAAAAGCTATCATTTTAGCCAAATCATCCCAACTTCTTTATTCATCTTACCCATTTTCCTAATTACTATTTTATAGGGATCACAAAAGTCCAAATGATAATTTAAATGAGATGTATCGCTTATGTCCTTAGCAGTCAATTTCTTCTTAAAATATTTGCAAATAGCAACGAATGAACCATCTCGTTGTTGTTCTCTTACAAAATGTGTCCAAACTTTAGACCTTACTTTCTAACACCAGAATTTTTCCTCAAAGGAGGATCAGGTGAAGTAACATCATCGTCGCCATTGTTTTGGTGCAAATCAAAAGGATCACCCTCTGACATTCTAAAATTGTAGAAAAAAAATTAAGTTACTTTTTTTAATAGATGATGACATGTAAGTAACTCATTAATTCATTAATAAAGTCACTTCTAGGATTTTTGGGGATGGGGGGTCGAAACCTTAGGTCCTCACCCCCTCGACGGCGCACCCTACTTCATCTCTCTCTCTCTCCTGCCTCCTCCCTCCTCTCCTCTTTGTATTCTCCTCTCTTTTATTTCCTCCGGCTTCTTCTCACTTGGACCAAATTGGAAAGTCAAACCCTAATCTCGAGGAAGTATCCTCAATCTCGATCTTATGTCCTGCCTTCACTGGCGAATCTATAAGGAGGCACTCCAAAGCATAGATGGTGGTTCTTTTTCTCTCAGATTCCTCTAGGGTGATATATCTGTATGGTATGTTAAACCCCCCAACCTGGAGGGCTATGCATGCACCTCTATCTCGTGTCTTTCCTCTCTCTGATATGCAAGGAGATCTAGCCTAGTGGGTTACGCCAAACCCTAGCCTAATTGGCGGCGTAGTGGCTAGCGTAAAACCCTAGCTGATTACACTCTCTTTCGAGTTAAATCAAAGTGTTGCAGACAAGATGTTTGAGGAAATGTTTGTGATGGATTAGAAGCATGTCAATTTGTTTGATGATTTGCTTGCCTCATGTGATGCGCCGACTTAGAAGTATGTTAAGGTGTTTGACGATTTGCTTGCTTCGTGAATTGCGTCGAATCCCTAGACTTATAGACGGTGTAGAGGCTGACGTGAAATCGTAGCCATCTACATTCTCTTTACGAATTGCATCTGTGAGGTGCTTACAATGTGTGATTTGGATTAAAGGTACCTCAAGGTGTTTGAGGATTTTCTTATGAGGTTTGTTGAGGACCTGAGTTGTTTGAGGTTTGGTTTCATGTGGAACCAGTATTCTTTAAGGGTTAGAATAAGATGGCTTATCAATGAAGATCATGTTAAGTCCATAAGGCCCAATTGCTCCACGACTTCTTTCGGATTTCGGCTTCTTTTCTCTCAATTTGGAGCCTCTATGGACAAAGGATCGCGCGATGCGACAGTGCCACTTCACCGCTTCTCTCTCTCGTGGATCTTTAAGATGATGGAATGCGACTGCCGCTCCCTTTCGGAAAGAAAACTTCTAGTCTTATTAGGGAGTTCTTAGAGAGTATTTTATTTTATTGCCTTCTTTTAGGTTGTGCGCTCTTGTGTACGGTCTCTTTGTAACTCTTTTTCATTTATAGTTTCAAATTCAAATCTTGTTAGATCCAAATCCAAACCCAATAAGCTAACAGATCCTCTTCAAAAATCCAAAAGTGAATCCATTTTGTTTTCGAGTACATTTTTACGATCGATATGCGAATCCATTCATATAGATTCAGATCGGGTTTTCAGATTTTGGAGATCCATTGACAACCTTAAAGTTGAATACAGGTATTGTAGTGACAAGGGGTGCCAATGGGTTACATATTATCCAAACCGACCCGAACTGATCCCAATAGTATCAGAGAAATTATCCGAATTCGAATAAAAAAAACGGATATAGGAGTTATGTATATTATCCGAATCAAAATAGCTAGTAAAAGCGGGTACCCAATTTTTAAAACCCGTTTAACTATGTATACATATTAAAGTTATATGAACCCAATTTTTAAAACAAATCCAAACTTGTTACATAGACTTAGAGGTGGAAAACGGGTGGGTTGGGTCGGGTTCGGGTCGGGTAAATTTGGGTTTGGATAAATTCGGATTTCAGGTTGTTCGGGTCACAGGTCGTTCGGGTTGCGGGTTATTCGAGTCAACGTTATGTTCTGGTCAAATGACACTTAAATTACAGGTCGTATATCATCCGAATTGATATTTTGTTCATTTGAGTCAATTTGGTTAGTATATTTAGGCCTTTTATGTTAGAAAGAAGTATAAAATCCTCGACATGGAGATAATTTGGGAATTAAGATGAAATATCAAGATTTTTCAGATCAGACCGGGCGGATCAATCGGGTTTGGATCATTTCGAATTACAGATCATTCTGGTTACGGATCATTCGGGTTACGAGTTGTTAGGTTGCGGGTCGTTTAGATTTCGGGTCATTTCGAGTTCGAATCATTTCGGGTTTCGGGTCACTTGTGTGCGGGTCGGGTCAGGGGGATTTTTCAGATCGGGTCAGATTTTGCCAGCTCTACATGGACCCGTATTTAACCCGGACCAAGATCCATTTATATAAAACATACCCACTAACTCCAAATAATCCAAATAATTAAAACAAATATATATTTTATTGTTTGACCTTATCTTTGTCCTTTCTCAAACTTTCCCGCTCTATGACTCTTAAGCACAAAAAATTAACCCCTAGAGTCTAGTCTCTCTCACTCTCTTTGACTTATCCACCTGGACTCAAGGAATAATCAAAGCTTAGATCTCTCTCTCTCTCTCTCTCTCTCTCACTCACGAATAATCAGTGCTAAGGTCTCACTCTCTCTCTCTCTCTGTGCTGTATCCAAAGAACATGAAACAATTACCCGAAATAATGAATCCGAACACGAAAAAACCCGATGAAATAATTAATAGGACGGGTTCATACCCGAAATAATTAACCCTAACACGAAACATCCCGATGAAATATTAATATGACGTATTCGGGTTATTCGGGTCCGGGTCGGGCGGGTTTGAGTCGTTTTATCATAATGGTTTCTTTATGGAGAGAGAAAAAGAGAGGTGGTAACTTATCAAATGATGTGTGAATCCTAAACCCTAAATAAAAAATATTTTGGAATAATAGCATAACAAAGATGCTACAATAAAATAAATACCTCTCAACACTATCAACAAAGTAGGAGGAATAGAAGGGGATAATCACAAAAAAGTGGGGTTAATCTAATCACCAGTATGATGTGGTGTTAGTATTATCCCACCTTTATACCTCAAATTTAAGCGAAAATATCCTTGATTTAACTCTTGTGTTATTTTTTTTTTCTTTTTATTAGTTAAATATTTTTCTCCCTTCACCCAACACAATTCATTTCTCCCATCTCACCGGCCCAATTTCTCTCATGGGACTTGATATGCACGCCGGCTTATTTGTCGCCCAGCATCGCCGAAATCCAAAAAGTTATGATAGAATTACAAAAAGTTATAAATCTCTCTATTTTAATACTATCTTTTCTATAATCTATATGGGCATTTTCGTCATTTATAAAAAAATATTTTAAACTCAACATTATCTCAATTTTTATCTTTATCATGTTACCAAGCATCATACTAAAATAGAGGAATAAGCAAGAATATTTTTTATCCCTTGATAAAATTATCTTGATCTTATCCTCCTGCCAAACTGGACCATAGGATATACTGACGATCACAAATTCCCTCGTAGAATCGGTTTGATCAGTTATAGAAGCCTCTCGTAGCTTCATTTTCAAATACCACCCTTGTAGCCATAATCGAATGGTTCATTGTAATCCATTTCACCAGTTTGTACCGCATGTTCCGGGGAGGATCGAGATGTCCCGCTATAGTTTCCGCATCGGTCATGACGACATCACTCGCTCCCACAATCGGTTCTCATTTGCATCCAATTATGGGAATCGGTAGAATTGTTTATGCGGATTAATGATGTACTCATCGTCGTTGAGGATGTAGCCATAGGTTGGGAGTTTGAGAGGGTAAAATAAATCCGGCTTTCAATTGGCTTCACACACAATTCATCGTGAGAAATTTGGATCCCTAGTTTCTTGTAAAATTGATGTAACAAGATGCCCGTAGGGCAAAGGATCATTTTTCTCTTGTTGTTTCATATGGTGGAAAATTAAGAACTGGATATTAACCTATTGGTAATATACCAATGATGCCGAAGAAGGCATGCGGATCGTCTTTCCAAGTTGGCTTTTATTTTGGTAATTGATACAAGAATGTTGTTAATAAAATAGAAGATTATCCGTTGTTTGGGTTCATAATCCGTGATTTTGTTCAGAGAGGGAGGTCTGACTAAAAGTTAGTAATAAAGTTCGAGGGGTTTTAAGTTGTTTGGCCAATCTTCTTCTCGGGTTAAGTAAAAACTATCCTAGTAATTTGAGATGGCAAAACTAAGTCATTCACAAAGAATCTCCACGTTAAATATTATCAGTTTGCCAAATAACTATGTATCCACCTCTAGGGTTGAATTGTCAAAATGGTACTTGCGTAAAATAAGCGAACTGCTTCCTCATATGCCAGTCTGTCAATATCCAATAGTTTCGTGAAGTTTTAGTACTCAAGAAATTGATGAACTGGGTTGTAAAATTCGATCGCGTCGTAAGAACGGGTTGCATAAAAGCAAGTGGTCAGATCACGTTTTGAAAATATTTCATTGTACTTCTTGAAGGATTCCTGGTTTCTTTGAAAAGGTACTTGTTCCTTGGGTTCGTACAATCCAAGTTCATAGCTACAAGTATTGACATTGTTGGTTACGAAAAATAGATAGCGAATTTGGAAATGATAGAGCATAAAGTGTGAAACAAAATCCAGTAGTAGATCTGTGTAGATAAAATTGCCGGGAGTTGAGAGATCGTCTAAAATCCGTCAAGAAAGTGTGAAGATGGTCAAATTCGTCCAAGGAGAGTTGCGAATTCTTGGCCTGAGAAAAGATTTGGTGGAGATTTGTCCTTTAAAGTTGTTTGTTGGAGTTTGAGAGAGAAGGATGTGTTCAAAGGGGTTATGAGGGCTTACATTAGGCTAAGGTTTTGAGTTGTAGGAGTAGGGAGAGAAGAAGAAGGGGTTTGGTTTGTAAATAATGGAGGTTTGGAGAGGAATGAAGGAATGTATTATTCATATTTGATTTTGAGAATCAAAACGGTTCTTGAACTAAATAGGATCCGCAAGGTGGAGAACTTTTCTCAAACGGAGCTAAGGTCCGTTTGAACGGACCGTTGCTCTGTTCCAACAGATTGTATGGTCGAAAAGTCATTTTTGTTTCTGGAGAAACCTGAAAAATATGGCTCGGTTCGAACAAACAACTCCTCCGTTTGAATGGACAATACTCTATTCTAACGGACTACTCCGTTTTGAAAACCATTAGCTTATGGACAAACCTGAAAAACATGGCTCTGTTTCGAAGTCCGTTCGAATGGATAGTACAATGTTCTCAAGGACTGTTCCATTCTGAAAACCTTTAGATTTTGACCAAATTTGACAAAAGATGTTCCGTTCAAACGAACGATAGTGTTGTTTTAGGGCTTTATATGGGTTTTAAAGTTGTGTTTTTCAAAGAATTTCCGTCAAGACAATAAATAGTTTTAGAACAGTCTTTTAAACATTTGAAAAATGTACATATATATAGATGCATAAAAAATATTTGATTGAAATAAAATCATAGGGAGAAGAAATAAAACCATGAAGATATTGCAAAGAATAAAAAGTATTAATCCATGAGTTTAAGCATACCTAACCTTAAACGAATGTATTACTATTTGGTACAATATGTTATTGATGAATAATTTTTTTTTCTTATGAACTTACAATTATGAATATGGTTGCTATTTGACAGGAGTAAGTTGATACAATGTTTTTAATTTATTTTTAGTACAATAAATTGCGTACCAAACAAACTTTTATAAATAAATGATTGATATAAACTAATGTACAATAATGTTATAAATAAATGATATGCTATAAATAATGTAACTAACACGGATATTGGTCTTACCTATATGATTTGGTACAATTAAATATTCGACTGATAAGGATGCGATGAGATCTTAATAGGTATTACAAAAGTAATTGAACTTTACGAAAAAAAATAACATACTGTATAACAAAAATCGTTCCATTGATAACACCAATTTTCATGCACTACCTACGGAAATTAAACTCAAAAAAACAAAACAAAATTGCTTACACTTAATTAACAAATCCAAACAAAAATGAGGATAACCATATATAGAATCTCATAAAAAACTTATTAGGTGGAGTTATTATTCTCATCATCACTTAGGAATTGAAGAATCATCGGTTTTGGGATGGTTAAATCGGACCACAATGCATGTGATATTATCTGTACTGCCTTCTGAAAAAGCGGTCCGTCCCAGTTCCTGAGCAGCAGATTGAGGCAATTCTTCATCTCTCGCTAGTGAAACCACATCCTTTATCAAATAAGAAATAAATAAAAAACATCATTTTTTTTTCAATATTATAACAATGCTCTAATATCCAATGTATTTGAGCAAAATCTTTATCCAATGAGCGTTATATATATATATATATATATATATATATATATATATATGAATATAATTTGCTAACCAACATTAGAAAAATTAAAAAAAGTACCTCATTTGGAACAACATCCCAAATTCCATCTGTCGCAAGAACAAGAAGATCAAACTCCTCATCAATTACTTCTTCCTTTGAAAAATTAATTAAAGATTGAAAGAGAAACAAATTGTCGTTATATATATATATATATAAGAAAACGAGGATTATTCTGGATTTTTAGAATTAATTAAGAAATTGAAATTAAATTACTTGAATATCAGGTTCTGCAACTATATATGGTTTTAGCATTCGATTTCCAAATGCACGTGACATCGCCAACACTCCCCCTACTCTCCAAGTTCCTTCAACAATAAAAAAATACAAAAATAAAATATTAAATTATTAATAAGCTATAAACCCTAAACCGTAAAAATATACAAACATACCAGCCCACATGATAAACCCTCCAGCCTCCTCAATCCGCTGCCGCTCATCAATCCTATTCGGCTTATGATCCTCAGATAAAGCAATTGCTAAAAAAACAAAACAAATGCCCTAAATTCAACATTTCAAATAAATAATTCATTCATTAAAAATATACCTTTGCCTTGCTTGGAAATAACGGTGCGAGAATCACCAACATTGGCCACGTATAATTGGTTCCCGACCAAAACGGCAGTTGAAGCGGTTGAACCGTCGTCTCTATATGCACTTATTTCGGAATTTAGAAAATCCAAATCTGTTTTTATGTATGTTTCCCCTGTGATTTTTTAAATTATTATTTAGTTAAATTTCATATATAATCCTAGAAATCATCATTATTTTCATGTATACTCCAACAAAACATGAGAAACATTAAAAACACCCCTCTTCTAGTTTCTCAAAGAAATGTATAAACTACCAAGTACCAATCTTTCTCAGCTTTGAAATCTTTTGAAAAAAAAAAAACAAACTTTTTTAGTGGGTTTTACAAAAGCATATATATTTATTATGTTTTTAATGGATATATGAGTAATTTTAAGATTTTTGAGGGGTATGTATGAAATTGTTTAAGAGTATTAATGGCATACTAATGGCGAGCTTGGTGTCGGTCATGAACTTCGGATGCTTCAAAAGATTCTCAAAAAGATGCTCTTTCAAGTACTCCGCTGCTCGGTGCCCTCCATGCCCTATTAAATTAAATCAAATCAAGGGTCGAACTATTTATTATCTTTTGAAAAGTGAACCAAATTTGTTTTTCCAAAATTCAAAATATGTAAACCGACTTGATACTTCATCCTTTTCAAATGGATTTGTACTAACCCAATATATATAAAATTAAGAGTGTTCAATTTTTATTCGGGTTAAACTAGTTGGTTTCTGATATCTTCTTGATCGGATCTTTTTTGGGTTAAGAATGTGTCGAGTGAGTTCTGGGTCGGTTCGAGTTGTATTCGGATCTTGCTCTGGCCCGGGTCAAATGGATTCAGGTTATTCGGGGTTCAGGTTGATTTGATATTCAGGTGAAGTGGAGTTCGAGTCTCTTTAGGTTTCGGACAAAACCAGGTTCGGCTTGTAATTGATTTTTAGTGAATTTCAGAGGTGAAACCAATTGGCGTGAACTGCAAATATATCCTGAACCTGGGTGTGAACCGTCCAAAACATCTGAACATGATTCGATCTGATCCAAATATTTCAGGAAAGTCAAATGACTCAAAAGCGCCTGACCCGAACCCAAAGAACACGAAAAAATTATCCTAAACCCTAAATCCGAACACGAAACAAACCGATGAAATAATTAATACGACTGATTCATACCCGAAATAATTAATACGACAAATTCGGGTTCTTCGGGTCTGGGTCGGGCGGGTTTGAGTCATTTGATTTTTCCAAAAAATTTGGATCGGGCGGGTCTTTCGAGTTCGGGTCATGTTTGCCAGATATAAATTTTTAAAGTTGCCAATAAAAAATAACAGAGAGAGAGAGAGAGAGAGAGACCATCAAATACGCCGAAAAGACTAACACGTTGTCCGTCAATTTTGGTAATTTTAACATCATAATAATCCTCCATACTCGGCCTGCCCCCTCTAAAACTTACAAGTCCATAACTCAACCTCTCATCCTCACTGCCAAAAAAAACAAAAAAACATACTCTAATTCAAATAACAAAAGAAATCACTTTTAAGACAATTTTTATCATTATTATAAATAAATTTCTTCTGCGGATTTCTTCATAATTTTAGATTTTAAAATGAGGAGATAAATGCACCGTTAGTCCGTGTACTTTAATTGGTTTGCAATTTAGTCTTTGTACTGTTGATTTGAACTTTTTGATCTTGTATTTTATGAAAATATGCACGATGACTTAGGAACGAATCATGCACATGGACCAGAAAGTTCAAATCACAAGTACAGGTACTAACTTGCAATCCAATTAAAGTACAGGGACAACGGTGCATTTATCCAAAAAGGAATAACGTTCCTTTATAGGGATAACCAGACCCCTCTCCACCGTATTTGCCCCTGAACATATCAACAGAAAATAAATAGGAAAATTTGCAAAAGAACCCCTAAATTATGCCGAAATTGCGCAAAAAAAGGCCCTCTGCTATTGAAAATTGAAAATTGCAAAGAAGCCCCTATGTTCTAACAGAATTTTAAAAAAAATCCCTAGTATTTATGTTACTATTATCCAAAAAAATATTTCTTGAAGGTGCCTTTTTTCAATTTTCAATAACCTAGGGGCTCTTTTGCAAGTTAAACAAAATGCATGGACTTTTTTGAAAATTCCCCAGTAAAGAAACAACTTCTCTTACCATTTCAACCCTCTATTTCCATTTCCACAACTCTCATCATTTTTCTCCACATAAACATCGGAAACCGGTACCGGCACCGGTACGGGAGGCTGGTGGGTACTGGAGTCAACCATCATCTTGACCACGGTTTGGAACTTTCTCCTGCTCTGAGGAAAATATGTGTTAGGGTTCACATCCAAGTCCCTCCCACAAACCCTAACCCTAAAATGGCCCAATTTGCTCGCAGAGAATGAGAACCCTCTGAGAGTTGTCGCTCTTATTATGAAGTCTCTGATGCTTGTTATGCATACCATCTATTCGATTTGTTTATCCCAACCTGTAGAATATGATTTAAATGATATATGTGTCAATTTAGAGATTTGCTTTTTGCAAGTAAATATTGAATAAGAAATCTGACTTACTTTTTTTAAATGTATCAATCCTAAGTTCTGTTGTGGTTTATGACTAATACTGAGAGAAAATGCAATTTGAGCTGAAAATCGGGCTACAAACACAAGTGGATAACAATTAACCACAAATAAGCTGCAATTTCAGGTCGAATTTAAGGTCCTAAGCCACATAACAGTCGTTTTTGCGCATCTATCTTAGGTTACATGTCCACACAGGGATCTCGAAATTCCAGTTTCCATGAAATATTAAGAAAAAGAAACATCGAAATACCTTCTCCTCAAATAAAATAACAAACAGATCAATCTGATCTTGCCGTGAAGACAGAATAGAAGTCTGGAGAGCTTCGTGTCTTCTTGCTGCTCTAGGCAGTAGTGGATGTGGGCGAATTAGGAAGAAGAGAGGGAGAGCGAGTAAAAGACAGGCTGTGTGAGTGACATGAACCCGAGATTTCAAATCTCGAAAGGTCAGGTCAGATTGACTGTAACCCAAAAACCTCAAATCTACGGCTGCTATTGGACAAACGTTGGCAAGGATTCGGCTAATATTCAAATCAAATTAATGTTAGTAATTGATATTTCTAACTCAAATTCTTATCTCACATTAAGCCACGTTATCTTTTTTATTTGTATCATTGGATTTCAATTTGTGTTCAGATCTGACCGTCCGCTTTTTTTTCCTTTTAATTGTTTACTCTGATTTCTCGAATTTTTTTTCAAAATAGTACTTTTTTGAAGAATAATTAATCAGATGGCATTTTTTTCGAAATATTTCACCAGATAGCACTTCCGCCAGACCCTCTGGCGGAACTGAAGTAGTTCCGCCAGAGGGTCTGGCGGAACTAGTGATTTTTTTATTTTTATTGATCTCAGCCATTTGGCACCCGTAAACACGCTTAATTAAAAAAAAAAGTTAGTTCCGCCATAGGGTCTGGCGGAACTAGGTAAAATTTATTTTTTCAGGTTAAACTCTTAATTTAGAAGGCCAATTAGCTAAAAAAATTACGAATTCATAAGTTCCGCCAGAACCTCTGGCGGAACTGGCTATTTTATATATTTTTTGCCTCTAAACAGCCATAAAAATTTAGCAAAAAAAAATTTACTAGGGTCTGGCGGAACTATGAACAGTATTTATTTATTTATTTATTTTTTTTGCTAAATTTTCATGGCTGTTTAGAGGCAAAAAAATATAAAATAATAGGTTCCGCCAGAGGGTCTGGCGGAACTTCTGGTTCCGCAAGAGGACCTGGCGGAACTTCTGAATTCATAATTTTTTGAGCTAATTGGCCTTCTAAATTACGAGTTTTACCTGAAAAAATAAATTTTATTCAGTTCCGCCAGATCCTCTCGCGGAACTGGCTTTTTTCCTTAATTAAGCATGTTTAAGAGTTTCAAATGGCCAGAATCAACAAAAATAAAAAAATTACTAGTTCTGTCAGACCCTCTGGCGGAACTTTAGTTCCGCCAGACCCTCTGGCGGAAGTGCTAGATACCCAATTATTTGTAAAATAGTGCCATCTGATTAATTATTGTTCAAAAAAAGTGCTATTTTGCAAAAAAATTCTGATTTCTCTCACTACTCTTTCTCTCTCACGCTCCTAACTTCGCGCCCAAAATTTTCTCATGCCTCCTCTCTTTTACGCTCTCATCTTCCGATTAGACCTTCACGAATCATGCCTCTCGACTCTCTCTCTCACTCTGGCCTCTATCAACCGCCATCACTCCTTATCCGCTGCCACCGCTATTTGTGAAGTCATGGCCGTGCTCAGTCCTTCCGACTAATTTGCATGAATCATGTCTTTCTTTTGGGTATTCAAAATTTCAACCCTTTTTTTCTTTCTATTCCATCTTTTTATTACTTCTTTGTGATGAAAATACAATCTTATTTTCCTCTTTTACTAAAATAGTAGCAACTTATTTTTTATTTTTGTAATCATTTTTTCTTGGCATTAAAACTTTAGTTAGCAAAATCAGGCTAAAATCTTTATTGAATGGGTTCAAAATGGTCATCCTCGCCAGGTGCTCGACAAAATGCTTCTTCAGTGATTTTATTTTACATCATTTGTGTTGATTGAATTTTGCTTCTACTAATTTGCTAACAATTTAAGTTTTGTTTTATATTTTTCAAATATTTTGTTCTTTATAGTAGAGGTTCCTTTATTGAACATATGCAAGATCAGAGGGCTCGCAAGGTACTTGATAGAATGCTAAGGTTTAGGGTACTTGAGAAAATGATTCTTCAGATATCTGCATTACGTTTTACTGGTTTGTGGATTTTTTTGAGTTAGTATGAAGTAAAATTTTATTTTGGCTTTCTACTGACTTTGCGCTTGCCATTAAAATTTTAATTGTTTATTCGCAAAAGGAAGATAAACTTTTCAGGATTCAAGGTGACTGCAGTTTGAGCTTTGTGATAAATTGCTTCTTCATATATGTGTTTTTCTTTTTCTAATCATTTATGGCTTTTTTTTATGTTGCAGGTTGGAAGAATTTCGATATCTTCTTTGTTCACTACAATCAACGGTATCTGCTTATACCTAGGTGAAATTTTTATAATTTATTCATGTTTTATTTTATTAAATTTATGAATTTTGTTTGTTATGTCACGGTTATTTCATTCTTAATTAATAATTGTTATTATGACAAAATGGAAATATGTCATCATTGAGTTTGATCAAAGTCACTTTCTTGATAGAGAATTAAATTGAATAAATTCGAAATGATATTAAGAACTCTTTGTTAATCCATTTTGAGCATGATAATGCATTACTTCAGCCCTAGTTCATTAGGGGGCCCAGAAATATCTCCCTCGTGATGAGGGGAATAAATCCAATCTTGGTCACTGATAAGTCATTAATTATACATATTTTTTACCCTATACATATGTGGTATTGAACCATTATATGTGTTTACATTTTTTACTACTAATGAGATATTTATGTGATTTCAGGTACAATTTGGATGGAGCATATCTCGGAGAAAAGATGTTGGAGCACAAGATGGAGATAATAATCAAGACTCGGACCTGCCGACAAAGGCTTAGTATTTCGGCCATAACTCACAATCTTGGCCTTCTCTATATGCAAACAATATACCGTTGGAAAGAACAGAACAAGGCCAACTATTCATTTCATATAACCAGAGCCCAATTCCGAAGTCTACATGTCTCAAATTGACCATCTTCTGGACAGATCTATCATGCACCTTGCATTCACTCTTCATGTTTTTGTCTTGCTCATTCACACTCTTTGCATGGGGGCTTCATTCATCCTTCATGATCACCTTTTGAGAGGGTTATAACCAGGTGGAAGGTATCTATTCTACTCACTTTTGAACTTCATCATTCTCTCTCTTAGAGTTGGGCAAGTCAAGCAAGTCATTCTTCCATCCGCGCTTCATTAATGGGTTCTATCCTGATTTTATTTTCTTTCTTTTCCATATATTTTGAGTAAGTCCTTCGAGGCATAGTTAGTGTTTATGTTTTTGTGTTGTAACTTTTGAGACCATTAATAATAAATTTCATTTGAACGGTTATTATTTTATTTTTACTTACTTATTATCTTTCATGCTCAATGAATTATTTTAAGTTTATTTCGGTCAGTTCTATGTTTGATAGTATTTAACAAGGGCCACAAAATTCCTATGGTTGCTTGCTCAATAGCCTCCATTAGAATTTGAATAATAGCCAAGTGCAAATAACTCACAACGATCTAAACAGTTCTGAACAAGCTCATTGTTTAGGAGGTTTTGCTTTGTTTAAATAACCAATGATTTCTATTGAATTGGTTATGATATTCAAGTAGGTTAGTGTTTTTATTTACGAGCCCATCTAAACTAAAACCCTATATTTTTGTTTGAGTTATTTATCGGTTAGATCTCATCTTACTGCACTTAAGAGATTACTTCCAAATTCATTATTATAGTCAAGGATAATGTTACACACAAATTCACTACACAAAACTATGCCTCAATTCACAAAACCACCACATCTCTTGATTTTTACTCTAAGTTTCCTCTTTACTTGTTACTTTCATTTTGTTGCAATCAACCAATCAACAATCCCCCCCCGAGTGTGTGTCTTGTTTTAGGTCTTGTATTTGGTTTTATTTACAGTCTTGGTTTCTCTTTATTCTAGTTTTCTATTTTTGTTGAGTCCATTTTCATATCTTTTCACCTAGTTTAGTCTAAATAGCTCTCTGTGGTTCGACCCCTACTTCCACTGTCTACTGTATTGTAGTTAAGTCTAGGGTTTAAATTTCTTTTGGTAAGTGTAAAACGACTGCAAAAATACCTCTTATCAAAATGGCGCCATTGCCGGGGAGCTAGCAACGCGACTATTCTAGGTCAATATTCACACTTCTCTTGTGTAGTATGGTAGTCTGCATTTGTGTCAGAGTAAACCAAATTCGTTTTACTTTTTGTCAGTCATATCTTTTTAACTTTTTGTCAGAGTCACACTTTTGTTACCTTTGTTATCTTTTTTACTTTTTGTCAGAGTCAGTCATACTATTTCTTTTCACTTTGAGTCTGCATTACTTGCATTCACTAATTCTCTCTCTTACACTTGATTCCAGTTCATGAAAGCTACTCGTAGTTCTAATCTTCCACTTGCACCACTAGATCCGGAGATTGAGAGAACACACCTGGAGCGAAGAAGAGCAATTTCGGTAACACCGAAAGTAGCCGAAGAAATTGAAAAGGTGGAGAACTTGGACAGCGAAAGTGAGCCTCCTACTCCACCAGCTCCTCCTCACGCTACAAGAGGTAACACTACAGTTATTGCTAATTTTGAGGATTTGACACTTAGGGACTTGTCTACCTTTGATTTTGCTACCAACCAGTATGGTATTGTATTACCACCGGTCCCGAATTTTAAGATCCATACGGGTCTTCTTCAATTATTACCGACGTTCAATGGGAGCGCCTGAGAGGACCCGCACTCTCACATGCATGAGTTCAACCATATCACCGCAACAATGATGCCGGCGGAGATTGAAGATGATGGTCCTTACAAACTGTGACTGTTTTCATACAGTCTTCGAGGACCAGCAAAGGACTGGTACTACCATCTAGCACCTTTTCCAACAACTTGGGTGGAACTTCAAAAGTTGTCTCTAGACAAGTATTTTCCTGTCTCTCTTACCGCTTTTATTAGGAAGCAAATTTGTAGTATTCAATAAGAAGTAGGGGAAACCCTCTACGAGTGCTATGATCGCTTCCAGAAGTTGTGTGCAAAATGTCCTAACCATCAAGTCCCAGAGAATCTCTTGATTCAACACTTGTATGATGGGATGATTCAAGAGACTAGGGATAATGTAGATTCTGCTAGTCGGGGTGCTTTCATAGATAAAACCGTTAGGCAAGCACGTACCTTGATAGAAACTATGGCGAAAAATGCCCAATCATGCAGAACCAGATCTAGAATTAGGGGGGTTAGTGAGATTAGAGACTGTGATTTGGAGAAACGAGTGATATGGATGCCAAATTAGATAGCTTGGCTAATATGATGGCGTCATTCATGGGAACCAAAGTAGAAGTGAAAGCATGTGGTGTCTGTACTCAGACAGGGCACACCACTGATGCATGCTCAACACTCCATGATGAGGAGAAAGTCACGACCACAGCTTGCGGCATCTTCAAGCTAAACCAACACGGAAATTCAAATGGGGGTCAAAATCGTAATTATGATCCCTATTCCAAAACATACAATCCTGGATGGCGTGTCCACCTAAATTTTAGATGTCGTGACCCTAAAACCAGTAACAACCTCCTCAAAATAATAACCAAAATTCTTCTTCTTCTTTACCTCCAATTGACCCTGCTTTAAAAAGTCTTTCTGACATTGTGACATCTTTGGCCACGTCAACCACATCTTTTCAGAAGGATACAAAGAGCGCCCTAACACATTTGGGCACCCAAATTGCTCAATTATCCTGTGAATTAAACCAGTTAAAAACTCAGGGATCCTCACAACTTCCTTCTCAAACTCTCAACCCCCGTGAGAATGCATGTGCCATCACCTTAAGAAGTGGGAAAGAAATAGAAGAGAGTAAAGGAAACATGGAAGGTGAAGGAGAGATTGAAGTGATTAAGCCAGAATCCGAGAAGATGAAAGAAAATCCCAAGGAAATACCACCTTATAAACCTAGAGTCCCTTTTCCTAGCCGTCTAGCGGTTAACACCAAAAAGGATGAGGCAGAGAGAGATATCCTAGAGGTTTTAAAGAAGGTGGAAGTGAACATTCCATTACTAGAGGCCGTCTAGCGGTTAACACCAAAAAGGATGAGGCAGAGAGAGATATCCTAGAGGTTAACACCAAAAAGGATGAGGCAGAGAGAGATATCCTAGAGGTTTTAAAGAAGGTGGAAGTGAACATTCCATTACTAGAGGCCATTCGTCAAGTCCCTCACTATGCGAAATTTTTCAAGGACTCGTGTACGAATAAGAGAAAGCTAAATGGCCATGAGAGGGTGACAATGAGTGAGAATGTCTCTGCAGTTATCTGCAAAAAGACCGGGGTGATCATCCAACTGGCCGATCGTTTTACTGTTGTACCAGAAGGAGTTATAGAGGATGTCCTTGTTAAGGTCAATGGACTTGTCTTTCCTGCAGATTTCTATATTCTGCGTATGGATGAGTCTGATAGCTCGCTGAGCTCAACTCCCATTCCTCTAGGAAGACCCTTCCTTAAAACTGCCCGAACCAAGATTGATGTGCACAATGGAACTCTTTCTATGGAGTTTGACGGAGAGAACATCTCTTTCAATATCTTTGATGCTATCAAGCATCCTTTTGATGGGCATGTCTCTGCTATTTGCACCATCGACCCAGTTGATAAGTGCGTCGACAACTTCTTCTCTTTCGAGTTCATCGATCTGCTCGAGACCCTTCTTGATCTCTCTCCAGATGATCAGATCCTTCTTCAGAGTCTATCTGCCTTGGCCATTGGAGAGGCTTCTTTTTCTTCTTCTTCTCCCTTAATAAAACCTTCTCTTGAGCCCACCAAACCTTCCATTGTGAGTCCCCCCTCTCTTGACCTAAAACCTCTACCAGCTCATCTCAAGTATGCATACTTGGGTAAAGGAGACACTCTTCCAGTGATCATCTCTAGTAGCCTCACTGCTACTCAAGAAGAGAAATTAGTTAATGTTTTGAGGGACCACAAGACTGCTATTGGATGGACTCTGGCTGATATTAAGGGAATCAGCCCCTCTACGTGTATGCATCGGATATTGTTGGAGGATGGATCTAAATCATCCCGCGAGCCTCAGCGTGGGCTGAATCCTCCAATGATGGAAGTGGTCAAGAAAGAAATCATTAAACTCCTTGATGCAGGAATCATATACCCTATCTCTGATTCACAGTGGGTATCACCAATCCGTGTGGTACCCAAGAAAACTGGTATTACGATAATTGAGAATAAGGATGGTAAAAAAGTTCCTACTAGAGCACAAAATGGATGGCGAGTATGCATTGATTATCGCAAATTAAATACTGCCACCCGGAAAGACCATTTCCCTCTTCCTTTTATTGACCAGATGCTTGAGCACCTTGCTGGGTGTCACCATTACTGCTTCTTAGATGGCTTCTCTGGTTACTTTCAAATAGCCATCGCCCCCGAGGATCAAGAAAAGACCACATTCACATGCCCTTTTGGCACCTTTGCCTACAGACGCATGCCATTTGGGTTGTGTAACGCACCCAGTACATTTCAGAGATGTATGATGTCCATCTTCTCTGATTATGTCATCCAAATTGGTGAGGTTTTCATGGATAATTTCATCGTCTATGGTGACTCATTCAATGATTGTTTGGGAAACCTAAAGACGATTCTTCAAAGGTGCGTAGAGATTGACCTGGTGCTGAATTATGAGAAATGTCATTTTATGGTGAATTAGGGCATAGTCTTAGGCCATGTGGTTTCCTCTCGGGGTCTTGAAGTGGATAAAGCAAAGATCGATGTCATTAGATCCCTTCCGTACCCGACCAGTGTGAAGGACATTCGATCATTTCTTGGTCATGCCGGTTTTTATAGGCGCTTCATTAAAGATTTCTCAAAAATCGCTCAACCTCTTTGTCTTCTTCTCTAAAAAGAGGCTTCTTTTGAGTTTAATGAGAAGTGCAAAGCGGCATTCGACCTTCTCAAGGAGAAATTGTGTTATGTCCCCATCATTAAAGCTCAAGATTGGAATCTGCCTTTCGAGATCATGTGCGATGTGAGTGATAGGGCAGTTGGAGCTGTTCTTGGGCAGCGGGATGGGCGAGAACCCCATGTTATCTCCTACGCTTCCAGGACCTTAGATGATGCTCAGTGCAACTACACTACTACGATGAAAGAGCTGTTAGCCATTGCTTTTGTACTGGAGAAATTTAGGTCCTACCTCTTAGGGGTTAAGGTAATCATATGCTCTGACCATGCCGCATTGAGGCATCTTTTCAAGAAGAAGGAATCCAAGCCGAGACTTCTTCGTTAGATATTGTCGCTCCAGGAGTTTGACTTGGAGATTAGAGATAAATGAGGATCAGAGAATCTAGTTGCCGATCACCTTAGCCGCCTTCCTATGAGTAATCAGGAGGGTACCCCAATATCGAAGTTCTTCCCTGAGGAATATCTCTATGCCGTGCAAAGCTATACACCATGGTATGCTGATATAGTGAATTACCTGGTGGCTGTAATGTGTATTTTTATACACATTTTTAGGGTTTTTATCATATAAAATTCACCATTAAATCACATAAAATGTAGAAAAAATGTTTAAAATTAATAAAAATTATTTTTGAAACTCTTAATACATTTTTGTGTGATTTTTCAGGTAAAAAGAGCAAGAAAGGGATATTTGGATGACTTGGTGAAACGTCAACTATAAATAAAAGGCCGATTTGCAAATCATGGGCCAAGCATGGCCGAATTCTCGACAAATCTCCGCGAAAAATCCTACACATGCCTCTCCGACCTCCTATAACCCTTACCCGCCAACTATCCAAGCTAAAACCTACAAAATCCACAAAAAGACGAAAAGTCAAACCCGAAAACCATAGTTGTCCGAAAGTCAATTGTCCCGAAAGGGGTCAAAATGGGTACCAAATCGAAGCGCGCGACAAGATGAATCCAACGGAGGAATTGAACAACTCCGTTCTCTATATAACATGATTTGGCGAGATGAATGGATCCTCTGTTAGTGAGAAATGGAGATGCACTCTGCTTACTTTCTGAAACTCTGTGACGGGGTCAGTACTGGAATCTTCTCTCCATTCCATGATTTATTGAACACCTCCGTTTGGTATGTAACATGTGAAAAGGAGATTACTGGACCGTGCAATACTGTTAAATGAAGGGGTGGATCAGGTTTTTTGTGCTAAGAATCTGACGTACCAGTACGAGATTCAGAGAATATTTAGTACTAGGAAAGAGTGCTCCCCAATGGCTGATTGCCACGTGGCAGAGTGTCAATAACCCAGACCAGTCAAGAATTTGACACGCGTCTTAGCTGTTGAAAGTGGATGAGTTTGAGGAGAATTGATAAATGCACCAAGAAAATTGCACCCAAGCTGGAATTGAATAGAAAAGAAGGAAACAATGCTATATACCCCCCAAATTACTACCAGAACAGAATCCGGATCAAGCTCAACTTTTAGTCCCACAAGCTTATTTCCAAATATTTTCTAGGACAAATTTCTCTATAAAAATACACCCTCTTTCTCTCTCCAAAAAAACACATTACATTACATCATTTATACAACCATTTTCATATCGATCATCACACACATTTCTTCCTCCATTCTTCACCATTTTCATTCTTCATCTTTTTTTTTCCACCATTAATGTCCACAAGCTTCAAATCCTCATTTCTTGAGAGTAAAAGGAGAGAGTAGAATTTTAGAAAGAGAGAAGTGCTTAATCTAGAAGGAGCAAGTGCTAAATCGACCAAGAAGGGGAGAGATCGAGAACGAGTCACATATTTATGGTTTGATTTATTTTTCTCTTTATTTTTGGATGAATAAAATGAATCAAGAATATGTAAATATGGTTTTTGTGGATATGAGTGAGTAGTTTTAAGAGTTGGGAAAGACTTTTTTTGTGACTTTTGTTGATGAAATCTTAAGTGAAAATTTGCATTTTATTATGGTATTTTAAGATTAAATCTTGACATTTTTTCATAAGATCTGAGTTGGGTTATTTAGAAGAATGATTTGACGTGAAATATTTATGAGAAGTGTTTAGATTTGTTTGACTAATATTGACTTGGAAGAGGCCTTCTTTTTATTCAAATAAGGGTTGAATCAAGTATGAGATCAATTTAAAAATAGAAGTTTTTGAATGGATCTGAAGTTTGATGAGTTTATTAATTGATTTTTGGAAGAGAATTAATTAAACCTTACTTTTAAATATTATATAATTAATCTGCTATCTTTCGTGATTAATGATTCTCAAGTTACACAAATCGTCATCATTTCCCTACTATTTCTCTTTTAAACTTTTTTTAAAGAAACTTTGTTTTTATCTTTTTCTTGCAACTTTTCTTACTTAAAACAACAATAACAACTTTTCAAAACCACAACACTAAAATAAAAGTGAGAATCGATCGTTAAAACATTTAAGGCCTAGCTTCCTTGTGTTCGACCCCTAAAACTCAATACCACATATACACTGAATATTGAAATTAGGGAAAAATAAATTGTTTTGTTAACACGTAATTATACCACGACACGTTTTCACGTAGTTACAGTGGCTAAAGACCTACCAGAGGATCTTACACGTTCACAGACCGATCGAATCCGATATGATTCCCGATTTTATATTTGGGATGAGTCTTACCTCTTTCGGATTTTCGCGGATCAAATTATTCGGATATGTATACCAGATAATGAGGTCAGATCAGTGCTTGAGTTTTGTCACTCTCTGGAATGTGGAGGATACTTTGGCGCCAAGCGGATAGCTCATAAGGTCCTTGAGTGTGGTTTCTTCTGGCCCACACTACATAAGGATTCTTACTTCTTCATGAAGTCATGTGAGCGATGCCATAGAACGGGAGGACTAACCAAGAGAGATGAGATGCCAATGAAATACATTCTTGCATGTGAGGTCTTTGAAGTGTGGGGTATCGACTTTATGGGACCTTTTTCTCCCTCATACGGTTCTGAGTATATCCTCCTTGCAGTCGACTATGTCTCCAAGTAGGTCGAGGCCAAGGCCACAAAACGAGCATATGCAAAAATGGTTGTGGATTTTGTAAAGGACCATATCTTTTGTAGGTTTGGGGTCCCGAGAGTCATCATCAGTGATAGAGGAACCCATTTCTGCAACCGGAGTTTCGAGGCATTAATGAAGCAATACCATGTCACACATAGAACCTCGACAGCTTACCATCCTCAAACCAATGGCCAAGCAGAACTTTCGAATAGGGAAATCAAAGGCGTTTTGGAGAAAGTGGTGAACCCCACTAGGAAAGACTGGAGTCTTCGGCTGACTGACGCACTCTGGGCTTACATGACTGCTTTTAAGTCCCCTGTAGGCATGTCCCATTATCAGCTAGTCTATGGAAAGGCTTGTCATCTTCCGGTTGAACTCGAGCACAGAGCCTATTGGGCCATCAAGAAGTGTCATCTAGACTACCCAAACGATGCACTCGACTGGAAGCTACAAATCCAAGAGTTAGAGGAGATCCGAAATGACGCGTATGAGAACTCCCGAATATTCAAGGAGAAGACCAAGATGTATCACGACAAAAAGCTTGCCCATAAGGATTTTAAAGTGGGTGACAAGGTGTTGCTATTTAACTCAAGACTCAAATTACACCCGGGCAAGCTACAAAGTAGGTGGATAGGGCCCTTTCTTGTGACCAAATTGTTCGATTATGGTGCAGCAGAAATTCAGTGTCTTGATTCAGGGAAGGTCTTCAAGGTCAACGGGCACCGGCTGAAGCGGTTTCATGAGAGTTTTGATGCGAGTGGGATTGACATTCACGAGCTTGGCCAGCCATCATCCACTGCTTGAGGAAATGGAGACGTTGGGCTAACGACGTTAAAGAGAGGCACTACTGGGAGGCAACCCTGCAAATAAAGGTTGTGTTTTTCTTTGTTTATTTTCTTTTTCTTGCATTGCATCACTACTTTGTGCTTAGTTTTACTCGGGGACGAGTAAAAGTTTAAGTGTGGGGTGGAGTCTTTATTGCATGTTAGGTAGTTAAAAAAAAAAAAATAAAAATAATAATAATAATAATAATAATAATAATAATAATAATAATAATAATAATAATAATAATAATAATAATAATAATAATAATAATAATAATAATAATAAAAACCCATTTTTAAGCCTCAAATTAAAAAAATGCCCAATTAAAAATCAATAGGATTGAGAGAGAACTGTAACTTGTATTGAATAATGTGGTGGAACTTGTTTGGACTCAAAAGGATCATATAGACCAGTTCAAGAAGAATTGAGGTCGTTGATTTAGGGATCTTTTGTCACTAGTGAACTCGATTTGTTGTTTGAGTGCCAATAATTTAGGGATTTGTGCGAGAAATTACGTGAGGACTTACCATTGGACCGTGACCCGGAACTCAAGTTTGTTTATAGTATAATATCCATAATAATCCACTATATCATCTCGTATATATATAAATAATATCCAGGTCTATTAGCTTCTAAAGTCACTTTATTGCTTGGTTTTGGAGAAGGAGGATTAGGCATTATATAAGAAGATAGGGGACGGGAAGTAGAGGTTAGTGTCAGAAGTTGAGGACTTATGTGTAGTAGATGAGCTTTGTGCACCGAGTGTATTCGTGAGGAGACGCATCTTAGAGACAAATTTATGAGAGTAGACTCTCGGGTAAACTCTATTTTTGACACAAAGGCAAGTTAGGCCCCCATAATCCTAATAGATTTGACTCACAATCTTAAAAAAAAAAAAAAAAAAAATTAAATAAATAAAAACAAAAAATAGATAAAAAAAAAGAAAAAGATTGCATGACTCAAACTTGTTCCCCCTTGTACATGGCCTAAACCTTAGTTTACGCGATTTGTGAGAAAGAGTGGATCCCAGTCATACATCTCAGGCCAGCAGTTAGGTTGGCACATTTTGGGCCAGATGACTGAAGGTGCTAGGAGGTATGCACATTAGGAGGTTCATTATTCCAAGCAGATAGAGGTATAGGCGATATCTTTTCGGAGAGTAGAGGCACGAGTTAAGAAAACCAAGTGACAACTTGACCGAAAGTGGCGAAGTAGACAAGCAAACAAATTATGTAGTATATATATATATATATATATATATATATATATATATATATATATATATATATATATATATTATCCACCATATTCCATCATATTCCACAAAACATAACTTGAGAATTTCCCACACGACCAAGGTAGAAAATCACGATTCATTTGAGAGCTGAGACTTATTATGAGAGACACTCCACATATTCCGTAGTCATATTCCACTCTACAAAAAGAGAGTGAGTGCGAGTTTCACCAAAGTGCATGGAATCTTACACAAGGGACCAAAGATCATTATTGGCTGGTATATAAGTGAAGAGCGAGTCAAAAATATGGGACCCATCCTACCAATACAAGTTACAATGTTTGCTCGAGGACGATCAAATATTTAAGTATGGGGTGATTTGATAAGTCATTAATTATACACATTTTTTACCCTATACATATGTGATATTGAACCATTATTTGTGTTAACATTCTATTTACGTGGATAATAATCACAACTTGAATGTTGATACTACTAATGAGATATTTATGTGATTTTGGGTGCAATTTGGATGGAGCATATCTCGGAGAAAAGATGTTGGAGCACAAGATGGAGATAATAATTAAGACTCGGACTTGCCGACACAGGCTTAGTATTTCGGCCATAACTAACAATCTGGGCCTTCTCTATATGCAAACAATATACAGTTCGAACGAAGAGAATAAGGCCCACAATTTATTTCATATAACCATAGCCCAATTCCGAAGTCTACATGTCTCAAATTGGCCATCTTCTGGACAGATCTATCATGCACCTTGCATTCACTCTTCATGTTTTTGCCATGCTCATTCACACTCTTTGCGTGGGGGTTTCATTCATCTCTCATGATCACCTTTTGAGAGGGTTATAACTAGGTGCAAGGCATCTATTCTACTCACTTTTGAACTTCATCATTCTCTCTCTTGGAGTTGGGCAAGTTAAGTAAGCTTCATTCTTCCATCCGCGCTTCATTAATGGGTTCTATCATGATTTTATTTTCTTTCTTTTCCATTTTTTTCAAGCAAGTCCTTCGAGGCATAGTTAGTGTTTATGTTTTTGTGTTGTAACTTTTGAGACCATTAATAATGAATTTCATTTGAATGGTTATTATTCTGTTTTCACTTACTTATTATCTTTCATACTCAGTGATTATTTTAAGTTTATTTCGGTCAATTCTATGTTCAATAGTAATTAACAGGGGCCACAAAATTCCTATGGTTGCTTGCTCAATAGCCTCCATTAGAATTTGAATAATAGCCAAGTGCAAATAACTCACAACGATCTAAACAGTTCTGAACAAGCTCATTGTTTAGGTTTTGATTTGTTTAAATAACCAATGATTTCTATTGAATTAGTTATGATATTCAAGTAGGTTAGTATTTTTATTTACGAGCTCATCTAAACTAAAACCCTATCTTTTTGTTTGAGTTATTTATCGGTTAGATCTCATCTTACTGCACTTAAGAGATTAATTTCAAATTCATTATTATAGTCAAGGATAAAGTTACACATAAATTCACTACACAAAACTATGCCTCAATTCACAAAATCACCACATCTCTTGATTTTTTACTCTAAGTTTCCTCTTTGCTTGTTACTTTCATTTTGTTGCAATCAACCAATCAACAACCCCCCCCCATTGTGTGTATTGTTTTAGGTCTTGTATTTGGTTTTATTTATGGTCTTGGTTTCTCTTTATTTTAGTTTTCTATTTTTGTTGAGTCCATTTTCATTAGAGAAGTAATCTTTTCACCTAGTTTAGTCTAAATAGTTATATGTGGTTCGACCCCTACTTCCACTGTCTACTGTATTGTAGTTAAGTCTAGGGTTATAAATTTCTTTTGGTAAGTGTAAAACGACTGCAAAAATACCTCTTATCAGTCACTCACAATCCTCGTCATGATTCAGTGCATACCTAATGATGACCCTACGTAGGATCATATTCAAATATGTAGTTTCACATACATGAATTCATGGTGACCTCAGGTCATAGAAACAAGAATACTATTCATATGAGAATCACTAATGATATGTACCATGCATATTCTCATAGTTTGGTCAGTCCATTACGTAGTCAATAACAAGTACATATATTTCAGAAATGACATCTCTGTGTCCATGATCAACAGAATATGATTATTCAGTCTGCGAATATACTAGTGTGGATATGCAGCTTTTTACTTGAAGTATGTTTATATAAGTATTCTACTAGTGTGGATAAACATCCTACATATTACTAGGGATGGTTTAGAATGTCATTAATAAGTTCACAGTTCTACTATTAGAATCACGTATTCTAATGACGTGAGCCCGAAGTGTCATTCATGATTGATACAAGATATATAAGTATACATTGACAATCGATGCACATAGATAAATAAAAAATAACCTTTATTGAATAAATAATAATATTTTAAAACATAATCCATTTTCTAGCATAAATACATTTGGCCTAGGGCACTAATCCTATCGTTTCCCACTTAAACTAGGTCAACTCTAAGCGTCTCATTCCTATAGACCTAACATGACCCTCATGTTTTACCTAACATGACCTTCATGTTTCGTAAACAGGAGCGGCTTAGTTAATTGATCGACGACATTTTCATCCGATGACACTCTACATATTTTAACATCACCCCTTCGTATGATCTCCCTAATCAGATAGAAGGTCGCAGTATGTGCTTGGACCTTTGGTGAGATCTCGGTTCCTTTGCTTCTGCTATCGCTCCATTGTTATCACAATATAGATCCATTTGATCTGAGATGCTCAGAACTACTCTTAGTTCCTCCAAAAAGTTCTTTATCCAAACAGCTTCTTTAGCCACTTATGTAGTTGCTATATACTTTGCTTCTGTTGAAGAATCTTCTATAGTACATTGCTTGGAATTATTTAATGTTACCGCGCCTCCATTTAGGTAAATAAATAACTTGATTGTGATCTAAAGTCATCTGAATCTATCTGGAAGCTTGCATCTGTGTAACCATTTACAACCAGCTGGCCTTCCAGACCTCCATAGACTTGGAACATGTACTTAGTTCTTCCTAAGTACTTAAGGATTCTCTTAACAGTTGTCCAGTGACTTTCACCTGGATTAGACTGAAACCTATTTGTTGTGCTCAATGAGTATGACACATCTGGTATAGTACATATTATGGCATACATGATAGATGCTTTGGCCGAAGCATATGGGAGCTTATCCATGCGGTTTCGAATGTAGGAGGCTTCTCCTAGGTCTTTCATCGAGAAATTGTCTCCCAACCATTTTTTGACATTAAATAATGTTGGGATATCATTTCCATGAGTAATATGTCATCTATGTAAAGCACCAGGAATACTATCGCGCTCTCACTGAACTTCATGTAAACCCCCAGGTTGCATCGTAATGAAGGTTCCAGCTTCGTGATGCAGGCTTCAATCCATAGATGGATTTCTGAAGCTTACCAACCTTACCAGAATTCTTGGGATCGACAAAACCCCCAGGTTGCATCGTATGCACGTTCTCGGTTAAATTTCCATTAAGGAAAGTATTTTGGCATCAATTTCCATATCTCATAGTCATAATAAATGGCTATGGCTAATAGAATTCTGATAGATTTAAGAATAGCTACAGGTGAGAAGATTTCGTCATAGTCTATACTATGAACTTGCCTGAAATCCTTTGCCATAAGTCTTGCTTTGTAGGTTTATACCTTTCCACCCATGCCAATCTTCTTCTTAAAGACCCACTTATATCCAATGGTTTTCAAGCCTTCGGATGGATCAGTCAAATTCCAAATTTGATTGTCTTTCGTGGATTGCATCTCGGTTCTCATGTGCTTTAACCACTTCTGAGAATCAAGACTCTTCGTAGCATCTTGATATCATCATCTATGAACATCACATCATCATCATTTGACACGAGAAATCGGTATCTCTTGGGCTCATGACGAATCTTACCAGATCTACATTGAGTCTTTTGTGTTTCAAGCTCACCAACTCCTTGAGAACTTGTTTGTTCTTCCATCACAGGTTCTGCTTCTACAGGTGGGTCTCAAATTTCTTCGAGTTGTTTTTTGCTCCCATTGCTTCTTGTTGAGATAAACTCTCTTTTTAAGAAGGCTCCGTTGCGAGCAACAAACACTTTACTCTCCGATGGGTGGTAAAAGTAATATCTTTTAGTTTCCTTTGGATATCCCACAAATAAGCACTTATCAGACTTGGGTCTAAGTTCATCGGAAGCTTGACATTTCACATAAGTCTCACATTCCCAAACTTTAAGAAATGACAACTTGGGGCATTTCCCCGTCCATATCTCATATGGCATCTTTTGAACCGCTTTGGATGGAATCATGTTCAGTATGAATGCGGAAGTCTCAAGAGCATAACCCCAAAAAGATGTTGGAAGACCCGTTTGACTCATCATCGATTAAACCATATCTAATAAAGTTTGATTCCTCCTCTCGGACACTCCATTCAACTGAGAGTTACTGGAGGGCTCAGTTGTGAATCTATTCCACATTCTCTGAGATATTCGCACGTCTCAAATGATTCCAAATCAAATGAGTCTAAAAGTCCATGCGAGTGGAGTTTATAAATGCGTTTCACATTTATATGGCCCAAGCGACAATGCAAAGGTATGTCGGATTTTAGTCATATGAATTAAATCATTTAGTATTAATATTATAGATGGACTTGTAATCTCTTTCTTAAGATCTAGCACATAAAGACTTCTTTCTAATAGAATAATTCCATAGAAAAGATTATCTTTGAAGATAGAACAATTATTATTCTCAATAAAAAAATGTACAACCATCCAACGCTAGTCTCGAAATAGAAATAATATTTCTGCTCATAGTAAATACAAAATAACAATTATTTAGTACTAATACAAGTCCACTAGGCAATGTCAAAAAATAAGTTCCTACAGTTAATGCAGCAACTGTTGCTTCATTTCCCACACGCAAGTCGACTTCACCCTTATCTAATCATCTACTCCTTTGTAGTCCTTGCATATCATTACAGATGTGAGTACCACATTCAGTATCCAATACCTAAGATTTTGGACTAAATAAATTAGTTTCAATAACAAAAATACATAAAGCAATAGTCACACTACCTTTCTTGATTTCATCCTAATAGAGTTTGCAATTTCTCTTCCAATGCCCAACCTCGTTGCAATGGAAGCAAACTCCATCCTTGTCTTTCTTGATCTTAGGTTTAGGCAACATCTTACCTTTATCCTTGCTCTTGTTCCAAGTCTTCTTACCCTTCTTCTTGTGAACCATTAGGATGTCGTTGACAATATTTGTCTTCATGTCCTCTTGTGCGTTCTTAAGCATCCCATGCAAGTCGGTGATGAATTTCTCCATCTGCTGCATATTATAGTTCATGATGAACTGCTTAAAACTAGAACACAATGACCCGAGAATTATGTCTACAGACAATTCTCTGGGCATAGATAAACCAAGTCTCTCCAATTAATCAAGATAGCTCTTCATCTTGAGCACATGAGCACTCATAGATGAACCTTCAGCCATCTTCGTATCAGTTAGACAGATGGGTCTCCTTATAGTGCTCAACTCTAGCCTGATCTTGGAATATTTCTTTGAGAGTTATGATCATATCATAAGAACTCATGTCCTCCAGTTGCTTCTGAATTTCGGAGGTCATGGTCACTAGCATGAGACAACTTACTTATGCGTCATCCTTGACGTATTTTTTATATGCGTCCCAGGTAGCTCTTGTAGCTCCGTGTTCTAGTTACTCTGGGTAAGCCTCTTCTATGACATTCAGTTTATTGTCAGCCTTGAGAATAATTCTCAGGTTTCTAACCCATTGAGCTTGTCCTTCTCAAGGATAGATCGCAAATTCAACCCAGTTGAATTGTTATTGTTTGTCATTATTCTACAAGTTAAAATGTAAAGTATCATTATTATCTATTCACTGGGGTTATTTTGTTTTGGTGTTTCTTATATTGCACTCTCACTATTTTCTCCAAATCAATCACATTCAGTAGTATTTATTAGGAAACTTCAACTAAATGATAATTTTAGTTCCGTTTCCAAAACAGTTTTCGAAAAACCATTTTTCGAAAATCCAGGAAATCATAATATCCAATATTATATTTCCTAGAAACTATTTCCGTGATGTTTTGAAAATAATTTTACAAATTCTAATAATTATTTTACTATTACTTACTAAACTTTAAATATAATGGACAATTATTTCCTTAACGAATGCTCTGATATCACTGTTAGGGAACTCATAGCCATGTATGATACATGCGCAGTAGAACCTACAAGTTCAACCCTCCCTAGGATCATCGATAAGGGAATAAAAGTACGGAATATCTATTTAAAATATATACCTCAGATCTTCCTGATTTGGGAGAGAAGCGGATGTAGGTCTGAACTAACTTCCGACTTTCAGCCTTCTCCTTGCTTCTCCTAGGGATGAAGAACGATCGCTCACTAGTTCTCAAGTGAGAGAACCTCTACTCGTATCCACGTGAACTATAAACAAACTAAATTACTGTGCTCTGCTAGAAGAGTCTGAAAATACTTTCCAAAAACACCCGCACAAAACTCTCTCTCTTGGTATTACGGCTGCCTCTAAGGCTTCTATTGTTGGGGAATCCATAGCCATGTACGTTACATGTACAGCGAAACCTGGATTCAATCTGTCCTAGGATCATCGTTGAGGGAATAAAGTACGAGATTATCTATTAAAATTAATACCTCGGATCTTCCTGATTCGCGAGACGGAGAACATATGTAGGTCTGAATGATTCTGACTTGCAACATTCTCCTTCCTGAAACTCGACTCCGCAAACCTCCTTGCTTCTCCTAGGGATGAAGAATGATCGCTGGGAAGTTCTTAAGTTAGAGAACCTCTACTCGTATCCACATGAACTTCGGACGGATGGAATAATCGGAGTCGTCTAGGAACCACTTTCTGAAATTACCTCACAAAAATTTCTATCTATTTATGTATTACGACAGCTTCTAAGGCTTTAAAATTGTGTGTTAAATAGAAGGGGGCTAACTCTCTATTTATACTAGAGAGTGAGGCGAATGACTGCTCAGTTACCATAATTGAAAACCTAGTTTTCTGCATATATTCCGTTCAAAACGGAACCTTTCCATTCAAAACGGAACCCTTCCATTCAAAACGGAACCCTTCCATTCAAAATGGAATACAATTTCCAAAACTGCGAGAACCTCGCTGCCAAGAAATTGGCACCTTCTGTTCAAAACGGAAGGACTTCTGTTCTGAATGGAAGTGTGCTAGTTATGCGCAATCAATTATCCAATTATTGATTATTTCGTCCACTAATTTATACATCACATGCATAACTATTTTTAGGCATTTTCATCCCATATGAATGGAGTTCATTGTGTGACCATGTACGTTCCATTTAGCGCTAGCAACGATCTTCTAAAGATCGTAAGTCATGAGTAACCTCTAGACTGATGTCATGACTACCCATATTAAATGAAATGATCATCGATCATAAACCTAACTAAATAGACGTTTGCTTATTCCTTTTGTTCTATGATATATGTCTTGATCACAAAGCATGGATGTATGTCATCCTTGAGTTTGATCAAAGTCTCTTTCCTGATCGAGAATTAGACTGAGTAAATACAAAATGATATTAACAACACATGTTAATCCATTTTGAGCATGACCATAAATTTTCTTTAGTCCTAGTTCATCAGGAGGCCCAAAGATATCTCCCTCTTGGTGAGAGGAACAAATCCCATCTTGGTCAATCACATTCCTCGTCATAATTTAGTGCATACCTAATGATCACCCTAATGATCATCCCATTATAGATGATGTAGGATCATATTAAAATATGCAGTTCCACATACAGGAATCCATGGTGACCTCAGGTTGTAGGAACAAGCACACTATTCATATGAGAATCAGTAATGACAAAAACCATGCATATTCTCATAGTGTGGTCAGTCCGGTACATGTTCTCTGACACGTACCGATATTTCGGACTTAACATCCTTATGTTCATCATCAGCAGAACATGATCATCCAATCTGCAAATATACTAGTGTATAAATGTAGCTTCCAAGTTGAAGTATGTTTAGCACACTATAAACATCATATATATCACTGGGGACACTTTATGATATCATTCTTTAGTTCACAGTGCTACTATCAGAATCACATATTCTGATGATGTGAATCCGAAGTGTCATTCATGGTTGATTTAAGTTATGCAAGTATGCATTCACAACCTAGACACATAGATATATAAGAAACAACCTTTTATTGAATAAATAATAATGTCTTAATATATAATTAATTTTCTTGCACAAATACATTTGGCCTATGGTACTAATCCTGCATCTATTGTGTATCTAATAGAGGGGGTATACTCCTCTATTTATACTAGAGTGAGGGGTGAAAGAATGGCAAGTTTCCATAAGGAAATCCTGCCTGCCGCCAGAGTTCTGTTCAAACGGAACCTGTGTTCCGTTCGATCGGAACAATGTTTCCAAATTTGAAAATGTGACTGCCAAGACTTACCATACCTGTTTAGTTCGAACTGAGGACCGGTCCATTTCAACGGAAGCAATTCCATTCCAACTGAGTATTACTCCATTCGAACTGAGAAATTTCAGCCTTTCTGAAATTTCACCATCTGGTGCTTTATTCTTTCACTATTTTATACATCACATGTATAAATATTTTTGAGATATTTTCTTCCAGAATGATTGGAGTTCATTGTGTGACACTGTAGGTTTCAGTTAGTACTGGCAACAATCTTCTAAAGACCATAAGTCATGAGTGACCTTTAGACTGGCATGACAATCCATATTAAATTAAATGATCGGCGTTCATTTACCTATCTGTTTACTTATTCCCTTTGTTTTACTATATATATCTTGATCACAAGGCATGGAAACGTGACATCCTTGAATTTGATCAAAGTCTCTTTCCTGGTCGTAAATTAGACTGAATAAATTCAAAATGATATTAATAACTCTTTGTTAATCCATTTTGATCACGGCCATGCATTTACTTCAACCCTAATTCGTCAGGGTCCCAGAGATATCTCGCTTGTGATGAGTGGAAGAAATCTCATCTTGGTCACTCACATTCCTCGTCATGATTTAGTGCATACCTAATGATGACCCCAATGATCATCCCGTTATAGATGACGTATGATCATATTAAAGTATGCACTTCCATATACATGGATTCAGGTCGTAGAAACAAACACACTATTCATATGAGAATCATTAAGGTTGCGGTAAGGAAGACCGGGACCGATGGGCCTAATCCAAGATCCATCATCGGGCTCCCCTTTATATAGCTCCAAAAGACTCCAAATCACTTCTATCGTGTAAATTCAGACAAACATTAGCAATAACTAAATTCTAAAATAATAAACATATAATAATATATAAAAAAATACTGAAAATAAGATACAAAAGAAGAAAATATGAATCTAAAATATAGATATGAATTTGACCATTCAGAAGGTGGGAGACATTATCGGGAGTGATGCATGACGGACCAGACTGTGTTGGATCCATCATGATATAGGAGTGATATAACGGGAGTGATTTAGGAGTGCATGAGTGATTTAGAAGTGATATAATGGGAATGATAGCATGTTTTTCTTCCTTAAATTAGTATACAATTGTTTTACTTATTCTCTTAAATTTTCTTATAATATCATCTTTTTATATCATAAGGAGAGAAGAACTAAAAATGATAAGAGAAAGAAATCAATGATACTAGCATAATGTTTTAAAAAGAAAAAAAACTATATAAAGAAAAAAAAAAGGAGAAGTATAGAAGAAACTAATATAACTCATTTTTCTATTAAGTTTTTCATTGTTGAATTTTTCGTGAATTGTCAAAATAATGAAAAATATATATACACTATGTGATGAACATGACATATAAACTATTGATATAACTTGTGATATAATGAGTTCTTAACAACTTGAAGAATATTTTTATTTGTAAGTTTCACGATATTGAAGATATAACATGAAATATCAGTCTAATAAATCATATGACGTGGTATTAATCATCTTGTCTAAATCAAGAATAGTTACAAAAATATTTGAAACTTATGAAATCAAGACTTAAATCAACGATTGAAAATTAAATATTTTTCATTATTCAAGGATTTAGGTTATTTGAGTGATGTGGCTTTTTGAAAAAACTCAAAAGTAGATGAAAAATATTGGATTGGGGTTAATTAGGAATGACAGCTTTAAAATTTATTGTTAATTAAAAAATAAATTTATTTAAATTGATTGAAATGTTCGTAGTATCAAAATAATTATATGACAAATACAAATAGTCTCTGGTCTCTACATGAAAAATATTAATTTGTAATTGTAATATACTCATTTTATCCAATGAAAAAGTTTCTTTCATAAAAATTCATTGTTATTCAATTATTTGTTATGCACTTAATATACTATTCACTTACAAAATACTATAAAATCCAATTATGTAAACCCATTCTCTTACATAATAGTTTTTTCATGTAAATATTTTATATAGTTCTTAACATATTAAATTGAGTGAAAAAAGTATTAAAACTATGCTAATATGGAACTTAATAAAACGAGAAAATTCGAACATATTTATATGTGAAGGTTTTTGTTAGGAAAAAAACTTATTGAAGAAGAATTATTAATTTTATTTAAAAGGAGAGAAAGAAAAGAAATACGAAAATACTAGTTTAAAATGATTTATTTTAATTGTAAAATCTTTTGAACTATTTACCTATGTAGAAAATTATGTGGGTCATTAATCTTTAATAAATTTGCACTACTTAGGCCCATGTGGACAACATAAGTATTATCCCATTTTTTTTCAACTTCTTTTTAACCTTATTAAGAGGCCTATATCATCAGAATAATTTTAGCAGTTAAACAATTAGATATGACAAATTTGAACCATTGATCTTTTAATACTGTACTCTATGTGTTCTTATTTTACAACCAATTTCTTGCATTCTCAATAGGTCGTTATATTTAATTGATGATTTGAAGCAGTATTATTTCTTGAATTTGTTCAACTTCTTGCATTAATCTCACATTTATTATATGCTTCACATTATATCTAGATTTTGGTATCATTATTTATTTATCATACAAATTATAAGAGTCTTAATATATAATTAACTCTGCCCTCTTTATTTTGCAACTCTTCTTGAGCATTATTATTGTATCACATCATCCAAATTATTTCAATTATTGGACAATAAGATATAGAAAAATCTAAACCATTGACCGACGAATGATTTTCTATGGTTATAATGTTCTTGTACATTCTTATGAGGTATCTTTTGTTCATAACATGGAGTGTTTTTTTAATTTTTATGGATCCACATCACCATTTTCTACCAGCCGTGAAATGAAGAAATTTTCTTAAATTTTAGTGTTTAATATCTCAAATTCATTGATATTTTATAATCAGGACTGCTAACTCGAATTACTTAAAAAGAATCCAAAAAGAATCAGCAATAGGAGCGTTACACGTGCTAGCGAAATAGTGGTTTGAAGAAGAAAACGCGTTTTGACCGGTCAAACACGAAATTTAATGGTCATTGTACAAAATTTCTGAAAGGATATATTCTTATTGCTAAAAGGATGAATTCTTCCTAAACAAATGGTGAATTCTTCCTAAACAAGTATAATTTATGACCGTTAAAAGAGTATTGTCTTACTGTTATAAGGATAAATTCTTTCTAAACAAATGGTGAATTCTTTCTAAATAAGGATTCTGCACTGAAGTAAAGACGCTGATGTCGTGTGATTTTGTGTGCGTGGAAGAAGCGTGAAACTGGACATATCCAATGCCTGATTCTTTTTTATTCTCCAACCGTGATTCTTCTTAGAATTTCTTTTTTAATAACTTAAGTGTGATGTTAATCAACACATTATCATATAATTTATTTAGCATTTGTATTATATATATTTCCGATATTTTGAGAATCATCAGAAATCTTGATTTCTCAAATTTATTGATATTTTATAATAATGTAGACAAGATTAATTCTATGACAATATAGTCGAATTTGTTGGCTTAATCTGATTTCAAAATTACTATAGAAAATTTATATACTAAAGTTAATTGTTTAGTGCTTGTACGGTTCTAATATGTGTCATCATAGCCTTTGCAAAGACTTGAAAATCTTTATCAAATTCATTTAAAAAAAATAATTTTTTTAGAATAAAATAGAAGTCACTCTTCCATTTTTCTCTTCGTCCACTTTTTCATTTTTTACCGAACAATCCGTAGAAAGCGAGCTAGGATGGAGCAGCTCATTTTTTTTGGCATTCGAGGTTCTTATCATGGACGCCATAAATGTTAATCTCGCATTTTTGTCTTTTTGTACTAGTTCTTTGTTGGAAGGACCTGCCAAAATATTTTTTCTTCTATTTAATCCCGTGGTTCGGTGATTAATTTTAAGTTGTTGAAAATATCCAATACGTAGCTTGTAAGCAATCCGATCTCAAAATTGCCAACATATTTGATGATAACTGTTATGCACATGTAATCTTTTGTGAGTTTTCCTTGTCCATGACTAAATCCAGATTATCAAATGTGCGATGAGCTAAAACTGCTCTAGAAGATAATAACAAAACTACAAAAATAAAACTAAGCAAGTAAATAAAAATAATAAAAGAAGTAAACAAGCAAATCCCCAAACCACAAAATGACGCCGACCAGAAGTCCAAATCATGTCCCCATGAGATGTCTCAAATTCAAATCCATTCAAAATAGCCAATGGATTATAACATATCTTGTACCAAATGAAAAATTCTCTGTTTTGGATACTTCATTCCATTGATCAACACATTAAAAAATTTATAAAGGAATACCACAATCGGCTGTTTTTTGAAAAAAAAATCATGAAGAATCTGTTCTCTTAAAACTACCTATACAATCGAATCCAAATCGGACTTTTCTTTCTCACACACACAAAAAAAAACAATGATTAGCCAAAAAGATATACCCGTTCTCCAACTTTACACTCCAATTGATAAAAAAAGGTGAAGGAAAAGAAAAAGTCTATACCGGCGACCGGTCAGCTTCATTAGCTTTAGTGGTCTTTTCCACCTCAACACTCGATCTGCAAAGCGGGCAGGTAGAATGCGAACCCAACCACATGTCAATACATTCGAAATGGAACAAATGTTGACAAGCTGGTAGACGTCTAACCATCTCTCCTTGATGTAAGACTTCAAGACAAACAGAACAAACAAGATCACCGGAACTCCCGATCTTTCTTTCAAATGGAAAACTTGGTATTTTGTCAATCCCAACTTGATCGCCTCTTTGATCTGTTGGTACGGCGACTGGTAAGGAGCTTCCATTCTCGGTTGAATTATTGGCATGTCTCTGAGACAGGTTTTGTCTGGCTGTCCTGCTTCCCCAGTCGCCACATGAAACGCAAAGAAAGAGAATGCAGAAGAAGACTAGTGGAATCCACATGTATTTGATGTAGAATGAAAGAAGAAGGATTAGAAGGAAGAAAGGGTATGCAAGTAATGTGAACTTTGAACACCGTTGGTCGTCGTATGAACACAACAGCGCTCGAACATTGCACCATGGCATTTTTTTGTTCCTTAAATTAGTTGTGATAATGGAACTTTTGGGTATTTCTGGGTTTTGGTTTTTGTTGGAAGAAGAGAAGAAGGCTTGATTTGATCTAGTTTTGTTTATTTCTTTGAAGCTTGGATTTAAGATTTGAGTAATACCTAGCCAAAGACATTTGACTTTTGGATGAAGAGTATTTAGGAAATTTTGATTGGCTGAATCATTTGGATGTGGGGTTCAATTATTTTATAGATTTGGTGTAGAAAGCTGTGGTCAATTATTGCTTTTATTGATTTTATAATGGGTATATATTATTGAAAAATAAAGGAAGTAATTGAAAGAAAAGCGACAGCTAATGCCTATCTTTTTATTTAAGAAACGAATGAAAATGTGTTTGACGGTTAAAGCTGGAGGAATTGGAGTCATTTTCATATTAGATCTATTTTGGATAAGTAATTTGAACCGGGACATGTCATGACAGATTAATATCGGATTTATAGTTAGTTTACCTAGGGTTGTGTCAGATTAATATAAGTTTTATTTCAGAAAAAAAAATTGACATAATTTTGATGTAGTCATCTAAAAAAGATATAATTCACTTATATATATTTTTTAGATGGCTAATTTAAAATTTTGCCTGCCTATCAGTATGAATAACTTGTATTAACTCTGTATCCTAGCATTTTATTTTGCATGAATCTCCAATTCAATATATAATTGTACATACAAGGGCTGACAACCCTGTTTCAGAAGAAGAAAGGAGAAACATAATGTTCTGATCATAATTACACATATCTATGTACATTAAAACAAAACTATTATACCAGAGATACTCAACCTCATTCCAAAAACAATACCAAAAGAACTATTCGACGGGTGCAATTGCCGAATCCGATGATTCATTTGTAACCTTAGAAAGTGGTTCTACAGAAGATCTACACAGAGGACATGTAATATGTGAAGAAAGCCACATATCAATACAGCCCGCATGAAAAACATGGTTGCACCTCGGCATCTGCCTCACAATTTCCCCTTCTTCCAATTTCTCAAGACAACTGAACAAACCCTAAAACTCTCTTCTTTCTCACAACAATGGGTAGAACTTCCGTAAATGAATCCTGGTATTGCACTAAATGCAGACGGACCAAGTCCATCAGGGAGATAAGCAGTCTGAAATCGGTGATGTGGTGATCTGTGGTTGGCCTCTCGAGGGATGTTCGTTGAAGTGACACAAAAGCCAACTCATATGAAGAAGAAGACGAAGGAAATTGCGATTAGACCTGCTCTTAGCACAGGCATGAAGGACACGAGAGTTCCGAAAAGGATAAGAGAAATTGAGGCAACTATTATGCCATAACAGACTCGCCAATCATCATTTAATTCCGATTCGAGACGAGATCTCCAGTATACATGAGACATGGTAAATGTGAAATTTTGTTATATTGTGGGTGAATTTCAATACAAGTTCGATCGAAAGGAAAAGACACTCTTTTTTAAGAATATACAAATTCTAGAATGTCAATCTAGGATGTATTTTGATCTTGTCACGCTTGCTTGCAAGGAATCTGCTTTGACTTTGGTTTATTTTTATTCGTGTACTAGAGAAATGGTTAACAAATAAAAAACCATGCGTGCTGGCAAGAGGGCTTTTTTACAAATGGATTTTATATCAAGCGAAGAATAATTAGAAGAAAGAAATTCATTTTTTGTAATGTAGAGAAGAAAAAATTCATTGAAGTCGACATTTTTGCGACTTTATTTATCTGTTGCGACTTGATTTGAGAATCGATCTTTTGGGATAATAAACAAATGGAATATTCTAGGTCTGAAAATTTGGGGCGTATTTGCAATTCTCAAAGCTTATATTAGAAACTAAAATTTCGCACAGATGCATACACAAATATTCTAACATTCATTCCGAAAAAAATTCTAAACATTCAGTAACCAGATGAATGACGGCATATATTGTATAATTACATTTCAATTATTTCCAATTGCATTGATCTAATTAATTAAACTATACTGGTAACCAATCTGGTGACTAGATGAATCACGACATAAATTATATAATTACATTTCAATTATTTCCAATTGCATTGATGAAACTAATTAAACTACACTGGTAACTGATCTGATGCAGTGGGTGCATCAGTCAGTTGTTTCACAATTGGCTGAATATCTGACCGGCACAATGGACACGTCAGATGCGAGAAAAGCCACATGTCAATACATTTGACATGAAACAAATGCTTACAAACAGGCAATTCCTTCACCTTTTCACCTCCCTTAAACGCTTCCAAACAAATTGAGCAAGTACTGCAACTCAGTGAAACATAGGCTTCGTAAATTAATACCGGGATATTACTTGACAAAATGTAATTATTCACTGAATTTTGATGGGCAGCTTCGGCTATGAGGTGGCTATCTCTGATTGGTTCTTCTTCAGCTTGGCAGGACATCTGGCTGAGAAAGCTTATAACCAGAGACAATAGTATGAAGGCGCCAGTAATGAAGAAAGCTTTTACTACATTTAGAATAAATAGTAAAGTGAAGAAGATTGTGATCGAGAGCAATGTTATTATGACACCGCAGCAGCATGAATAGTAATCGCTTCCTGAGCCCGACCTGACAATGTAGTGACGATTTATAAAGAGATTAAACATGATTATTTTTTGTAAATTTTTTGTTATTTTTCTTTGTTTTACATGATTTTGAGGTGGCTCTATATATATATATAGTTTGTGAATGTGAAATCATGAAGTTACACACCACAGTTTTGATGTCTTTTTCGGTTGTGATTGTTGTTGGAGGTTGTGATCTAAACATCTTAACCTTTTTAATATTTATTTACAAGTAATAAGAGTTTAATGATTATTTTTTTTCTGCTTTCGTAAGTAGAACTTATTTGCAATTTGTAACACCAAACTGCGCCTATAAGATTTAATTTGGTCAATAAATTAGCAACAAACTCTTTATTTTTGGCCATTTAGATTGCTAAATGCCTTTCTTTCGAAGATAAATATACTGTCATGTCCAAAATGATATTTATGAAGTAATTAATACAATATTTTAATTATACACCAAGCCTCATTTTTTTTAAATTTCTATCGACATCATCAACAGCCGTTCTGAAATTGTCAAAATCTCCATTAAAATACTTAGGCCCTGTTCGGAGATGTAGTTTTGAAGCACGGATTGAACGGAATCCCTTTTTGGATGGGATGTAATTTGGGGTGTTCAGGTACCATGTAGGAACTCAAGTTTTGGGTCCCCAATCCTGCTTAAACCGTGAAAAACTTCCATTTTTGCTGGGTTTGCAAAAATCCAAACTGAGTGGATTTTTGCACGGAAAGGAGAGAGAAAGTTGTCTCTTTCACTATCACTTTTTTGCTTAGTTAAGATTTTCTGCCAAGGAGCTCTCACTATTTCAAAGCCTGAACTCTTCTGGATGCTAAAAAATTGGATTTTACCTCCTATTTTCCTCTGTAAAATGTGAAATTATTGCAGGCAACAAATGGAGAATTTCACTTGTATCTTTCTTGTTTCGTCTTTTTCTTTTGTGCTTAGAAGACCCTGAATTTTCATTGATATTTGAAAAGAAACTTTGTATATATAAAAATCTCAGTCCATTGCCTTTAATTGCAGTCAATTTAAATTTACAATATACTTACCAGCTGCATTGAATGTTTCTTTTTTATTTATTTATTGAGATGTATTTAATTTTTGGGTCTGATGTGTTAACTTCTTAGGAAATGTTTTAATTTAAAATGATCAACTTCGAGATATATTGAATTATGTTTCGAATTGTATTTTGAGATGTAAGTATTAATTTTGGTAATTTTGATTGCATAAATTCGACCAAAATAAGATATAATTTGACTATGTGTGCTTATTTGTTTACTTACATGCAAATTTTTTCCAATGTATAAGTAGATTTTTCCAAAGAGAAACAGTAGGATTTTGTTTTCCAACTATTTCTACTGTTTTATTTTCATGTAAATAAGCCTCTTCTCAACTTTTCTTACAAGGGGATTGAATTTTTTTTTATTTTCATGTAAATTTTTAATGCCAATCTGAAGAATGTAAGTCTAATTTGATCTGCCTTTATTATTTTATTTAGGAGACCTAGTTGTTATTTCTTGTTTATCATATTATATATATATAAATTAACATAACTCACATTAAAATAAGTTAATATCATACAAAATAATATCAAATTAAAATAGTGCATGCATGTAACATACATTAAAGAAGTTAATATCATGTTAAAAAAACTTTAATCAAAGTACCTCAATTGAGATTTTAAATGCAAGAGATTCTTATGATAAAGCGATTTATGCAATTTATTTTTGGAGATAATAAGTTATAATAAAAATATTTCAAATCTAAAAGAAAACATTAGAGTTGCAAAATGATTTTTTCTTGAAGAATGTGAAGTGAAAAAAGGATGTATTGGGAATCTTGACTAGGTATAAGATGAGCATAATCTTACCTATTATGCCTCTTTAGACCTTCTTTTAGTTCATCTCTTTGGCTAGGATAACGAGATACAGTTGAGTTATTTCTTTCTTATCCTTCATCCAAACGGGGCTTATGGAGTCAAATTAAACTTTTCCATCCATTAAATTTTCGTATTGACCAAAATACCCTCAAGTCATTATTTTACATTATATTTTATTCAATTAAAAAACATAATAAATAATTATTAATATTTTTCAAGATAATATTACATGATTTTATGTTGCCGGCATATTATTACATTATTTTATGATGCATTAATTTATTTTATAGTATTATATTACATAAAATATTTTTCTCTTACTTATGTGTATATTATAATTTTATTCTAGGTGTATTATTATTTTTTTCATTATTTGTTTATGATTTTATTTATATTTTAGATCTCATTTATTTATGGTTGATGTAATAAATTATTTATTATTTATTATTTTGGTTTCGATAAAAAATAAATAAAATTTAACGAGGGGATTTTGGTCAATAAAAAAATTTAATGGATGGAAAAGTTTAACTTAAATCCGTAGAGAGTAACATAAAAATTGAAGTTGTTTTATAGGAGGGTTTTGAAGAAATGAAAAAGATAGGGGATTTTTGATAATATCGAGAAATGCTAGGGGGTTTATGAAGAATTTTCCAAAATAAAACCCTAACACGGACTCATAAGGAGGCAGAGAGAGTTGAGCCGGTCTAGTGGTGCTCCCACAGGTGAGTTCTCCCTCTGTAGTGCCCACTTCATCGAGAGTGGAGCTACACCTGGAGGATCAGAGCTTCGTCGTTCATGTCGTTCATGTCGAGAGAGAGAGAAAGAGAGAGAGAGAGAGAGAGAGAGAGAGGAGAGATGGAGGGCTTCGTCGGAGTGATTCGAGGCTCAGAGAGAAAGACCGAAAAAAGAAAGGATAGTTATCGAGAGAGATAGAGAGAGGAGCTTGAGGGTAACGGAGAGTGGAGACGGACAAATTTTAAGTCACGCATTATAATGTACCGTAACTTTGTCATTAATTGCCTTAGTGGCATTTTGATCATTTTATAAATTTCTATCTTCATTAAATTTTTAAGTACTACATTATCATATTATTTATTTTAAAATATAATATAGCAACTGTGTTTGCAAAAATGAAGTTTCGTAACAATCTTTTTAAGTTTTATTTGTCTAATTAATGCATTAGTAAAATCAATTCAGGCTACCTTCTAACCCTGTCGTAACTTCCATAATTATGTGTAAATTATTCATCCTAATATCCTTCTAATAATTATATAATATTTACCTTTTGATTTATTTGGTTATCACTCTAATTCAGTCTATTGTTTTTCCTAATAATTCTAAAATATTCTAAAGTAAATAAAAAATTTGTTTCCTATTTATTTCATATTCAAAAAGCACTCTTTGTATATCAAAATTTATTACCTAGTTATTTCATATATCTGCTCCGTTTGTTCTTTCAATTTATATATCGAAACCATAGAGCAACCCACATTACTATAGGCTCTCTCTCCATCCATATATATATATGTTAAAAAGAAATTCTTTTCTTTTCCTCCTTTGTTTCCTATGCCGCACAGCTTCCAAGGCGACTCTTTTTGGCTGATAATATGGAGAGGAGTCACCTACTTCTCATTGATTGGTCTCTCTCTTCCCCTTTGTCTCATCATCAATTTTTTCAATTCGGATCAATCAATTCCTTTTGTTGCTTGATGTTAAAGGTGTGCAACTTCCCCCTTCTAATTTACTGATGCGTCTATATTAAATTATATTATAATAATTTGTTTCATCATTGCATGAGATCTATTCATTGTCATGGATAGTTATTTACACATGTTAGTTTATAATTAGTGATTATTTGTTAAACATCATAGTTATATAAATATACTTCATTACTATCATGCATATCCCTCTTCATTTTTCACCGTAAATTATTGATAGAAATAAAATATTGATTAAGTTTACGTTATACTATTTTTCATTATTTGAAATAGTTTTATTTAGATTTATTAGTTGCACATCAAATGATTTCAGTATTGTCTATCATGGTTTATTATAAGATTGGTTTATGCCTTAGGGGTTATGGGTGCAATTTGGACACTTGTATCAAATTCTGGATATTAGGTATTGTACAATTTGGGAGTTGAAATATGGGAAAGGGAATTCTGATTTTGTGTCAGAAAAGTCGGAAATTGTTTACTGATCGAGATCTGTCCAGATCCAGAATTTGGGAAACTAGGAAGTTAAATACCAAAACTTTGTTTCATTGATATCTCTTAAACCGTACTTCTGTTTCCTGCAAGTAAATAGTCAATTTTAATTGTCTCAACGTAAGGACTCTATTTATATCAGTTACGTCAGCATTTGAGTTTTTCTATTTAAAACTAAATGTGCATTCATAAGCATTTAGATTGGTTGTTTTGTCATGTGTGTGTGTACTTGGATTGTGATCGAGGCTACTTGTAAATTATAGCCTCCGGCACCTTAGAAGACGAACTCTAGTAAGGAGAATCTACTAATGAGGAAGCAGGAGTAGGAGTTGCAGGTGCGTAAGGTTGAGGATCTGAGTTATTTGCTTGCTCATCCAGGTTAGGAAATTTTTGATTTGCTCCTCCTTTGGTCACATTATTAATATATTCTATTTTACTTGATACATTCTATTTCTACATTGATATATTTTATTCCCTTGAGATATGACAAATAATATATTTTGTTGGGTTGTTAAAATTGATAAATATTTGAGGGTTAAATAAATTTTAATAATTGATATATGTCATAATTATAAGGACTATGTAGCCCGTAAATATATCTTTTATGTGGAAGTATTAAATAAAGTAAATAAAAGAAGATAATATAAAATTATAATAAATTAATGTAAGATAAGATAAAAGAAAATATAAGATAATATGAGACAAAATAGAGAAGATAATATAATAATATATAAAAAAAGAGAAGAACAGAGAGAAGTCGGATCTGACAGAGTAAGTGCCGCATCTCAGGTAGCGATCTTGGGCGAGGTTTCGGGCGTCAAGAGTCTCAAGTGTAGCGATGTCGGGCACTTCTTTCTGGGTCAAGAGAATCTGGATGCGCCTAACGTTGGGAAATCTCAGGTAGCAATCCTGGGCGACCTAGCGGAAAAGAGAAAAATTGAAGAGAGGAAGATAAAGTAATAATGTGAAAATAAGATGAATAATTAATGAATATAAGAATTAAAGATAAACAAATTTAAAGTAGTGATTAATGTGAGGAGAAGTTAAGAAGCTTGAATATATATGTGTATCTATATAAGTCTGAGTCCAATAATATTATTATATTATTATTTTAATTTAAAGTTAATCCGAAGAAGGCTGGGCTTCGTTTATTCTGCTTTCACCCTAACTGAGTACCCATGTACTAAACCTTTCTTTATTGTTTTATTTGTTGGCTCAGGTTAGCGAATTCATGGGAGTTTTGGGGTATCTTGAGCGGCGACATATTTATCTTTATTTATTTTTATGTTAAAGTACTTTATTATCTTTTTTAATAAGTTATAAAACATTAAGTTGATTTGGAATAAATGATGATGTTGGAATTGAAGGAATTATGCCCTAGGCCAAAGTGTTGGACTAGAGATTAGATTGTGAGAAACACGTTTATTTAGTTCATATATGAATGAGTGTATGGGTGACTAATATATTTACATATATTAGGTCGACCATGAATGACACTTCGGGTTCACATCATCTGAATACGTGATTCTGATAGTAGAATTGTGAACCAACGAATGACATTTAAACTGTCCTTAGTGATATGTATGATGTTTATAGAGATAAACATACTTCAGGTAAAAATCTACATATCCACACTAGTATATTCGCACACTGAATGATTATGTTCTGCTGATCATGGACATAGGGATGTCAAGTCTGGAATATAGATACATGTTAGAGAATACGTATTGGACTGACCATACTATGAGAATATGAATGGTATATATCGTTAGTGATTCTCATATGAATAGTGTGTTTGTTCCTACGACCTGAGGTTACCATGGATTCCTATATGTGGGACTTCATACTTTAATATGATTCTACGTCATCTGTAATGGGATGCTCATTAGGGCCATCATTAGGTATGTACTGAATCATGACGAGGAATGTGAGTGACCAAGATGGGATTTGTTCCTCTCGTTAAGAGGGAGATATCTCCGGGGCCCCTGCTGAACTAGGACTGAAGGAAATATATGGCCATGCTCAAAATGGATTAACATGTGTTGTTAATATCATTTTGCATTTATGCAGTCTAATTGTCAATCAGGAAATAGACTTTGATCAAACTCAAGAATGACATATTACCGTGCCTTGTGATCAAGACGTATATCTTAGAACAAAAGGAATAAGCAAACGTCTATTCAGATAGGTTTATGATCACTGATCATTTCATTTAACATGGGTAGTCTTGACATCACTTTAGAGGTTACTCATGACTTACAATTTTGAGAAAATCGTTGCCAGCGTTAAATGAAACTTACACGGTCACATAATGAACTCCATTCATTCGAGAAGAAAATACCTCAGAAACAGTTATACATGTGATGTATAAATTGTTGAAAGAATAAAGCATTAGATGCTGAAAATTTACAAAGGCTGAATTTCACTTTGCCTTTTGAGACAGATATAAAATTCACACACCTAATTTTCAAGCACAAAATTTGTGTCTAATGATACTAAAAGTAATTTATTTATTGAAAAGTATATACATATATATAATTATTTTCATTATTTTATTTAATTTGATTTAATTTAATTTAATTTAATTTAATTTATTTATTTATTTATTATTTATTATTTTATTTATTTATTTATTTATTTTTTATTATTTTTTATTATTATTTTTATTATTTTTATTTTTTATATATTATTTTTTATATTTTAATAACCTGCTACTCCAGTCTTTGCCTCTCCGCGGCGGATCATTTCCCTCTGGTCACTTCTAGCATACTCGGATTCGAGGCCATGCAGCGGGCCCTTCCGCGTGAATACCAATGATTCATCATCACCGATACCCAGCTACTTGGTACCATGCAAGTTGGATTGCCTTTAACCAAGCGTTAAGAACTATCTCTCGCGCCGTACACCCTTGAGGGCCACCATAAGACTAGGTGTAGCAGATTATTTAAAAACTATTTAAAATAATACGTTTTTGTACTAGAAAATAGGTGGTGGGTCTTCAACAAGTTTCAAAGGGCTGATAAAATTAGACATTTCACGAGGCCACAGTTTGAAAATTAGGGATAATTTCGAAAAATTTAAATACGGCACTAAAGAATGGAAACATTATATTTTGTCGTAAAATATTGAGGAGATGAACACCTTATGTAATTTTTAAACCATTAATGGACTTTATGTGGATATTATAGATGGAATGAGGTGGAATGGAAAATATTATGGCAAATAATTTAATGTCCTTTAAAAGTTTTCAAAAATTATTCATCAGCTTCCAAAACCCTAAAATTTTCAAAAACTTGTTGCTTGAAGGACTTGATGTCAAAAACTATTCTTTTTCAAAAACCCCTTTTTTCACTTTTCTTTTAAAAGTCTTTTTATTTATTTACAAATCCAAGCAAGAGAGTGTATTTACAAAAATAACAACTTATTTACAAAAATAAGGAAAATGAAATAAAAACAAAATTTATAATTTTTATGAGTTTTTTTTTTGTGTATTTTTGTATTTTTGATATTTTTGATATTTATTTATTATTACTTTTTCACGCAAAAAAAAAAAGTTACAAGACTCGGTTTTGCACAAAATCAATATCATCACACTTAAACTTTTGTATGTACAAGATAAAGTTTAGGAATTGTGAAAATTGGAAGTAGTAAGGATTTTGTGCAAAATCACCCTCACCACACTTAAACTTTTACAAAAAGTTTAAGTGTAAATGAATAAGTTTTGTCAAAAGAAAAATTAAAAACAACAACAAAAAAAAAAATACGACCTGACATGACGAGTTGCCTCTCGCCAAGCGCTCCCGTTTAACGTCTCGACGCTCGACGCGTGTTCATTCACCTTTCCTCTTCTGCGCCGTTTGGCGCTTCGCCCAACTCTTGCTCGTCAAACCATCGCGCGTCATGATTTTCGTAAAAAACCTTTAAGCGGTGGCCATTGACCTTGAATGCGTCCCCTCCTTCCCTAGAGATTTCAAACACTCTAAAGGGAAAAACGTTGATTATAGTAAAGGGGCCTGTCCATCTGCTCTTCAACTTCCCGGGATGCAATCGCAGCCGAGAGTTGAACAACAAAACCTTATCGCCAACCTTGTACTCTTTTTTGCGAATAAGTTTGTCGTGAGTGATGGTTAGCTTTTCTTTGTAAATTCTCGAATTGTCATAAGCTACAAGACGAAGCTCTTCTAATTCTTGAATTTGTATTTTTCTCAATACCGCATCTTTTGGGTAATCTTGATTTACCTTTTTGATTGCCCAAAAAGCCTTGTGTTCAATTTCGACCGGTAAATGACAACTCTTTCCATACACAAGTTTGAAAGGAGTCATCCCTATCGGTGTTTTGTATGCGGTACGATATGCCCATAATGCATCCCCAAGCCTTTGACTCCAATCCTTGCGAGATGGATTAACCACCTTCTCAAGGATTGTTTTTATTTCACGATTAGAGATTTCAGCTTGGCCATTAGTTTAGGGATGGTATGCAGTCGACATGCGATGTTGGACATGGTAATTTTTCAAAAGTGATTCGAGGTATTTGTTGTTGAAGTGAGAGCCCCTATCACTAATGATAGCTTTAGGTACTCCAAAGCACTGAAAGATGTTCTTTTTAAGGAACTCGATCACCGTTTTGGAGTTGGCATCTCTTGTTGGGATTGCCTCGACCCACTTAGACACATAGTCGACACATACAAGAATATACAAGTAACCATTCGATTGAGGGAATGGCCCCATGAAATCTATCCCCCATACGTCAAAAAGCTCAGAAAACAATAAAGTTTTAAGAGGCATTTCGCTTTTACGGGTTAGATTCCCCGTTCTTTGGCAATTCTCACAACTCTTTACAAAGGAATGAGCATCTTTGTAAAGAGTTGGCCAATATAATCCACTTTGGAGCACCTTGTGACTAGTGCGTTGGGCTCCAAAGTGGCCCCCACATTCTAGACAATGACAAAAAGATAATACCGAGTTGAAGTCACAATCGGGCACGCACTTGCGCACCATTTGATCGGAGCAGATCTTTCAGAGGAGTGGATCTTCCCAGAATTAGTAGCGCGAGTCGTTCTTGAGCTTGTCCTTCTGAGCGCGAGAGAGCGTGTTTGGCATTTGCTCCGTCTCCAGAAGATTGACGATGTCTGCATACCAAGGCGTGCTCGTCTGGATTGCGTAAAGATGCTCGTCAGGAAATAGCTCGTTGATTGGTAGAACGTCACCTTCATTTGTCGGGAGTCGACTGAGATGATCGGCGACGAGGTTCTCTGCACCTTTTTTGTCTCGGACCTCCACATTGAATTCTTGAAGAAGGAGAAGCCATCGTAAAAGTCGCGGTTTATACTCCTTTTTCTTCATCAAGTACTTCAGTGCTGCATGATCTGAAAACACAACCACTTTTGTTCCGACCAAATACGATCGGAACTTTTCCAATGCAAACACAATAGCCAATAATTCTTTTTCTGTGGTCGTGTAATTTCGTTGTACATCGTCAAGTGTCCTAGAAGCATAATAAATAACATGGGGATCCTTACCGACTCGTTGGCCCAAGACGGCACCTACGCTTAGTCCACTTGCGTCGCACATGATTTCGAATGGGAGGTTCCAGTCGGGTGGTTTGATTATCGGTGCGGTGCATAGCTTCTCCTTCAGGATGTCGAAAGCCTTCTTACACGCGTCGTCAAAGTCGAAGTTTGCGTCCTTTTGGAGAAGGTGACACATCGGCTGCGCAATCTTGGAAAAATCGCGGATGAAACGCCTGTAGAAACCTGCATGTCCCAAGAAAGAGCGTACGTCCTTCACATTCCGAGGGTAAGGTAACGTCTTGATTACGTCGACCTTTGCCTTGTCCACCTCCAAACCTTTCTCTGAAACAAGGTGACCTAAGACAATTCCTTGGCTCACCATAAAGTGGCACTTTTCAAAATTCAAGACAAGGTTAGATTCGACACATTTCCCCATTATTAGCCCCAAATTGGTTAAACACTCATCAAATGAGTTGCCATAAATGGAGAAATCGTCCATAAAAACTTCTATAAATTTTCAAATGTATTCAGAGAAAATGGAACTCATGCACCTTTGGAATCTACCTGGAGCATTACACAACCCAAAAGGCATCCTTCGATACACGAAAGTACCGAAAGGACACGTGAATGTCGTCTTCTGTTGATCAGCAGGGTCGATTGCGATTTGAATGTAGCCCGAGTACCCATCAAGGAAACAATAGTAAGGACGACCCGCCAATCGCTCAAGCATTTGGTCGATAAAAGGGAGAGGAAAGTGATCCTTCTTTGTCGCCGCGTTGAGCTTGCGGTAGTCGATACACACACGCCACCCATTTTGTATTCGTGTAGGCACTTTTTCGCCTTCCGAATTCTCAACAATTGTAATTCCTGTCTTTTTAGGTACCACATGGATAGGTGACACCCACTCGGAGTCGGCTACAGCATATATTATGCCCGCGTCGAGGAGCTTAAGCAACTCCTTCTTAACCACCTCCATCATCACAGGATTTGGCCGCCTTTGAGCTTCCCTTGAGGGCTTCGCTCCGTCCTCAAGGGTAATCTTGTGCATACAAGTGGCGGGGCTAATGCCTGGTATGTCGGCCAATGTCCAGCCTATCGCCCTCTTGTGCTTTATCAAAACTTCCACCAGGCGCCACTCCTGGTTGGATGTGAGGTTGGAGGCGATAATCACAGGTAGGGTTTCTTCTGGACCGAGGTATGCGTATTTAAGGTGGTTTGGAAGAGGTTTAAGCTCGAGTTTGGGTGCCTTCTCAGTGGATGGTGGCATCCGTTCTCCCGAAATCTTCAGCTCCATCGTCATTGGTCCTGAAAAATTTATTTTTTTTAATACTTCCACATAAAAGATATCTTTACAGGCTACATAGTCCCTATAATTATGACATATATCAATTATTCAAATTTATTTAACCCTCAATTATTTATCAATAATAGCACCAAAATATATTATTTCTCATAACTCAAGGAAATAAAATATATCAATATTGAAACAGAATTGTATCAAGCAAAATAGAGTATATTAATAACGGGACCAAAGGTGGACCAAATCGAAAATTCCCTAACCTGGATGAGCAAGCAAATAACTTAGATCCTCAACCTTGCATAGCAGCAACTCCTACTCCTGCTTCCTCGTCAGCACATGCTCCTTCCTCGAGTCCGTCTTCTAAGGTGCCGGAGGCTATAATTTACAAGTAGCCTCGATCACAATCCAAGTACACACAATGATAAACACACGACAAAACAATCAATATAAATATTTATGAATGCACATGCACTTTTAAAAAGAAAACTCAAACACTAACATAAATGACATAAATAGATTCCTTGTGTCAAGACAATTAAAATCAACTATTTACTTGCAGGAAACATAAGTACGGTTTAAGAGATATCAATGAAACAAAGTTTTGGTATTTAATTTCCTAATTTTCCAAATTTTGGATCTGGACAGCTCCAGACCAGTAAACAATTTTTGACCTTTCTGTCGCAAAACCGGAATTTCCTTTCCCATGTTTCAACTCCCATATTTTACAGTACTTAATATCCAGAATGTGATACAAGTGTTCAAATTGACCCATAACCAATCTTATAATAAAACCATGATAGACAATATTGAAATCATTTGATATGCAACTAACAAATCTAAATAAAATTGTTTCAAATAATGAAAAATAGTATAACATAAACTTAATCAATATATTATTTCTATCAATGTTTTACGGGGAAAAATGAAGAGGGATATGCATGATAGTAATGAAGTATATTTATATAACTATGATGTTTAACAAATAATCACTAATTATAAACTAACATGTGTAAATAACTAAACATGACAATGAATAGATCTCATGCAATGGTAAAACAAATTATTATAATATAATTTAATATAGACGCATCAGTAAATTAGAAGGGGGAAGTTAGTGTATAATTAGTGCCATAGGCCAAATGTATTTGTGCTAGGAAATGGATTATGTATTAAGACATTATTATTTATTCAATAAATGTTGTTTCGTATATATTTGTATGTATGGGTTGTGAATGTAAATTTCTTATATCAACTATGAATGTCACTTCGGGTTCACGTGATCAGAATAAGTGATTCTGATAGTGGAACTATGAACCAATGAATGACATTCTAAACCGTCTCTAGTGATATGTGGGATGTTTATAGAGATAAACATACTTCAATTAAGAAGCTAAATATCTACACTACTATATTCGCAGACCGGATGATCATGTTCTGCTGATTTTGGACATAGGGATGTCAAGTCTGGAATATAGGTTCGTATTAGAGAACACGTGCTGGACTGACCACACTATGAGAATATACATGGTATATGTCATTAGTGATTCTCATATGAATAGTGTGCTTGTTCCTACGACCTGAGATCACCATGGATTCCTGCATGTGGTACTGCATACTTTAATATGATCTTACGTCATCCGTAACGGGTATGCACTAAATCATGACGAGGAATGTGAGTGAACAAGATGGGATTTGTTCCTCTCGACAAGAGGGAGATATCTCTGGGCCCCCTGATGAACTAGGACTGAAGGAAATGCATGACCATGCTCAAAATGGATTAACATGTGTTGCTAATATCATTTTGTATTTACTCAGTCTAATTCTCGATCAGGAAAGAGACTTTGATCAAACTCAAGGATGACATATTACCGTGCCTTGTGATCAAGATGTATATCGAAGAACAAAAGGAATAAGCAAATGCCTATTAAGATAGGTTTATGAATGCTAATCATTTCATTTAATATGGGTAGTCATGACATCAGTCTAGAGGTTACTCATGACTTACGATATTTAGAAGATCGTTGCCAACATTAAATGGAACCTACATGGTCACACAATGAACTACATTCGTACAAGATGAAAATACCTCAATAACAGTTATACATGTGATGTACAAAATGGGCGAAAGAATAAATCAAATATTGGATATTTGATTGTGCATGAATTACTGTTCACGCGCAGGAATTGTTGTTCACGCACAGGAATGACTGTTCACGCGTTCGAACGGAACACATATGGTATGTGCTGATTTGCTTGGCGGACAAGCATCGCTTATATGAAAATGATGGTCCGTTCGAAGCAGGAATTACTGTTCACGCGGCAGGCAAGATTTGTTTCCTTAACGAAAATTGTCATTCTTTCACCCCTCTGTCTAGTATAAATAAAGGGGTAACCCCCTTCTATTATACACACAATTTAGAAGCCTTAGAGGCCATCTATTACATAGAAAAGAGAGAGAAAATTTTAAGAGATTTTCGGAAAGTATTTCCGGACTTGTCTAGCCAAGTCCGGTTATTCCGTACGTCTGAAGTTCGCGTGGATACGAGTAGAGGTTCTCTATCTTGAGAACTTGCGAGCGATCGATCTTCGTCCCTAGGACGGGTTAAATACATAGGTTCTGCTGTGCATGTAACATACATGACTGTGGATTTCCCAACAGTGGCATCAGAGCGTTCGTTAAGGAAATAATCATCGATTACATATTTAAAATTTAGTCAATTCTAGTATAATAAATTTTAGGGTTTTGAAAATATTATTTCAAAACATCAAGGAAATAGTTTCTAGGAATATAATATTGGATATTATGATTTTCTAGAGTTTTGAAAATTAGTTTTTCGAAATCTGTTTTGGAAACGGGACTAAAACAAAGGAAAAACGGATTTTCCAGCAGGTCTCCGTATCCAACGGAATAGTTCCGTTGAGAACGGAATAGTCCGTTGTGAACGGAGTAGAGCCGGAAATTCATGTTTTTGTCAATGACGATTCCGTTGAGAACGGAACAGTTCCGTTCCCAACGGAATAAGGCTGACTTTGCGAGAAACCCTAATTTTTATTATACATGGAATTTAAATATACAAATATGGTATGAGTTTTAGATCTGTGATTGTTCTGTGATGTAATCTTATGTGTGAATGCTTGTCATTTTATTTAATATCTATGGCAATCAGGGAGTTGTCCAAAATTGTAATTGTGGCAACCTGTGAGTTGTCCAAATTTGTAAATTACCTTTTCTATCAATAGGATAGTTGTTAGGATAGATATTATTTCATGACTTCAAGGCAAGAGATCTTGGCGCAATCTTCGGAATATGTCATTGCATTTTCGCACACACAACGAAGGGTTCGTTGAAGATTACTTCTGCAATCTAGAGATAGATGTAGAGTTAGGAACCTCATGATCGCTCGTGAGGATTAGGCTCATACCATATTTAACTTAGTTTCTATGATGTTTATATTTATAAATCTAAAACAAAATCCTTCAGAATGTTAAGGAAGTGCCCCCCATGTCACTGAAGCCCTCGGTACTTAGACAGTCTTCCATGTGGGTCATGCCAAAGCTGAGCATATGGAGGATTGTCTTTGTAAAGGAGGGTATGCGGTAAATGACATCTAGCATGGTTCGTGCCAAAGCTGAGTGTGCTGGACTCTATTTCGCTGATAATCACATATTTAAACTTAACTGAGCAAGCAAGTCGGACTTGGGCTCAGGGCACAAGATGGAATAATACACCGGGCATATAATGCTCATTCCATAAAAGGAAAGAGTTATATATCATACAATTGGAAGTGTTCCTACCAAAATAGTTGTGTATTGAGGATTGCGCCAAAGCGCACTTAGTACTCAATGAAATACGGATCTTGACTCACTATAAAACCTCATTCATTTGAAATACTACTGAAGGTGGTTGATTTGAAGAAAAATAGTGAGAGTACAATATAAGAAACACCAAAATAAAATAACCCCAATGAATAAATAATAATGACACTTTATATTTTAATTTGTAGAATAATGGCAAATAATAATTCAGCTGGGTTGAATTTACGATCTATGCTTGAGAAGGATAAGCTCAATGGGTCCAACTTTCATGACTGGTTTAGAAACCTGAGAATTGTTCTCAAGGCTGACAATAAACTGTATGTCATAGAAGAGGACGTCTCTCTGACTGACACGAAGATGGCTGAAGGTTCATATGTGAGTGCTCATGTACTCAAGATCAAGAGCTATCTTGATCAATTGGAGAGGCTTGGTTCAGCTATGCCCAGAGAATTGGCTGTTGACATAATTCTCAGGTCGTTACCTCCTAGTTTTAAGCAATTCATCATGAACTATAATATGCATCAGATGGAGAAATCCATCACCGAGTTGCATGGGATGCTTAAGAACGCACAGGAGGGCATGAAGACAAATGTTGTCAAAGATGTCCTAATGGTTCGCAAGAAGAAGGGTAAAAAGACCGGGAACAAGAGCAAGGGTAAAGGCAAGGTGTAGCCTAAACCTAAGTTCAAGAAAGCCAAGGAGGGAGTTTGCTTCCATTGCAACAAGCTTGGCCATTGGAAGAGAAACAGCAAACTCTATCAGGACGAAATCAAGAAGGGTAGTGTGACTACCGCTTCAGGTATTTTTGTCATTGAAACTAATTCACTTACTCCTAAATCTTGGGTATTGGATACCGGATGTGGTACTCACATTTGTAATGATGTGCAGGGACTACAAAGGAGTAGAAGATTAGCTAAGAGCGAAGTCGGCCTTGTTGGGAATCCATAGCTATGTACGTTACATGCGCAGCGGAACCTATGGATTTAACCCGCCCTAGGATCTACGTTAAGGGAATAAAAGTACGAGATTAACCATTAAAATTTATACATCGGATCTTCCTGATCCATGAGATGAAGAACAGATAAAGGTCTGAATTATTCTGACTCGCAACTGTCTCCTCCCTTAAACTCGGCTCGCAAAGCTCCTTCCTGACGCTCGGCTCGAATAACTCCTTCTTAAAGCTCGACTCGAATAACTCCTTCTGGAAGCTTGGCTCGCAAAACTCTTTCTTGAAGCTCGGCTCGAGAAACTCCTTCTTCTTCTAGGGATGAAGATAGATCGCTCGCTAGTTCTCAAAATAGAGAAGCTCTACTCATATCCACGCGAACTTCAGACGTACGGAATAACCGGACTTGGCTAGACAAGTCCGAAAATACTTTCCGAATATCTCTCAAAAGTTTCTCTCTCTTTTCTGTCTGTTGGACGGCCTCTAAGGCTTCTGAGTTGTATATATAATAGAGAGGCTCTGCCCTTCTATTTATACTAGATAGGGAGGCGAACGATTACTCAGTTACCATAACTAAAGCCCTAATCTGCGCCTATTCCGTTGCCAACGGAATAGGTATTTCCATAACGGAATACTTGGAAACTAAGGTTATTACAATTTCCATGTATATTCTGTTGGGAAGGAAACTATTCCATTGCCAACAAAATGGTACTGTTTTGTTCAATCAATTATCCAATAATTGATTATTTCGTTCACCAATTTAAACATCATATGTATTGTTTTTGAGGCATATTCATCCCGTATGAATGGAGTTCATTGTGTGACCGTGTAGGTTCCATTTAACACTGGCAACGATCTTCTAAAGATCATAAGTCATTAGTAACATCTAGACTGATGTCATGACTACCAATGTTAAATGAAATGATGAGCAATCATAAACCTATCTGAATAGACATTTGCTTATTCCTTTTGTTCTACGATATATGTCTTGATCACAAGGCATGGAAGTATGTCATCCTTGAGTTTGATCAAAGTCTCTTTCATGATTGAGAATTAGACTGAATAAATACAAAATGATATTAACAACACATGTTAATCCATTTTGAGCATGGCCATGATATCTCTCTCTTAACGAGAGGAACAAATCCCATCTCGGTCACTCACATTCCTCGTCATGATTCATGCATACCTAATGATGACCCTAATGATCATCCCGTTACGGATGACGTAGGATCATATTAAAGTATGCAGTTCCTCATACAGGAATCCATGGTGACCTCAGGTCGCTGGAACAAGCACACTATTCATACGAGAATCACATATACCATGCATATTCTCATAGTGTGGTCAGTCCAGTTACGTGTTCTCTAACACGCGCCTATATTCCAGACTTGACATCCCTATTCCATGATCAGCAGAACATGATCATCCAGTCTGCGAATATACTAGTGTGGATATGTAGCTTCTCACTTGAAGTATGTTTATCTCTATAAATATCCCACATATCACTAGGTACGATTTAGAATGTCATTCGTTGGTTCACAGTTCTACTATCAGAATCACGTATTCTGATGACGTGAATCCGAAGTGTCATTCATGGTTGAGCTAATATACATAAATATATTAGTCACCCATACACTCATTCATATATGAACTAAATAAACATGTTTCTCATAATCTCATCTCTAGTCCAACACTTTGGCCTAGGGCATAATTCCTTCAGTTTCCCACTTGCACTAGGCCAATCTTAAGCATCCAATGCTTATTAGGCAACATGACTTTTATGTTCTACTAGCGGGAAATATATGCCTATCAGATTATAGAAATTTACATTAAAAACTTGTAACGACTACTATTGATCTCTATCGTTGGTCGAGAAATTCTGAAACATGTACTTGTATCCTTGTAGCTCTATTTTGAATGACTCTTTGTAATGTGTATTTTTATATACATTTTTAAGGTTTTTATCATGAAAAATTCGTCAATAAATCACATTAATTGTATGAAAAATATTTAAAATTAATAAAAATTATTTGTGAAACTCTTAATACACTTTTGTGTGATTTTTCAGGTAAAAAGACCGAGAAAACGATATTTGGATGACTTGGTGAAAAGTCGACTCCAAATGATGGCCGAAATTTCGACAAATCTCCGCGAAAACCCTACACACGATTCTCTAAAATTCTTATAACCCCTATCCGCCGACTATCCAAGCCAAGACCTACAAAATTCACAAAAAGACGAAAAGTCAAACCCGAGAAATCGCCGAGTTGACCAAAAGTCAACTTTTACAAAAGGGGTCAAACAGGGTGTCAAATCGTAGAGTGCGACGATACGAATCCAACGGTGCAAACCTTGCGAAAAAAGACCTTCTAGAACTCCCATAAATTGCGATACAAGATTTGGTCAACCCTAGTCAAAGTCAACCGTTGACCTGGTCAAACCATTTGCAACCAATCAGAGGCTGACACGTGGTAAATTCCGTTGGAAATCAGCGAGTCACGGAGCAAATGCTATTATCATCAGCATCAGAAAGGACACGTGGCGCGTTTTCATTGGGGGGCATCACTGACGGAATCAGTACGCGTCAGTACGAGATTCAAATTTCAGCCAATCACGTCTCGCCACATGGCAAAACGCGTTGTGGATTCCGCATCCGACCTCTGCACATGTTTCAACCTCTCCGTTTCTCATCGCACAGCATGCCTCCAGTACCTCTATAACATACGTTTTGGGCGAAACTGGACCGTGTGATGAGATGAAACGGAGAGGACCTTTCACGCGTTTTCTGCGAAGTCAGAACGAGGTGCAGTACGAGGTTCCGTGCCAGCCAATGACGAGATGACGCATGGCGAGTTCGGTTAATTTCTGCCCAATCTGCGTGTGACACGTGTACAGTCCGTTGAATTCGGATAGAATTGAAGGAAAATGATAAATGTACCCAGAAAAGTGCACCCAAGCTGAATTTGTATAGAAAAGAAAGAAATGGTGCTATTTACCCCCCAAATTGCTACCCAAAATAGAATCCGGATCAAACTAAATTTTTTAATCCCACCATCCTAATTCTAAATATTTTCTAGGGTAAATTTCACTATAAAAATGACCACATCTTCTCTCTAAAAAGAGTGTCATACATTCACACAACCATTCAATCATCCATTCTTACATAACATACACCATCTTTCATTCATCTCTTCCACCATTAATGTCCATAAACTTCAAAACTTCAATTTTTCAGAATTGAGAGAGAGGATAGAATTTTAGAGAAGAAAGAGGTGCTTGAACTAGAAGGTGAAGGTGATAAATCAATCAAGGAGGGGAGAGATCGAGAACGATTCACTTCTTTAGGGTTTGATTTAATTCTTCTTTTTCTTTTTCTATTCTCTTGGTTGGATTTTAATATGATTTATTTTGTGGACATGAGTGAGTAGTTTTAAGGGTAGGGAAAGACTTTTGTGTAGCCTTGATGATGGAATCTTGAGAAAAGTTGCATTTATTATAGTATTTTTAAGATTAAATCTTGAGATATTTTTCTGAGATTTAAAGTTAAATTATTTAGAAGGATGATTTGATGATAAATATTTATAAAGATTCTTAGAGATTTGTTTGAATATATTTGACTTGGAAAAGTTATCCTTATTCAAATAAGGGTTGAATCAATTATAAGAACACTTAAAAATAGAAGTTTTTAATGGATCTGAAGGTTGATGAGTTTATTAATTAATTTTTGGAAAGAAATTAATTAAACCTTGCTTATAAATACTATATAATTAATTCGCTATCATTTGTGATTAATGATTCTCAAGTTACACAAATTGTCATATTCCCTTACTATTTCTCTTTTATCCTTTAAAAAGAAAATTGTTTTTAATTTTATCACTTGTGTAATTCTTTCTATTTAGAGCAACAACAACAATCTTTCAAAATACAACACTAAATTCAAAGTGAGAATTGAACGTTAAAGTATTTAAGGCCTTACTTCCTTGTGTTCGACATCCTAAACTCAAAATTCACTTATACACTTTGTTGATGAATTAGGAAACTTATAAATATCTTTGTTAACACGTGATTTCAATAAACGGCAAGTTTTCACGTTGTTACAAATGGCGCCGTTGCCGGGGAAGCGGCTTGCATTAAATTTTTGACTAACCGATCTCACGTTTTTTGTAGTGTTTTGTTTAATTGTTTGAAGGTGTATGACAAAAGGGAATCCTCAGGTCTCTCAAAGCCCCGATTTGAATCAGACGTTAAGAGACATCAGGAAGAACAAGAAGAAGGGAGCACCGGGCGTTTCATCCCTTCCGAAACAAAATCAGGAAGTGGAGGCTTCTCCTATCTTAGGGCCTCTAGATCCAAAGATAGATCGAGTGGAAGAGCCACAAGATCGAGCTCAAAATCATCCGAACCATCCCTACATCCGATCTTCATCATCAGGGAGTTTCTTTCCTTTCCATAGCTTAAACTCATCATCATCATCATATCATCATCTAAAAGTCGAAGAAAAATATTTAGAAAATCAAGATAAAGTGAAAATGGCTGGAGAAAGAACATTAGGAGAACTATTGGCACATAATCTTCAACAAAACCCAGGAAATATTGTGATACCCACCGTGCAGAACTTTAAATTGAACCCAACAATATTAAATGTATTACCTGTCTTTGAGGGACATAGAAATGATAATCCTTACATACATTTGGGTGAATTAGATAGGAAATGCACGACTCTCTTTGGTAAAACAAATGATTTGGATAATATTAAACTCACTCTTTTTTCTCATACTTTAGGAGATGCTCCAAGAGATTGGCTCAATCACCTTCAAGGCGGGCCATTCGGGACGTTTGAGGAAGTGGCACAACGTTTCCTCAAACGTTACTATCCCAACTCCCTCACCGCCAAGTTACGATCCGAAATCACGGGCATCAAGCAAAGGAGTGAAGAAAACCTACAGAAGTATTACAAACGCTTCATCCGTTTATGCGCATCTTGCCCCAACCACAATTTGGAGGAAACCTCTCTCATTGCCCAATTCCTTGACGGCATGAACGACCTCGATGCCCGTCTTCTCCAATGCTCAGCGGGAGGAAACATCAACCACCTGACACCTTCCCAAGTGCGAGAACTCATTGTGACGAATGCAGAAGGCATGAGAGGGCGAAGTGGACGTGGTGGTCAAGTCAATGCTACCAATGCGGTGGATCTCAAGGCGATGGAGTCACGAATCACCGCTAATTTCGAGACGAGATTCAGCCAGATGCTCAATGCAGTAGGGGGAAAAATTGAACCCAAGAAGTGTGAATTTTGTGGGAGTACGTCGCATTTAACCGATGAATGCGAAACCCTTCAACAAGATGTGAACGCCATGGGAAGTTATGGGGGTAACCAAGGGGGCTATGGGTACCAAAAGCCTCAATACTCTTATGACCCTGGAAGGAAGCACCCCAACCTTTGTTGGAGAACGGAGGATAATCAACAACCAATTCCCCAACCCCAAAAGCAGGGCTTATACACTCACCCCAACGCACAACAACAACAACAACAACCTCCTCACCCTTCTTCGTCAGGCTCTCAACCCTCATCTCTCGACGAGAAACTTGACAAAATGATGGCCTTCATGACGAATGGGTTTTCAACCTTTACAACCAAATTGGGGTCGATGGAGACTGAAATGAGTTCACTGAGCCAAGGTCAAGCAACAACGAGTCGACAAGTTCAAAACATGGAAACACAAATGAGACAAATGGCTGATGAGGTGAACATTCTGAAAGGGCAGGTTGATAACAAACTCCCATCCCAAGGAAGGGGACCTAACACCAAACCGGTTCTCGCCATTCAATTGAGAAGCGGGAAAAAGGTTGAGTTTCCTAGGGAGGAACAAGAGATTGTTGTGAAAAGGCGTGATGAACAAGGGGAGAAAGACGAAGGGTTAGGGGATAAAAATGTAATTGAGAATGAGAATAAGAGTGGGGATAAGGAATTAAATGTACAAAAAAAGGAAGAAAAAGGAAGAAGGGAAGAGAGAGTTTATGTGCCAAAGGCACCATTTTCGTCCCGTTTGGCAGTAAATAAAAAGGCAGAGGCCGAGAAGGACATGCTCGCTATTTTTAAAAAGGTTGAGGTGAACATTCCCATAGTTGACGCCATCGAAAAATTCCCTAATGTTGCAAAGTTCTTAAAAGACTTGTGCACCAACAAAAGAAGATTAAAAGGGAATGAGAAGGTAAACCTCTCGGCTGTTTTAAGCCTAGACGCCAGGCTACCCCCAAAAGAGAAAGATCCTGGAATTTTCGCCATTCCATGCACGATCGGGCACCATCAGTTTGCGAGATGCATGTTTGATTTAGGAGCTGCAATTAATGTAATGCCTAGGTCTGTTTACGAGACCCTTGACCTGGGCAGTCTGAAGAATACTCGAGTCGATGGAGTCTGATAATGAGAAGATTTTCTTCAACATCTTCGACGCGATAAAATTCCCAGACGACCACAATGCATCAAGAATCTCTATCATGGACGAAATTGACGAGCTCGTCGATAAGCATCTGATAGGGGAGTCTTCTCATTCTCTAAATTCTTTAAATGATTCTTTTGATGAGTTTTGGGAAGAATTAGAAAATGAGAACACATTAGCAACACCAAAAAATGACAACTTGTTAGGCAATGAAAATGACACATTAATACAGGAAATTGAAAATTTGCCTAACTCTGAAAATGGCATGATGGAAGAAGTTTAAATTAAGATTTTTATTTATTTCTGTGTGAATAAATATGATGATGCCTTGTGGTTACGGCTACGGCGTTTGTCCTGTTTCAAACCCTAGATTTAGATTTTGGGGCGCGATACGCCTAATTCATCAGTTTTCAATTCAGCGCTATAATCTTAGCCGCTAATCAAGTTCCATATATATATATATATATAAAACAGACAGTTAATATGCCTACCTGTTCACTCACAGCCAATGAAACATTGTCACCTATCATTGAGCCATATATTTTTCACTTGATATTTCTATGACTTGAAACTATTCTTCTAAACACCACTATACACCAACATATGGAATGAATTGGCTGTGCACGGTGAACCTGTTCCATCAGCTCTCTTCACTCCACCATCTCTTTCTCAGTAGCACCTCACGCCCAGATCCGCCTCTTCTCCCCTGTCACGTCAAAATTCCGGCAACCTGGTGGCTAATTTGCCGTTCTGTAATGTTCTGTAATGATTGGGGGTATGTAGAAGATAATAAATGATATTAAATGTGTGGATAGAGTTAATTAGGAGTCAAGTAGTAGAATAAGAATGTTATTAGGTGCAAGTTGGGGATGTCTAGTAATGAGACTAATTGAGATGTCAGGTGCAAAGTGGGGAATTAGTTGAGGGATAACTATAAATAGAGAGTTTTTTTTTGAAGTTGCAGTAGGCGAAAAGCCTCACTGAGATTCTATTAATTTCTTTTTTTTTAAGTTTGGAGGTTACCAGAAGCAAACCTTCAGAGAAAAAAATAAAAATAAATAATTACAATCGCTATCTCACGGGATAAAAAGAAAGAAAAAGAACTCATCAAATGTAAAAATCAGTTTCTAGCAGAAAGTCCTCCAGTTAATTGTCTGCCGAGCGATCTCCGCTATTACTTCATCCCGGTTGGCCGACTTTTGTCTGAAGATTTGATGATTTCGGGCCTTCCAAATGGTCCAACATGTGCTTAGCCATTCCGTTCCCCATGCGTCACGCTCGTTTGGGTGACGTGCCAACCGCTGCTCTCTCCAGAAATCTCCGATGTTGTCGGCGATGTCAGCATCTAGACCCTTACGTCTCCAAATCAGTGATGCAAAGTCACAATGAAGAAACAAGTGTGTGGTTGTTTCCTCGACGTGTTGAGCGTACATCGTGCATTCTCCTTGATTTGGCCAACCCCTTTTTATTAAGTTATCTTGGGTCATTAAGCGACCTAGAACCATTTGCCAACCAAAAAAGCGCACTTTCTCCGGGCATTTAATTTTCCAAAGTTTCGCATTTTCCTTAGAGGTAGTGTTTGTCAGATGTAGCATTTTGTACGCTGATTTAGTGGAGAATTCTGCGGAGATCTTCCATCTCCATCTCGGTCTATCCCTTTGAGAAGTAGGGTTGAGGATAGCTATAGATAGGAAAACGTCTTGTGCCTCGGCTTTAATATTGGGGTCAGAGGATGCTAGTAATTGTTCGAAGTCCATGGCCCCATTAAGCACTTGTGCGACCGTCAAGCTATCGTCTCTTATGATCCCATAGATTGTTGGGAAGAAGGATTTGAGAGTCCCCTCAAAAGCCCAAATATCATTCCAAAAGTTAATGTTGGAACCATTCCCCAAATCATAAATTATTGAGGGTGTGAATATTGGCATTAGTTTGCTCAATTAGGCGAGGAAGAATGAGAGTGTTTGCGAAGTCTTAGTTAGGTCACTCGGGTCTTCAAATCCTTACAATTGACGGAGTGTTTTTGCCCATTGGCCATTTGGATCGGCCTTCCAAATCCATAACCATTTAAGAAGTAAAGCGATATTTTGCTTCTTAATGGAGACAATTCCTACACCTCCATTTTCTTTTGGAAGGCAAAGCCGGTCCCAAGCCATGAGGCAATGTCCTCCGGAGCAATTTTTGTCGCCTCTCCATAGGAACGACATCACTATTCTATTTATTTCATCAATAAGCCACATAGGAAAAAGTATGACTTGCATCTCATACGTGACAAGAGATAGAAGAACGGATTTTATAAGCGTGAGTCTTCCTCCAAAAGATAGAATTTTACCTTTCCATCCCATCAACCTTCGTTGAACTTTCTCTAAGATGGTAAAAATTATCGATTTTGACGGTCTTTTTAATGTTAGAGGTAACTCGAGTAGTTTGAGAGGGAAGTTTTCCACTTGACATTCAAAGATTTGTGGTACCAAGGAAGCGACATTATCCGGAATCGCGATGGTAGTGCAAGAGCTTTTTTGCCAATTGACACTTAGACCCGATATCTTAGAGAAATTATCGAGAGTTTCTTTTATGAGTTTCAGGTTTGTAGGGTCTGCCTCGGAGAGGATCGTCGTGTCATCCGCAAATTGTAATAGCATGGGTGGAAGCAAGAAATGTATGTTGAACAACGTAATTGCTTGTTGAAAGTACGTTTGAAGTACATCCACGGTTAGGTCGAATAGCATAGGAGAAAGCGGGTCTCCTTGTCTCAAACCCCGTCTATGGAAAAAAGGCTCACCTTCCCATCCACTGACTTTAATAAATGATGAGGAGGAGGAAAGTAAGTTATGGATCCACATAATCCATTTAGGCGGGAAGCCCCGTCCTTGAAGTACTTTGGAGAGAAAATCCCAAGAGACGGAGTCGAAAGCCTTTTTGAAATCCACTTTAAACAAGACGGACGAGATTTCTTTTTTTTCAAGAAGCAAGAGACCTCTCTTGTATTGACAAAAGTTTGTGTGATTTGTCTTTTTTGAATGAATGCCGTTTGTTGCGGTTTAATTAGTTTGTCAAGGAAAGGTTATAATCTTGTTGCCATGATTTTGGATATAATTTTCGCGGGCCCGTTTATCACACTTATTGGGCGATAATCATTCATAGATATGGCTCCTTCTTTTTTGGGAATAAGTGTGATAGCCGCTTGATTAAATCTCCAAATCTCAAGAGAATGAGAGCAGAAATTGTTAATTAGAGCCGTTAGATCCTCTTTAGTTTCTTCCCAAAACATTTGAAAAAATTCATTCGGTAGGCCATCCGGCCCACACGATTTTCCTTTTTTCAAGCTCATAACAGCTTCCTTGATTTCCTTTATAGTGAAGGGAGACTGGAGAGAAGATAAGTCAATAGGGTTGTCTAAATTGAGCATATTAGACGGCTCCTGTTGAAGCCTAGTTCCCAAAATATCTTTGTAGAAGATGGAGAAGTGTTGAAGGATATCATATGAGTTAGAGATATTAACCTCGTCTACTAAGATGTGTTGAATGTTATTTTTCTTGTTCTTGAAGGATGCCAACACATGAAAGTATCGGTTATTTTTATCATCCAATTTGAGCCAATTACAAGAGGAGCGTTGTTGCCATCTTTATTCTTGTTCCGTTGTTAACATGTGAATGTGTAGTCGGAGATCTATTCTGTATCGGAATTCTTCTTGAGAAAGATTTCTAGCCTCCTCGTCCCTATCAAGAATGTGTAATATGTTTTTCGATCTATCAAGATAGACATTCCGAAATCTAGAATTGTTTTTATTCCATTTTGTGAGTGTCCTTCTCAATCTACCAAGCTTTGTAAGAAAGAGTTTGGCAGTATTGGATGCATAGGCCGGAGCTGACCAAGAGGCCTTCACAATCTCCTTAAAATCTTCCTTATGAAACCAATATCTCTCCATAGGGAACCTATTATTTCTTGGCTTGTCTAGTTCATGCAATTCCAACAATAAGGGGGCGTGGTCGAAAGTGGTGGCTGACAAGTCCGTAAGAAGAGGGGTGACGTTTGATTGTGTGAAATGGACCGAAAGAAATGTCCTATCCAATTTTGAAAGGCACGGTTCTTGCCTTTTACTCGACCAAGTGAACTTCCTTCCCGTAAGATCCACTTCAATGACTTCAAGGTCATTTATTAGGTCATTGAAGGAGGACATAAGTGAAAGATTGGGAGTTACACTCGTCGTTTCCTCAGGTGATCTTAGTAGGTTAAAGTCTCCTACTATTATCCAAGGTAAATCGTGAGTTTCTTTGACGAGTCTCAATTCTTCAAGAAAATCATGTTTGAGATCGTCATCCGTGGGGCCGTACACATTTGTAAGAAGGAAAGATGAGTTTGTTGAGCAGTGAGAGAGAATGACCGACGCACAATACTCAGAAGAGAAAGAATGAGAGAGTGAGAAACCTCTATCCCATGCAATGAGAATACCACCCCTTGTGAGGTTCGAGTTCTTTGCAAAAAAGTTTAAAAGAAAAGAAGGACAAACATTAATTAATTTAAAAACAGTTGTCTCATCCCACTTAGATTCTTGTAGACACACAATGTTACTACTAGACGATCGTATTGTTTCCTTGATGGTCTTACATTTATCACTATAACCTAAACCACGTACATTCCACGATAAAATATTCAAATTAAAAAGTGATCCATAAATAAACTGATAACAAATAGAGAGGCATCCTAAGGTGGATGAGATTAGAGTGCAGTAGCTAAGGGGATCAGTGAGGCTGAGCCTCCCTTTCGCCTGCCACAGCGGGCGTACCATCAGCTGAAGAGCCAGCTTGAAATTCAGAGTACATGTTTCTCCTGACATTTCTTTGCATACCTTGCTCACCGCCTTGAGCAGGTGGCGGCGAGTAATTCTTTATCCTCCTAGACCTCGGATTCCTTCCCTCTTCCGGACTACGCATGTCATCCTCCGATGAACTGCCTTCGTAGTGCTTGGCACGGGAAGAGTGTTGTCCATCACCTTTGAACGTTGAGGTCAGGAACTGAGTCTCCGGCACGACTGTTTGCTCAATTATCCCCCCACCTTCTTTTTCAAGCCTCCTTTGGTCCTCATCAATCGGTTTTTCCATCTTTTCATCAGAGTTTGGGTCGGTTTGTTGAAGGACCTGGTCTACCGTGACTTGCCTCTCCTCGGAATGATCATGCACATATGAAGATGAGTCATCCGTGTCTCTTTCTTCTACGTCAAGTGGCCGTTTCAGTTTATCGAGATTTTCTCTGTCTCGTTTTCTCTCAAATGCCTCCTGAATTACATCATGAGAAGGAGAAGGATCAGAAGAGGGAAGCACAAGAGTTATTTTCTTTTGGTGAAATTTCACATCCAACCAAATTTTAATTTCGAGTTCATTTAGATGTAGTGTAACGAAGGGTGGGAGTGTACAGAGGTTTGTTGTCGCTACCACTACTCTCAGCCTTTCGAATGACTTAACATCCTTTAAGTCATCCATTTCTAAGTATTCTCCAAAAGAAGAGACCAATGCCATTACAGTTGATGGATTCCAGGCCATTAGAGGGAAGTTTAAAAGATCAATCCATACTTTGAGACTGTATGATTTGGCAGTAGAGTTTAGAGAAGGGGACCAAGGGTATAAGATGTAGTCATCTTCTCTTAAGGGTTTTAGTGGAGACTCAAGGAACCTTGAGCGGTCGGTCTCCCATGGCAGAATGAGTAAATATTTGGAACCATGCCAGTGGATTAATTTGTATTCACTCTCTGGCCAGTGAAATGACTTAAATAGCCTGAAATTCAGATTCGGCAGCACTGTGTTAATGACAGCAATGGTGTCAATCACCACTGCCTGGCGTAAATTCTCAATCTCTTCATTAATTAGGTCATTGACTGGGAGAAAGACGTGGGCGGTAGGAGGCCTATCAGAAGGCAGAGGCAGTTCTGTCTCCGCCGCTGTCGACGGTGGCTGTAGTTTTGCCTGATGCAAAGATTTCCTCATTTCTCTCCCCTTGTCATTACATTCCAGCACCATATGGCCCTGTTCCTTGCACTTAAAACATGCTTTAGGACGGATGCATTCATGAGAGAAATGCCCCCTCCTTACACAATTGAAACAACGCCTTCTCCAAAACCGATTGGTGTTGTTCAATGGGAAATATTTCGAGCGATAGAACGATTTGTTAGACTCTTGAGAGCTGTCAGAGTTATCAGAGAGAGAAGGAGTAGGTGATACTGGCGGTGAACCAGAAGGTTGTCGTTTGTTGTTAAGTTTGTTCACTTGCTTAGATCTCTGACCCTCGGTGGGTCCAGTAGTATTAAATCCAGTAGAACAACCTTCACCAAACTGTAAGACACGAGCTTTTGGCGGAATCGCCTTCACGACATTGTTGGCAGTGTCATCGGAGAAAGAGGGATAGCCATTGTTGAGATTAGGCCTAAGACCCAACTCTCTGCAGATGGCCTGAGTTGCATCTTTGAAGCTCTGAATAAATCCATGTCAATGAAGGGATGGTTAGTGGGTGTTCGAAGAAGAGGGGCTTCCGTTGATAGTGGGAGAGTGGTTCTGTTTTTGAAAGTACGAAAAGTTGTTCTTTTTCTGCCACTGAGCTTAGCCCTTTTTAGCTTTTTTGGGTTCATGGCTCTTTTCTTAGCAAGAAAGAAACGGAGATCTGAAGGTGAAAGAGAAGAATAGAAAAGAGAAGAGTTTGGGGAGATGTAGTAAGACCATCTATAAGAACCTTGAATTAATCGCCTTCTTACCATTGTGCAATTACCCTGCTATTTCTTTGCAATTGTTGTTTGCAATTGATTTCAAGAATCGCCTAGAAATCGCCAAGGGAATCCTCTCTCCTACCAGCGCTCTGTTCTTTCCCCTTTTTCCTTGTGAGGAAATGTTAGGAAGTGTTAAGTAGGTTGTGTTGTGTGTGTTGAATAATAATGATTTATATTTTGAATTGAGACTGTCTTTTTATCTATCTCTTTCATCTTTCATATTTATTATTTGTTTCCATTTCCATTAATGATCTTTTGAACTTGTATTTCTTTCTAATTCTAAATATCAATTAATCCTAATTCACATTCTCAAACCCTATGTGATCCACAAGATCTCATTCTATCGCCGAAACCCATAAATTCGTCTCCCAATTCCTAAATTGGAGCTAAATCAAATAAGAGCCCAAGTCGGGTTGTTACATGATCTTGGAACAACTACAAAATATGCTCAATTATCTCACTAGATCCGTGTTGACTGCTTTCTTCTTGTTCATTTTCTTTGTCTATGTCGAGACCTCTATTTCTCGTCTTTCTATACTTAAATCTTCACCCATAATGTCCCGATTCATGCTTACTGCAAAATCGGGATGTTGAAAATTCCGTTGAATTTGCTGAAAGTGGTCGAATTGATGTTGTCAGTTATAATACGGTGATTTGGGGATTTTGCGAGCAAGAATTGGTGATTTGGCAGTTCGAGTTTTAATTGATATGGTGAAAAAAGGAATAAAATTTGATTCAATTACTTGTAATACTTTGATTTCGGTTTTTTGTAGAAAAGGATTGGTGTATAAAGCTGAGTTATTAGTGGATATGTTTTCTAAAAGGGGAATTTGTATTGATATAATTGGATTTAATGCATTCATTCATGGATATTGCAAAACTGGTTTGATGAATGAAGCAACTGAATTATTAGAGAAAATGAAGGAAAAAGGAATTGAACCTGATTTTATTAGTTACAGCACTTTAATCAGTGGATTTTGTAAAATTGGGAAATTTGAAATAGCAAAGGGTTTAATAGATGAATCAATTTTGAAAAAAAAATAGAACCAAAAGTTGATACTTATACGAAATTTATCACTGAATATTGCAAAAATAACGATTTAAATGGTGCATTTTTATTGCACGATGAAATGATTGTCAAAAATATTACATGATACAGTAACTTCTGTTGCGTGAATTAGAAACAGGATAGCGTAAGAGAGTACCTAATTCAGAAGGGAATTGCTCCAATTTGGCATGCATGCCTGTCAGCCTTACGTTGGATGAAGGTATCTGAAGATTTGAGGCAGTTCAATTGGTATCGTGACTCTCAAAGCAGGTAAATGAATATGAAACGCACATTATTGCTCAAGGTGAATTTACAATTTTATAAAGATAATTTGACTCATGCGTTCAACACCTCTTTTCTTCATTGTTGGCCATGAAATGAACAATGAAGGACTGGTTCTTAATTTCATCCCTCTTTATTTAAAATAAAAAATTATTTATCAAAATAATTTTGACTCTCAATATGTAAGATTAAGCCTCCATAAAACCCAAATAAATCTCAATTTAACCAAATTAAGCCCTAATTATTTCTCAATTACTCAATTAAGCCCATTGTAGCAATTACAGACCCAAATCTTATTATTAATTTCTTTTTCACCACTTCATATAAATTCATGCTTCAAATGAGCAGGAAAATCATGTTTCAACTGAGCAAAATTTTTATCATATAGTGAAAATGGTACTCAAAATCCTTATGAACAAGCAATAAATATAATCAGAAAAACCTTGTCCAATTTTGATGAAGATAATCTGATCCAATTCTTTGGTTTTGGAGAATGTAATTTATTTATTAATTTTTTTCTTTTCTTTTAGATTTTTTTGATAGATTAGTATGGATTTACAAAAAATCATAATGGACTAACCAATTTGTTTATACGATAACTTCACATCTCAGTTTTATATTTAATTTTATTTTTATTCCGATTTTCCATAGATGTGTTATTTATTTATTTTATTTTTTTTGACAACATAGAAATATCAAATTATATTTCTACACATCAAAATTAACCGAATTTAAACTCTTATAAACTCAAAATCTATAAAGAAAACAAACAAAAATCAATCAAATTCTCATTCTACATAACAAATGATGTAATTATGGATAACTACGTTTATCGGGGAATGCAATTTTGGTTCTAATAAGTTGCAATTAGGGTTCTTTCATTCGAATTTTGGAATTAACATGTTAGTTTTATTTAATGAGTGATTAGTTCTGTCAATATAGATGAACTTTTTATCATATTGGATACAAATGTAAATCCAAATTTCTTTTGCCAAAGTTCAGTCAATTTCGAAACTTTTTAGTGCATTTTTTTTTAAGAAATCTTGACAGCATTAAACTCTTATAATTTTTCTTTGTGGTGCATTTAAAAAAAAATGTTAACAACAGTAAACTCATTCAAATGATAACATATTTGAAATTACGAAATCTAATTCATACCATGCAAAATAGTTGAGTTTTATCTGCATCTAACCAAAATCAATGCAACATGACTATAATACACACGTGCGTCAATGGAATGTGATGGACACGTGCATCGCACGTGTTGTTGTGTGTATATATATATATATATATATATATATTACATTTTTAGAGGTTAAAACCCATAATTTGTTTAATGAAACATGTTTACGACATGATGAAAAAATATAAAAATATGTTAAAAATTCGCTAAATTAACCCCAACCCACTATTTTCACCAAGTTTTAGCCTTCTAAAAAGACTATATCAACCAAATAATCTAAACCGTTATAATGATAAGAAATATTTATATCACAATCATTGATTAAGTCTTGATTTTATGAGTTTCATTTATTTTTGTAACTATTTATGTGATAGTTATATTACACTCTTTTAAGCTCTCTCAAGATGCAACATCATCATCTTCATTTTTATTACAACCCTTGAATGTGAATTCAACGAACTTGATTGTTTTTAAGATTTTGTTAGTTCATCTAGCACACATTTTTGTTTTTCCTCTTGACAAAAGAACTAGAAAACGACCTTTAATTTCATGATTATGGGGCTAACGATTAGTTATGACCGGTTAATAAGATGTTTTGTTGGACTATGTGGGCTGATACTCAACTCCAATCTCATATTCAATCGAAGTACAATAGTCGATAAACAATCTTGATGTCACTCATCGTTCATCATCAGGACGATATGTCTTAATTGTACAATCCAGAAATGAATTTCTTAGTAGACTTATTTTGAGTAAGTAATCTCACAAATGCAATATTTTGAAAATATGATAAGTATACATGTGCCCATATATTATATGCATCTATTAGTAATTAGGATTATAAAATATTTAACTGGGGCACATGAATGAATAATAAGCCCGCATATATCTACTTGGATATTTTCAAGAAAATTTAGGAGATTCATCTCCAATCTTATTTTGCAATCGTCTAATGATTAGCAGCACATCATATTCATTTGATAACATAATCTCTTAGTTCTTTAATAGATGCTCACTTCAATATTCAATAATTTTTCGCATTATTATTGCTCCTAGATGACCTCAATGATCATGCCAAATCATTAAATTTGTCTTTGAATTAGTGAATTAATGATTTATGTTAAATAATAGAATTGCTCTTCAAATTAGTGAACTTTGGGTTTATTATAGTATATATGTTCCTTTATAGAGACCATATTTATATAAAACACTCAGTATCACCTTTCTTATTATCTCGTATATATATCTTTCAGGTTTAGTAGATAATAAAACAAAATCTACTACGAATTTTATTTCTTGCGTCAACAAAATAATTTCTCTTTTGGAGTGTTCAATCATGTTTTATTGCACCATCAACATTTAGTATCGAATATTGGATAAAGAAGACAATTTTGCTAATCTATGCTTTCTTTTCAATATACACAATATTGCATTTCTATTGTCTTGAAAATGTTTAATTGATTATATACATGCTGGATCTACAGGTCCATAAATATTATCCATTATGATAAAACTAAAATTATATGTATGGTGGATTTACAGGTCTGTGAATATTACAATGGATGCATTCCATTATGTATAAGTAAATTATGATACTCTAAGTAATAAAATAATGACTCTTTCGGAACCTCTAATTATATTTACAATGCAAGATATTATATTAACATCACATTCATTTTTGTCAAATTAGAAAAATATTTAACATTTCAAATATTGTGTGAATTATTGCATAATCTGTTGAACATAGGTCTTTATTATCCATTTTGGATTGTGCAATGAACATAATATTAAATGTTAATATATTTTTATTAATTAAACAAGCAAATACATTCAATATATGCTTAATTAAGAAATGCACTGCCAAGTGTTATGCCATGTCTAAAGATCGATATAAAAGGGTCTTCGTTACAAATATAATTTACCACTTTTGTCATTATTATTTTCTCTTTTATATGGACATAATCAGATTAAACTAGATGTTTTGGTGTATAACAGCTGCACAACCACATTTAAAACATATAGGATCATCTATTAATTATTTATTGTCGAGTCTTCTAATTTTCATGTGTGGTTTTGTTGTCATAACTTTTGACCTTAGACAATTTATAATTTTTTTTCTTTCAACTCACTTGCTTAGCTATAATAATACATGATACTATTTTAAATATATCTTAAAACTTTATTCTCTTTGTTGCTACTTCAAGAGCAAATAAAATGTAAGGATATTTTTTAACATATATTTTTAATCTTTTCACTATTTTTTTCTATAAGAGCTTATCTTTGCTTTGGCACAATCGTATTTATGTGTGAATTTATAATGCTACAACTTCAGGTGCATTCAAATAATCTAGTAACTCATGGTACATCAATAAAAAAATCTTCACACTTCAAGTCTAATTAATCAAAATGATTTTGCAAATTCAAGTACATTATTAAAAGTATATATTATTGCAAATTCGGGTGCATCAACAAAAAAGAAATAGTATTGCAACTTCAGAGGCATCAACAAGTTTGATAAAATAGCAATAATAGGATAATATCAAATAAATAATACAGAATGAAAAAAATGAAGACTTTCCTTTTCTTATACCATGTTCATGATTGACATAGTTATTGTTGGTGCATATCTTGATATACGCCTCATGTTTACTTGATACGGATGTCGAACCTTTCTTTTATTAAAATTCTACACTTATTAAATCGGTACAACTTCGTGCTAATAACATGTTATGAAATAACTAATAATAAAGAGAGGAAGAGAGAACTTGGAGAGAAATATCTTTTGTTCAATTTTTTAATTTTCTTACACTACAATGGTCTATCTATAGGGTGAATAAAATTCTTTCAAATTACAAAGAATTAAAAGAGAGTTAACGAAAATACTTAGCATCATAAGTGGAATTTAGAAGTTCAAGAACTTGATGTGAACATCCACATAATTTTAGAGTATTCATAACACAAACCAAAATAACAAAGAATAATTTGTACTCATAATAATCATAATTAGACTTTTACAATATACTGTAACAAATATTTTTTTTATCTGGAGCACGAATGGAAAACTCTGATTGATAGTAAATGTTGCTCTATATGGTGAGAATTCATTTACTGTAAAAGCAAAAAGAGATATACATACTAAATTTATTAATTATTTATATACTCGAGAACTCATGCCATGCACAATTCTTTATCACAAAACAAATGCACTATTCACAATTTAAACTTAAACACTAAATTCATTACTACAATTAAAGCAAAAAATAAAGTCACTAAAAAGTAGAAAATAAAATAAAATCCTTCAGTTACTGTTCTCCCAAAGTCTATGAAAAAACTATATACCTATACCTCTCTCCTACAATTTAAACTTGAGAAGATGCACCTCTACTCTCCTCATTCTTCCCTCCTTGTACCGGGTTCACAGTTGACCGGCAAAGCGGGCAAGTGGAATGAGAATACAACCACATATCAATGCACTCAGGATGAAACAAGTGCTTACAATCAGTCAACTGTCTCACCTTCTCTCCTTCCTGGACCAAATTCAGGCAAACCGAGCATTGCGCCCACCCACTTCCTCCTCCATTGTTATCATCACCAAATCTCTTATACTCATAAGTCGGAAGACTGTTGAGATCAGAAGGACTAAGTCCATTTCTCGTGTTGTTATATCGATCAGTGGAAGCTCCAGTTGAGATCTGACGTCTTCTTCTGCAACACAAACACTCAAAAAATGTGGCGATTAAAATGAAGAAGATGCCGGAGCCTACGGCGATGCTTAAGAGAATTGATATGTCTCGCATAGAGTAACTGGTTGTGTCTTGCCCATATGAACCGCTAGAGGACATTTTCTGGCATATGGTTTTGTCTTCACAAGATGGAATGGTTGCTTTGGTTAGTAAATGATTAAGACGATGGTATTATATGAGTATATTGCTTATAGTAGAATTATGAAAAAAAATTCAAAAAAATTGAAGATTTTATTTGGGGGCGGGAGTGGAATCAGCCCTTGGTTTTCAGTTGTTTATTCCATTTTGTATTGTTTTATGAAATAAGGTATATTATAAATTCTGAGAGTGATTAGACTTGGTGAACACCATAAACTCGATTAGAGTTAAGTCGACTAAACTATGAATAATGTCAATGTTGCTATTAAAAAATGTAATCAAACAGCCATTAAAATATATTGAAGCGATGTAGCAGGAAAGTCAACTATATTAGCCATGAAAGTATTCATAGCTATCCAAGACAAAAGTGAGATCATGTAGAAATTGTCAACCTAATTGAAAATTGCTTTCCATTAAATTGTGTAGCTTTTTGTATAGAAAAATTATTGTGTAGAGTTATGAAGCATTGCAAATTGCGTTTGACTTTTAATGATTCATCCTGGCAGTTAGTGCGGCTGTGGCTCTCAGATATTGCAACTTAATTTTTGTGTAAAGTTTTTTTGTTCTGCAACACAAACACTCAAAAAATAAGTGCGGCTGTGACTTATCTGGCGTCTTCTTCTGCAATACAAACACTCAAAAAATTTGGCGATTAAATTGAAGAAGATGCCGGAGCCTAGGGCGGTGCTTAAGAGAATTGATTTGTCTCGCATAGAGTAGCTGGTTGTGTCTTGCCCATACGAACCGCTAGAGGACATTTTCTGGCATATGGTTTTGTCGTCACAAGATGGAATGGTTGCTTTGGTTAGTAAATGATTAAGACGATGGTATTATATGAGTATATTGCTTATAGTAGAATTATGAAAAAAAAAATTCAAAAAAATTGAAGATTTTATTTGGGGGTGGGAGTGGAATCAGCCGCCTTGGTTTTCAGATGTTTATTCCATTTTGTCTTGTTTTATAAAATAAGGTATATTATAAATTCTGAGAGTGATTAGTCTTGGTGAACACCATAAACTTGATTGGAGTTAAGTCGACTAAAATTTTGTTTTAGAATAATTTTGGAAAGGGCTTAAATTCTCCCTCCAAATGATTTATATATATGATCTTGAAAGTTACATAGTTTATTTTTCTTTTACAAATTGAAAAATTAGAGAAGAAAAAAAAAAAAAAAATCAATGGGTCTTTTCCATCAGACTAAATTATAACCTGTGTTTTTATTGTCTTTCCAAAGAAAAGTTCTTATGATTTTATCCATCTCTTTTATAACTCACTTTGGGAATTTAAACACAGAAAGGTAATAAACTGACAGTGAAGATAACACAAAATTAATCAGTACTAATCTTCCTGCTAAGTTTAAAAGGGCACATTGCCATCCTTGTAATCTCTTTTCAAAATTTTCTATTATTTTCTAAAATCAGATCTTGTTGGTTTTTTATAATGCAAAGGGTATCATAAGTAGCTTAGTGGCATTGTTGCTTCAGGGCACCCCAGCTCATCTAATATTTCCTTTACTATGGAGAGATTTTCTGGAATTGTGTAGAACTCTGTTTACTCATAATTTATCTTTTAACTTGAACAATTTTCAAATATTTTTAACAAGAATTTCAATCACTTTACTTGGCTGATTTCTGGTTTTATCAAAAATATGGAATCATCGGCATAAAACACATGATATGTTAATAGACCTTATTGGTTTTTCAAAGTAATTATTATTACCCAAGCGTTTAGTTACTCTAGCTAGAGTGTCCATGACCAAAATGAATATGTGGGGTGATAATGGGTCTCCCTGTCTCACCCCTCTTTTCATGTGTATTGATTTACCGGGCACTCTATTTAATAGAATTTTAGCTGCCCCTTGTAGCACATATGCTTTTATCCAGTCAAGCCACCAACCCTTAAACCCCCCTGATTTCTAAAACTTGCATAATGAAATCCCAAGAAATTGTATCAAAAGATTTCTCTATACCAGCTTTAAAACATAATAATGATACCTTTGAATGATTTTCTCTGTGTGCTATTTCTTTGACATAAATATAGCAGTCAGAAATATTTCTTGTTTCCAAAAAGCCCATTTGATTTTGAAGAATTAGTTTATTGATTGCTTTTTTCAATCTATTAGCTACTATTTCTGAAATTATTTTCTGAATGGAGTTTACTAAACTGATAGGCCTGCAATCCTTTGTTTGAATGTCTCCATCCTTTTTTGGAATTAAAGTTATGTGTGAAACTGCAAATTCTCCCAATCCTTTTTCACAGCGATTATTTTTTATTATGTAATAAATTTCCTCTCTTATTAGTTTCCAATATTTTTTAAAAAACTCTCCATTAAAAACTGTCAGCTCCTGGTGTTTTATTATTCTTCCAATTTTTAACAATCTCATCTACTTCTTCAATATTTAAACCCATATTTATATCAGCAAGATCTATATTCTCATTTTGGAATACTGTTTTTAAATCAAAATTGGCACTTGTATTAGGTTTTGGGGGTTCTTGAACCAATTAGTGTTTTATAAAATTCAAATAGAATAGATTCCTTGGCCTTATGGTCAGTAGTAACCTCTTGGTTGGTAACTGGATCTATTAGAGTTATAATTACCCTCTTTTAACCATTGAAACTTTGCTTTTTGTTTCCAATAGTTTTCCTCTTCTCTTATTATTTCTGCAATTCTTACTTTGATTTTTGTTTTTAGCCAGACTTCCAAATTTGGTAGTTCTTGTGATTCTTCTTTCACTTCAAGCTGCTTTAAAATTGCTTTACTATTTTCTTTTTGTTTCCTTATTTTCCTTATTTTATTTTTATTCCATTCTCTCAACCTTTTTCCCAAAGTCACCAACTTGTCATGAAATTCATCTAGAGTTGTCGACTTAGATGATTTTAAGTGTTCCTCTATTATATGGTTGGCTTCATGACTAAGAAGCCAAGCATATTCAAATCTGAAAGTAGTATGAATTGGGAAAGTAGTAGTTGACTGAAGGATAATAGGGCAGTGGTCTAATGCAGGATTGGACTCTGCTCTTTGAGTATAATTTAGAAAATGTTTAGACCAAGATAGGTTAAAAAGAAACCTATCCAGTCTTGCTTTGATATGAGAACTTGACCATGTAAATTTTCTATCTTGTAAGGGTGGGTTAATAAGATTCAGCTTTGATATAAAAGATCTGAAGATTTTTGAGTCTGCCCAACTTTTTTGCTGCTTCCAAACCTTTCATGAACAGAGGCAACTAAATTGAAATCTCCCAAAATCAGCCAAGGTACATTATTTACCTCCATGTTTTCCAATTCTTTTAGAAATTTTTTTTTACTGTGGACCATAAATTCCTGTTATAATAATTGTTGAATTGTCCCATTTGCATCTCAAATATATTGTAATACTGTGAGATAGTCTAATTGTTTTAATACCTTCAAATAAATTCTCATCCCTAGCAAGCACTATTCCTCCTGAAGCACCATTTGAATATCCATTTAGTTTATTACTAAAAATCTCTTTATATAATTGATTATTATATTCTTTCAGTTTTGTCTCTTGTAAACAAGTAATACGACTCTTGAGATTAATAATAGCCTCTTTAACATCTCCTTTTTTCTCTGTTGTATTTAAGCCTCTTACATTCCAAGTAAGTATATTTATATTTTTAAACTTCATTTTAATAATTGGTTTAACTTGAGATTCTTTCTTTGTACAAGTTCATGAGCTCTAGACATCATCTCTTGTCTTATTTCCTCATTAATTACTATTCTGCCCCTTCCAACAGATTGCATATTTCTCCAACCTCCAACTTTCTTTTATCCTCTGATAAGTTAACTTCTACCACCTCTTCATCAAAAATCAATTCCTTTTTATTATTCCTTTTTTTGTAATCTGGTGTTGTTTCATTATATTGGGTCAGTTGTGCCTTATTTATTCCGTAAATGTAATTATTGGTTTGCATATGTTCTACCTTGATGTTTTTTTTTGTCTGCTCTGCAGGGATCTCTTTCTTCTTTCTAGTATGTTTAGTAGGCCTTATATCAGCATTGAATGGTGCTAGTTCAAACTATTTTAATTGGTGGTTGGAGAGGTCAGGTGGTGGTAAAGTGTCTAGGGGATATTCTGGGTGATATTCCTGGACTGAATTTTCTTGTATATATTGATCCTCTAATCTGTATTCTAGATACAGAACCGGTTATTATTTTGTGGGATGGTTAATTCTGAAGGTAGTACATCTTGTTGATTATGGTATTGTGATGGGTTTAATGAAGGGTCAGGTATTGGTTGACTTCCCTTTGGGTTGTTAGATACCAATATTTGATCTTCAAATATGTGGGCTCGAAGGGTTTCAAATTGACATCTTAAACCCAGAGCTAGAAGGATCCAGCATTTGGTCTTCCAAGTTAGGGTTATGTAATGCCAGTTGTTGTTAAATACGACGGGATGAACCTTGGGGAGAAAGGGGGGTAGTGATGATATATTATAAGAGCAAGATGCTACATTTTGAACAGATTATGCTAAAATCGGAACTCCTTTGCTCTTGGAACATCCCTTCAATCTCCACACCTGTATTATTTTTTGCTTAGGTCTCCACTCCATTGATTTTGGCAGATTGAAATAATTTGGAACCATGATATAAACTTTATGTGAATGCTTGCTATCAGTAAGATTGAGAGAAAAAGAGATATCTGATTTTTTATTTACTATGATTGTTAAAGAGACTTCCTTCACATCTGCTGGCCCATTTATGTTTATAATCTTTTCTAATTTGCCAAATGATTCAAATAACCAAGCTAAGATATCCTTGTTTGCTAATGTGACAGGTACCCTTCTCATGATAACCTTCACTTCTATTGGTTGGCTGGTATTTTGCTCAGAATGTGGTATAATCTCTCCTTAATGACTATAGTAAGCTGTGCCCTCCTATCCTCCTTGAATCCAACAGGTTGAGTATAGTGATGATTGTTGATTGATTGTGAAATTAGGGCTTTTGACTTTTGTATAATTGGATGGGTTTGAATTGCTTGGGTAGTATGAATTTGTGGCCTTCTTGTTTGAATTACTGGTTTCGATAAATTAAATGAGCTTTGAGGTTGTACTTTAGACCAACAATTCTTTGTTATGTGTCCTTGTTTGTTGCATCTGTAATATGTTATTTTGTTTTGCAATCTTTTTTTTCATGATTTAATTGTAAACATCTAAAGCATTGAATTCTAATGTTGTTTCTGCCTCTTTACTTGCCCTTTCTTTGATTTTCTTTTTGTTCTCTACTAGAATCCAACCTTTGTTTTGTTGATTTATAATGGTTAAGTTTTCTTATTCTAAGATTTGAGAGACGATCTGAGTAAAAGATGGTTGATTAAGATCAGATCGAATTAAATTAGTAATTGTTTCTCGCGTTGTTTTCTCAAAAATCAACTTGAGATCTTATTGTTCCTTCTCACTTTTTTTTCCTCTTTGCTGGATTTTTAGCCAATCCATTCTCTTTCTTTCTGGAATCTTGAATCTAGAAACTCCGGATTTTTAGTCATTTTTGAAGTCAACTAAAATATGAATAATGTCATTGTTGCTATTAAAAAATGTAATCAAACAACCATTAAAATATATTGAAGCGATGTAGCAGGAAAGCAAACTATATTAGCCATGAAAGTCTTCATAGCTATCCAAGACAAAAGTGAGATCATGCAGAAATTGTCAACCCTAATTGAAAATTGTTTTCCATTAAATTGTATATCTTTTTGTTTAGAAAAATTATTGTGTAGAGTTTGAAGCATTGCAAATTGCGTTTGACTTTTAAAGGTTCATCCTGGCAGTTAGTGCGGCTGTGGCTATCAGCTATTGCAACTTAATTTTTGGGTAAAGTTTTTTTGTTCCGGTTCCTATCAAAATTAGTAATGATTATAATTCTTACAAACAAAAAAATGCGTTCTGCAAAAACTCAAGTAAAGAGAATCATATAAATTCACAAAATGTTAATCATAAAAAAATTCACATAATGTTGCAAAAGGAAGTGTGTTCAACAAAAATGAGATACATAGACACGTTTGAATAATTGATTTGCCTTTCTTAATTGATTGCTGAATTACACTTCTTCTCTATTTACATAGGATGAGACTGTTCTCCCAAAGCCTAGTACCTCTTGTCACCCACCTAGCCGGTGACATTGCAAGGCCTCTCCATCTGTCGGAGGAACAACCCGACAAGATTAGTCACGAGTCGTACATACACGATGATTTGAAAAACTAAAAATCTTTAAATTTGGTTTTAGCGACGAAGTTTTTGTTGTTGAAAAATTCAATATATAAAATTAGTGACAAGTATTTCATCCCTATATTTACGTATTGGCGATGAATATGTCGTTCCAAATAAATTATTTTGTTGTGGTTCTAATCTTTTGCAACCACTATTTCATCGGTATTAGTATGATTAGTGACAAAATTTATAACTTTTGCTATAAATTTTTTGTCGCTATATGCCTATTTGAGCACTCAATTGAGACCAATAATCAAGCAATCGCAACCGACATATTTGTTTTAATGACCAACAAATTGGTAGCAATAGATCTAATATTTAGCGACAAACACGTAATTTCGTTGCAAAATAGAATTAGAGACGGGGATGTGGCTACAAAAGAACTTACGAGTTTTTGGGTCGTTGTTATCATTTTGCGACCATATTTGGGCATTTAGTGACCAATTGCTCGGTCGCAAATTCCGGTTTTTGTAGTAGTGTATGATTGAAAAAATCAGAAGCAAAATTGCAGGCTGATCCACAAAGTACCTATATATCGGAGGAATACTAACTATTAAATTCGGTATTATCAGCAACCCCCTCTACTTCATGTAGGCCTTCCAAATACTCACCTTGGTTTATTAATTAAATTGATAAGGTAAGAAGAAACTTCTTATGAGGGGGTCAGAAGATGCTAGGGGAAAAAATCTAGTAAATTGAGAACTATTGTGTAATTCTAAGAAAAATGGGGGAATAGAAATCAACGACCTCAAAGTAAACAATGGAATGCTCCTTATGAAATGGATATGACAAATAAAAAGTCACTCCACGGGTTTATATGGCATTGAACAATACAAAGAAGCTACGACGGCTTTGAAGGGATGTGGCAAAAAACGCAAATCAGCTTCTTTATAAAGGACCTAGCAAAACTTTTGCCATTGTTTGGCAATCGTGTTGATAAGCCCAAGTCAAAAGAAATAATATTTGTGTTTTTCTATGTAAGTTCATATAGAAAATTGTAATACATGTATCCACCATCTAGAAATATGGATCGTGTACTTGGATAATTGTGTGAGTGTAATGTTAGAGTTTAATGTGATTCATGTATGCATGAACCATTTAGCCTATAAATAGAACTCATTTTATTTTGTAAGAGACAAGAAGAAAGAAATATATTAAGAAAAATTAAGAAAAAGAAAATTATTCTTCTTCCATTAAAATTGTGTGTTTGTGAGGCTAAATCCACAAATTGGTATCAGAGACGATGGTAAATCCCGGGAGAAAGTCGTTTGGGGATATGTCACTGCCACGATTGACGAGAGGTAACTACGACAACTAGAGCATCCAGATGCGAGCACTACTCGGGGTCCAAGATGCATGGGACGTAGTCGAGAACGGCTACACCGAACCAGAGAATACCGACGATATGACAGTAAGTGAAATCAAGACATTTAAACAAAAAGCGAATGAAGGACAAGACAGCACTATACATGCTGTCCCAAGCAGTTGATGAGTCAGATTTTGAAAAGATAGCAAGCGCGGTAATGGGCAAGGAAGTATGGGATACATTGCAAAAAGTTTTCAAGGGAACCGACCGAGTAAAGCAAGTAAAACTCCAAACTCTACGCGGCGAGTTGGAGTGTATGAAGATGAAGGAGTCAGAAGGTGTATCCGACTATATCACATGTGTGCAAACCGTGGTAAATCAGCTGAAGTGTAATGGTGAAACTCTAAAGGACTCGAGGGTCATGGAAAAAATTCTGCGGTCGCTAACCGACAATTTCGAGAATGTCGTGTGCGCCATCGAAGAATCGAAGGACCTAGAAGAGCTAACTATTGATGATCTCGCTGGGTCGTTAGAGACACACGAGCAACGCAAAAAGAAGAAGAACGAGTTGCTTGAGGAAGCGCTGCAAGCCAAGATGTCTATCAAAGACGAAAAAGCACTCTACACTCAAAACTTTCATGGTAGAGGGCGTGGCCGTGGAGGTCGCAGCAATGATCGCGGTGGTGGAGGCCGCGATCGAGGTGGATACTATGAGGAGAAGGGGCAGTCAAGCCAACAAAATTGGCGAGGTAGAGGACCTGGTCATGGGAGAGGCGGCTGGTCAAATCACTATAATGTTGAGTGCTATAAGTATGGCAAATACGCTCACTATGCGAAGGACTGCAACTCCGACAAGTGTTACAATTACGGCAAGGTCGGGCATTACGCAAAAGTTTGCTATGCCGAGAAGAAAGTGGAGGAGAACACCAACTTTGTCACGGAGGATGAGATGAGAGATGGGTTTCTCATGATGGCATACAACGATATCAACACCGATGGCGATATAGTCTGGTACCTCGACACCGGCGCAAGCAACCACATGTGCGGGCACGAGCACCTATTCAAGGAGATGCGAGAGGTTGAAGATGGACACGTGTCGTTCGGAGACACGTCAAAGATTCAAGTAAAAAGTCAAGGTACGGTTCACTATTTACAAAAAGGTGGTACGAAAGGGTCAATCGAGGAAGTTTATTATGTACCTGATCTTAAGAGAAATAGTTTGAGTATGGGACAACTCATGGAGAAGGGATACTCGGTATTTATGAAAAATCGGGTACTACAATTAAAAGACAATCAAGGACGCTTGGTAGCACGAGTTGAAATGGCCAAAAATTGCATGTACAAGCTCAACTTGCGAAATGTTCAAGAAAAATGTCTACAAGTCGATATGGTGGACAAATCAGCATTATGGCATCTAAGGTCCGGTCACCTTCATTATGGTGGCCTAAAGGAGTTGTCCAAGAAGAACATGGTCCATGGGCTACCAGACATGGACTACACCACCAAGTTTTGCGAAGGATATTTATTCGGCAAGCAAGCAAGGACCTCATTTTCGAAAAAGGCGAAATACCGAGCAGAAAGACCTCTCGAGTTGGTGCATACCGACATATGTGGCCCGATTACACCCAAATCGTTCAGTGAGAAAAAATATTTCATCACATTTGTTGACGATAATACAAGGAGGACATTGGTTTATTTTTTGAAGGAAAAATCCGAGGCTCTCGAAGCGTTCAAAAGATTCAAGATTTTATTCGAGAAGATGATCGGGACTTACATCAAGGCGTTACGGTCGGATAAAGGCGGGAAGTACATGTCAACCGCTTTCACGAGTTATTGCGAGAAGCATGGGATTAAGCGATTCTTGACTGCACCGTACTCTCCTTAGCAAAATGATGTGGCCGAGAGGAAGAACCGGACCATTCTCGACATGGTTCGGTCGATGTTGAAAAGCAAGGGTATGCCAAAAGAATTTTGGGCCGAGGCAGTACAATGTTCCGTGTGTATATAAAACCGATGCCCACATGCGAAAGTAGGTGAGATAACACCCCAAGAGGCTTGGAGCGGTCAAAAGCCGATTGTATCACATTTCAAAATATTCGGTAGTGTGGCCTATGCACACGTACTGGATCAAAGGAGGACTAAGCTCGACGATAAAAGCAAGAAGTTCGTGCTCATTGGATATGACGAGAAAACAAAGGCATACAAGCTCTTCGACCCAATTGGAAGGAAAGTTGTGGTGAGCCGGGATGTACATGTGAATGAAGAGAGCGCGTGAGATTGGAATAACAAAGATGAGATGACACATGATGAGGCCGAGTTAGGTGAGGCTGAGAAAGGAGAATCACCAGCATCAACCTTTGTACCAACTAGCCCCGTACCATCTGATGTTGAAGATGAGCCAAGACAACCAAGGATGTTAAGCATGCAATATTAGTACGACTCGACAAGTGAGGTACATTTAATTTGTCTTTTGACGGATGCCGAAACAATTACATTTGAGGAAGCAGTACGAAATGAGAAGTGGCAAGCAGCCATGAATGAAGAAATAAAAGCAATAGAGCGAAATCAAATTTGGGAGTTGGTTGAATTGCCAAAAGAAAGTCAGCCCATAGGAGTAAAATGGGTATACAAAAAGAAGATGAACGCTCAAGGCGAGATAGAGCGGTACAAGCCAAGACTAGTTCCAAAGTGCTATCGACAAAAGTGATGGTGTTATGCCCTAGGGCAAAGTGTTTGTGACCTAGATGATGAATTGTAATAATAAACATAATATGTATTCTAAGATATTTCATATAATATGTGCGTATAGGTTATTTTAATATAATTAAAATAGATCATGAATATGCAATTCAGCTTTATGTCATCAAAGTGCGTGACTTTGATAGTAAAACTATAAAGTAATATGAATGCTATTCTAAATCGTCCCTGGTCATTTATAGGATATTTGTGGAGACAAATATACTTGCGGATACAAATAAATATATATTTATATACAAGCTATAAATGCACACCAGTATATTAGTTGATTGATGATCATGTTTTACTGATAATGGATAAATAATTATCAAGTCATTAACGTAGGTATATGTTAGAGACCATATACTGGACTGACCCCCCATAAGAATGCTACATGTTTTACGTCATTAGCGATTCTTGTAATATAAAGTATTTATAGTCCTTTCACCTGAGATTGTCTTGGTTCGCAACATGAGTAATTTTATACTTTAATATAATCTAACACTGCCTTTAACCGGATAGTCATAACGATTATGATTAGGTATATAATGAATCATGTAGAGGGATGAGTGCAATCAAGATGGGATTTATTCCTCTCATAAATGAGAGAGTTATCTTTAGGTCTCTTGATGAATTGAACTGAAGAAATGTATGGGCATACTTAAATGAATTAATAAGAGTTATTAATGTCATTTGTTCTTGTTCAGTTTTATTTGGGATCAAAAAATATTATTCGATTAATATAAGATGACGTATTATATGCATTATGATCGATATAAATATCGTGTGACAAAGGGACTAAATACGTGATTGTTGATTAGGTAAATCGGATTACTGATATTCACTTAAATTGGGTAGTCATGATGGCTTGCTAAAGTCCGCTCATGATTTATAGACTGTTAAGTCTATTGCCAACATTAAGTGAACCTACAGGGTCACACACAAAGAACAAACTGAAACGGGTGCAGAAAATTCTAGCGACTTATATGATGAGTTGCATAAGAATGTCACAAAATATATTGTCATCTTATGTGACAAGATCTGATATATATGTATATAAAGACTATGAGTACAAAAGATCATGTAATCTAGAAGAGTCTAGATGATGGCATATGGATAATGATGAGTGATATCATACACATCTTTTAGTGTGAAGAGACATGACTCTTCACCTCTATATAAGGACATAGAGGGCTCCAAATTCACAACACACCACATCATTCTCTCTCTCATATTTTCACATTCTCTTTTGTGAGACAAAAGAGAGAAAATATACTTTCTAATTTGTATAACAAAATTATGAAAATGGTGCTTTCTTTTTGTATGACAAAAACGAAAGAGTGCGATTCTATGAGAGAAATTATATACATCTTTTGTGAGATAAACTAAGAAGAAGAAAAAGAGTTTTCTTGTGCAAGAGGAGAATAAGTTACTAGCATATATATTGTTCTTCTTGCCGTTTTAAGAAGTTTGTTCGTGTGGATACCGGCAGAGGCGTTCGTACTTTCGGCGCTTGTGATCTATTCGGCCTAAGAAGATGAGAACGGATTGTTGAATGTTTCGGTGGAGACCGATTGTGTGTGCGGTAGATGACTTCCGCACGATCCGACCTAGACGGCCTAGAGGCTCATGGACAACATGCATGGTTTGAGCTTCACTGATTAAGCGTAATCCGAAAGTTATCTTTAAGATTTATTTCTTTGATTTAATTGATATGCACGGATCGTCGGATTAGTTTTGGACAAAATTTTTTTTTCCGCTGCGTTATGCATGTCCGAAACCCAACAGTGGTATCAGAGCGACGTACGTGTTTTGGTTAAATTGAGACGGTATATATGAGATATATGCTATTTAGATACCATTTGTAATTTTGATTTATAATTATAAGGCTTGCATATAGAGTTTTCAAGTGTTGAATATTCTTAATCGAAAGGATGCGAAAGTTTGGGGATTCATGAAAAGGTACATAAGATATATCATCTATATGAAAGAGTTCATATAATGATTAATTCATAAAAGGTCATTAGTCTCTTTTGAAGAGATTATACGATGGTTAAGTTTGTTTCATCTGGTCGTGTCTCATTTGAAGAGATTATACGATGGCATCCCCTCATATAGATGCAACAAAGAGAATATAATTCAAAAGTTGTATCAAAAGGCTTAAACCTAAAGGATGTGATTCAAGAGTTGCGTCAAAAAGGTGCGACCAAAGGATATGATCCAAAGGTTGCGAGCAAAAGTTGTGACCAACAGGTGCGACAAACGGATGCGACCAACAGATGTGACCAAAATTTATGTCCAAGTGATGTGATCAAAAGATGCGATGAATGGATGTGATCCAGAAGTTGTGTCCAAAAGATGTCGCCAAGAGATGCGATCCAAGAGTTGCGTCAAAGAGGTGCGACCAAAGGATATGATCCAAAGGTTGCGAGCAAGAGTTGTGACCAACAGGTGTGACTAACGGGTGCGACCAACAGATGTGACCAAAAGTTATGTCCAAGAGATGCGATCAAAAGATGCGATGAATGGATGTGATCCAGTAGTTGTGTCCAAAAGATGCCGCCAAGAGATGCGATCCAAAGGTTGAGTCCAAGAGTTGCGACCAATGGGTGCGACCAAGTATGCGATCCAGATGTCACATCCAAGAGTTGCGTCAAAGAGGTGCGACCAAAGGATATGATCCAAAGGTTGTGAGCAAGAGTTGTGGCCGACATGTGCGACTAACGGGTGGGACCAATAGATGTGTCCAAAAGTTAAGTCCAAGAGATGCGATCAAAAGATGCGATGAATGGATGTGATCCAGAAGTTGTGTCCAAAAGATGCCACCAAGAGATGCGATCCAAAAGTTGAGTCCAAGAGTTACGACCAACGGGTGCGACCAAGTATGCGATCCAAATGTCATATCCAAGGAATGCGTCAAAAGGTTGTGTCTAAAGAGTTGCGGCCAATGGGTGCGACTAAAGGTTATGACCAAAAGGTCCGACTAACGGGTGCAGTCAAAGGGTGCGACTAAAGGGCGTGACCAATGGATGTGATCCAAATGTTACATCCAAAAGACGCGACGAAAGGTTGCGATCAATGGATGCCACCAAGAGGTGTGACCAGGTGTAATCGACATGCGTAACCAATAGGTACAACCGAAAATGTGCAATCGCAAGAGTTGCGACTTCTTGAATAGTTGTGTCTTCATGAATGGGTGCATATCATGAATTGCCTTTTTTTTTTGAAATGGTGCATGTGATGCATTATTTCATGAAAAGGTGCATGTGATGCATTATTTCATGAAAAGTTGCATGTGATGCATTAAATTTATGAAAAAATGCATATGATGAATTAATGTGTAGAAAAATATGTGTTGACAAAGTTGATCAGTTGTTGACCATGTTGACAGTTGACTGTTGACCCACTATGTTGATTGTTGATTGTAGTGACTGTTAATTGTTGACAGTTGACTATACTAATTTACCCCTTGACTGTTGTCCATTGAATTGGTCAAAAGTTGATCATGACCTAGTCAAAATGTTGATCATTGACTGGTGACTTTATCAAATGTTGATCGTTGACCTAGTCAAATGTTGACCAAATCAAATATTGGTTTTTGACTTTTCAATTGTTGACAATGATGACCATGCCCCGAATTCGGATTCGTAAGCCTTATATAAATATTTTATAAATGGTTAAATAATCGAAACATAATTTGATTACGTTTATATTTGATATATTTGTTAATATGTGTTGATATAATGAAAGAGTTCATTAGGTATAACACATACATCATTGATATGAAGGAGTTCATCGTCCATCATGAATACATCATTAAGATGATAAGTTCATTTTCAACCACACATCATGGCGATGAAAGAGTTCATCGATTTCTATACATGGAGATAAGATTTCCATATACAATTTAAGAAAAATTTCATGGAGATGAAATATATATTAGGAAATCTTTATGTTAGTTCATAAAGATCGAGGCCATGATATATCATCTTTATTATCTTTATTCTATTAGTACATGTGATGTTCTTTGAAGATTGCATAATAACATTAAATAAAATCCCTCAAAACATTGTTAAGTCATGAAGTGCCCTCCATAAGTCTAAATCTCTCGATACTCTGATCGACCCTGCATAGGTCATGCCAAAGCTGGGTATGTAGGGACAATCTGAGGAGGAGAGAATGCGAGAAATGGGAGCCAACATAGGTCATGCCAAAGCTGAGTGTGTTGGGTACTATTTTGCCGATGATTAGAGATGGTTTGATTTAACTGGGCTATATATCAGGTCGGACTTGGGCTCGGGGCATATGATATGATATATATGTTGGGCATATGATACTTATCCTATGTTGTTCAAGAGTTGTATGAGATACAATTGGAATTATTCCTACCTAAATAAGTTAAGTTATGGGCGATGAGCCAAAGCTCACTTAGGACTTAATTGAAATATGGATCTTGTCTCACTATGAAACTTCATGCATTGAAAGTTTCCGAATCAATGCGATTGAAGGTTATTGATTTGATTAAAAGTAGTGGGAGCCATTATATGAAATATTTAAAGAATAATAGTCTTTGCATATTATTCAATTTGAATAGTATATCTATTTATGTCTCACAATAGGTCATTGAGAAGGACAGATAGCATAAGATGCTTATAATCGTTAAAATGAACATGCACAAGTGTTCTCAATAATGTTCTCGTGCTTAAAAGGAACGTAAAAAATACTCCCAAAGATAAGGGCAAGATATTGTCGAGGCTTCAGCCTTAGGTAAGAAATTAGTATCTTTCGCAATGAATTGGTTCATTAAAAGAAACCATAATTTCTCAACAAGATATGAAAAGGGAAAGAAATGGTAGTGTGACTACCGCTTCAAGTATTTTTGTAATAGAAATTAACTTATCTATTTCACATCATGTGTATTAGATACACGATGTGAATCACACATTTGTGAAAATATGCTGACTAAGTTGTAGACTATTGAGTAAATATGATGTTTACAGATGAGTGACAAATGTAGCAAAAGTTGCCACATTTTCTCAAGTAACTCATTTATTTACATTGTCTTTTTGGACTTATCGCTGACATAAATAATTGTTATTTAATGTCGACAATAAATTTTGTATTTTTATAGTTCGAGTTTAACTATGAATGGTCATTAATTTATTATTGAGAATAATAATTTCACCATTCACAAAGGTCATTTTTCTTTAGAAATGTTCGAATAGAAAAATTACCTTATGTGTTATATCGAACAAGATAATTATAAGTCCATCTATAACATTAATATTAAGTATTTAAATCTAGCATTGTCATTTGGTCTAATTAAAAAAGATGAACATTTATTAAATCCATTAAGATGGATTTTCTAATTCATTTGATTTTGAATCATTTGAAACATGTGTAACTTATTTATTAGACAAGATGACATAAACGTCTTTCACAAAGTAAGGTGAAAGAAAATTACTTATTGACTCTCATACATAGTGATGTATGTTCATCAATGAGTGAAAGTGCTAGAGAAAACTACTTCATCACTTTATTGAACCAATAAATTTGAATATTTTGAAAAGTTCAAAATTTATAAGTAATAAAGTAGAGAATAAAACTTGGCTTTGAAAAATTAAATTTCTTTGATGAGTTCGAGGAGTCGAGAACCAAGTGTTTGATCATCATGATAACGATATCGAACTTTATTAGATATAGTTCAACCATGATGAGTCAAATATATCTTCTATTTATTTCGGGGTTACGTTCTTATTGTGTTCATACTGTAATTCCAACTAAAGCGATCGTAAAACACTCCATATGCGATATGGACTGGTAGGTGTATCAGATTATCTTTTTATCAAGATTTGAGGATATGATACTTAATTGAAGCATCATGCATCTAATCGGATTAATGCTTGTTTGTGTATATCCTAAGAAAAGTATAGGATATTACTTCTATAACTAATATGAGAACAAAGTGTTTGTTATTCGAAAATTATATCTCTTTGGAAGAAGTGTTTCCAAAAGAATTAGTGGGAGTAAATTCGAAAAGTTCAAATTCCACATACTGACCGTAATTCTCAGATGGAAATTAATTCAGATTTCAACTAGTGGTTGAGTCTGTAATTAATAAACTAGAATGTCAAGATGTTGAAGAGTCTGAGTATATAACATAAGTGTATTCATGTAGATCTATTAGAATTTATCGTAGGCCCGAAAATATATAGATTTTTCGTGTCTAATGATAAAAATTCGTACTCATAAATGATGAATTCACATTCTACTAATAGAATATGATGAATCAAGGCTCTAATAGTTAGAGATTTAAAACTTGAGATTTAATCCATGTCAGACAATCAAGTTTGGAATTTGATTGATCCATCAGATGGAAACATGGTTTTAAAAGGAAGACCGACATGGATAATGTGCAAACATATAATGCATGATTTGTGATTTAGAGAAACTCATAGTATAGACTATGATAATATTTTTCCAAGTCATCATGCTTACGTATTTCAGAATTTTCTTGGGCATATGTTCATAATATGACTATGAAAGATGCCAAGTGGATGTCAAGACGTTGTTTCTTAATAGAAGTAGACGAAAGTATGTATATGATACAACTTTAGGGTTTTGTCGATCTTGTAAATTTTGAAAAGAGTTTGCAAGTTGCATAAATTCATTTATGAATTAAAACAAACATCTCTACGTAAAAATTTATTATTTGATGAATAACCAAATAGTTTGGTTTTATCAAAAATTAAAGATAAATCTTATGTTGACAAGAAGTTCAGTGAGAGCATAATTACATGTGATGTGAATCGTGTGACAAAGGGACTAAATACGTGATTGTTGATTAGGTAAATCAGATCACCGATATTCACTTAAATTGGGTAGTCATGATGGCTAACTAAAGTCCGCTCATGATTTATAGACTGTTAAGTCTATTGCCAACATTAAGTGAACCTACAGGGTCACACACAAAGAACAAACTGAAACGGGCGTAGAAAATCCTAGCGACTTATATGATGAGTTTCATAAGAATGTCACAAAATATATTGTTATCTTATGTGATAAGATGTGATATATATGTATATAAAGACTATGAGCACAAAAGATCATGTAATCTAGAAGAGTCTATATGATGGCATATGGATAATGATGAGTGATGTCATACACATCTTTTAGTGTGAAGAGACATGACTCTTCACCTCTATATAAGGACATAGAGGGCTCCAAATTCACAAGACACGACATCATTCTCTCTCTCATATTTTCACATGCTCTTGTGTGAGACAAAAGAGAGAAAATATACTTTCTAATTTGTATAACAAAATTATGAAAATGGTGCTTTCTTTTTGTATGACAAAAACGAAAGAGTGCGATTATATGAGAGGAATTATATACATCTTTTGTGAGATAAAATAAGAAGAAGAAAAAGAATTTTCTTGTGCAAGAGGAGAATAAGTTAGTAGCATATATATTGTTCTTCTTGCCATTTTAAGAAGTTTGTTCGTGTGGATACCGGTAGAGGCGTTCGTACTTTCGGCGCTTGTGATCTATTCAGCCTGAGAAGATGAGAACGGGTTGTTGAGAGTTTCGGTGGAGACCGATTGTGTGTGCGGTAGATGACTTCCGCACGATCCGACCTAGACAGCCTAGATGGACGGAAAATTGGTTAGGACGGTAACCGGTTTAGAGGCGCATGGACAACACGCATGGTTTGAGCGTCACGGATTAAGCGTAATCCGACAGGTATCCTTAAGATTTATTTCTTTTATTTAACTGATACGCACGGATCCTCGGATTGGTTTTGGACAAAAATTTTATTTTTCCGCTGCGTTATGCACGTCTGAAATCCAACAAAAAGGCGGGGATAGACTATGATGAAGTCTTTGCCCCGGTTGCAAGAATGGAGATGATTCGCCGTCTCATAGCTCAAGCAGCTCAATTCAAATAACAAAATTTTCAAGTGGACGTCAAGTCAGCATTTTTGAATGGCGTGCTAGAAGAAGAGGTGTACGTAGAACAACCACCTGGGTACATGAAAATCGGGGAAGAGAACAAGGTGCTGAAATTGAAGAAGTCACTTTACAGGTTGAAACAAGCACCTCGAACTTGGAATACCCGTATCGACACTTACTTCAAGGAGAACGGATTTACTCAATGTCCATACGAGCATGCACTATACGTAAAAAAGAATGAAGGCAATTTGCTCCTTGTCGCTCTTTATGTTGATGACCTCATCTTTATGGGGAACAATGGTGAGATGATAGAGGAGTTCAAAAGCGTGATGACTCGGGAGTTCGAGATGACGGATTTGGGCTTGATGAAGTATTTCCTTGGTCTGGAGGTTAGACAAGGAAATACTGGGATTTTGTGACACAAGAAACATATGCAAAAGAAATTCTGAAAAGGAACAAAATTGCGGATTGGAATCCGGTATTGACACCGATGGAACCCGGGGCGAAACTTTCTAAGTTTGACGGTGGCGAACAAGTAGATGCGACCAAATACCGAAGTCTAGTTGGGAGTCTCCGCTATCTCACATGCACAAGGCCGGACATTTCTTGTAGTGTTGGAGTTGTAAGTCGATTCATGGAGGAGCCGGTCTATACGCATTTGAAAGCGATAAAGAGAATTTTGCGGTATATTCGGGGAACTGAATCGTTTGGGTTATTCTATTCCAAAGCCGAAGATTTCAAGCTAGTGGGATATTCCAATAGCGATAGGTGCGGAGATGTTGATGATCGTAAAAGCACATTGGGGTATGTGTTTTACATGGGAGATACGGCATTCACATGGTCCTCAAAGAAATAACCAATAGTGACATTATCAACGTGCGAGGCGGAATACTTAGCAGCATCTTGGTGTGTATGCCATGCAACTTGGCTAAGGAACTTGTTGCACGAGTTGAAACTGACGCAACACGAGGCGACCGAAATACGAGTCGATAATAAATCCGCAATCGAGTTAGCAAAGAACCCAACACATCATGAGAGGAGTAAGCACATTGATGTGCATTTTCATTTTATCCGAGAGCAGGTGAAGAAATGTGATGTGCGAGTGAGTCATTTGGCAAGTCATGACCAAGTGGCTGACATATTCACGAAACCACTTCCGACGGCGTTGTTTGAAAACTGTAAGGCGATGATCGGGATGAAGAATAGGCTTGAGCTTAAGGGAGGAATTTGTTGATAAGTCCAAGTCAAAAGAAATAATATTTGTGTTTTTCTATGTAAGTTCATCTAGAAAATTGTAATACATATATCCACTATCTAGAAATATGGATCATGTACTTGGATAATTGTGTGAGTGTAATGTTAGAGTTTAATGTGATTCATATATTCATGAACTATTTAGCCTATAAATAGAACCCATTTTGTTTTGTAAGAGACAAGAAGAAAGAAATATATTAAAAAAAATTAAGAAAAAGAAAATTATTTTTCTTCCATTAAAATTATGAGTTGTGAGGGTAAATCCACAAATCGTACCTGCATGACAGTGGGTGATGGGCGATTAACCAACTTTTGGAAAGATAAACAACACTAAGGAAAAATTCTTGTGAAAGAATATGAAGGTCTGTTCCGTACGGCACGGAACAAACTTAGCACAATTCATGAAATCATATCTAAACCACAACCTCTGACCTGGGATCACAACTTGAGCACACAATAGCAACAGAAGCTCAGAGAAGGGCAAATGAAAATACAGCATGTCAGCCTTTCCAAAGAAGAAGACAAGCTTGTATGGAACAATGAAATGGATGAATCCTATTCAGTAAAAAAGGCTTACAACTTCTTTACAGATAGGGAACAAAAAGATTCGTGGCAAGCCTCCACGTTAAAATTCTCAATGTGTCTGCTATCTAAAGAACAAAAATGAAAACAAAAGATAAGCTTCTTGCAAGAGAACAACTGCATACAACCACATGCGTAGAATGCAATGCCAATGTGGAAGATACTCATCCTCATCTGTTCGCTTAAAGCAACTACGCGCAAGTAATTTGGGGGAAATTTTTTAGCCATTTGAACATAATAAGGCTACCAATTGGAATGCATCATCTGATGCAGATCCTTCAAAGCATCAATGCCAAGCATAAGAAAGATAGCCAACGAAAGTGAGGTACATTTTGGGCCATCACTTGTTGAGAGTTATGAAAGGAACGTAATGGACATATCTTCAGGAACTCGAGGCACACATATACTTATTTATTTAACCAAGCGATTATTGCGATAAATGAATGGATGCAGACTTTGGTCACGAGGACGTGAACATCCATTTAGACATAGCGGGAATTAGGGTGATGTTTGACTTTTAGCCTTCTAGATATTAGTTAAGGGATAAGTCTTTAGTATTAACCCCAACCTTTTATTTTTCACCTCCTTTTGAGTCCTCTAATTAAGGCACATCATCACTTTTATGTAGATCGTTTGATCAAAATTTTTGTCAAATCTTAACCTTTCATTTTCTCAAATTAATTGATACTTATGACGTGTGTAATTATTGAAAAATAATCATATAATTAGTTGAATTGATGCTTTATGTTCCATCTCTAATTAGTGAGAACTGCTAAATTTATTTATGGCCATCAGATCTTAATCAGATGATTTTATTAAATCGTAATGCAAAGTTATTTTAAAATATTAATACAAATATAATATGAAGAGTTGACTCATTAAAATATAAATAATTTTTTTTCTTCTATAAAAAATAATAATTCTTAATAAAATATTTTATTTCTCATGTTGAAATAGTCAAATATAAATTTGTTGGAATTTTCTCGGTATTTCGAATTACATATTGTTATGGTTCTAAATTTTACGACTAAATAATTTAAAAATAAGAAAAATAGTGACGATAATTTTTTTTAAAGAAAATGAGTCTTGTTATATTTTCTTATGTATAGTATACATACTTTTAGTATATGTGTAATATCATATTTCCTTTTTAAACATCGGGTTAAATATAATTTTTTTTACCTATTTTAAAGGTAGTCAATTATAATTAAATCTTATGTAGTTTCAACTAAAATCTATGAAATAAATTATTTTTGCATTTTAATTTTTCCTTCCATTCATCTAAGCCCGATTAATACTTGATTGTTTTCTAATATATCATGTCAAGAGATAACAATATAAGAAACCAACGAGAATAAAAAATGGATAATCTTATAATATGTTAAGAGATAAAAGGCATAAGAAAATAAAAGAGAATCTTTTAATCTTAGAATTCTTAAATGAAATATAAAGTGAGTGTTGCTTAATAAGTGTGATTTTTGACTTTTAGGGTTTTATAACTCTTTATTTGTTTTTAGATTTTTAATAGATAGTTGAATTAACTCAAGTAAATAAAGTAAATAAAACTAAATTGAAAGTAAAAGAAAGAAAATATTAAAGATATCGAATACCGAGAATTGTTAACGAAATTCGGTTAAGTGATTGCGTATGCTGTAATCACTAGTTCTAGCTATCGGCCCGTGCCGCGTTCACGAGCGCCTACTTTTCGGGTAAGCCTTTTAGCTCCTTGATTACTAACCCAGATTCATCGTTTGCTTTATAAAAACTCGAAGGGAATCGATGAAACAAATTTACAATCAATTTCTCAATCAACAACAACAACGAAACACTCACTTAAATTCTCGCTAATCTCTCAAGTATTTTAGAGTAATTTTTATCAAATACTAGAGAGGGTTTTTGCCTTTTAAATAGTAAAAACTTGATAGAAAAATGGACTGGGGCTTAACCTTTTAAAAGAGGGAAGTTCAGCGATGAGGTTAAGCCCCACAAAAAGGAATCATGCGACCTTCCATTCTGAACGGACAATGTTCCGTTCAGAACGGAAGGCGGAAAAGGAAACTCAATAAATAGCAAAATCAAGTGTAACTGCTAAAAATCTTACCTTCCGGTCCGAATGGGAGGTGCCAAAAAATGAGGCAGGGGCAATCTCAGAAAAGAGAGCATGAAAACTTTTAAAACGGAGTTTCTGTTCAGAACGGACCAAGTTCCGTTCTTGAATGGAATATACAAAAATAGGACAAGCTTTCTCTCTTAAGTGTAAAATAGAAAATACTTAAAAATAACAAAACCTATACTAGAAAAATATTGAAGAAGCTCCAAAACTTGATCGCTTGAGAGGTGCGTGGCATCTTCTAGTTTTTCCGAGATTGGATAAAAATATCCATTTCGAAACATGTCTTCTTGTCATTAACGCATGAACTTGATTCATCTAAGGTTATACAATATTCTCACAAATTATATTAGTAACTCAGAATTGATTTGAATATCACCAAACTGAGAACAACGGTGAGAATGTAAATTAATTATCAAAATTATTTAGTGGGCTTTTATTTTTTATTTTTTTATGTATTTATCATTTATGTTATTTTATTTCTAATATGTAATTTTTTTTGTATAAAACTATCTGTCCTTACTAAATTAGATTTGATATAGAAAATATTTTTGAATGAGTAATAAATGGATAAAATATCTTATAATGTAATCAAAATAAATTTAAATATAGTCAACTTACTTAACATAATTATTATTTATTATTTATGTACTATTTCAAACCTCTATTTTGAATTTTCATAATTATAATTTCTACATTGATATAAATAATAAAATTTAAAGATTCGTAGCGAAGCGCCATAATTATCCTAGTTAGTTTTTATTTCATTTAGGTTTTACTCGCTTTGTAGCTTATTCATTGTAAATACTAGGATTATGCTCGCGCTTCGCTTCGAATATTTAACTTTATTATTCATTTAAAATTTATGTATAAATCGCAATTATATATAATAATTATGTTATGTAAGTTAGTTATATTTAAAATTATTTTGAATTATATCATAAAATATTATATCCATATATTATTCATTAAAAAATGGTTTCTAGATCACATCTAATTTTATAAGGATGGCTAACTCTATACAAATAAAATTACATATATGAAATAAAATAACATAAATAATAAATACATACAAAAATAATAATCCAAGAAATAATTTGGATTATTAATTTATAATCTAATTAATTTATGTTTGCATTAAGATTTCTAAGATTAAAATATCATCTTTTTTTATCTCTTTAGTTTTCTTGTGCCGACATATTATATAAGAAAAAATTAAGTATTAATCGGACGATAAAGAAGATCTAAAAACTAAAAATAAATGATAATTTATTTCATAGATTTTAGTTGAAACCCCATAAGACTTAAGTATATATGATGAACTTCAAAAAATTAAAAAATAATAAGTATATTTAACATGATTTGTAAAAAGAAAATATGGGGTTATATATATATAAAAAATATAACATGACTCATTTTTGAAAAAATTATCACCGTTATTTTTCTTATTTATATTTTGTTAGTTATTTTAAAATGATACATATTATCCGTAATACATAAAGTAATATAATATAATTTTCAATACTGGATTTTATTTTGATATGATAGTTCTCACGTAATTGGAGATATAACACGAAACATTAATCTAACTGACCATGTGATATTGTGATAATAAATTAAATGAAAAATTAAAATTTGAAAAAAATTTGATCTAACGGCCTTGATAAAATTGACGATAGGTCTCTTAAGAATGTTTAAATAGAGATGAAAAATAAGATATAAGATATAACTTAATGTGCATATCATTTTTTTTTTATATTTCATTAAGAATTATAATTTTTTTAAGATGAAAAGAAAAATTATTTATATTTTAATGAGTAAACTCTTCATTAACTATTGGTATTAATAATTGAATATAACTTTAAACTATAATTCATTGAAGCCATCTGATTGAGATATGATGGTCACAACCAAATTTACAACACTTTTCACTAAATCGGGGATGAAATACAAAATACCACTTCAGCCAATTATATGATTATGTTTTAATAACCACATACATGTTGCCATAAAATATCAAAAAATTTGAGAAAATGAATGGTTAAGATTTGGCAAAAAAAATTGATCAGACGACAGAGATATGTGATGATGTGCCTCTTGAGGAGGCTCAAAATTAGATGAAAAATAAGGAATTAGGATTAATTCCGTAGTAACGGTTCTTTTTATTGCTTACCGTTCAACAAAATATTTACTAAAGATAAAAATCTGCTAGCCTGATTCGGGTTGCACTCAACCAGCGTGGGACAACAAAGCGGGGGCAAAAACCTTTCCTTGCCTTTTTATTTTTTTTTTGGAAGGAAGAAACATTTGTTATGAGTGGGCCAATTAATGCACGAAGGATAGAGAGGGGGCCTGCAGAAAAAAACATTACAACTCAACAAACATCCCTCAATCAAAAATACAAGCTTTTAGGGCCCCTCCGAATCCATCCCTCATCCTACATTTAATAACTCTCTCTCTCTCTCTCTCTCTCTCTCTCGACTCTCTCTCTCTCTCTCTCTCTCTCTCTCTCTCTCGAGCATCAAGCATGTCATACCTCTTTCGTGGTGCCAATCAATGCCAATGTACTCATAAATGAAGCTTCTCCGCAACATTAATAATGAAGAATAGGGAGAAGAATGAATACTCTTCCACTCACTTGGAACGAAAGAGAAGTTCAATTAATTTTGTCATTTTTGAGTGACTTGGTTGCGGGGTCCATGCGTTGAAATATTGTTTCGTGCAATTTAAAAATTATTTGTTACTCCAGGAAGCTACTCGACTCACTAAGAGCTACGAAGAAATGAGTTAGATATATAGTTGTGTGCATTGAATATACTTTATTCACCATTCAGTGCATTTAACATCAATTGATGAATGTTCATTAATATTTCTTTTATCTTATTTATGCATCAAATATCTTATATAAAAACGACTGAATTGCATGATATTGAGTAATTCAAATTTCCTCACCCCTATATTTTTCAAAACTTTTTGAGAGCGCTCATGAGGCACATCGACTCAATTATTTCAATCTTTAGATTAAATGCTATGGTTATATCTAGACCAATTGATTTTACACAAATTCTGATTTTTTGTGACTTTTTACCTCCTAACATGTATAACAATGATTGATGTTTTTATTATTTCTTATTTTATATCCCGATTAAGTAAGAACGGTTAAAGTTATTTTTTATCATTTGATTCGAATAAAATGGTTTCAACAAATCATAATACATCTATGTTCAAACATTAATCAAAGAGAATATGAATAGTCATTTATTAAAACATAAATATTTTTTTTTCTTTAAAAAATAATAATTCATAATGAAACATTATATTTCTCATGTTAAAATGTTTATATCTAATTTTTTTTGAATTTATCTTTATTTTAAATTCCATATTGTTATTATTCCAATTTAAATTCATTTCAAACCGTCATAAAATAAGATATGAATAAATCTTAGTCATTGATTAATCATTGAGTTTGTGTAATTGTTACTTATTTGTATACTTTTATGTGTAATTATTTTACATCTACTCTTATATATTTTGAAAGTCATATCATGTTACATTGATGACATGTATTGCTGTCATTCGTTATATTTATGATAGAATAATTCTAGGAAGAATCCACTGTTTATACACGAAATAATATCGAATTCCAGAAAAATACAAGTTCCAAAACTTATTCCACTGTGTATACACAACTGCACTTCTAAAGTGCGGTTTGAAATTTTTTTTTTAAACCGCACTTTCAAAGTGCGGTATCTGTTTAAACTTTTTTAATTTTTTTTTAGACTGAAAACCGCACTTCCAAAGTGCGGTTACTGTAGCAATTTTTTTCTTTTCTGGAATTCTTGTTTAAGCTAAAAGCGCCGTTAAATCAGTCTATATTCTGCCTCCACACTATACAATAAATATTCACAAATCACACTTTGTAATAAAAAAAATTTCAGTACTCATTTGAATTATACTTATTTGAACAATCTTGAACATGTGGTTGCGCATAATTATAATATTTGTTAGTATTGGACTGCATCATAAAATCTTGAAAAAATGAATTACAATTATTTTTCGGCATATTATTCGTAATTCCTCTCATCATATGCTGGAATAGTTCCTCTCATATGCCGGAAAATAATTGTAATTCATTTTTTTTCTAGATTTTATGAGATTTTATAATGCAGTCTAATACTAATAAATATTATAATTATGCACAACCACATGTTCAAGATGGTTCAAATAACTATAACTCAAATGAGTACTAAATTTTTTTTTTATTACAGAGTGCGATTTGTGAATATTTATTGTATAGTGTTGGGGCAGGATATAGACTGATTTAACGACGCTTCTAGCTTAAACAAGAATTCCAGGGAAAAGAAAATGCTACAGTACCGCACTTTAGAAGTGCGGTTTTCAGTCCAGAAAAAAAAAATCAAACCGCACTTTAGAAGTGCAGTTGTGTATACACAGTGGAATAAGTTTTGGGACTTGTATTTTTCTGGAATTCGATATTATTTCGTGTATAAATAGTGGGTTCTCCCACAATTTTATCTCATTATAACAATATGGAATTAAAAAGAAAGATAAATTAAAAAAATTTAGATTTAAACATTTTAACATGAGAAATACAATGTTTCATTATGAATTATTATTTTTTAAAGAAAAAAGCAAAAAAAATTATGTTTTAATAAAAGAAGAATTCATATTCTCTTTGATTAATGTTTGAACATAAATGTATCATGATTTATTGGAGCCACTTGATTCAAATCTAATAGTCAAAAATAACTTTAACCATTATCACTTTATTGGGATATAGAATAAAAAGCACTAAAAATACCAATCATTATTATACATGTTAGCACGATACGTAAGAATGTCACAAAAAATCAAAATTTATAAAAAATTGTAAGGTCTAAGGTATAACCTACCATTTAATCTAAGGGCTGAAATTATTCGGGTGATGTGGCCTCATGAGAGCTATCAAAAAACTTTGAAAAATAATTGAGGTGTAATTGTTACTTATTTGTATACGTTTATGTGTTATTATTTTACATCTACTTTTATATATATTTTGAAAAGCCATATGTTACATTGATGACATATATTGTTATTATTCGTTAGATTCATGATAGAACAATTCCATCTCATTATATATCATATGAGACAAAATGTGTTTGTAGAATTTTATGTGACAATATTTTACATCTATTTTTTTTTTAATTCTAGAAAATCACGTCACTTTATATTGATGACATATATAACTATATATATTTTATATCTAATTTTATTCGTTGGATCCGAACATAAAAAAAAAATTGTTGGATCCATGAACCGATTCACCAAATTCCATACATATCATTTGGAATTAAATATAAATAGAAGATGAAAAGTTCACATATCAAAGCACAATTGTATACTTTTTTCTTAAAAATTGTAATTCTCAATTAAATATCAGATTTCTCACTTTGCAAATATTTTATATAAATTTATTTGAATATTCTCTTTATTTTAAGTTCCATATTGATATGTTCATATATAAAGTTTTCACTTACTTACGTATGTATATATTGAAAATATAGAAAAATATGCGAAACAAGTATGTAGGAGAATATATGTACTTATATTATTAATATTTAATAAATAAGCTATTAAAATTTAATGTACTTATTTTTTTTAATTAATAATAAATTTGTAAATCAACATCATATAGAGGACTTCTCCTAAATTTTTTTTGAACAAAGGGATTTTTATTTATTCAATAAATATTGTAAATGACAATAAATATTTAATACTTGTCACACTTTTTTATACCGAGAATTTATTAAAGATTAAATAAATTCCACAATTTTTTTTGCATAAATGAATATTTTAATAAATTTTTCAATGACTAAATTATTTTAAAATATTATATCTTCTCTTCTCAAGAATTTTTTTAGTAGTCATTACTTGAATTATTTTTTTCTAATTAAAACCTTTATATATAAATTTGATTGAATTTTCAATTTATATTAAGCTCAAGATCAGATTATCTCGCTATTTAATTTTTCTTCTAATTGAATATGTGAAGAAATTATGTTGAATATGTGTATAGAAAGAAATATTATATATGAGAATGTCATTTAAATAATTAGATTGTTATAACATATTCTTAATGAATAATCAATTTTTTTTAAATGTATCATAAGTGGAAGATAATATATTATAATTAATTTCTTTTATCGACATATATCTTCATTCAATAAAAAGTAGTATATTACAATTAATATTTTTTAATATGGAAACTATTTGCCACACTTTAATTTTGATACAAATAAAAATTTAATTTAAAAATTTTGAACTTATTATTATCTTTGACTTAATTAAATATTTGTAAGTTAGTGAATAATTTTATTTTCAATTAACAACCAATTTTAAAACTCGCAGCATAGCGTGAGATTGCTACTAGTCTATAGTGAATTTAACCCTGGACTAAAACATTTCTTTTGCATAAAACACCCCTAAACAGAGATAATCTGTTTCACTTAAAAATTATAATTATATTTGATAACACTGTTAATTAGTTGAATCTAGAAGTTCAACATTTAAGCTTAAAACTCAAACCATTCAGTAAATTAGTGCCCGGTTGTTCATCTATCCACTTGAACTAAAATGTTTTCTTCATTTTTATGCATATTATCAAATATTTCAAAAAATTATCGTGGTGCATCCATGAGAATACCATAACTTTGAAAAAATAAACAAAAAAGTTTTCTTGATAAAAAATATATATTTTGTGATAAAAAAAAATTTTGGTGAATTATTTTGTCATCAAATTAGCTATATTGATTTCAAAATTATTTGATTTAACATTCTGCTGTAGATACAAGAACTATAGTCAATTTTTTTTATTTATCTCTCTATGATTAGTTGTGAGTCTGTGACATCCGTGAGATTGAGAAGTGTATTATTTTCGCGTTGCTATACTGGGTTGCCACACCCTTCTGACTATAACATTTGTCTAATAAAGGCCATGGGAAGTATAAATGAAAGAGACATATTAATGGATAACTAATGCACTCTAGTGCATAAATACACATAGGGCCGCAGTTTTTTTGTTTCATGTGAGTTAGTGTGGATTTAATGCTTATTAAATCAGAGGGCATATTTATTCGGTCCTACTTTTGTCGTGCTTTAATACTTTCGTACGGTTGCCATGCAAGATCTTTGCATGGTTGAATTGATCAATGTGTAATATCACTACTAAAGAGTAAATAATTTGTCGGAGATTTTCAAAAAGGTTATTTTTCGAATATCAAGTTCTGATCGTAAATATTGCTTTTATTTTACTCTAGAAAAATTAATAGAAGTTTTCAGGCAAAAAAAAAAATTAAAAAATTAAAATTAATAGAAGTTTAGTGGAGTTGCAAATGCATATTGTTGATCGTGATGAGTGGGCACTGTTGAAGCATCTTCAAAGCAAATAATGCCTTCAAATAAGTTCATAAGAAAATTAATTTAAAAGATTTGTATGTGTGTCTAGTAATTATCATCCCATGTTGTTTCTAATCATGGAAACCACGATATCTAATAGAGATATTCACTAGTTGTGCTTTAATGGAGAAATGAGTACAACGTAAGTATTTTTATTTAGTTCTACAAAATAGTCCATAAATTACAAAAGTGTATTCAGTGCATCTCGAAGTAGACCGAGGGTAGCCGAAAGTTGAATTATGTGAAATGAAAATTACATGTCTTGGAACTAATATGATAGGATGAAATATTATAACCCCAGGACATGGTCAATATTAAGGGATGAAGCTATTGTAACTACTTTCTGAATTCCTAAAATACACCCTTTCGGCCGCAAGCACACAACTTATGATGCATGATAAAAATTACCTATTTTATTATTGTATTAATGTATTTAATACGCGTAATATAATATAATTAGAGTTTTAATGTATTTTATTAATTAGAAGTATGATTCCACTCATGTTTATTTTATTACATATTTTATAGGGAAAATGAGAAAAAGATGCAAATTTTGAATTTAAGAAAAAATTTTGAAATTCAAATGAGACAAAATCGCATGTGTTAAATACATGGGCATTTCCCTCCCCAATTATTTAATGCCACATCATCAATCATTTCTCACTAATTCTAACCAAATAGAAGACTTTATAGGATTAACTCTTGGATTAATTAACCACCCCACTAACACCACACAATTTCTTAATCTCAACCCCTTAGTTCAAAAATATCTTCATCTATATTAACAGACCTCTCTCACTCTCGTATTCCACCGTTTCACCATCCACCCGTTCGTTTTTCATTTTCACATCTCTTCTGACAAACCCTAAAACCTAAAACCCTAAACCACACACGCTAAATACCGTAAACCACAACCCTAAACTATAAAATTCAAACAAATATAAACTTGATCAAACCAAATAATATTAATATAATAATTACTCCAAATACATATGGCAAATATTCATTTTCACATCACTTTTTTATTGTCAGTGTAACCCCTCCAAGCATCAAGGGGCCTCTTCATTGATGAATATTTTCGATAAACCGCTCTAGAAAAGAAATAATTTCAATTTATATACGCTAAGTAATAAAATACCATTTTAAATGATGATTAATCTTACGTAATAAAACACCATCAAAATGAAGCCTAATTAGGATACAATTAACCTTAAATTGGACGTTACTTAAGCTTAATTTGACCCAATTGATCCAAAATTTAACGATACGTCATTATCAAAAAAACTTTAAACATAATCTAATGAAAATGTAACACAAATTAGTCACTAGTTAAGTCTAATTTGACCATATTTATCCAAAATTTAACCATAATTGCTGTGTTAGTCAGCTGCGAAAGGGGGCCGAGCTCGAAATGTTCTTGCGACTAAATTTTTGTTGACTGATTTTTGAGGCCTAACTATCTTGAATTTCGGATGGCGAGAAGAGGTGTTTTAGCATTGCGTTTGATCAGATTTGGCTAAGTTTCTGAAGCGTAATTGGTACTGGTTTGGTGACCAGTACGGGGACTATTTGAAGGGCAGTGAGGAGGTGATCTTTGTGCTTGTTTGGTGACTCTTTCGAGGCAAAATTGGGCGGAAAATGGAGCTGTTTAGATGAAGTTGCAGTTATCATGGGTCACATTATGCGTAGCTTAATGCATTTTTTTTTTGTTGATTCGGAATAGCATTCGAACTCTTTTAATGAGTGTTATTTGCAAACTCCAATTTGTAGCAATTTTTTATTTATTTTAATGAAAGTATTAATTAGTTTTTTCGGCTACAATTACAAAAAAAATTAACCATAATTGATTATAAAAAAATAACCATAAATTATCTAGAATTTAGCCAGAAAATAAGCACTAATTAAGCCTAATTTGAACTAATTTAAACAAAATTTGATTACAAAAACAATCAAAGAAAGTGAAACAACTTATGAGATGGAGCGAGAAGAGGGCGGTGACCTAGAGATGGACAGAGAAGAGGGGAGGGCCAGATAGCAGTGGGAATTGCTGGCTGACCGGTGGAGAAAGGGCGGAAGTGAGGGGACCAACTCACGCAAGACACACACATACAGAGGGAGAGAGAGGAGATTGTGGCTGTTTTTCTTATTGTCTTTTAAAAATATAAAATCCACATCACAATTTAAAATTAATACTATTGTCACATAATCGTGCCATCTCAGCATTCAACCATTGATTGTGCATTTAACGTCTGGAATATGCAAAGGTGGTCAAAAATCGAAAGTTTAGGGTGCAAAATTGCTTCAAAAATAGTTCGGGATACAAGTTGCAATTTTTTAAAGAGTTTAGAGGTACAAAAGTGAGCTTTTTCCATATATCTTCTAAAACTTGGATTCTTGAAATATTTTCGAGCTTGCCGGGTGTTTGGACGCATATTGAAGTCTTTTCAATTCTGATGCTCGCAATTATCCATTTTGGCTCTAGAGGGGGTCACGGTGTCAAAGTGGGCCACGCGGGCTGATCTCCGCGGCCAAAGTGCCATGTCGCGAAACCGTGTTGCTCAAGGCCTGTGTCAAAGTTGTTTCCATAGTTGCTCTCCTTCACCCCCAGCTCCTTTTTTTATGCAACATACGCATTACAATTGCTCTATTTAAGCTCTGTTTCTGCCGTACCTTGGTTCTGGCTGAAATGAACTTAAAAACGCATATTACCTAAAATACTTCAAATAAAAGATATAAGATCGGTCTAAATAATAGATATGAACTTGACTGATAACTAGCTTGCCAAATCCACTCCAAATACATCACCCAATACTACTCTCTCACTTACCTTGAGCATAACTCTCCAATCACAACTTCATCCTCGACAGAAAACTTGCCATCTATTTCCACCAACAACGCCTATTCTCATTCCTCTCGATCACCACCAACTCATCACATGGTCAATTGAACACTAGATAAAATACGATAACACTCACAAATCTAAGAAACATACTGACTTTATCACCTACATTGTCAACCAAAATATCATATCTCAACCTCTCTACTCCCTGATGAAGTGAAACCTACCTACGTCACAAGCACTAATAAAAATTTAGTTTAATGCTCTTCTTCAAAATAAGACTTGGGCATTAGTTCCACCCAACTGCTCTCACAAATTTGTTGGTGTAAATTGGTGTTGAAATCAAGAAGTACTGCGATGTTTCCATCCAAAATTACAAATCTCGACTTGTTGCCAAGAGATACCATCAGGAAAAAGGTATTATTTTTATTGTAACCTTCAACGATGCTGTTAAGCTAACCACTATTCATTGCCTATTCACCATCTCTCTCTCTCTCTCACTCTCTCTCTCTCATGCTTGGCTCATTCAATAACTCGATATCAACAACGCCTTCATCAGTGGGAATATCTAAGAAATGGTCTTTATGCAACAACCACCAGTGTTGTCCAACCCAACAAAGCTACACTTTGTGTGCCAACTGTTCGGTCTCGGACGTGCATAATGCAGCAAAAAATAAAAAAATGTCTAACCCATTTCGAGGATCCGTGCATGTCGGTTAAATCAAAGAAATAATACTTAAAAGTAGCTTTCGGATTACGCTTAGTCCATGACACTCAAAATATGTGTGTCATCAAACGTTTTTCAATCGGTTATCGTCCAAGCCGATATTCCGTCCGTCAAGGCTGTCTAGGTCGGATCGTGCGATCAGACGTGTAGCTCATCTCCACCAAAAATCTCAATAGCCCATTATTAACTTCTTAGACCGAATAGATCACGAGCGCTGAAAACACAAACGCCTCTACCGGTATCCACACCAACACAACTCCTTGAAGCTGGCAAGAAGAACCGTATATGCTAGTATGCTTGTTTTTATCTTGTATAAGAAAAATCTTTTCTTCCTCTTTTTTTGTCTCATAAAAGATGTATAGACTGACTATAATTCATCTCATATAATATCACATCCTTTCATTTTGGTCATACAAAAGAAAGCATTCTTTCATTATTTTGTCACACAAGAGAAAATGAATAATTTCTCTCTTTTGTCACACAAATGAGAATGAATAATTATGAGAGAAAGAGAATGATGTTGTGCATAATTTTGGACTCATCTGTATCCTTATATTAAGGCGAAGAGATATGTCTATTCACATCAAGAGATATATTGATATCCTTCATCCTTATTAATATGTCATCATCTAGACTATTTTAAATGACTTCATCTCGTGTGCCCATATTCTTTATATACATATATATCACATGTCATCATACAAGATGACATTATTTTTTGTGACATCCTTATGGAACTCATCATATAAATTGTTAGGATTTTATGCGCCCGTTTCAGTTTGTTCTTTGTGTGATGATCCAGTAGGTTCACTTAATGTTGGCAATAGACCTGAAATCATGAGCGACTTCTAACAAGACATTTTGACTACCCAAATTAAGTAAATATCTGTGATCCGAGTTATCTAATTATCATTCATGTATTCAGTCCTTTTGTTACACGATATCTATATCGGTAATAAGGTCTGTAATACGTCATCCTTATATTAATCGACTAATATTTCTTGATTCCAGATTAAATTGAAAAAAATAAATGACATTAATACTCTTATTAATTCATTTGAGCGTGACCATGCATTTCTTTAGTTCAATTTATCAAGAGGCCTAAAGATATTCCTCTCATATATGAGAGGAACAAATCCCGTCTTTGTTGCACTCATCCCTCTACATGATTCATTAGATAACCAATCATAATCGTTATGACCACTCAGTTAAATGCAGTGTTAGATTATGCTAAAGTATAAAAATCCTCATGTTGTGAACCAAGATAACATCAGGTCAAAGGACTATAAATACTTTATGTTATAAGAATCACTAATGAAGTAAACCATGTAGCATTCTTATGGTAGGTTAGTCTAGTATATGGTCTCTAACATATACCTATGTTAATGACTAGATAACTATTATCCATGATAAGTAAAATATGATCATCAGTCAACTAACATACTGACGTACATTTATAGTTTGTCCATAAATATATATTTATTTGTCTCCGTAAGTATACTTGTCTCCACGAGTATCATATAAATAACCATGGATGATTTATAATAGCATTTATAACACTTTATATTTTTATTATCAAAGTCACACACTTTAATAATATAAAGCTGAATTGCATATTCATGGTTTATTTTAATTACTAAAATAAACTGTACGCATATATTATATAAAATATCTTAGAATAAATATAATATTTGCTATGAAATCCATCAACTAAGGTCACCAAAACTTTGGCTTAGGATATAACACTATCACCAACTTCATAAAACGTTATATGGACTTAAATATGCCACCGAGCCTAATTTAACAAATTCAAACCAATTATCACTATACTAGGGTTTGTGAATTCGATCTTCGACTCCTCCCTTCTTATTCGTAAGAAATGGCTTCACATTCGTTATTGTCTATGTCTATAATATCCTCATCACAAGAAATAAAAACACGATCCTAATCGATGCCCTTCACTGCCAGTATTCTCCCAAAGAGCTGGGCTTCCTTCACTACTTCTTTGGAATTGAAGCACAAACTTCCCCTACTACCCTTCATCTCTGTCAGTCCTATTACTTTCTTAATCTGTTACATAAGGGAAAAATGGATGGTGCTACCTGCCCATCTTATCTCCTTGTAGGATAACATTTTTGTATGTTCGATGGCGAATCTATGAACAATCACACTCTTTATCACGACATGGTTGAGGCACTTCCATATGTCAGTGTCACTGATCTTGAGATCTCGTTCACAATTAAAAAGGTCACTCAATTTATGAACTCTGCTACAACCATGCATTAGAACGAAAATGAACGTAGCGAAGTGGTTTAACTCCAGCGGCAAGAGTCTCTGAGGTCGTCATTTCGAAACTTGCCTCCTACTATTTTGGATGTTTAGATATGACTTTGTAAATGTTTCTGAATATTAATGAATTTGACTCAAGGGCTTTAGCCCTTGTTTCCATAAAAAAAACATGCATTAGACTGCAGTTAAACGAATTCTTCGCTACCTCAAAAGAACACTAACTCTCGACCTCCAACTTTGCACCTCAAAGTTTCTCTTCCTTTAAGCCTTGTTGATGTTGATTAGGCTGGTTGGCCCGATGATCGACGCTCACCACTAGCTACTATATCTTCCTTGGTCTGAATAACTTGCTTCTTGGAACTCCAAGAAGCAAGGTGCTATGTTTTGATTCAGCATAGATGTCGAATATTGCAGTCTTGCAATGGCTATGCAAGAGCTTGTGTGGTTCCAATTTCTTCTATTTGAACAACATATTCCTTAAACTCGGCCTTCCATCTTATGGTGTAACAACATCGGCAAGACCTACTTAGCTTAAAACCCCATATTCGAGAGCATACTATTTCAAAAATTAGATAGCCATACGCTTTAATCAAGGGATATCGTACTTCATGCTTCTAGCTTTTTTATTTTATCAGCACCAAAGATTAGATGTATATGTTCTAACCATGGGATTGTCTACTTTACGCTTCTAGCTTCTTCATGACATGCTAATCGTCCAAGGGCAGGTGTCGCTTGAGGGGGGATACTAGAATAGTAGAAAAATAGGGTAATTACGAAGTCAATTCGAACTTGTAATTTTGACTAATGATCAAAAGTTAGATTCAATCTAACTTCTAGTTAAGGATTGACTTTGATTAACCCATTGTATTATGAGTTGGGCCTATTGTAATTTCTCAATAATCATGTTAAACAATTAAATTCTCTCTCTCTAAAGATAATTTATAATAACCCACGATCTGATTATATGCAAACGTCAATTAGGACATAGAGTTTAGATAGAAAAGTATAGATAACTGCTGACCATTTGATGTTTATATTAACGACTGATTTATGTAACCATTTTAGGTATACCGAAAACTTCATAAATACATTGATTTATTAAGTTCCATTTATATCTCCATATTTAACATGGCCATGGCTTCTCCGTGCAGCATATCATCATGCTTCTTAACTTTCTCCTTCCTCATTTACTCATGATCCCTCATTCTTTCTCTTTACTCCAATTCAAATTTTTTTTTACAAATTTACCCGAATGAGAATGTAGTTCGTTTTTACGGAAGTAGCACGGAGTTAACCTCGATGGCATTTAATCAAAAAAATTACAAAAAAAAAAAAAAAAAACCCATTGTGCTCCACCTTCTAATTTAAAAAATACTACCTAAATATAGGAATATTTGTACTTAAATATATTTCAATTATACTAAGCACAATACAAATTATATGGCATATCAGAAGGTTAAAATTAGGGAGTATACTTCTCGATCACAATGCTTTCAGTTTCTTTTAATATATAACATTATTGACTCCTCATGTCGGTTTCTAAATATAGGATAAATAGATTATTGACTCAACTCAGTTTAAAAACACATGTTTTGTATGGTTTAGGGTTTATCCAAAAAAAGGGGTGTTAAATCCATTGTTCATTCATTTATTTGTTCTTAATTAAGGAGCAGGGTCTTGTTACAACAAGAACGTATTATTACTAATTTACTAGCTTAATCATTATTTGCTCTGATATCGAAAAGAAATTATAATAATGCACTCAACTAGGGGGCACAAAAGGAATGTGTAGCATGCATAAGCTTGAATAGTTTGCAAAAAGTTGATAGTATTACTGCAGATTAACTGCTCTAATTAATTACCACTCCATTAAATCTCTCTCACTGGATTTCTCAGCGAAATTTAAGACCATGTCGTAGCCACATTTATATCAAACGGATATAAGAATTAACCATGCTGCCAGTGTATTTATGTTATTGTTCAGACATTAAATTTGTTACATATCTTCAATTCTTTTGAATATTCAAGTTGAGAACATTCACGCCTTATCATAAAGAGCTAGTCCAAGTAGCTGGTTCCATATTCAAAGAGTCATATTAGGTTTTAGTCTAGGGTTTGTATTTCCTGTCAATAAATTGATTTGAGATGCATGGTTCTTTCCAAACAACTTTTTGTTATCTACTTTTTTATGTTAATCATGTAAGATGCCTAACTATGGTAGCTAAGGCAAGTCTTGTTAGCTCAGCTTGTAGTTTATCAAGTATTTCAACCCATATGTCATAGGTTCAAAAAAAAAAAAAAAAAAAAAAATTCGTAGCTAAGTCCTTTACTTATGGTTGATAGACATTCAGACCTTCTTGAAATGAACCAGAAGTACCGTAGTTTAGTTCCTTTCATGAGCTCTTGGGGTTATTGGTTAGGAGAACTCCTTCCTGCATATTAGAAGACTCAAAAACGTATCATATTTTTCATATCTCCTTCCTTTAAGGATTTATATATACATCCCCCCAGCAGCCCCCCCCTCAATCCGCCCTTTACCACTAATAAACGGGACCCACTTATTTTGAATATATATGGGGCCCGTTTACCAGTGATAAAGGACGGATTGAGGGGACTGGTAAACGGGGGCTGTATATACTTTTCCTTCCTTTAATTCAAAAGAGCTAACCACCTATTTTTGTCTATCTATTTTCCTATTACCTATACTATCTTTTAAATTCCAGTGCAATAAATAACCTATGATATATTTAATGCGACCACCAAGTAAATGTTTCACAAATCAGACTTGGCCAAAAAAGAAAAAGAAAAAAAGAGAGCATTTAAGACATGCATGCAAACGGGAAGCCGAGCCATGCACCTGTGAATGGAGTTAAGAATTAGTTAATATGCTCACCATTCGAAGCAAAAATGGAAAATCCGTACTGACAATATAATCATAAAAAAAGATTTGGACTTTTCATCTTATTTAGCTTAGCTCATATTACCTCAAAATAAGATGAAAGTCTAAATTAGAAGTGATCATATACACTTGAATATTTTATTATTATTTTCTAATGCCTCCAATATATTTCAGCCCAAAATTTGAACCGGCTCATATTGTTGACTCCCAGACTTCTACATTTTTTAGTCAAAAATTTCATAGTTTTATTTTGATTTCTATTTATATTTTTTTATTTACAATAATATACCTTAGATTATAAACATTATACTTTTATATTCTCAATAATATTCCTTACATTCTAAACATTATACCTTTATTATATTTATTACAATATACCTTACATTCTAAACATGAGAAAATAAATACTAAAATAGTTAAACGCAGAAGTCTCATCATACTGATCCAGAGGATGAGACTAATAAAAAAATTTCTCCTCCAAAAGAGACAATATAACTTTATTTCGCAACAATATACATTAGTTTCTAAACATTATACTTTTATATTACCAACAATATACCTTATATGAGAAATTCACTGGGACTCATTGGGAACTACTAAACAAAATAATTCGAGGTTAAATTTCGTGGGAGTTATTTTAGATCATCTAATATTGTCAGCAAGATATGCGAACTCGGGAGTGCATAAAATTGGGAGCTCCGAAAGATTTCAAATGACTCCCAATTTTTGGACACGTGACGATTTCTCCTTCGACGGGAGCCGGGGAGCCACAAGTTGTGGGAGATAATTAGCCAATCCCTATAATCATATCATTTGCCAGAATATTTCCTACTAAACGTATATGCCAAAAAAATACTAAAGTATTTGGATTAGTTACATATTTAAAATTAATAAGAAATGTTTTATATGAACCAAGAAATACAATAAAATTGCATGATCAATTAAATGGCTATAATTTCGTTAAAGTACAACAATGTCATGATTTTTGTCAATTGGGATTTTTATCACACCCTTTAGGTTGTGTTTTAGAAAAGATGATGCAAGAAAGAAAGGAGAGAGAATTTCTTATCTTACTTTCAAGTTTATAGATTTGGAGGTGAACAAAAGGAGGGAGGAAACCAAAGCAACCATATTCTATAAAAAATTGAAAAACAATAACTTTTTCCCTCATTTCATAACAAAAATATCATATACATCATTATTATATCACTATGGTACTTTCTTGCATCATTATAAATTTTTTTACTATTATTATTATATTCACGCAGGAGTATTTCTAGAGTGTATGCACGCAGGAGTATATTTACATCCCCTATTATGTCATAGTGATATATAGAGCACTTTTATGGGGATGAGAGGGTACCATAGATTCTCTCAATTTGATATTCACGCAGGGGTGCATTTTTGTGGGTATATTCACGCAAAGATATATTTACATTGAAAAAAAAAAATGCGCAATCACAGATGCACAGTAGAATTTAAAATTTACTTGTTTCTTAATCAAGAATCCGTGTATTGTCAATCAAATCAGAAAAATAAATCTTATTTATACCTCGGATTCGGCTAATCCGATTTGTAGGGCTTCACGATTCGTCTCCAAACACGAACTGCTCTTGTTGGTGGAGAAAACGAGATTACTAGATCCGGTTTCTCTCTCTCTCTCTCTCTCTCTCTCTCTTTGGGAGAATCTCTATGCCAAGTTGTCGGATATTGCTCTCTCTCTCTCTCTCTCTCTCAATAGGTGACTAGGATATGGTCTGAATCTTCTGACCTAATCAGACGAACCCATCATCTATTTTTAGCATCTAATGCCCACACCTCTTCATTTTCCTTTTGATTTTCTGTGTCCAACCGAGTTAGTTCTGTTTGTGTGCAACCCTATAGGTTCATTTAATATTGGTAATAAACTTCAAGTTTATAAATCATAAGTAGCCTCTAGTACGACGTTATGATTACCCAAATAAAATGAATGATACGTGATCATAACATATACATCAATTTTGTATTTAGTCCCTTTGTTAAACGATATTTATATTGACCATAAGGCATGGTTTTATTTAATCCTTATTATGATCGATTCTCTTTCCTGAATTATAATTAGACTGAATAAATTAAAAGATATTAACAACACATGCAAATTCTTTCGTATACGGCCGTGTGTTTTCCTTGGGTCTCAATGTATTAGGGGGCCCTGAGATATCTCCCTCTTATCCGAGAGTAAATTCTATCTTGATCATTGACATTCCAACTCACGGTTTACTAAATACCTGATCATAGCTTTTATAATTATCCGGTTAAAGACAACATTTGACTATGTCAAAGTATAAATATATACATACATAAATCTATGATGACTTCAAGTCAAATGACAACTCATACATTAGATGATAAGAAAATACTAATGACATATACTATGTGTATTCTCATAGTGGGCCGATCTAATATATTTCTCCATCATATATTTATATTAATGAATCGATATCTAATATCCATGATCGGTAAAACGTGATCATCATCCAAATAACATACTAGTAACTATATATATATATATATATATATATATATATATATATATATATATATATATATATATATATATATATATATATGATTTGGTGATTTTCAAATATGTTTGTCTTACAAACATCTCATATATGACTATAAATAATTTAGAATTGTATTTACTTTGCTTTACGATTTTACTATCGGAATCACATATTCGATGACGTATAATGAATATACATATTCATGATTAATTAATAATCTAACAATTTTTATGGACAATTATTACATGAAAATGTTTATGAGATAAAATATCTAATATAAAAATATAATATCTCGATACCTAATCGGTTTCCAACACGGCAAAATATTTTGTCCTAGTACATTATTACTTTCATATATCTCCTGTGATATTATTATGACCTATAAAATACTTTTATGAGATTATTATGACCTATAAAATACTTTTATGAGGAAATGAGGGGCACCATGCTCTAAAAATTTTATTCACAATCAATTTATGAACAATTATTCTCTCAATACTTGTTCTCCTTTCCTACGAACCTTGCAAATACATATATAAAATAAAATATTATTAAAAATATGGTCTATTTTGTAACAAATGGAGAGTCAAAGATAAAGAATAAATGCGGAGTAATTGAATGGAAATGTGGCCTCAATTAAATCCTATTGATTGAATGAATGAATGTTTCTCGCGAGAGAAATGCAAACACTTACGTGCGTACGGCTTAGAGAGCTCGCCACTTATGCCGCTTCATGTGCCGACTCACTCAGCTTCCCCTCAGCATCTGATTATGTTAATGTTTCTAAATTTGTTAATCTTCACAAGTTCTCAATTTACACGTGTAATACGTAGTTTTATGAAATTATAGCGGCATGCATGTAAAATGGGCCCCCAATTAATCACACCCCATGCCACTCTTGTAAATATCCTGAAGTTTGCATCTTCTATGATCAGCCGTCTTTCCTATATTAATTGCTTCATCCCCCTCCCGCTTCTCCATGTCCCAAAACCTCCAACGGTTTCTAGCTTTGTACTCTCTCTCTATAATACACGCTTTTCTTCCCTATAACACATACCTGCAAACAAGCAGTTTCTATTTTCTTGCTACTCATCAAACAAACAAGAGGTTTCACTTTTGTACACACATTCCAAAACCCTAAGTTGTTCCAATTACGGTTCATACTTAATAGAGAATATGGGAGAAATATTTATGGATCTATTTGAGGAAAATTCACTATTTGACCCCATCTTGTTGACTGGAGCCACATCTTCGGGCAACTTCTTTAGCATAGTGGAAACCCTAGAAGATGCTTCCCTCGAGTTGCACCCATTTCCCCAAATCGACAAATCGACTTCCCTACTTGGCTCAAACATTGCTAAGCGAGTTGATTACAAGATGAACAGTATGAAGGAAATCAGGGCTGGAACTAAAAGAAAGCGATCAGAGTCAAATGAGGTGACCGCGAAGAAAGGCCACAAGATGTCACATATTACAGTTGAGAGGAATCGGCGAAAACAAATGAATGAGAATCTTGTGGTTTTGCGCTCCTTGATGCCATGCTTTTATGTGAAAAGGGTAATTTGTCTCCCAATTGCCCAATTTTTTCTTAAAAAAAGTGTCGTCAAGAACTGTGATTTCATATGTTTGTGTTCTAGTACTTCCATTCAAATTTTGGGTTATTTGAGCATGAACTAAACAAATATCTGAAATTATAATACATGTTCAGAGTTCATAGGAAGGGTTTTGAATTGGTCTGAATTGAGGCCATTCATTGAACATGAAGGGTTTTGATATGATTGAATTGAGGACATTCATTTGGTCAAAGTGGATTACGAAATAAAAACCTATTCATATGCTTAACCCAAAGTCGTGAAACATATTAAAATACCCGACCTCAATATTTATGATTTTTCTTTCTATTTAAATGGATTATATATAACATATATATAGGGTGATCAAGCATCCATCATAGGAGGAGTGGTAGATTACATCAAGGAGCTCCAGCAAGTACTTCAATCACTTGAGGCCAAGAAGCAAAGAAAAGCATATAGCGAAGTACTTAGCCCGAGAGTTGCAATGTCAATCTCTCTCCTACCACCATTAAGTCCAAAATTAGGGTTTCCAATTAGCCCTAAGACACCCCTACCAGGGAGTCCTTACAAACAAAAAATACCTCAAAATAACATACCAAACAAAATGCCAATATTATACGAATCCTACCCTTCTTTGGAGAGCACCATTACAGGATGTCGAGTCGAATTGGGAGAGGTGAGTTCGAAGGAAGCACAAATCGCAGAGGTAAAAGTGGAGTTCTCAGGTCCAAATGTTCTTTTAAAGACGGTGTCACAAAGGATACCCGAGCAACCGCTTAAGATAATTGCGGCTCTTGAGAGCCTTTCGCTTGAGATACTGAATGTCAATATAAGCACAGTTGATGATACCATGCTCAACTCCTTCACCATTAAGGTATATTATCATCGTGAATACCATATATATATAAACACACAATAAACTCATGTTCTATATATCTCAGAATTTCAAACGAGAGGTCATGTTTTTTAGTCCTCGAATTTATATAGAGGTCATACAAACAAAGAAAAAATTTGTAAACTACGACTTACATTCATCACCTTTGTAAGTGGTTGTTTAGCTTGGCATGAGAACATAAATTACAAATAAAATTGGCAGTTAGGTCCGCCTATTAGTACCACTTTTACTTAGTTTGTGTTTGAAAGGATGAAGGATTGAATAGGATTAACATGCGCAACAGTCGTACAAACTTACTAAACTGGCATTAACTAGAGTTTTTTGTTTTGTTCTGTCTTGTTGAACAACAAAATAAAACCACTATTCACCCTTAATTACATGCAAAAAGGAAATACTTCCTTTGCTTTGATAATGCGTAGTGAGATATGCGAGAATACCTATGATTTTCTATAAAAATATTTTTTATTAAAATTCCTCTTACTAATTACTACAAATAATCCGAATGATACATTTATTAATTTGAATAGCTACAAAGACTAGAACTTTTATAGACAACTATTCCTAGAGAGAATCTATTTAGAGTTCAAGCAAAAAAAAAAAAGTAATAAGACTAGCTTTCTTCCCAAAAAAAAGAGATAAAACCTTAATGCATTATTGCTTTGGTTTTCATGCTGGCACAAGTAATTATTCATAATAATATTGTGAAAATATTAACAGAGAAATACTCCCGTGGTAAGTATATTGGAAGGGAAACTTATGTAGACAATTCTTAAGTTCAGAAAATCAATCAATTAATGAACCTGTATGATATAAATCAGATTTAAGCATGACGTCTTTTTTTCATTTTACCATGCATTCATTAGTTTCTTTATTAATATGGAGTGTAATATTCTGGTAAAATTTCTGACATATGCAATAGTAGCTTTGGGACTAATTAAAGCTAGCACCCAAATAGTTTTATTTTACTTCATTTTGAGGACTGCTTTTCTTACATATAAAAGTGATGACTTGTACAAAAACAACAGAAAATCAAGAGTCCAGCGAGAGGAAAACGCAGTTAATTCTATCTAAATCAGGAAAATAAAGATAATAAACCACTTATTTTGGAACAAAAACACTATCTAAAACAGTTTAGTTTCTCATGAAATGTATTGTATAATTTATTTTATTTTCTTTTAAGAGAAATTAATCTAATTTTATTTTTCATCTTACAGATAGGAATTGAGTGCGAGTTGAGTGTGGAAGATCTTGTGCAAGCTATCCAACAAACTTTCTCCTAGTTAATTTTACTGAAATATCAGACCCAAATATATTTCTAGTAGAAAAAGAAAAGGCAGTGAAACACTATTAGAGATTGGAAAGCTGACACGGCCAAAACCCTAATCCTCAATGTACCTAGTAAAACTCTAATTGCAGCATAAGAAAGTTTTCCTGGAGAAGATAGTAATTCGTTTTGAAGTTGAGTGAACTTTGATATTTAAAGAAAAGAGGGTTTTATTCCATGAAGACTATCATTATCATGCATCATTGATACCGGGTTCAAGGTTCAGAAATTCCGAACGTTATAGTAAATATTTCTGTTCTGTATGTCCATTTATTTTTTATAAGGTAAGAGAAGAATAAGAAAGTATGTACTGCATTTGATATGATATATTATAATGAAGGTAGTTTACAAAATGTATGTGGTTCATATTACTTGAAATTCTTTATCATTGACATGTCTTCAGCATGAGACTACATCTTCAATTCCCCAATATTCAAATCCTTTAATAATAGGAGGCTAGTCAAGAAGTAGCACAGTTGTAACAAATAGGTTAGTCCTAGGGCATTAATGCTTCATCAAATATTGTAATTCTAATAATGGTACTACAGATATAATTAAGTTGAAGAGTTGGTCTTCAAAGTTCAACGTCAACATTATTTACTACTATTACAATTATTTCCTATAGTGAGGCCAATTTGGACGACATTTTTTTTTTGAACCGGCAAAAAAAAAAAAAAAACATTAATTCGGAGAATAATCTAGTTTTTAAATTATTTGCGAAACTAGACATTTTATTTTTTTAGGTTAATTCAGTGGGCAAAAAAAAGAGAAAATTGATATTTCTCCCAGTCATTTATTGAGAAATAAGGAAGACAAGATTGTGTTCTTGCTATTTTTATATTTCTTAGATAGTAACTGTTGCTCTAAATATTTATAATATTTTAGTTTTTATAGTTCTATAATTGTAAATAACCCATATAACGATTATTTATTCGAATTACTACAACATAAGCAAATACTTATCTTTCAAAAAAAATAAAAGAGAGTGTGGACTTGATCTAGCAAGATTCAAATCGAAGGCTAATCAAAAAGAAGAAAATGAATCAAATGCTAATAATAACAATTCATAATATTTCATATTACCAAAGAAACAATTAGAGGCATACTCATATCAACAAGCACTATTCATTTTTTATTGTTCCTGTAAATTTTTTTTTCACCAATGAACAGTGAGTTTCGCCTTGTGGCGGGGCAAAACTGGCAAAAAAAAATTGATTTATTTTTTTGCCAGTGAACTGATGACTGGTTTCGCAAATAATTTAAAAACTAGGCTATTCTCCAAATTAATGTTTTGTTTTGGCCAGTTCAAAAAAAAAGTCAATTTAGACATGGTTGGGATGAAGCCTAACATTGGTACCGCAAAAGGAATTTTTTTGTAAAGTAGTACTTTTTTTAAGAATAATTAATCAGATGGCATTATTCTGAAAATAATTCAGTATCTAGCACTTCCGCCAGAGGGTTTGCTGGTGGTGATTTGTAACCAATGCTTTTTAATATCAGCCTATTAAAAATTCAAAATAAATTAATTTTAAAACCCTAAATTTAATAATAGTTATTTAAAATGAAAAAAATGTAATATAATATTAATTAAATGAGCTACCCGCAATTTATCTCTACAAACTCTTCAGTTCCTACTGCCACTTGTTTCCCAAAATCCTCTAAAAAATAAAACAAAGAAATAAATAAATAAAACAAAACACATTAATTAATTACAAATTAGTCCTCAAAAAAGCAATAAATTTGTATCAAACCTTTCAGAATTGTCCTTTTGAATTGGACACCAGTGACTCTTGAGTTATTTTCTGAAGGAATAAACTTAATCGCTTTTTTGAAAAAAAATGGAGATCTCTTTTTTCGTCCGTTTCGTCTTTTTGTCCTTATGATAATAAATAGATTGGGGTTATTTAGAATTGAATTGGTAGCTAGAATTTTTTTGTATGGTTGTGTTATATTTGAAATTATGAGGTTAATTAACTCATGATTTGTTCATTTTTTTCAAGGGGTGTGATCTTCTAATCGGAAATCTTGGGAAATTGTAACTCCGCGAAAACTTGTTATTTGTGTAATCACGTATTAACAAAACAATTTATATTTTACCCTAAATAACCAAAAAGTGTATATGTGGTATTGAGTTTTAGGGGTCGAACACTAAGAGGTGTGGCCTTAAATTTTAACTAACTAATCAAATATTAGTTCTAGTATTTTTAGTTTTAAAAATTTAAGATGAGTTGTTTTTGAAATAATAAGAGGAATTAAAAGAAAGAAGTAAGAATTTTTTATTTTTCAAATATTTAATTAAAGGTAGGAACTTGTATGATAATTTGTTTAAGCATGTTGTCATTAACCATCAAATATTTTTTTAATCTTAAGATTTGCTAAATAAGTTCAAATGTTTCAAGCTAAAAACACCCAATTAATGCATTAATTTAGATCTAAACACAAATAGCCAATTCAATATTCAAATACTAAATCCAACAAAACTTCAATTAATTAAACAGACTTAGCCAAATAATTATTTAATTAATTGGTCACAAAACATTTGCAATTTATAGATTTCAATCTAAACAACTTAGCCAAGTCTTTAAATCAAATATTCTAAATAAATGTTCCATGACAACTTTCACAAATGCCCAAATCAAATCAATTAACACAAGGTTCTGAAGTGGTTCCGTCAGAGGCTCTGGCGGAACTAGTTATTTTTTAATTTTTGTTGACATCCTTAAATATGCTTAATTAAGGAAAAAAATTTAGTTCCACCATAGGGTCTGGCCGAACTAAGAAAATTTTATTTTTGGCCCAATTTGGACAGTGAAATTGGCCCAAAAATGACGATTTCATAGATTCCTCTGGCGGAACTAGAGGTCTTTTTTCAAATTACAATATGACCCAAATTTTTAAAAAAAAAGGCTAGCTCCAGCAGTACGTCTGGCGGACCTACAAAGAAATAACAGGTTCCGCCAGAGGGACTAGGGAACTGGAGGCCTTTTTTCAAATTACAATCTGACCGAAAAAAAATAGGCTAGTTCCGCCAGTACCTCCGGCGGAACTACAAAAAAATAACAAGTTCCACCAGCAGGTCTGGCGGAACTGGAGGCCTTTTTTCAAATTACAATCCGACCCCCCCAAAAAAAAAGGCAAATTCCGCCAGTACCTTTGGCAAAACTACAAAGAAATAATAGGTTCCGCTAGAGAGTCTGGTGGAACTAGAGGCCTTTTTTCAAATTATAATTTGACCCAAAAAAAAAAATGGGCTAGTTCTGCCAGTACCTATTGCGGGACTACACAGCATATCTTCTGGACAGGTCTGACCCCAAAAAATTGAAAAATAGCCTAGTTCAGCCAGACCCTCTGCCGGAACCTGTTATTTCTGTTATCTGATTTTGTGGCAACTTTCAACTCAGAAATCATTTTAAGGGAAGGACTCACGGCTCTTAACTCATCATAGATAACATGCATTCCCAAAATATTGGTGTTGTTTGCTGGAGGCCTTTAGGGGAGTTACAGGTCTAATTTCGTGCAGAAGGTGGATTTGACTTTTAGGGTGTTGTGACTTTTAATTTGATTGACTTTTAAGTTTGATGGTCGTAATAATTAAATAATTGAAGAGATAATGAATAAAGAAAAGTAAATAAATATACCGAACACCAGATATGTTGATGAAGTTCGGCAAGATGGTTGCGTTAGCCTTAACCACCTATTCTCGCTGGCAGTCCTTGCTGCATTCACGAGCACCTACTCTCCGGGTATGCCTTTCGGCTCCTTGATTCACTAATCCAAATAGCGTATTATAAGACTCGACTCCACGATCGCTTTACAAACTTGTAGCGATTCGTTGAGACTAAACAACCCGATTTCTTTTAATCAAATAACCCAACAAACTAGATCTAATTCCTCTCAAAATTACTCACAAAATGGTTGATTGATTAAACTTGTTTCTAGAGAGAAACACTAAGAAATATTGCTTAGAAAACTTGTTTCCAAATTCGGATTGGAGCTGCCCTTATAAAGATGGAAGGAGCAGCCCACAGATATGGAAAAATATGCAATTCCGTTGACAACGCAGTTATTCCGTTATCAATGGAATACCAAAGAGGAAACAAAATCAGCCAAATAAATATTCAAACGGCTAGAAATGAGTGTATTCCATTGACAACAAAATTATTTCGTTGACAACAGAATCACAATTCACAGGACAGAAGCATTCCATTGACAACCTAATCAATATTCACAGCCCAAGTCAAAAGAAAAAAAAAACCAGAAAAACTGAGATATTCTCTAGATTTTGGTTTAATTAATCAATCAAAAAATATAAAACAAACTCAAAACAAAGAAGAGCTCCAACTCTTGAACGCCACGAATGAGTCTTAAGAACTTGAACCGCGATGCAACTTTTCGACGTCTCCTGATCTTGATCAAGATGAACAATTTGCAAGTCGATTTGAACTTGATAATTTCATGATCTTATAGAATAAACTCAAACAAGATTAGTAATTACGGAATTATTTTAAACATCATCAAATTGAGAACAATAATTCTCCCTTTTGATGATTTTCAAAATAATTCCGCAAAAATGCATCATTTTATATCTTCTCCCCCTTTTTGAAAAACAGTCAAAAGGGACATTAGACAGGAGACAGAAACTCCCCCTAAATAAGTGCTCCCCCTGAGTTTAATAACCCGTAAAAGAAAATCTTTAACAACATATGATTTTTTTAACTAAAAACTTCGGAATATAATTAAGGGTTTAATTAAAAAGTTTCAAATAGGTGTTTTACAGAAAAATTCATAAAGACTTTTACAATTTTAAGAAATCCTTTTTATATAATTAAAACATACATATAATCTTTTAAATAAAGTTTAAAAGACATAATTTCTAAAAGAAAATCGAGGAAAACACATAAAGAATTGAAAAATAATATATAATAAGTAAATGAAAATTAAGCCTGAACAGAAATTACATAATTCCGACCAAGTATCGATAGTATGAGAAGATGCTCGTAACTTGGCAAAAATACTGTCAATTTCAATCCAATGAGTCCATTCGACCAAGTCTTCAATTGTCCGTTATTTGCAAGATGACAGAAGTCGCGTGTCCACATTTCGTGATTGGTTCCCCTCAAATTATCGAAATTTCCTGTATCTAAAAACAAAAGCTTTCTCGACTACAAGTTAGATCTATCAAGGCAAAACTTAACTACAACTCCCCCTTAGAATATGGCTAATTTAACTTGGGGGGGGGGGGGGGGGAGAATCGAAGTGTGTAGATGGACTTCGATTTCTCCTTATTTAATGAGGAGTTGCTTTCAATATTTCTGTCTTTCCGCAATCACAAAAATTTAGAAGATTAAGTGGGTTACGCAAAGGACACTCTAGAGAGATATGACCTATTTTGCAAAAGTAGTTGCAAAATGAACAAGTCGGATTCGAAATCAATTCAGTACCTTTCACAAAATGATTTTTATAGTGGTTTGAAAACTCGGCTTTTCTATGTTTTAGCTAGGTCAACTTGGTACTAAAAACGGTTGATTTTGCAAAATTGTTTGATTTTGAAAAATTATTTGATTTCACAAAATTGTTTGAGTTTGAAAAACTTTGTTTTTGATGTGCATTAGTGTAATGTTTGGGAACTCGATGTTGTGATTCATTAGGTTGAATATTCCTAAGAACATGTGTGTCAATTATTTCATAAAAATAACCATTATGACCTCTTTCATAAAGTCTTTCGGTTATGACATCGCGGTTATTTTCATGAATATGCCGGAAATCATGAAGATAGTGAAACCTATTGTTATTACTAAAACTTTTCAAGTTTGACTTTTAAGACTTTGGCCCTTAGAGTAGTCTCGGTACATGAATGTATTTCCTTTACTCTTAGGTTGATTGAGCTCCCCTTTATTTTATGATTTTTAGGTCTTGAAGGAGCGGGTTTAGTACCGACCTCTTTCTTGAACCCTAAACCAGTTTTATCATTTGGTTTTTGTCCTATAAATAAGTTGTCCAAATCAAGTTTGCTCAAGACATTTTGGCATAAGCAGACTTAAGGGATTTATTTTCACTTTTTAAACTTACAACTTCGACTTTTAGATGACTTATTTCATTTTTTAATTTTTTACAAACACAATTATTTAACTTTTTATTTAAGTTATCGGCGATTGAATTGTTATTATTAATTAAGTTTAATTTTTTGAATTATTTTATCTCTACCTTGAATGACCTTATCGAGATTTCTGAAACAATGAGAAGTTCCTGGGTACTAATAAGAGAATCTTGAAACCTTTCCAATTCTTATTCTAGTTCATCGTGAGTTCCGGGTTCTACATTTTTAATTACTTGATTGGAACTAGGAATCTTTACCTTTTCTAAAACATAATTAAGAGTGAGATCTAGATATACCTCGTGACTCGTGTCGCAAGAAGAAACAGAGGAAGTCGTGTCGATGGAGAATGTCGCGGGAGGAGAACGTTGTGGAAGGAGAAGCTGTCATAGTCGAATGATTTCTTGTATTATCCTTTCGCACACCTCGCCCACATCATAGCCCAAGTCAAAACAAAACAAAAAGCTGAAAAATTGAGATTTTCTCAAGATTGTTGTTTAATTAATCACTCTAGAACGTCACGAATGAGTCTTGAAAACTTGAACCACGATGCAACTCTTCGACGACTTCTGATCTGTCAAGATGAACAACTTGCACGTCAATTTGAACTTGATAATTTCCTGTTCTTATACAATAAACTCAAAAAAGATTAGTAATTACTGAATTATTTTAAACATCATCAAACTGAGAACAATAGATGGATGCGGAGCAACCAAAAGATTTCAGAACAAGTAGTTTAATTCACTCTATAAAAAAATATTCTCGAAAATCTTAGCAAACCGACTGCAACCCAAGCTCGAAAATCTCATCAAAGGTAATCCAACAGCTTTCATTAGGGGATCAAACATTGCTGAAAGATTTATCTATGCCGAGGAATTATAGCACCTTGCGAAGATGATAAACTCTCATGTCCTAACCTTTTGGGGGTGTTTACTTCGCGGTAATATCACATTACCACGGTAATCACATTCCCCATGGTATAGGAATATTTTTGTTTACTTCACAAATTTGGATATATGAGAATGTTGATTATTTACATTATTTTTAAATATGAAATGATGAATATGCCCATAATACTAGCATAACAATAAACTATATTTAATTAAATATTTTTACTTATTATCTACAAAATTATATGTTTTTTCTTATTTTAGTTAAATTGTAATTTCTATTTTAATTAAATCATAACAAGTTTGTTATAAATTAAGAAAAAGAAAAAAATTGGAACCCATTTTTAAACAATTATTTAATGAATATAATATAGAATTTAATTTGTAAGCTCAAGTAAAAATAATATTTTTATTATAATTATTATTTTAGTTTATGTTATTTTTATAAGTAAATTATATTTAACAAAATAATAATAATAATAATAATAATAATAATAATAATAATAATAATAATAATAATAATAATAATAATAATAATAATAATAATAATAATAATTAACATAATTAATAAGGATATTTTTCTAATATTCATGGAAATGTAACATTACCATATATTTTTATGTGAATCTTTCCCACAAATATTGTAAAGTAACTTGGCATGATCATAGAATACCAAAAATAAAAATGACACTCTACATTAAGCTGAAACTGCATAGAAAGTACACTTCCTAATTTTGTGTTTTTGCCTAATTTAACTCGTGAATTAATCCTCAATTAGCAGTCAATTATAGATTTTTTCAGACATTGCTTGCTTCAGTTAGGACTCAATTTTGTCTCAATTCATCTAATTTTGGTCTCAGTTACTTTCATGAGAAATGTGCAAATACGACGGGGTCACGGCCGTCGTGCCCAGCCACGACCACCAGCAAATCTTCTCTTTTCTTCTCGTCGTGTTTTTCTTCTCCAGTAGCGATAGTTATATCTTTGTTACAGGATGATTATATATTAGTTATATATATATTGTTTTGTCTCGAATAATATACCGTTATATCAAATATATGTTGTTGTATCATATCTATATACTTGTTATAACATATCTATTTATCACGTGTATATACCGTTATATATATATATATATATAGTGTTATATATATCTTGTTTTGTCCGAATTATGTACTTGTTATACCATATCTATTTATCACGTGTATGTACTTGCTATATCATATATGTGTATTGATATATATTGTTATATATATGAATTATATAATGTTATATATATATTGTTTTGTCTCGAACTTTATACCGTTATATATATATATGTATATATATATATATGTATATGTATATATATATATGTATATATATATATATATATATATATATATATATATATATATATATATATATATATATATATATATATATATATATATATATATATATGTGTGTGTGTGTGTGTATATATGTGTATATATATGTATATATATATATATATATATATATATATATATATATATATATATATATATATATATATATATATATATATATATGTATATATATATATATATGTATATATATATATATGTATATATATGTATATGTATATATATGTATATATATGTATATATGTATATATATGTATATATATATATATATATATATATATATATATATATATATATATATATATATATATATATATATATATATATATATATATATATATATATATATATATATATATATATATATATTTTTTTTGGCTGATTTATATAATGTTTGTTTGAATTATATATTATTTATGTCACCATCTATATATGGTTTTCGTCATCATGCCTCTATTTCAAATCTGAGCAGCTAGCTCCTTCCGTCGTGCTCTCGTCGCCGCGCTGCTCAGTAGGAAGGAACCGGTCGGAGAATCATCGCGTCACCGTCGTGTTTGGGCTGATGTGGTGTCTATCACCTCAGCCGTTGTGCTTATGTCGTACTGCAAGACGTCGTGCATTGTCACATCCCTAATTTCATATATGCGGTTACAAAAATTGAGCTGATAAAAAATAAATAAAATAAAATAAATGAAACATGTATGATGGCCAAAACCTATGAATGAATCATGATGAAAAATTAGAGAATTGTTAATTTGACAAAATTTGAAGCGCAAATTGTGACCATTTGATCAAAATCAGATAGTCAATATTGATTGGGTGACGTGGAAGCATATGGTACAAGTGACCCGCAAGGATTAATATATATAATATAATAGGATAGTAAGAAAATCTATTCATTACTAACAAGGTGTCAGGCAAGATAACCCTTCCACTTTATAATTGTAAGGGATGTACTCGGCACCATAATATCCAACCTAGCTTAAACAAATTTTATTTTCCGAGCAATTCCGAATTCTCATACTTTACGCGAATGACTCAATCTTCTTCATACGGCCTGAATTAACTACGACAAATTTGAATTTACGCTTAGCTCTAGCTGCCAGATAGATCCGCAAATTTCCAACCGCACATACACTGTCCACACAAGAACTTCCCCATTTAATATCTAGGCTTCGGCTTTTAAACAAAAAGCATAACAGAGAACAATACATGCCACTACTAGAAAGTTTTTCCAATAGATTAGCAGGGTGGAAACGAAATTTCTTTTCCCTTGGCTTATACTTCAAAATGCCGTACTAATGGCGCTAGCAGTATACTTTATGTTGGTATTCAGATAACCAGCCTGGATACTCAAAGTGATAGGTAAAATTTGGAGGAACTTTCTGTGGAGAGGCCTCAATGAAATCAACAATAAAAATAACGATCACATTTAGTTTCTTGGAATAAAGTTTGCAAGCTAAACAAAGGAGGATTAGGAATTTTAAATCTAGAAGATTGTAATAAGTCTCATTCTGAAATGGCTATGAAAATTCTATACCGGATGACCAACAGACTAGATGAGCCTGATTACTCTCTCAACCCAGCTTACCTCACCCCTAAATCATACCAAAATTATCCAAAAAGCATCCGCCTTCTAGAAAAACTGCATAAAACTCCTCGACATATTCCTCATATCCATAACTTTCACTGTGGGTGATGGGAAACAAATAGATTTTTGGAATTCAAACTGGACGAAAGGTCACTTGAAATATATCTTCCGAAATTTCTTTGAACATGCCACAGAACAAGCGGGACTGGTTAGTAGCTTCTGCAATAATGACCAGTGGGAAATTCGATTACAAACCAATGCATCCGCCCAAGCAATAGAGGAGCATAGCACAGTTACATGCCTTACTTAACTACTCTCTCACAGAGGCAAGTGACATTCCGCTCAGGAAATGGGATAAAAATGGAATTTTCATTGTTAAAAGTGTATATAATTTTTTAAATCGTGGACCATACACGGTCTCAAAGCTGCGGAACATATGGAAACTGAAAGCGACTCTTAGAATAAAAATATTCAGTTGGCTATGGATCCAAAACATAATAAACACTACAGACTACCTAGCAAAAAAGGGAATTCTGATCCCAAATAGACGCTGCCTATGCCTTAATGATTCTGAATCAGTCCAGCATATTTTCACGCTCTGTCCTTTTTCCTTGCAAATATGGCAAAAATTTAAAACCCATCAAACATCAATCTCCTCCTGGGAAGTATTGAATACGATATCGAAACTATCCCATACAAAAAAAGAATCTCCCGGTCATCAACTCGCTCTAGCTTACGGTTTCGACATTTGGAAGGAACGATATGATCATACATCCAGAGATGAAGCGCTTATTATCAATCTCACTTCAAATTAAATCTTGGAAGAATTCCAACTATGGAGGACATCTTGACCTACTTAATTGAATTACTTTGTTTCCTATATATTTGGCTTCATTTTGGTTTATTTTCTTCCTTTCTTTGCTTACTTTTTTTTTATATATTACTTCCTATGTTAGCCTTTAATTTCGGAAGAAGAATACTCCTCGACCACTTTTCTCATTTTGAGTGGCCACAAGCCGCATCTTTACGTATATATTTTCTTCTCTTCTTTTATAATTTATGTAATTAAACCTCCAAATTAATAAAATTGGATATAGGACTTTGAGCCCACTCATTTTCATCAAAAAATAAAAATTCAATTGTTTCAAAGAACTCTCTAAACTTTTAAAAATTATCAAATAAGTTATTTAACTTTCAAATATGATCAAATAAGTCAAATCCAATTGTTAAAATAGATGAAAAATTAACCAAGTGACTTATTTAATTATTTTTGAAAGTTGAATAATCTCTAAGTGCCTGTTCGGCAAAGCATGTAATAGACGAAATAGTAGAATAGAGAATAGCGACTATTCTGTTTTATTCCAATAGCGTTCGGCTAGATACATAGATTAAAAATTTCGATTAAATAATATAATAATGAATTATGATTACATAAGATAGAAAGTGAGAGAAAATTTAACTGCCACGTAGAATGATATTTCGAATAAAGAAATGCATATGTTTCCTAAATTATACTCTATTTCATGGATTAGAGAAATTTCATCCCCACTATGGAATATAGCAATTCTGCTTTTCCAACCTTTAATCCGAGATATTCCATCCATGGAATATGATGGAATAGAGGATTAGAGGGTCTATTCCAGCCGAACATGGATGGAATATCTTGGATTAAAGGTTGGAAAAACGGAATTGCTATATTCCATGATAGAGATAGAATTTCTCTAATTCATAAAATAGAGTACAATTTAGGAAATATATGCCCTCCTTTATTCTAAATATGATCCTACACGATATTTAAATTTTCTCATTTCCTATTTTATGTGAGCATAATTAATTATTATATTATTTAATCCAAATTTTTAATCTATATATCTAGCCGAACGCTAGTGGAATAAAACAGAATAGATGTTATTCTCTATTTCACTATTTCGTCTATTTCATGCTTTGCCGAACGCGCACTAAGGGATAAGTTTGGTAACATATTTTGTTATTTTGGAAAGTGTAATGAACTATATGAAATAATTGAAAATTGATTGATTTGTTTGGTTATTTTTTAAAGTTGTGTGACTTATGATAAAATTTATCCTTTATTAAATTTATTAGTGTCTAACATACCAATGTGATAAATTTACCCATGATCACATTTCATAGGTCATGAAAATAAATAATAGGCCGTACTTTAATGTGCATCAACTAATGAAAGTGGGATAGATAGCCTCTGTTATATCCCCAATTTTGTAAAAAAAAAAATGAGACTAAAATATAAATTTCTAACATTGAGGGGTCATATTTCCATCGTTTATTTGACTAACCGTAACTGCCATTTAACTTACCATATTCCCAATTTAATATTTCTTATTTAATATTCCAAGTAAAAATGATATATGAATACCAGACTTTTAGGGGTCCTTTTTGAATACTTGCAACACTTCATATCCTACTGTCAATTTCCATTTCGTGAGTCTCATAAGTCTCATATGCTACTGACATTTGTTTCTTTCAAAAATACAATTTGGATTAAAGTAAAATTTGTCAACTTTGAGGTGCCTTTGTGAATAAATGCTAATTAACTCCTATATCCACTAAACTTATTTTTTTTTATTAAACTAGGAAATATTTATTTCAAGAAATTAGTCCTTAAATCAAAATTGCGCAATCCAGTTATAAGGGAAATTTAATTATTTATTTTATTTATTATAAGAAGGTATTATTTTATGATGAGAAATATTTTGGATTATATTTCCGACATGATGATTGAGTATGAATAAGAAAATGATATGATATTTTGAGAAGAAAATGGAATAATATATTTTTATTTAAAATTTGATATGTATTAGTCAGTGCAGATGGTTATGGGTTAATTGGACTGACTTTTATAAAATTGATTTATGATTGTGTGAAAACTCCAAGTTGAGTGGAATGTGTGAAAACTCGAAAGGTGGCAAGTTAACTATTGTTTTTGAAAATTATGCAGATTCGAGAGATCCGTAACCAGACAAGTTAACTAATACATGAAATTATAAAGACTATTTTAATACTTAAATCTATTATTTTATATGCTATATTCTGCATATTAAAAACTATATTTTATAAAAAGTCAGTCATATAGAAGCTGCGTCATAACATAACCGGTTACTTAGCTAAATTATTGGCTAATAATTTCTATTTTGTTTTATTTTCTTATTGGCGTAGGTGCTTGATGGAATGGACAAACAATTCGTGAGTTTAGATTCATTTTGGAATGACTTGAACCGGTATATGTTACTTAACAAGACTAATAGATCATGTCGTGGTTACATCCGGGTTCAGAGTTTAATAGCCTCGTTCCTTCAATCAAAGTCAAGTTTCTTATTAGTCACTATGACCATCAAAGTCAAGTTTCTTATTAGTCACTATGACCATGTTTTCTGTTTTTTCACAAAAAAGAAGAATAAAAATGAAGAGAGAAAAAAAAAGGGAAAGGGAATCATGTTTCTATGTTTGTTAACATCTACATACATACTATTTCGGAATGATTTCATGGCTGGCTTAAATTTCTTTTTCAAAATTATCAAAATGAGTTAGCGTCCAAATTATTTCCTAAACTAGTGTAATGCATTTGAAATGTCTTCATTTTTAAATCAAATAAACTTAAAAAATCGGAATCAACTCATTTCGTATGACGCATGAATAAAAAATAAATATTTTTGGAGGCGCTTGAAATGCTTCCAAATTCTTTGAGGTGTTTGAAATACCTCCAAATTTTGGACCACAAACTACAAAAAATAGTTAGCATGCAAAATAAAATTATTTTTTCCTACAACATGCAAAATAATCTTAATTTGTACACAATTTACCTTATATTTAGCATTCAACATTTGGCAATATACTTAACATGTGGCAACATTGCTAGCCAAAATATCAAACAAGCATATCCACTGAAATATATCACTATATTATTATTCATACAAAAATTATTCATACAAAAATTATTCCTATCAAAATCAAATATTTTCGTTTATGAAATCGACAACCATATCCTTCACTTCCTCGATATACTTCTCGGGATACACATCTGATCCGATCGACTGTAAAAAAGAAAATCAAAATTTGTAAGAAGTTGAAGAAATCAAATAATTGAAAGAAAATATGAATGAATTTGAAAATTTTTTGGTCATAACTTTGGAAGAGCAGAGACTTGCTGGCCGTAATTTGTAATTATGTCATACATTATTCTCATGACATAATAACCGCATTCACGCCACCCTGGTTCTTCTGGGCACTACAATTTAAAAATAAAACAAATGATTAGTTACCTGTAAACCCTAAACCCATAATTCGCGGAATTAAAAATTTAAAGGCCATATAAGGAAAATACCTGAATCCTTAAATATTTTAAATTCTTCTGACCCTTCATGTTCTTTTCCATACGAAAATGTCGTGCCACTCTGGAACGCAATTAAATTAAGTCAGTAAATAGTGTTAATTAGAATATATTTAGATGTTTTCATATTTTAAATTATTTACGTGTTTAATGCATTCTGAATAAGCAACCCTGATACGTTTTGATTGGTCGGGTTCACGATGTAAACAACGAACTTCGACATTTGTAGAACAAGAAGAATCCAATGGTTCCTACAAATCATATTAAATTTTAAAGTTAGGTAAATTCGGAAAAAATAAATACAATATTTATTCGTAAAATAATATTCTAACTGTGAAATATAAGGCAGAAAGATGAAACTGTCGAGATTTTCAACACCAAGCATAACATCGCCCAGATAACCAACAACCGCGTTAAGATCGGATCTAACTTTCGTTTCTGAGCAACGATATGGATCGAGGAATAGAAAATGGTGCTGGTCGAATGCCGTGCACAAGCGCTCACAAACCCTGCAGGTAAACCCCCATAAGGTCTTACTTAAATAAAATATTAATAAAGATAAAATTATTGAAAATTCATACATGCAGAAGATTTGTAGAATCGAGACGTTGAGCCAATCATCCTTAAATAGATCAACAATGTCGGAAATCAACATAACGATAGTGCCGTCAATTCCGAACACCTCTTCACCGAATTGGATCTCGAAACTGAAGATATCGGGGGGTTGGCTCATCAATATCGTGTATAGCCACTGAGATTTGGAACTAAGTAGTCGCACCGTTGCCTCGTCGAGAATCGAGTCCCGTTTGACAGCCGATGACGCACTTTGCACTTTATCGGATTGTTTCTTCTTCACGGTGGCCGGTTTCTTCGCTGTTAAGGCTTGCGTTTAATAATTAAAAAAATTGAGTAGAATTACAAATCTTACTAGTATATATTAATAAAGTAGCGAAAATTAAAAATACCTTATCGGGCAGCTCCACTAAGTGTGCAGGCCATGCGACAAATGTTCCGACTAATTGACATATGTATTCCGTATCGTCCACAGGACACGGAACACACACGTGCGCTAGGCCTTCGACGACGCTGTCAATACAAACCCTAACATGATCGGGCAGAAGGGGGTTGTTGTGAATTGCAACGCCAGGACCGGACGGATATAACCTCCCGTGCGCTACAAAAATCGGATCCCCATCCCCTTGGACCGAGAGTTTGCATGGAGTGGGAACCTGAAAAAAAGTGTTCACGTTAGAAAATATAATTAAATGAATATGGTATAATTTGCTTTTATAGAAAGAATCTTAACCTGGATTTCTTGGAGGTGTTGTTGTGGCGACACCAGATTGGAGCTGACCTGAGTCGGGGGACGAGATCCTTGCGGCGAAGTTTGTAAATACAGGGCATCATTCATTTTTTCAATCATGATCCATATTGTCTCATGGAATTCCTCCGCTTGTTAGCCAATGCAATCTTCAAGGTGTCATCCAATTCCGCCTGAGTGATGCAACCGGCGTGACTAGTTTTCCTCCTTAGCCCTTTGCCGTAAACAGTTGACAATGTGGCAAATGTGGAGTGCCCCCGTAGCCTCCCAGGATGCTCGGGTGTCCCAATCGAAGCGCTCAAGATGTCATTGTATCTGTCTGACTTAAGTAAACCTTGAGATACTTCTTGAACCTTTGATTCAGGTGACAAAATTTTTAATAAAAGAGTATGTAATTAAATTTATATTTAAATTTATATCGAAATAACTTAATTCACATACCACGCGCTGGAGGACCTCATTAGTCACCGGATTCGGGACTGTCAAAAAACCCTCGGCTGTCGGCTTTGCTCTCGCCCTCAACCATCTCCAGCTTCGAGAGTCAGCAACTGAACTAACTCTCGATGAGGACGAAGACGACAAAATGACCTCATTGTTGTCCCAATTGACGCCTTTGTATCCGGCCGATCCGAGTATGTGTGGATGGATGTTGTGCTTTTGCGCCTCTTTCCCTTTCGCGCTCTTCTTCTGTTAAATATTTTTAATTAATAATATTAATGAAGTTTTAATATTAATTTTTTTACTTAATAAATTAGTTAAAATCAAAATTAACATCCAATACCCTAAAATCATCGGATTCTTTTTGTCGACAAAACTCTGCCCATGCTTCCTCTGAGATATTGAATACATCACACGGATTTTTGGGATTCGGTCGGCGGATGAAGTCCCTCACAAGTCTGCCTTTCCAACGCTTCCAATCCTCTCCCATGTGGCGGATGATTTTCTTCTTGTGAGTGTCATCCTTGATATTCCAATACTCCTAAAAAATAATAATTATAATACTAACTTTATAAAAAATTATGATACTAACCTTATAAAAAATTATGAGATTAAGTATGGTTTACCTTCACTTCATTCCATAGTGTTTCTTTAAGATGTACGTCCACCCGCCTCCAGTCCTCAATCGTGCAAGGAACATGATCTCTTGCTAAAACCGCTAGATAGGTTGTAAAATTGGCCGCATATGGCCCGGAAGGGGTGCCATCGTCATGAAAGTCAATGTAGATAGATGATGGTGCCTTCTTGCGTAATTTCTAACATGTTGTCCTTGCTCTTTTTCCCGATCCCTCAATTTGCAAACTCTAAAATTCACTCAAGCATTTCAACAAACACTTTATGTGCAAACCAAAAAAAAAACTAAAATCCATAAAAAAAATCAAAATAAAGAAGATTATTATCTGTTGAGAGAAGTGATACTCGCATGATAAGAATCTGGACGGAGAAGAGAGAAAGAGGATGGTGAAGTGTGGTTCAGCGAATTCAATAGAAGAGAAAGAGGAGGGTGAAGAGAAAGGAAGCTCTGTTGTTTTGAAGGTCGGCAAAATGAAAGGCTTGGTACTTAAAGAAAATTTCAAAATCGAGGGATTTAGTAACGGTTTTTCAATAAACAATCGTTACTAAATTTCGTCTCAGTATCGGTTTTTATGAAAGAACCGATACTCAAGATCTCTATATCGGTTTATATGAAAGAACCGATACTCAAGATCTCTATATCGGTTTATATGAAAGAACCGATACTAATGTTAAAGCGGGCGGTGACATCAAAACATGACACTTAGTAACTGTTTTCAAGCAATAACCGAAACTAAACTTTTGAGTGGGCGGGAATATCAAAACATGGCATTTAGTAACGGTTTTCAATTAAGAACCGATACTAAATTTTATCCTTGTATCGGTTGATTCCAAAGAACCGATACTGAAGTCATGCATCGACAATCAAAATATGTATGATGTTAATAACGAAATTTACAAAATATGCATGATGTTAATAACGAAATTTACAGATTAATAGTACAAAATATTACAAATAAAATTACACACATGAAAATTAAATATGAAAATTACAAATAAAATTGCACACTTTAAAAAAAATTACACATTAAAATTACAAATAAAATTACACATGAAAATTACATATGAAAATTATATATTTAATTAAAACGTAACTATTTAGTCTTCTTGAATTTTGACGGTTCTACCCACACACCTTCTTCATGATCTGAATGCAAATAAGATATCTGCATATTGTGTTCATCTTGCAAGGGTTCAATTTCGATGGAAAATGGAGGTATTTCGTCGAAATGATCATATTCTTCTTCGTCCACGACATCCCCAATACCGACAATTCGTCTTTTACTCGAAAGAACAACATGCCATTTTTTATCGGCCGGGTCGACAACATAAAAAATATGTTTTGCTTGTTTTGCCAATATAAAAGGGTCATGTTGATAACCCAATCGGTTAAAGTCGACAGATAGAAACCCTTCTTTGTCTTTTTTGACTCCACGGCGATTATCGATCCATTTACACATAAATATTTGAAATAATCTAGTTCCCATATCTCCTCAATCCAACCATAATATGACATTGATGTATCTCCAGCACCTGATAAAGCTACTAATGTCACTCCACTATTTTGCACTGTGCTTTTATGATCTTGTTGCTTGGTATACCAGATAAACCCATTCATGTCGTAACCTTGATAGGTGGACACTGTTGCTCCGGGACCGTTAGACAGCCATTTAATAGATTCGTCGATGTTTTCTGATCTCTGGGACTGTACTTTGTACGCGAACCATTTTACAAAATTAATATTATGCTCGTTCATTTTTCAGATTTCTTTTTTAGAAGGATTATGCTGTCGTAACTCGGCAATGTGCTCATCCACGTATGGAGACACAACATCAAGGTGTTGCAGGACTTTAAGATGATCTTGTTTCATAATTCGAGAGCCACTTTAACAAGTTTGAATCCAATTGTACTGGTACCGTGGAGCCTACCCTCATGTCGAGACATGGGAAGACCAATAGGTTCGACCCCATCTAGAGAATCAGTATAGAACTCGATTATCTCTTCTGCAACGTACCCTTCAACTATGCTTCCTTCAGGACGAGAACGGCTTCGAACAAGTCCTTTTAGTTGACCCATGACTCTCTCAAACGGATACATGTATCGCAAGAACATTGGCCCACACATTTTTATCTCCCTGAACAAATGAACAGTTAAATGCACCATGATCAAAAAATGAGGGCGGAAAATGCATCTCCAGCTCACAGAGGGTCAACACGACATTGGCCTGTAATTTGTCTAATGTACCGGGATCGATCACTTTGGAGCAAATTGAGTTGAAGAAAAAACACAATTTGGTGATGGAGTGTCTGACATTTTGGGGGAGAATTCCTCGAATTGCAACAGGGAGAAGCTGGGTTAAAAGGACGTGGCAATCATGTGACTTCATACCAATCAATTTCAATTCTTTAATCGATACATTTCTGGAGATATTCGATGAATAACCAGATGGAACCTTTATGGATTTCAGGCATTCCAACAAACTGATTTTTTCTCGCTTTGATAAAGTAAAACATGCTGGAGGTAGGAAAATTCGCTTTCCACCATCCTTAGGTGCTGGTCTAGGCCGAATCCCCATTATAAACATGTTCCAGATGGCGGTCTTTTGTTTTTCCTTGAATATTCAACAAAATCCCAACCAGACTTTCACAAATGTTCTTAATTATGTGCATCCCATCCAAGCAATGCCAAATGTCCAAATTGGACCAGTAAGGAAGATTCCAAAATATAGATCTTTTCTTCCATAGGCCGTCTGGGATTTTGTCGGATTTCTTTCCAAATTGAACATTTATATTCTTTATTTCTTCGTAAACTTTTTTCCCGGTTAATGCCATTGGCGCATTCCGGAGTTCAACAGTGCCGTCGAATTCCTCTTTCTTCCACGATAAGGGTGGTTCTTGGCGAAGAAACCTATGATGTCCCATATACACGTTCTTCTTACAGTTAGGCAACCGAATGGAACATGTTTCTTCCGCGCAAATAGGACATGCTTTAGCTCCTTTATTCCTGAAACCCGACAAGTTACCGTATGCGGGAAAATCATTAATCGTGCACAAAATCATGGAACGAAGGGTCATGCATCATATACACGCACTCCGTCCCTCCACAGTTTATCAAGTTCCTCAAACAATGGAGCCAAAAATACATCTTTATCATTACCCGGCTGTTTAGGACCCGAAATTAACAAAGGCATCATTAAATACCGTCGTTTCATGCACAACCATGGAGGGAGATTGTAAACACATAGCAAAACTGGCCACGTACTGTGACGACTACTCATATTGCCGTAAGGATTCATCCCGTCCGTACATAGCCCTAACTCAAATTTCTATCATCACCGCCGAAATCGTTGAATAACATGTCAATGTTCCTCCATTCGGGCGAATCAGTGGGGTGTCTGAGCATTCCATCGTCTTTACGACAATCATAATGCCACCGTAACAATTTAGCGTCTTTGGGATTTGCGAAAAGCCGCTGGAACCTAGGTATTATTGGCAAATACCAAAACACCTTCGCTGCGGATTTTTTCCGATCATCACTCTCATCATCCTTCTTATTGTACCGCGAAGCATTACACTTCGAGCATTTATCCAAATCATGGTACACTCCTCGGTATAATATGCAATCATTTGGACATGCATTAATTTTCTCTACGGACATACTCAAAGGACACAACAACTTTTTTGCCCGATAGGTTGAATCCGGCAACTCATTTTTTTTCCGGGAGCATTTCTCCTAACAGTTTGAGTAAAGATGTGAAACTTTTATCGCTCTATCCATTTTTGGCTTTTAAGTTGTATAATTTAAAACCAGCTGACATTTTTGTAAATTTCGTGCAACCAGAAAATAACGGTATGTTAGATTCATTACATAAATTTTTAAAATAAAACCGTTACCAAACCTGAACAGAAATTATGCATTTGTAAAGGTTTTTACAAAAAAACCGTTACCAATGGAGGCACGACATTCTGCATCGGTTCCTTAACGGAACCGTTACAAATTTGCATCAGTTTCTTGGAGAAACCGTTACAGAGTTGCATCGTCGGTTTCTTCATGAAACCGACACTAACACTATAAGTAACAGTTTCTCCAACGAACCGTTACAGAGTTTGCATCGGTTCTTTGAAGAAAGCGTTGTAGATTTTTCCTGCGAACTTTTTAATCTTTTCTTGTCTCATTTAGCATCTATTTCTGAGTTACAACCGATATGAAAAGTTTACAAATTAATTTCGAAACAGCCATTGGCCTCTTTTAGTAATGATTTTCGTATAAACCGTTATTAAAGTGGAGTTACTAGAAGTCTTTTTTGTAGTAGTGTATCTACCGAAGATTTGGTTCGTTACTTTCTTTTTTAGAATTCTTTTATAGCGAAAAGAAAGGGCTTGTATGATAAAGAAAAGAAAGGGCTTGTATGATAAAGCTAGCTGAGGGAAAAGAGGGGACTTGTAGCACTGATGGAGATTGTGATAATTTCTTTTGTAGCAGCTACATGACACAGATTATTAGAATATGAACATGCATCCTTTGGCTAATTGAGGAGAACCTATCCATGGCAACAGGTACCATTTGCTTTAGATGGTAATATTTCCTTTATGCCCATTTAAAACCTCATATTATATCCCCTTATTATTAACAGGAAATATGCCTCTAGGTTGTGATTTAGTACTCGCATTTCAGTACTAGAAATGAAACACATGAAGAACATAGCATATTAACTATAGGAAATATTCAGTAAAGTTATAAAAATAGACCAAAATGGAATATCAGTATGAATGTTCAAAATATTTTGAGCCAAAAAGGATTAGTTTGGAAACAAAGTAAGGTGAGAAAATTTTCTTATACCATCTACTACTTTTCCTTTACTTAATAACAATTCGTTCTTATATATTTTTAACAGGAAATATTGGTCTGCTTAAAATAGAAAGGCATATAACAGTGATATGAAGATTGGAGTTGGAGATGTTCTCTTTGCAATTGTAATATATTAGAAGAATTATAAATGCTAGAGAAAACAAGGATGGTTTGATGAGTGGAATTTAGTTCATTTTGATATAAAGACATTTGAGTTATATTTTTATTTTGTTTGACTGAAATGGAATATAGATGATATAGTGATAATAATGAAAATTATGTTTTATAATTGTTATGAATGTGATTATTTATGCAAATTGATTTCTTTGATATATGAGATGAGACGAATCATAATAAATTAAAAAAAAATATCAAATAAAAAATATTTTACAATAGTGGTGATTTTTTCATGCTAAAAAGTTAGTGCTAGTGGCAGTTTTCTCCGTGTGTATATAGTGGCAATTTTTTTTATCACGATGTAGTGACAGGTAAAAATGCCACAATGTATTGGCGGATATAAGTACCACAATATAGTGATGAGTATAAGTGTCACAACGTACTAACGGGAATAAATGCCACAATGTAGTGACGGATTTAAGTGCCACAAGGAACTGGCGGTTCATGATCTGCCACAAAAATGCTTGCAGCGCCTCCATTAGTGACACGTTATGCAACACACCCTAAATTGCCAGTAAATTGAGTTGCAACACTTTAAGCCGCTACTAACTAGAAAAAAAGGCGCCACTATAACTCATTTTTTTAGTAGTGATTCTGGCGAAAGTATCAGTTTAGCAGTGCGGACAAATGTTTTGAAAATTAAATTTTGAATGAAATAAGTTTTGACGTGAGATTATGATTATTATTTTTTTTTTCATTTTCGCGCCTAAAAGTAGAGAAAATACTATACTCTATCTAATTTTTTTGGATTGTTTTCACTTTCGCCACTAAGGATGGCGAAAGTGTTTTTCATTCCTTTTAACCTTATATACCATTAATTAACAAGGCCAACATGGGCGAAATGTGATTTCCTAACTCTCATCAGCTAGTATGGCAAAAACTTTGTATTTTTTGCCAAACTAGTACGCGAAAATTTTAATTTTGTAAATGAAGTTTTTCTAATTCTATCTTCTGAATTAATGTTTTTTTGGACGCTATTTAGAAAAAAAAAAGTCCAAGTTTTTCAACTTGTCATAAGAGCAGATATTTTCTTCTCCATATCTGCTCTCCATGTGTCTCTACATGCTTACATTATTGAGTAAAACTAGGTATGCATGCGAAGGAATTTTTTTTTTCTAAGAAAGAAAAAGATTTAAATTGGATGCTTTATTAAAATATATATTTTCTTTATTTGGAATGATTTTTTCTGTTTTTTTTGCTTTGCTAAAGTACCTACATACACCATTTGTGTATGAGCTTTTTTTTGAAATAACCTTATAAAAAAAATTCAAAAATAATGTGTTTTGTTCAAGTTTGTAAAAATAACATTTTCGTATTCTAGAAGTTCGAAATTAATTTTTTTTTTCAATTTTGAACTTTCGGAGATTGAAATAACTTTTTCCTTATCAAATCAAATATAAATGATAGAAAATTTAATTATTAAGATTAGCTCTTAGAGATCAAAATAGAAAAATAAAGAATAATATAATTTCGAGCTCTTAGAGTTCCATAATGCTATTTTGCATTTTTTTTTTTTTGTTGAGGGAAAGCTATTTTGCATATTCAAAAAATTAGTTTTGTTAATTATTTTTATTTGGAGATTATTTAAAAAAAATACTCCTTATTTATATATAGACACTGTATATGCATGGAAAGATTCTGTATTTATTACAAGCACAGAACAAATGTGTTTAGTGAATAGGCCATTTAGTCCTAAAAAGCTAGAGGGACCATATCTGAAAGCAACTTATCAAACACTGCTCCGTAAATAACAAACAGTCGAAGACATTTAGAGGGGTCATATATTATAAACGGAACCGACGTGCAGGAACATTTTCACCTAACTTAATTATACCGTATATACTTTCATTCAAGACAGGAAAAGATATAACATAGTTAAGTTTTCATTTTCTATGTTATTTTCCTGTACAGGAATGATCTACAAAAACGTTTTTTTTTCTTTTTCAAATTTACTATAACCACACACAATTATATTAAAAGGTCCAACGATTAGCTTAATTCTCTGTTTATATAACTCACATAAACATGTGCTATCATTGTAAACCATAAACATTATGGACGTTCGAGTCTAAAAGCCTCCTAGTCTCTTAAATATATTTATTACTTTGGAATAATGCTCGCGTTTATTTGCGAATATTTCAAATTTATTATTCATTTTAATCTATGTATAAATTATAATTATGAAAATTCTAAACAAAAGTGTGAAATAAATCCATAGTACATACACAATATATAATAATTATGTTAAGTAAGTTATTTAAGTTCAAATTTTTTTTGAATTACATCATAAGATATTATATCCATTTATTACGCATTCAAAAATATTTTTTATATCATATTTAATTCTGTAAGGATGGATAAACTCTATACCAATAAATTTACATATAAGAAATAAACTAACATAAATAATGAATTCATAAAAAAAAATAAAAAAATAATAACCGACTAAATAATTTGGATAATAATTTATGATCTCAATTTATATTTGCATTAAGATTTCTAGGATTAAAATGTCATCTTTTTTTAATTTTCATTGGTTTTCTTATGCCGCTATCTCTTGACATATTATATTAGAAAAAAAATTAAGTATTAATCGGGCAAGATAATTTATTTCATAAATTTTAGTTGAAATCACATAATTGTAGATGATTAGCTTTAAAAAAGATAAAAATAATAATTATATTTAACATGATTTGTAAAAAAAATAATATTATATATGTGGAAAAAGTATTTATACTATATATATGAAAATCTAACATTACTCATTTTCTTAAAAAAAAATATACCCACTATTTTTCTTATTTATTTTTTATTTTTTTAGTTAAAATAATATGGATTATGTATAAATTGATCATATACTTTTCTTAAATCGGTAATATATTAAGTAATACAATATAGTTCATAATACTCGAAATTTTATTTGATATGATAGTTCTCACGTAATTGGATATATTACATAAAATATTAATCTAACCGATCGGGTGATATTGTGATAGTAATTTAAATTAAAAACTATGATTTGAAAAAAAAATTATCCAACGGCCGAGATAAAATTGAGAATAAGTTTCTTGTGAATATTCAAAGAAAGATGAAAAATAAGATATGAGTTGGAAAATTTCATATATTTTAGCAAGAAAAATAAATAAATAGGAAACACAACAATATGAAACTCAAAATAAAAAGAAAATTTCAACAAACTTATATTTGATGATTTTAACATGAGAAATAAAATATTCATTAAGAATGGATCTATCACTGGTTACTCTTTCAGCCATTTATCGGGATGGGTTGACCGACCACTCATTTCTATAGATCTACATCTTAAATTCCTGCTTTTTGATTCATGGAGCTCTTTTGAGTTTAGGTTTGAATGGCAAATTCTGGGAAGAACTCTAGAAACTGGCTCTTTTTCTGATCTTCTCAACTGGAATCTACAATGGTGGTCTCCCCGGGTCAGATAAAATTGTTTATAAATTTTTAAAGAAAAAATATTTATATTTTAATGAGTGAACCTTTATTAATTATTGGTATTAATATTTGAACATAACTTTAAATTATGATTCATTGAAACTGATTATAATCTGATGTCATAAACAAATTCAATAGTTCCCACTAAATCGGGGATGGAACATAAAATACTAATTCAACTAATTATATTATTCTGTTTTAATAAGCACATACATCTTGTCAGAAAATATCAATAAATTTGAGAAAATGAATGGTTAAGATTCGATAAAAAATTTGATCGAACGATTGAGATAAAAATGACGATGTGGCCTTTTGAGAAGTCTCTAAAATAGATGAAAATTAAGAAGGATTGGGGTTAATTAACACTCTTAATTATATTCATTGAAGTAGCCAAAATGACGTTGTCTGGCAATCGTAGTAATTGTTAGCTTTGTCAAACACTAAATAAATTTCTATACAAAGCCTGTCTTTTCAGGTTCTTAAACGAGTATTACCTATGAAAATATGTTTCTTTTATTTTCATACACACATTAAACAGAAATTTAAAATTGTATGGCAATTAATAACTAATAAATGTTACTACTTTTCCTTTTCATTTCTTTTTCCTGAAATCATTATTTGGAAAGTATTATGTGACATTGTCACATTTGTTCATGTTTATAATCACATCAACTTAAAAATCACATCTAAAAGTTTCAAATGCACGTTGTGCTTATTTAATTTTACTTTGCATTTTGTTAGGGTAATTGAAGAATATGGATGTAAAGAAATAGAACTAGTGAGAATTAGTGAAGAAGAAAAAATTCATATAATCAATTGAGAGATATATTATAAAAATGGAGATACAATTATAATAAATTTATGACTTTTTATATAGTATAGTATTATTGACTACTTACCAAAATATAAACTACCTAAACTAATGATACAAAATGGAAATATCTTATAATAAGATATAAAGATAGAAATTAACCACCTCTCTCCATCCTCCAAATATTTCCTAAATACTTATTTTCTTCCACAAATTCTTTCATAAATATTATTACTAGAAAGCAAACATATTATGATGAGATACAGAGGCAGACATAACAATCTCCACCTTGACTGGAAATTTCATCGTTGAAACAAAGTCACAATAACGACATATCCAAAACGAGCTCCTCCTTAAAAGTAGCAATCCATTTTGCAGCTTCACACGAGACTAAACCTCCTTGTATCGAGAACTCGCCAAACTCCAATTCGTTGACCGCAGCTAAACAATATACAAAATGGAAGTATCGATACCACATAGGTGGTCTGACCCAATCCCGTACGAAAACATAGGTCACTTGCCCTTTATGACTCTCCTTAATAGATTCACTATCACCAAAATGAGAGTCAACATAATACTCCAAGTTATGTCGAGTAACTTCACCTTGTTCATTGGGAATTTCATACTCCACCTTCTTCGTGACCATCTCACCATCTTTCATAGTTAGATCAGGGAGTTTCTCCGAAGCCCGAAACATAAATAACAAAAAAGTCACGTCTCTCAAAATCAGTTCCAGAATTGAACACCACAAACAATACACCTTCACACCTGAAGTGTATCCAAGAAGAAAGTATTTCTTCTCCCCATATTTGAGTTTTCATTTAATGACTTGTGCATGAACGTGATATCCAAATACCTGCAATGTCGAGTAATTCAACGGTTTATCTGACAAAATTTTTTTTGTGTCTTACAGCTAATTGTTATATTCGGAGAATGGTTGATTAATGGCTTCTGGCCTGAATTTCTTGCCCAAACACGCATTAGAAAACATGCACGAGACCTTCTCTTGTAGTGTCAAATTCATTCGCTCAACCACACTATTATGTTGTCGAGAGTGAACAGCTTCATAATGCAGAACAATCATTATAAAAGGATCACAAATTTGTTCCCACAAAACCAAATAGATACCGTCCACTTGCCAGAAACGGAATCTTCACAAAACTCTTATTTTTCGGTACTTTGGACACAACATATCTCTTTTGCTCAAGACTGTGACGCGGCATCCAATCGTAAACCCCGACCTCATAGGTTACAATTTGGTATTCTCTGAAACAAAGGCAGAGAAGGAAACGATGACTGAGTCTAAAACTTCACCAATTTTCCAAAAATATAATGTACCGATCATTCTAGCCTTCATCGATGTAAGAGTCCCCCTAGTTACCTTGAGGACTCCACCTTCAATTCGGAACTTACAATTGATACCTTAAAGAATGCCTAATGAGATCAAGTTTTTCTTCAGATCTGGTATACATTTAACATCCTCCAACATACGGACAACCCCATCTCACATCTTTGATCCCAACCATGTAAACACCGCAACACAATAGAGATGATCGTCTCCCAAAAGAATATTTCCACTAGACGCCTCATGTGTGGTGAACCACTCTCAATTCAGGGTCATGTGCTGCAAAGCCCCCAAATCCATTGCCGAATTCTTCTTAAATCTATCATTCTCATCCGCCACAAAAAGCACATCAAGCTTACCGAATGTAGCTACATTAGCTTCTTCCGAGTGAACACCACAGCTTTATCCTCATCGTTTATCTTAATACTGATATTCTCCATGTCGTTAACAAGAGTGGTGTATTCTGAAATATGGACTTTAATGAATGTATCTTCTGACATCTTCAAGGAGTGAAAACACTGCTTCAAATGTAACCGGTTGATAACCAATTTAGTCTTCTAACTTATTCCATGTGCCGGCTGATGCAGTCTGCGTGAGAACTTCCGTAAGAGTCGAATTGCTCAAATATAGATGAATTCTCTAGAGCGCTCTATCACCCATCATCTCTCAGACTTCGCCCTTCATCCGCACTTACAAAAGTGCGAAAACTCGTCGTTCAATCGTATCTCTCAATATCAAATTTGGTCGACATAACGGTGGGATTTGCGGAAGCACAAAGATAGTCATAACCTAAAACTAGTATCAATTTGTTAGAGTAATTGAAAAAATATGGATGTAGAGAAAGAGAACTTGTGCTAGAAATAACTCGAGAAGATGAGGGAATTCTTAATATCATTGGGAAACTAAATTGCAAGAATTGGAATACAATTACAATAAACTTATGACTCTTTATATAGTAGAGCATTACCTACTTACCAAAATATAAACTGCCTAAACTAACTATACAATATGAAATATCTTAAAATAAGATACAAAGATGAAAATAAGTCACCTCCTTTCATCCTCTAAATATTTCCTAAATACTTATTCACTTTGACTAATTCTTTCATAAATATTATTACTAGAAAGAAAACTTATTATTGTGAGATATAGAGACATACATAACACATTATTTTGAACTTATACAATTCATTTAGGCTAATGTTTCCCTAACATTTTGGAGCTTATGGCAATTGTCTAATTTGCCAAATGGAAGAGCTGGGCCTCTCAAGCGGTAATGCAGTTCACCAACTTTATGAGAGACTCAAGTTTGACACACAACAAAGATATTTAGATCAGTATTCAGCAAGTTTAATAAGTAACTAATTTATCGAGGATTGTCTCAAAAAAAAAAAAAACTAAAAATAACTGATGTAACAAGATATGGTGCGCAATGAAATAACATAATCAAATACAAATTTTTCACTTATTGCTCCATGCATCTTTCACAGGTACATTTACATCTAGTTTTACTTAACTTATAATAAAGAAACAAATGATTGTCTAAAGTTTCTCAAGTGAACAATCTTATGTAAGAAAAAAAATGAAAATTTTCCTCTCCTTAGTAGTTATGGTACTAACTCCATATTTCGTAGGTGAGAGAATCGAATTACGCGTTTGTTCAGCATGATATTTAAAAAGGTTTTTAGAGGAATTTTCACATATAGATGCATGTCGTGTATTGTGTACGCCTACCAGCTATTGTCAAAAAAAATGCTCTCCACTCATTTAATTTACATCAATGTGATTTGAGACCTAAACCTAGTGTATCTCAATGGAACTCTTTATTCCCCCACAGAACAAAAAAGATTTTTATTTTAAAGACAATTAGCCTTCATAAACTATACTTAGCTAACATTTTGATGCCTTCAAGAATAAAAAAAGTATACATTGACCTTACGCTAAATTACACACAGCGTTACAACCTTCAAATATTTCTCTCAACCACATTACATCAATTTAAATTTGTAATTACATACATTAGTTCATTTATAACAACTAAATCAGTTCTCACATGGGTCTAGGGAGTTCCCAACATTCCATCGGTAATTATTTCCTTGGCCCAAAATACATTTTAGTACATAAAATGTTGTAAAAGGGTTACAGGAGTTCGTAAGGTAGAGTTTGTAAGATACAATAAAATGTTACACTTACAGCCTTAAAATTTTGGATGTCAGAAATATCTACAATCTACATATCACATGTCATGACAGAAATCGTACCAAGAAATATCCTTAACCACATTAATTTTTCACTAATACTCGGAATAAATTCAATCCAATAATATTATATTTCCTTCTCCTTCTGGTTTTTGCCCTTTCTTCTAAATACATCCTAACGAAAATGACACGTAAAACTCAACTACTATTATCAAAATCAGCATTCATACCTCTTTCGTGGTGCCAATGAATGCCCTGCGCAACATCAATGAAGCTTCTCCAAGAGGTATTAATTGAGTGAGTGAGAGAGAGATATATTATTATGTGCTAGGGATATTAATGCACCAAATTAATAGCGGCTTGCATATAATACGAAACATAGTGTGGGTCTTGTGCCTATTACTAATGCATGCACTGCGAGCATATTTATTTTGTCCCACATGTACGTATTTAGTGTTAGTTAATGATGTGTACGGCATCCATGCAAGAAGTTTGCAAGTTTGATCACATTGCATAAAATTATTTCAAGTAATTTGCGCCTGCTTTCAGATCTGGAAATTATAAGAATTATTAAATTAATATATGTATCATTGAAATTTGTAACTCATACACATGAAAATATTTGATAGAATTACGTTGTATGAAAATATTAAGTGTGAACTTATTCTAAGTAAGTACACTAAAAACACATTTATATTCAAAATAAGTACATTACAAAAATGACAAGCAGTTATGACTAATGATTTTAATCCGCAGTTAGGAGGAGAAAGATGCCTTGCTATTTAATGTGAAGATTTAATGCAGGAAATAGAATCATCAAAATACTATTGCGCCATTTTAGAAACTATTCATTAATATACTTTGTGGGCATATACCACTCACTGTTCATGCACTGGCTACATATTGTTGAAAGTTGCAACATTAAGTACATGTCCTTCAATTTCACCTCCCTATTTCTATTCATATTTTTCTATTCAATTTAATCAGAGGTGCTCTATTATACAACCCATTTATTGCCACTGGCGTCTCAAGAATAACAGGAAAAATCATTAGAGAGCTGATGAATATACTTATACTTATTGTACTATTTTCATTTATAATGTATCATTATTTCAGCAAGATATTCTTCATCGGTATACAGTTGTATATTGTCTACATAATAGTTAGTCAGAATAAAATATGATATATGCAAAAAATTGAAGGATGTCAAATAGAAATTATAATGTACGCCATTGTTATCATTTAATGTGATGAATAATCATGCGGTACAAAAGAAAGTAATTATCTAACACCCACACACTCAAAAAGCAAACGCAAATAATGATATGGTAGACGATGAAAGTTAATATAAATATGGCAATATACATAGGTCACATTAATGCATGCATATATATCCCCCACAGTATGCATTCATTTAACGAGCCGTATTCAAATCTTTATATATATTTCACATGGTATTCAAATCCTAATATTTAACATGGCCATGGCTTCTCCGTGCATGTCGCATATCATTCATTATTCCTCTTAACTTCCCCTTCCCTCATTTACTTCATCTATTCAAAATAGAACAGCTTGCCTATTGCTCTTTTTTTTCTCTTCTTCGCTTTTTGAAATGTGGATGTCGTGTAGATACAAATTTGCATTCAAATTTTTTGACTTTTTCTTTTCTTTTCTTCGCTTTTTGAAATGTGGTGCCGTGTAGATACAAATTTGGACTCAAATTTTTATTGACACCAACAAGAAGTGAGAGAATCTTTATTTTTTATTGACATCAATTAGCTATAATCAAGAATGAATCTTAATAGGGACTGGGAGGGTAGAGTCATGACCTCCAAGATTTCGGACACAGTAGTATATATCACTATTGTTATAGTAATATTTTTCCGAAATATCTGGTCAAGCTCCATGTCTGACTATAATAATTTTGAAATAAACTTTGTCGGGATGCCGCCGGGATATTCAGTCACGTTATGTCGCATTTTTGTTTTCCCTTGGCTAGACAAAGATTATTGATTTTTGAAAGATTTTGAAAATATAAAGTTGCACATTAGGCATGATTAAAATGCTTATATACGTTGAAGAAATTAATAAGAAGATAGATTTCCTATTAGTCTAATTTCTTAACGAACTAGGAACTACAACATATATGAATCCTAGACAATTTATAGCAATCTTAATACAAAACACAACAATAATTAATTTCACCCCTTTATTTAGCAATTGTGTTTGAGCATTCTTATTTTGCAAAAAACACTAAAATAATTTCAACCATTTGATGAAAAGATATAAACAAATCTACATCATTGATTGATTAATAATTTTCTATAGCTATAATTTTTTGTAGATTTTATGTATTGGTTATTTTATAACTAGTTTTGTTGATTTTTAAAAAGACATCATCTTTTGTTAATTACATAATATGTTCTCACTGGTTTGGTTATGTTAAACCGATTACATCCAATTGTTTATCAAGTTTCAATATGAAGAATTCATCAATCAAAACATCTATTTTTTATTTGTTTTACTTAAGTATGTGAAAATGTCTTATGAAATTTCTTCTTATATAATACACGTCCAAGTAAAATATTGTATATTTAAAGAACTAAAATAAAATATTAGATTTTAAGATGGATTATGTGTAAGAATATCCATGTCCTAACACAAAAATACATTTGGCTTGGGGCACTAATCCTACTGTCTCCCACTTGCACTAGACCAACTCTAAGCATCTCATGCCCATAGACCTAACATGATCCTCATATTTCGCCAACAGGAGCAGTTTAGTTAAGGGATCAACGACATTGTCGTCCGATGGCACTCTACACATTTTAACATCACCCCTTCGTATGATCTCCCTGATCAGATGGAAGCGTCGCAATATGTGTTTGGATCGGAGGTGGGCTTTGATCATTGTTCGTGAGATCTCGGTTCCTTTGCATGTAAGGTTGCTCCATTGTTGTCACAATATAGATCCATTGGATTCGAGATACTCGGAACAACTCTTATTTCCTCCAAAAAATTTGTTATCCAAATAGCTTTTTTAGCTGCTTATATAACAGCTATATACTCTGCTTCAATTGAAGAATATGCTATAGTACATTGCTTGAAACTCTTCCATGTCACTGCTCCTCCATTTAGACAAAACAAATAACAAGATTGTAATCTAAAGGCATCTGAATCTGTCTGGAAGCTTGCGTCAGTGTAACCCTTTACAACGAGCTCGCCGTCGAGACCTCTATAGACTAGGAACCTGTCCTTAGCTCTTCGTAAGTACTTAAGGACTATTTTAACAGCTGTCCATTGACTTTCACCTGTATTAGACTGAAACCTACTTGTTGCACTCAATGAGTATGACACATCTAGTCTACTACATAATATGACATACATGATAGATCCTATAGCCAAAGATTACGGGACCTTATCTATGCGCTTTCGCTCCTCATCACTTGTAGGACACTGTGTTTTATTAAGACAAACGCCATGTGACATGGACAGAAATCATTTCTTGAATTCTTGCATTTTGAATAGTTTCATAACATTGTCTATGTATATAATTTGACTCAGACCTATAAGCCTTCTTGATCTATCTCTATAGATCATGATTCCTTTCACATAAGAGGCTTCTCCTTGGTCTTCCATCGAAAAATTGTCTCCCAAACATTTCTTGACATTCAATAATGTTGGGATTTCATTTCCCGTGAGTACATAAAGCACCGGGAATACTACCGTGCTCCCACTGAACTTCATGTAAACACAAGGCTCGCCTTCACTTTTGGTAAAACCAAAACTTTAAATTACTTCATCAAAATGAAGGTTCCAGGTTCGAGATGTCTACTTCAATCCATAGATAGATTTCTGAAGCTTGCAAACCTTACCATAATTTTGGGATCGACAAAACTCTAGGGTTGCATCATATGCAAGTACTCGGTTAAATTTTCACTTAGGAAAGCATTTTGATATCCATTTTTGTATCTCATAGTCATAATATGAGGCTATGACCAATATAATACTGATGGATTTAAGCATAGTTACAGGTGAGAAGGTTTCATCATAGTCATTACCATGAATTTATTTGAAACATTTCGCCACAAGCCTTGCTTTGTAAGTTTGTGCCTTTCCATCCACATATGTCTTCTTTTTAAAGACCCACTTACATTCGATGGTCTTCAAGCATTCGAATGGATCAATCAAATTTCAAACTTGATTGTCTTACATGGATTGCATCTCGATTCTCATGGCCTTTAACCATTTTTGAGAATCAAGATTCTTAATAGCCTCTTGGTAGGACGTGAGTTCATCATCTATGCATGACACATCATTGTCATTTGACACGAGAAATGCCTATCTCTCGGGCTCATGACGAATCCTACTAGATCTACGTTGAGTCTGTTGTGTTTCAAGCTCACCAACTCCTTGAGAGCTTGTTCGTTCTTCTATCACATATTCTTCAATTGTAGGTGGGTATCAAATTTCTTTGGGTTGTACTTTACTCCCACTTTTTCTCATGGAGATAAATTCTCTTTCTAAGAAGGCATCATTGAAGGCAACAAACACTTTATTTTTCGATGGGTTGTAAAAGTAATATCCTCTTGTCTCTTTAGGATATCCCACAAAGAGACCTTTATCAGGTTTGGGTCCGAATTTATCGGAAACTTGACATTTGACATAAGCCTCACATCCCCAAATCTTAAGAAACGATAACTTGGGGCTATTTCCCGTCCATATCTCACATGTCATCTTTTGA